>OZ024903.1:105663440-106308440 GCA_964017125.1 Flabesymbios commensalis
AGAATGTGGACATGTTCGAATGTAAGGGAAGGATTTACTACATGGCAGTGAAAGATTTGCATCCCGGGACAGAACTACTGATCTATTATGGTGATGCCTACGCCGACCAATTAGGAATAGATACAAAAACATACGAAAACAGATAATGAAAAAGCTGATCAACTAGGAATTGATACAAAAACTTATGAAAACAGATAATGGCTACGCCGACTAACTAGGAATTGATACAAAAACATTAAAAAAAACAGATAATGACTACGCGGAAGAGTTAGGAATATCTATGTCATGAAACAAACTAAAACAGATACTTACTTAACCCTTTAAGTCCTCACGATGCATTAAAGCATCATTATACATCCCTGAAAACAGACTTAATTTTCTACAACCAAGGGTTTTAGAATACAATTTCTGTGAAACTGGTTTACCAATTCATGGCAATTTTCTTTAATTTTTAAACCACATCAAGTCATCTTCATACGCTACAAGTCGAGAATTGCGGCAGCAATTCGCGGCTTGTAGTGGATGAAGATGACAATGTAAAGTCAGGCTTCAAAGGGTTAACATGCTTGAAGTAACAAACCAAATCAGATAATTAAAACCAGTTACGAAAACAGATAATATTAGAAAAAAATTTGTTAAGCTTCAGATAACAAAACATACGAAAGTAGATTACTTTGTTGAATTTTCGATACAAAAACGTACTAATAAATTGCAGATATCTGTCAAACTTTATATAGACAATTATAATATGACAACAGTTACTACTTTATTAAACTTTCGATGCAGAAACATTGGGCATTGTGATTTGTTAAAGTTTGTGTACAAAAACATACTTCGTTAGATAATTAATATACCCATTCAAAGTGACATTGTTAAAAATATCACGATAACCACTTTCTACGATAACGATAATACAAACAAGATATTTTTGCAATTTCAGACATGTAAGTGTCGTATTATTTGGTTTATATCTATATTTAAGAGATGCTAAAAATATCTATTGCTATGATTGTCAGCCGCTGTGCCTTACTTTATACATTGTAATTATAAACTTTTATCGTCGTCTTGGGTTTAAGTGGTCGCATCTACTGAATATAGAACGACCCTTTAATCACCAAACTACACATAAATATGTAAACTATATAATCATGATTCACAACCATTGTGTCGTAGTGCCAATGAACAAATATGATGCCTCACCATCGTATAAGCCTACGGTTCAAAGAGTGTATAATATTTTCGATGAGTTATATTATTGAAAGATCAAAACATTATTTATTCAACGCTTTTACTCTCTCAAGTTTTTTAAGGTGAAATTTTCGCCCACTTGAAGTTGTGTCTCGCTGACTCGATCTACAACTTCAAGTGTTTGAAAATGATTCAAATTTGGTTATGCGGAGGCTAAGTATTTTCAAATTTTACTCTTGTGAGATACATTTCTGTCCACTTATTAGCTACCCAGCATACACGGGGCATTCACCCAATGCTTTTTTAATGTTGGCACACCGTCTTCGACGCTGGCCCAATATTGAAACAGCATTGGGTGAATGCCCCGTGTTTGCTGGGTACAAAGGGAATATTAGTGCAATAGTGCTCAGGGTAGTGTGTATGCCTATGTGCTATGAAACAATGACTTGCTTATCACCACTAGTGCATTGTATGAGGTAACAGACAATGGTGTTATTATGCCAGTATCTTGGAGGTGATATGGGCCGCCTTGGTAATTGTCATATCAGTGCATTGTAAACCAGTGAATGCTTGTGTGTATAACAGCCCATACCTGTATACATATCATGATATATACACGAGAAATATTGCTCAACTTTTGTGAGTCTGCTTTTAATTGTTTTTAAAATGATTTATGTATATGCATATCATGTCTTATATTTTAAATAAATTGGGCACGATGGAGTTCAAAGGGTTGAGTTAGCCACTTTGACCCTTTGCACTCCACCGCACCTGAATCCTTACACACTAAATATACTTTTGTTGCTATATAAAATACTTGCTCGAACAATGAAGTCTTTTTGTTACTTTACATGCATTACATCGTTTAAACTTCATTTACTTCAGAAGTACAAACAGTACATACGAGCCACGAGCTGTTTTCTTTCATCATGTTCAATAAATAGAAGTGTTACCAACAAATTGTATTCATCAACCCCATGACAAAAGATGCATGTATTGATACAATTGTTCGCGATAATATTCGGAGATCAGAAGCAATGACAAAATATACATAACTCTGAAAAAAACCCTGTCATTCACGTCATCTATTCCAAAATCTATTCCTTTTTCATGTAAAATATAGTTTGAAAATTATTACAAAAAAACACTTGAGTGAAACGATACCACCAAAATAGATGTCAGATATCTTCAATTTCTTCAATACAAAATATACATAACCAATTACATGTATCTCGTATACAGACCTGTATATAATTATGGACATTTGATAGCGGCTAATATATGTAAATTATTTGTTTTAAAATATCATCTTAAAATATTATTCAATAATGCCCACGCCTGTTTGATACCACTCTCAAATATTTGTAAGAATGATTTTATTTTGACTTAGTCACCTATAAATTTAAATGATGGAGCTTTATGTCCGTCCTCTACTTCATTTTTATCAAAATTTGAGTTTCAACCTTGCTTTGTTATCCTTCCACACAAATACATATATAATAGATTATATTTCTTTGACATATGTTTCTGGTATGTCTACCGCATATATAGAATTGAAGAATACATATAAACGCGTTGGATGAGTTCGAAAATGATCACATTAATAATGGCATCCGCTCGGATTTTTTTCTTTGTAACTGTGATCGAGTCGCTGGTTTCTCTTACCAATTTCAATAAACGACTACTGGTTAATGGAGAATGCACTCTTTGCACGAGTTTGCGCATAAACAAAAGTCTGAACAAAATAGCTCAGTTCTGGTCACTGTGTGGCGTGTTGTCATTGAAAAGGGTGTAACAAAAATCTGCACAAATTAGTTCAGTTTTGGTCACTGTGTGGCGTGTTGTCATTGAAAAGGGTGTATTGGGACCACGTTTCGTAATTGCACGAGGACCAGTTGATATTTGTGTTTACCGTGTGGCTTCTGAAGGAGGACATAACAGCCCCACCTGGTGACTGCTGTCATTATAGTCTCACCTAGTAACTGCTGTGAAGTTTTTATCATGGAGATAATTATTGTTATCTTTATGTTCTGACAGTGTGCTACGCTTTTCTATAGTTCCATATGCCTCAAAAAATGATAATACATATATTAGGCTATCAAGGAAATATAATCTATAGTCATTTTTTATCATCAGTTTTAACATTATTTACACTCGCCTCAGGCAACCTGCTATTGCATTTTCACTGTCTTTCACATGTCTATTCTATTGTTGTACCATCAAGCTCCATCTTATCAGTCTCTGCTACATTCTTCAATAATGCCGTTGGTCACACAATCGTCAGTTTCAAATGAATAAAAAAACATCTACATTTGAAAAATATATATTAGGACTGCCGCTTAATCTGTTAATAAGGAAACAGTAATCTATGCACATTAACCACTGGAGCTATAATGTCGACCACAGTTTTCGTTGGGACTTTTTTTAACCAGATATTGTATGTGAAATATGTCCTAAATATTGAGAAAAAATGCGCCCTAATTTTTTACAAATCCAAGTAATGTTCAGTCACTTGAAGTTGTGGATCGCGGTAGATTAAAAGTATGACATATATTGTGATAATAATATATATTCCAATATATATTTGTGTTATATAATATTAATTGTTCTAAACAGCATCCATCAGCATTCTTTATTATAATTATTTATTAATTGTGAGCGCGAATGTTCTCCTGTTATCTCATAGAGAACGAGAAGAATTGAGCATGTCCTATCAGTAAATATTCAACTGGTCTTGCGGAGCGCATCTGTTCCAGCAAAAAAGATTTATTGATACAATGTTAGTTTCATGGTGGGTCTACGTCTGCGACGCTGGCTCAACATTAAACCAACATTGTGCCAACATCTCGTGTTTGCAGGTGAAATGACGTTCATGTCGTTTTCCCAGCAAACACGAAAATTGAACTAATGTTGGTTTGATGTTGGCCCACCGTCTGCGACGCTGGCCCAGCATCAAACCAACATAGGTTCATTGTCTCTTTCCTGGCTTCCGTCACCGTCCATGATGCTACTTCCGTCATTATCGCCCACTCACACCTTCATGCCGCATGACAGTCCTGTGTCAGACGCACATGAATTTTTGATGACCCCCACAGTTTTTGTAAGTCTGTCAAATGTAGCTAACCACTCAGTGCCACACTGTATGTTAGGGTATTAGACGTGAGGGTTCAGGTGCGAGCACCTTTGACATTTATGGGTCACAAAGCCAGGGGCCTGTTTAACTATCATTCTCGCTCAGATATAGCTCATTTGCATATGATGATCGTTAGGATTAAGCGAGAGGGTAAGAGCATGGAGATAGTAGTATCGACAACCGAGGAAAATCAACGAGCTTTTACATAGGTCACGACAATTAATAAGAGCTTAGCTCGTAATTTCTTTTCATCTGAGAATGCGTACATAAAACGTGCCCCAGGATGCACGAGGCTTTGACACAATGTTAATTACAATGTTGGGTCGACGTCGCAGACGGTGGGCCAACATTAAATCAACATTGGGTAACATGTAGTGTTTGCTGAGGAGACACTGTAACATTTAATAATAAATTTAATAATAGCAAAAAATGACATTTTAAAATATCATATTGGACAATCTGTACGTCCTTACACAATCAAAGTATAGTAGGGGATAGGCAAGTACAACATCAATAGGCCACCTAAATAAAATAAATGCCACAACCAATACATTTTTATATATGGGCTATCTTAGAAGGTCCAAATATTTTTTAATGTGGCACGCTATCACGGTAAAAAATCACTTTTTCCATTTAATTGATGATTACTCCAAAGTGTAGGCCTACCTTTAATAAATCAGTTAAATCTAACTCTTTTGTACGGTGGCTAGATTAGGAACATGATATTTTTGTATTTGATTTATTTAGTGGGCACAAAATAGTATTTCCTAGCCACGAGATACTATTTCGTGGGAGATAAATACTATTTCGTGGGAACGTTATACTATTTCGTGGGAACGAAATAAAACAAATTAAAAAATACAATTTCATGGATTAAGACAGCCACCGTAATTTGAGCCACAATTCCACTCTGTGAGGCATGTAGATTTCCCTCGCACAATTGCTTCTTGATTTTATATTTGCACAAGTTAAATGTTTCTTCGGCTGCAATCACTCTGACGTGATGCAAGATACCATTCCGGTAAAAATAGTGGGCTGCTATGTATAAAAACTATTTTGTTATCACAGAGTGGCAATTTTTGCTATATATTGCAATTTAAAAATATATCTGAGCAATTTGATATATTAGGCGTACACTTGCGTACTTTACACAATCAGCTAATTTTCGTATGCGTTTTGGTTGAATTGAAAAAGGGGGGATTTGGTTAAGATGGACATTTCAATTGAAATATTTAGACTTCTTGGGAGAATTAGGATTAACTGGATCTGGCTGTATGTAAATTATAGATAGAGGTCAAACTATCTGCATCTTTGACCTTGAGAATTACCCCGCTTGGTAAATACTTAATACACATCGATAGTGAATGCGTGGTGAACCCCCATATATCAGCTGAAACGACTAAAAATCATTCATTTTGAGTTTTAAAACCGATATATTGGCAAAATGGATCGATCTTTCAGCAGCTTATCTTTGGAGAGGGGGTGTTCGGATCCCCCCTGACCCCTCTTTTCTCTGGATCCGCTGCATTTATGTCGGTTCGAGCGCAGGTTCCCAATTATGTCTTCAGACACACGGTGCGGATTCTGTCTTCAGACACACGGTGCAGATTGTGTCCTCAGACACACGGTGCAGATTCTGTCTTCAGACACACGGTGCAGATTCTGTCTTCAGACACACGGTGCAGATTCTGTCTTCAGACACACGGTGCGGATTCTGTCTTCAGACACACGGTGCGGATTCTGTCTTCAGACGCACGGTGCGGACTCTGTTTTCAGACACACGGTGCGGATTCTGTCTTCAGACACACGGTGCAGATTCTGTCTTCAGACACACGGTGCAGATTCTGTCTTCGGACACAGGGTGCGGATTCTGTCTTCGGACACACGGTGAAGATTCTGTCTTCAGACACACGGTGCGGATTCTGTCTTCGGACACACGGTGCAGATTCTGTCTTCGGACACACGGTGCAGATTCTGTCTTCGGACACACGGTGCAGATTCTGTCTTCAGACACACGGTGCAGATTCTGTCTTCGGACACACGGTGCGGATTCTGTCTTCAGACACACGGTGCGGATTCTGTCTTCAGACTCACGGTGCGGATTCTGTCTTCAGACACACGGTGCGGATTCTGTCTTCAGACACACGGTCCAGATTCTGTCTTCAGACACACGGTGCTGATTCTGTCTTCGGACACACGGTGCGGATTCTGTCTTCGGACACATGGTGCAGATTGTGTCGTAAGACACACGGTGCAGATTGTGTCGTAAGACACACGGTGCGGATTCTGTCTTCGGACACACGGTGCAGATTCTGTCTTCAGACACACGGTGCAGATTCTGTCTTCGGACACACGGTGCGGATTCTGTCTTCGGACACACGGTGAAGATTCTGTCTTCAGACACACTGTGCGGATTCTGTCTTCGGACACACGGTGCAGATTCTGTCTTCGGAAACACGGTGCAGATTCTGTCTTCGGACACACGGTGCAGATTCTGTCTTCGGACACACGGTGCGGATTCTGTCTTCAGACACACAGTGCGGATTCTGTTTTCAGACGCACGGTGCAGATTCTGTTTTCAGACGCACGGTGCGGATTCTGTCTTCAGACACACGGTGCAGATTCTGTCTTCGAACACACGGTGCGGATTCTGTCTTCAGACGCACGGTGCAGATTCTGTCTTCAGACGCACGGTGCAGATTCTGTCTTCAGACACACGCTGCGGATTCTGTCTTCAGTCACACTGTGCAGATTCTGTCTTCAGTCACACTGTGCAGATTCTGTCTTCGGAATCACGGTGCAGATTCTGTCCTCATACACACGGTGCGGATTCTGTCTTAGGACACACGGTGCAGATTCTGTCTTCAGACACACGGTGCAGATTCTGTCTTCGGACACACGGTGCAGATTCTGTCTTCGGACACACGGTGCGGATTCTGTCTTCAGACACACTGTGCAGATTCTGTCTTCGGACACACGGTGCGGATTCTGTCTTCAGACACACGGTGCAGATTCTGTCTTCCGACACACGGTGCAGATTCTGTCTTCGGACACACGGTGCGGATTCTGTCTTCGTACACACGGTGCAGATTCTGTTTTCGTACACACGGTGCGGATTCTGTCTTCGGACACACGGTGTGGATTCTGTCTTCGGACACACGGTGTGGATTCTGTCTTCGGACACACGGTGCAGATTCTGTCTTCAGACACACGGTGCAAATTCTGTCTTCAGACACACGGTGCGGATTATGTCTTCGGACACACGGTGCAGATTCTGTCTTCAGACACACGGTGCGGATTCTGTCTTCGAACACACGGTGCAGATTCTGTCTTCAGACACACGGTGCGGATTCTGTCTTTGGACACACGGTGCGGATTCTGTCTTCAGACACACGGTGCAGATTCTCTCTTCAGACACACGGTGCGGATTCTGTCTTCAGACACACTGTGCAGATTCTGTCTTCGGACACACGGTGCGGATTCTGTCTTCAGACACACTGTGCAGATTCTGTCTTCGGACGCACGATTCAGATTCTGTCTTCGGACACACGGTGCGGATTCTGTCTTCAGACACACGGTTAAGATTCTGTCTTCAGACACACGGTGCAGATTCTGTCTTCAGACACACGGTGCAGATTCTGTCTTCGGACACACGGAGCAGATTCTGTCTTCAGACACACGATGCAGATTCTGTCTTCAGACACACGGTGCAGATTCTGTCTTCAGACACTCGGTGCGGATTCTGGCTTCAGACACGCAATGCAGATTCTGTATTCGGACACACGGTGCGGATTCTGTCTTCGTACACACGGTGCAGAATCTGTCTTCAGACACACGGTGCAGAATCTGTCTTCAGACACACGGTGCAGATTCTGTCTTCGGACACACGGTGCGGATTCTGTCTTCGTACACACAGTGCAGATTCTGTCTTCAGACACACGGTGCAGAATCTGTCTTCAGACACACGGTGCAGATTCTGTCTTCGGACACACGGTGCGGATTCTGTCTTCGGACACACGGTGCGGATTCTGTCTTCAGACGCACGGTGCGGACTCTGTCTTCAGACACACGGTGCGGATTCTGTCTTCAGACACACGGTGCAGATTCTGTCTTCGGACACACGGTGCGGATGCTGTCTTCGGACACACGGTGAAGATTCTGTCTTCAGACACACGGTGCGGATTCTGTCTTTGGACACACGGTGCAGATTCTGTCTTCGGAAACACGGTGCAGATTCTGTCTTCGGAAACACAGTGCAGATTCTGTCTTTGGACACACGGTGCAGATTCTGTCTTCGGACACATGGTGCAGATTCTGTCTTCAGACACACGGTGCGGATTCTGTCTTCAGACGCACGGTGCGGATTCTGTCTTCAGACACACGGTGCGGATTCTGTCTTCAGACACACGGTGCAGATTCTGTCTTCAGACACACGGTGCGGATTTTGTCTTCAGACACTCGGTGCAGATTCTGTCTTCAGACACTTGGTGCTGATTCTGGCTTCAGACACGCAATGCGGATTCTGTCTTCGGACAAATGCTGTTGATTCTGTCTTCGGAAACACGGTGCGGATTCTGTCTTCAGACACACGGTGCAGATTCTGTCTTCAAACGCACGGTGCGGATTCTGTCTTCAGACACACGGTGCAGATTCTGTCTTCAGACACACGGTGCAGATTCTGTCTTCAGACGCACGATGCGGATTCTTTCTTCAGACGCACGGTGCGGATTCTGTCTTCAGACACACAGTGCAGATTCTGTCTTCAGTCACACGGTGCAGATTCTGTCTTCGGACACACGGTGCGGATTCTGTCTTCGTACACGCGGTGCAGATTTTGTCTTCAGACACACGGTGTGGATTCTGTCGTCAGACACACGGTGCAGATTCTGTCTTCAGACGCACGGTGCGGATTCTGTCTTCAGACACACGGTGCGGATTCTGTCTTCAGACACACGGTGCGGCTTCTGTCTTCAGACGCACGGTGCGGATTCTGTCTTCGGACACACGGTGCGGATTCTGTCTCCAGACACACGGTGCGGATTCTGTCGTCAAACACACGGTGCGGATTCTGTCTTCGGACACACGGTGCGGATTCTGTCTTCAGACACACTGTGCAGATTCTGTCTTCGGACGCACGATTCAGATTCTGTCTTCAGACACACGGTGCAGATTCTGTCTTCGGACACACGGTTCAGATTCTGTCTTCAGACACACGGTGCAGATTCTGTCTTCAGACACACGGTGCAGATTCTGTCTTCGGACACACGGTGCAGATTCTGTCTTCAGACACACGATGCAGATTCTGTCTTCAGACACACGGTGCAGATTCTGTCTTCAGACACTCGGTGCGGATTCTGGCTTCAGACACGCAATGCGGATTCTGTATTCGGACACACGGTGCGGATTCTGTCTTCGTACACACGGTGCAGAATCTGTCTTCAGACACACGGTGCAGAATCTGTCTTCAGACACACGGTGCAGATTCTGTCTTCGGACACACGGTGCGGATTCTGTCTTCGTACACACAGTGCAGATTCTGTCTTCAGACACACGGTGCAGAATCTGTCTTCAGACGCACGGTGCGGACTCTGTCTTCAGACACACGGTGCGGATTCTGTCTTCAGACACACGGTGCAGATTCTGTCTTCAGACGCACGGTGCGGACTCTGTCTTCAGACACACGGTGCGGATTCTGTCTTCAGACACACGGTGCAGATTCTGTCTTCGGACACACGGTGCGGTTTCTGTCTTCGGACACACGGTGAAGATTCTGTCTTCAGACACACGGTGCGGATTCTGTCTTTGGACACACGGTGCAGATTCTGTCTTCGGAAACACGGTGCAGATTCTGTCTTCGGAAACACAGTGCAGATTCTGTCTTCGGACACACGGTGCAGATTCTATCTTCGGACACACGGTGCAGATTCTGTCTTCAGACACACGGTGCGGATTCTGTCTTCAGACGCACGGTGCGGATTCTGTCTTCAGACACACGGTGCGGATTCTGTCTTCAGACACACGGTGCAGATTCTGTCTTCAGACACACGGTGCGGATTTTGTCTTCAGACACTCGGTGCAGATTCTGTCTTCAGACACTTGGTGCTGATTCTGGCTTCAGACACGCAATGCGGATTCTGTCTTCGGACAAATGCTGTTGATTCTGTCTTCGGAAACACGGTGCGGATTCTGTCTTCAGACACACGGTGCAGATTCTGTCTTCAAACGCACGGTGCGGATTCTGTCTTCAGACACACGGTGCAGATTCTGTCTTCAGACACACGGTGCAGATTCTGTCTTCAGACGCACGATGCGGATTCTTTCTTCAGACGCACGGTGCGGATTCTGTCTTCAGACACACAGTGCAGATTCTGTCTTCAGTCACACGGTGCAGATTCTGTCTTCGGACACACGGTGCGGATTCTGTCTTCGTACACGCGGTGCAGATTTTGTCTTCAGACACACGGTGTGGATTCTGTCGTCAGACACACGGTGCAGATTCTGTCTTCAGACGCACGGTGCGGATTCTGTCTTCAGACACACGGTGCGGATTCTGTCTTCAGACACACGGTGCGGCTTCTGTCTTCAGACGCACGGTGCGGATTCTGTCTTCAGACGCACGGTGCGGATTCTGTCTCCAGACACACGGTGCGGATTCTGTCGTCAAACACACGGTGCGGATTCTGTCTTCGGACACACGGTGCGGATTCTGTATTCAGACACACTGTGCAGATTCTCTCTTCGGACACACGGTGCGGATTCTGTCTTCAGACACACGGTGCAGATTCTGTCTTCAGACACACGGTGCGGATTCTCTCTTCAGACGCACGGTGCAGATTCTGTCTTCGGACACACGGTGCAGATTCTGTCTTCGGACACACGGTGCAGATTCTGTCTTCAGACACACGGTGCAGATTCTGTCTTCGGACGCACGGTTCAGATTCTGTCTTCAGACACACGGTGCAGATTCTGTCTTCGGACACACGGTGCGGATTCTGTTTTCAGACACACGGTGCAGATTCTGTCTTCAGACACACGGTGCAGATTCTGTCTTCGGACACACGGAGCGGATTCTGTCTTCGTACACACGGTGCGGATTCTGTCTTCAGACTAACGGTGCAGATTCTGTCTTCAGACGCACGGTGCGGATTCTGTCTTCAGACACACGGTGCAGATTCTGTCTTCAGACACACGGTGCAGATTCTGTCTTCGGACACACGGTGCAGATTCTGTCTTCAGACACACGGTGCGGATTCTGTCTTCGGACACACGGTGCGGATTCTGTCTTCAGTCACACGGTGCAGATTCTGTCTTCGGACACACGGTGCGGATTCTGTCTTCGTACACGCGGTGCAGATTTTGTCTTCAGACACACGGTGTGGATTCTGTCGTCAGACACACGGTGCAGATTCTGTCTTCAGACGCACGGTGCGGATTCTGTCTTCAGACACACGGTGCGGATTCTGTCTTCAGACACACGGTGCGGCTTCTGTCTTCAGACGCACGGTGCGGATTCTGTCTTCAGACACACGGTGCAGATTCTGTCTTCGGACACACGGTGCAGATTCTGTCTTCAGACACACGGTGCGGATTCTGTCTTCGGACACACGGTGCGGATTCTGTCTTCAGTCACACGGTGCAGATTCTGTCTTCGGACACACGGTGCGGATTCTGTCTTCGTACACGCGGTGCAGATTTTGTCTTCAGACACACGGTGTGGATTCTGTCGTCAGACACACGGTGCAGATTCTGTCTTCAGACGCACGGTGCGGATTCTGTCTTCGGACACACGGTGCGGATTCTGTCTTCAGTCACACGGTGCAGATTCTGTCTTTGGACACACGGTGCGGATTCTGTCTTCGTACACGCGGTGCAGATTTTGTCTTCAGACACACGGTGTGGATTCTGTCGTCAGACACACGGTGCAGATTCTGTCTTCAGACGCACGGTGCGGATTCTGTCTTCAGACACACGGTGCGGATTCTGTCTTCAGACTAACGGTGCAGATTCTGTCTTCAGACACACGGTGCAGATTCTGTCTTCAGACGCACGGTGAGGATTCTGTCTTCAGACGCACGGTGCGGATTCTGTCTCCAGACACACGGTGCGGATTCTGTCGTCAAACACACGGTGCGGATTCTATCTTCAGTCACACTGTGCAGATTCTCTCTTCGGACACACGGTGCGGATTCTGTCTTCAGACACACGGTGCAGATTCTGTCTTCAGACACACGGTGCGGATTCTGTCTTCAGACGCACGGTGCAGATTCTGTCTTCGGACACACGGTGCAGATTCTGTCTTCGGACACACGGTGCAGATTCTGTCTTCAGACACACGGTGCAGATTCTGTCTTCAGACACACGGTTCAGATTCTGTCTTCAGACACACGGTGCAGATTCTGTCTTCGGACACACGGTGCGGATTTTGCCTTCAGACACACGGTGTGGGTTCTGTCGTCAGACACACGGTGCAGATTCTGTCATCAGACGCAAGTTGCGGATTCTGTCTTCAGACGCACGGTGCGGATTCTGTCTTCAGACACACGGTGCGGATTCTGTCTTCAGACACACGGTGCGGATTCTGTCTTCAGACACACGGTGCGGATTCTGTCTTCAGACGCACGGTGCGGATTCTGTCTTCAGACGCACGGTGCGGATTCTGTCTTCAGACGCACGGTGCGGATTCTGTCTTCAGACGCACGGTGCGGATTCTGTCTTCAGACGCACGGTGCGGATTCTGTCTCCAGACACACGGTGCGGATTCTGTCGTCAGACACTCGGTGCGGATTCTGTCTTTAGACACACGGTGCGGATTCTGTCTTCAGACGCACGGTGCGGATTCTGTCTTCAAACGCACGGTGCGGATTCTGTCTTTAGACGCACGGTGCGGATTCTGTCTTCAGACACACGGTGCGGATTCTGTCGTCAGACACTCGGTGCGGACTCTGTCTTTAGACGCACGGTGCGGATTCTGTCTTCAGACACGCGGTGCGGATTCTGTCTTCAGACACACGGTGCGGATTCTTTCTTCAGATGCACGGTGCGGATTCTGTCTTCAGACACAAGGTGCAGTTTCTGTCTTCAGACGCACGGTGCGGATTCTGTCTTCAGACAGACGGTGTGGATTCTGTCGTCAGACACACGGTGCGGATTCTGTCTCCGGACACACGGTTCGGATTCTGTCTTCAGACGCACGGTGCGGATTCTGTCTTCAGACGCACGGTGCGGATTCTGTCTTCAGACAGACGGTGCGGATTCTGTCGTCAGACACACGGTGCGGATTCTGTCTTCGGACACACGGTGCATATTCTGTCTTCAGACACACGTTGCAGATTCTGTCTTCAGACACACGGTGCAGATTCTGTCTTCAGACGCACGGTGCGGATTCTGTCTTCAGACACACGGTGCGGATTCTGTCTTCAGACGCACGGTCAGGATTCTGTCTTCAAACGCACGGTGCGGATTCTGTCGTCAGACACTCGGTGCGGATTCTGTCTTTAGACGCACGGTGCGGATTCTGTCTTCAGACGCACGGTGCGGATTCTGTCTTCAGACGCACGGTGCGGATTCTGTCTTCAGACACACGGTGCGGATTCTGTCGTCAGACACACAGTGCGGATTCTGTCTTTAGACGCACGGTGCGGATTCTGTCTTCAGACGCACGGTGCGGATTCTGTCTTTGCATGCACATTTCTAAATCTCAGCACATGCAGCCATGGTGGTCCACGAATGGAAATCATGATGAAGACAGTTGTGAAGTGCAACATGCTTCATATGCTTCATCACCGTTGGTAACTATGTCTAAAGTACTAGTATTAGACTTGATTGTTTTATATCCGGCTATTTCCTACTAGAATTGAGACATATGCAGCTATTAGTTGGCCATCCCTGGCCAGACTGATGGCAGTGGACAATGGATGGCAATGATAATTGGAACTCTCCAGTTAATTATCACAAACTCAACCACAGCTCTACAAACCATAACCCTTTGAGCGCATTGACAAATATAATCGTTATTATATGTTTTCAATGTCAGCTTTTGGTCGACACAGGAAGTTATCAATGCAAGTCTTGTGGTCGATGTGTGGGAGTAAGATAACGAATATATAATCTTTTTTTTTTTTTTTCATCTAACATTCGGCAAATCTAATGTCTTTGGAAGGAAATGCGTATCAATTAGACATGAATTTGCGAATGTAATTTAAAGTTGCGCGATTGCAAGACACAAGTTTAAGTGGCCTAAACTTTAAATATATAAGTTGTCTCTTCGACAGTTAAAGGGTTTCCTGAATTACTTAATTGCTAAACCACCATTAATTGAAAATAAAGTGAGCAGTTTGTTTAGTATATGGCTCATAGTTGAAACCGAAAAAATATGTTTGAAAAGTTATGTCAATTGTGTTTATTTGATTGAGGTATGAGCTAATATGTACGAACGAGGTGTGAGCCATTAATAAGAAAAAATGCTGGCAACATTTCATGACAATTGGTTGAATATCGACTGAAAAATCGGCAAAATTCATGCGCTACCAGAAACGTCTTTTCACATTCAGCTTCACTACAATAAGAAAGACTAGATACGATTATAACTCTTGTGCTGCTAGGACCGTACATAATTATAAGTTAACCCTTGTGCTGCTAGGGCCGCTTATAGACGTTAACCCTTGTCCTACTAGGACCGCATATAGATGTTAATCCTTGTCATTCTAGGACGATATAATATGTGGTTTAACCTTAATGTGCTACTAGGGATATATATACGGTTACAAAAATATTTGAAATCAAATAAAATATCAACGAACTTTTGGAGATATTTTTTTTATAAATAACAATAGTTTAGAGTGTTAGAGGGATAAATCCACAACATATTATTCCTGCTGGTCAAAACATGCCATTAACAGCTGAATAATTTTAACTTGTTTATTGTTAAAAAACTTTTTTCTAATTCTATTTGAAGAAAACAAATATATTTATATAATTGTCATTGCACCAGATTTAGATTTTGTGACAACCATGACTAGAGTGGTGGGCTTCTGCCTTTACCATCTGTTTTCCATTATTTGCCTCCACTTATCTTTCACCCTGGCTGCGTTAATGGACTGATCCATAGCACCTGGCTGCGTAATGGACTGCTCCAGACCGCACACTAACCATCAGTATCTCTAATTGTTTTCCGTTCTGAGGATTGCCGGGGTTGGCCTGTTATCACTCTCACTGTGATGAACACAGGCCCATCACATGTCAGCATGGTTATATATCATGTTTATGGGATGTTTTCGAAGTGCAAATATTCTGTATTATTGATATTGTACTTGCGCAATGCATTAACCCTTTAAGCGCCGGTGCCGTCTATATTCGTTTTTTTACATTTTGTATTAGCATATTACATATCAGCTTTTAAACCTGTTAAAGATAAAACGTGTCATCAATCAGCAAGATTTGAAATTTGTTGACATCCATTTTGTCAAATCTGAATAATTTTCACTCACTTGAAGTTGTGGATCGCGTCAGCGAGACACAACTTCAAATGGGTGAAAATTCTAATTGAATACTTTGGCGGCTAAAGGGTAAAGGCATCTTTGTTTATCCTTTCTTGTGTAGTACCTCAAGTTGAGGCACTACCCTGGTCAATTTATAATGTGAATCCCTCATACAGTAGCCGAGAAAACTACAGATAACTAAATAAATGTCGGCATGGTTATTCATCATGTTTATGTGATGTTTTCAAAGTGCAAACATTCTCTATTGATATTGTACTTGCGCAATGCATTAACCTTTTAACCGCCGGTGCCGTCCATATTCGTTTTTTTACATTTTGTATTAGAATATTACATATCAGCTTTTAAACCTGTTAAAGAAAAAACGTGTCATCAATAAGCAAGATTTGAAATTTGTTGACCTCCATTTTGTCAAATCTGAATAATTTTCACTCACTTGAAGTTGTGGATCGCGTCAGCGAGACACAACTTCAAATGGGTGAAAATTCTAATTGAATAATTTGGCGGCTAAAGGTATAAGGTATATTTGTTTATCATTTCTTGTGTAGTGCCTCAAGTTGAGGCACTACCCTGGGTAATTTATAATGTCAATCCCTCATACAGTAGCTTAGAAAACTACAGATAACTAAATAATCATTGAATCATACTTAAATTATATTATCAGACCCCTTTTTTTTTAAAAATTTGTGTGGCTGTGCTCACACCTTGTAATACATGTACTTGTAATTCCAATTGATATGGACATTTTTGCCGTTATTTCCACCTTAAATGGAATTGTAATTACCTGTTTTATAAAATACTCGAGTATATTATAATTATGTTACTTCAGTTCTTGCCCCTTTTCCCACAGAGTTATTTTATTTACATTGTTACCAACCTGAAGTTGTGGATGGCTGTAGCTCACATATTTGTTTAATTTGAGACAACACATTTGCAAATCCTGATGTTTAAATACTCATTTTGTTCACAATAAGAGTGCTTTGATTGGATAGTCAATACAGATTAAAAATGACTACAGTCTGTGACACAATTATCTGGAGCGCATGCTTTTCGTCGATTTCCCCATCAATTCTGAACCTATTTCCTAGAAATTTTGCACAGGACATGTCTAAGGAATGTCCTAACATCGGTAAAGTTATATACAGAATTCCGAAAGGTAGACCATTTAGCATGTCCTGTGCAAAATTACTAGGAAATCGGTTCAGAATTAACTGAGAAATCGACGAAAACGCGCTCCAGATAATTGTGTCATAGACTATAGGCTTATAGTCTTGATCAGCGGTGATATGGTTAAGAAGAAAAGAAAATATCTACGTTAAAGAGAATCCGTGCAACAAAATTTAGCATGAAAAACAGAGTCACCCTAGCCGCCGTTTTTTTAAGTTAGATTCGGAGAAACAAAGCTGCTCGCCATACAAAAAATAATATTACGCTAAATAGTACGCTGGAAGATGATTTAAATTTGTGGAGGGCTTTGTATTCTGAACAAAAAGGGCATGGGTCTGTCTCGCAATGGTGTAAGTCGACTTCAGGGAAAACTAAATTCAAGATGGCCGCCGTACCAACCAACCATAACGTTTTTACATTCGCCCTTTTTCTATCGTAACACACATAATTATGTCCTTCTTGGCAATTAATTTGAGATGCCAGTGGGATATAAATTCATATACATGGCAAATAAAAACATCTACAACAGGCCGATTCATAATCTTCAGACTTTTACCATTGCAGTGATACCAAACAAGTAAATATATAGACTATATATAGACACTGTCTGTGACATCAGACCAACAATAATCCAACATATACAAGGTTTTATTTTTGCTGGAAACACTATGCTGGTTTATGGCTGGGTCAACGTCGCAGAAGTTGGCCCTGCCATAAACCAACATCCCCGCAAACACAAGACGTTGACCCGATGTTACCTTAATGCTGGGCCATCGTCGCAGACGAAGGACCAACATTAAGCTAACAATGGGTCAATGTCTCGCGTTTGCTGGGATAGTGGTCGTGTTACTGTGTAGTCTGCCATCCAGTATAATTACGCTAATGCTGAATGTTGGTTCACCGTATACTATGCTGGCCTAGCATTATTAAGCGAGCCCTGGGAAAACATCGTTTTCTGGGCGCCCACATAGGCGCACATAGTGGATGATAAATTAATATTGCTCGGTCGTTTTTCTGGGGGAGAGGAGACGTCATTAAACAGACATGTCAGCTTACCGCTCGTAATTCATCATCTGGTGGTCAATATTTATATCACCCCAAATGCACACATTACATGTACAAGAATAAATAGAGAGAATACAGTTAAAAAAACCCTGTTATTGCTATTACTTTCTATATGAATATGAATATTGCTTTACGTCGCTTTCTGCACAATCATGGCAATATCGCGACAGAAGGAAGCCCGAAGCCGGGACTATGCCCTACTCTTATTTTGAATGACTTCAAGGGTTCTTTATAGTGCACAATACCATAGGCAGCACTGTACACTCCATGCCTTTGAACAGTTTGGAGCACTGTATATGCACAACCACGATGACAAATATCCGTCCCGACCGGGATTCGAACCTGGTACCCCCAGGTTACAAGCCCCAATTGATACGAATGAGCCATCGGGGCCGGCCGCTATTACTTTCTATGTGTACAAAAACAAAGGAAAATTACAGTGAAATACATTTACTATTCCCAGGGTTATCATGGTTGACTGCGTCAAAATGTGTTTATTATTATTGATATATATTATAACCTAATTATTGTGTGAAGGTAAAACTGTTATCATCCCATATCACACAAACCAGTATCATTCCATATCTCACAAACCGGTATCATCCCATATCACACAAACCGGTATCATCCCATATCTCACAAACCGGTATCATCCCATATCACACAAACCGGTATCATCCCATATCACACAAACCAGTATCATCCCATATCTCACAAACCGGTATCATCCCATATCACACAAACCGGTATCATCCCATATCACACAAACCGGTATCATCGCATATCACACAAACTGGTATCATCCCATATCACAAACCAGTATCAACCCATATCACACAAACCGGTATCATCCCATATCACAAACCGGTATCAACCCATATCACATTAAACAGTATCATCACATATCACACAAACCGGTATCATCCCATATCACACAAACCGGTATCATCCCATATCACAAAAACCGGTAACATCCCATATCTCACAAACCGGTATCATCCCATATCACACAAACCGGTATCATCCCATATCACACAAACCGGTATCATCCCATATCACAAACCGGTATCAACCCATATCACAAACCAGTATCATCCCATATCACAAACCAGTATCAACCCATATCACAAACCAGTATCAACCCATATCACACAAACCGGTATCATACCATATCACAAACCAGTATCAACCCATATCACACAAACCAGTATCATCCCATATCACACAAACCGGTATCATCCCATATCACACAAACCGGTATCAACCCATATCACAAACCAGTATCATCCCATATCACACAAACCGGTATCATCCCATATCACAAACCAGTATCAACCCATATCACACAAACCAGTATCATTCCATATCACACAAACCGGTATCAACACATATCACACAAACCGGTATCATTCCATATCACACAAACCGGTATCAACCCATATCACACAAACCGGTATCATCCCATATCACACAAACCGGTATCATCCCATATCACACAAACCGGTATCATCCCATATCACACAAACCGGTATCATCCCATATCACACAAACCGGTATCAACCCATATCACACAAACCGGTATCATCCCATATCATACAAACCGGTATCATCCCATATCACACAAACCAGTAGCAACCCATATCTCACAAACCGGTAGCATCGTATATCACACAAACCGGTATCATCCCATATCATACAAACCGGTATCATCCCATATCACACAAACCGGTATCATCCCATATCACACAAACCAGTATCATCCCATATCACACAAACAGGTATCATCACATATCACACAAACAGGTATCATCACATATCACACAAACCAGTATCATCCCATATCACACAAACCGGTATCATCCCATATCACACAAACCGGTATCATCCCATATCACACAAACCGGTATCATCCCATATCACACAAACCAGTATCATTCCATATCACACAAACCAGTATCATCCCATATCACACAAACAGGTATCATCACATATCACACAAACCAGTATCATCCCATATCACACAAACAGGTATCATCCCATATCACACAAACCGGTATCATCCCATATCACACAAACCGGTATCATCCCATATCACACAAACCGGTATCATCATGTTCATCTCATGATTGATTTGAGAATGTACAGTTTCACTGCCACAATGTTGTATATTCAGCTGGTCACACATGATTGTATTGAATCTATTGAAACCCAGCAAAATAACGTATCGGATAAAGCCCGAGGAGCTCTACATTCTCAGCTGGGAAAAGGCTCGAGGCCGAAGGCCGAGTCCTTTTTCACAGTTAGGAAAGTAGAACTCCGAGGGTTTTAACTGACTTAAAGCACATCCGACCATAATGAGGATCCCTCATGATCAACAGCTCGGTCACACCTGACTGATCATAATACCATATGACTACCATACTATTTTGTGTGTACTTGGTCAAAAATAACTCTCCATTCCCGGCTTAGAATGTAGTGGTCGGACAAAGAAAATAATATAGTGATGTGTCTTAACTTGTGTAGAAAGCAGCTGGGTCATCTCGATTCACTGAAATATCCTTATATGAATTAATCAAGTTGTAGGATCACCCGCATAATCAAAGCTCATTTTAAATATTTATAAATCACGACAATGGTAATTTCTCAACTGTTATTTTGCAATTTCAGCTACCCTAAATTGTATCTCCCTTTTTATATTTCTCATAATATATAAAATTTTGACACTCACGATTTCATTATTTATTTATTTATCTTTTAGCTTGTTTTCAGTTGCATCACGCAAATTCTGACGACTCCATTAATATTAATTCATATTATCTCGCTTCATCTTTCATTACATTTTTCTATCATTTCCTTTGGCAGCTCATGCATTCTTTTTTCATTCTTTTTATTTATTTCCATCACCTTTTGTTAATTATCTCTCAAGTAATTTGTAGTTAATGTCTTCTTTTTAGTTTGTCATCATGAATTACGTCACATCGACGGGTACGCTAGCTGAGTGAGTGAGTGAGTGAGTGAGTGAGTGAGTGAGTGAGTGAGTGAGTGAGTGAGTGAGTGAGTGAGTGAGTGAGTGAGTGAGTGAGTGAGTGAGTGAGTGAGTGAGTGAGTGAGTGAGTGAGTGAGTGAGTGAGTGAGTGAGTGAGTGAGTGAGTGAGTGAGTGAGTGAGTGAGTGAGTGAGTGAGTGAGTGAGTGAGTGAGTGAGTGAGTGAGTGAGTGAGTGAGTGAGTGGTCTGTAGTGGTGTTAGCCGGACAGACATGTTCAGCGGGTCACTTATATTATAGGGGATCAAATAACCCAACTCAGGACTCAAATATTGCTGTACAAACCCAAGCTACTGTTATATTCCAAATGTGCCGTGTGGCACATACAAGTCTTAAGAGAGTTTAATATACATGCAGGTTAAGACCCTAAGAGCCACAAAACCCTCTCAGCCTAACACTAACCCTTACAGTGCGGGGATCGACTTTAGACGTCAGAATCTGACGTCTGCAGACGTTAGGTTCTACCGTCTAAAGACGATCCCCGCGCTGAAAGACTAAACATATGTATAATGACCGTGGAACCACAACGTAGGTATTCAAATGAAGTTGAAAAAGCTAACTAAGATGATGGTTTCAAATTGAAAAAAACTCTCTTAGTCTCTTGATTTATAAAACAAATCTTTTCTGATGTCTTTTGAATCCTACAACCCATATCCGATATTTGACCTTGAAATCCAAGATGGCCTCCTTTTTTCACACATTTACAATGATGCAAATATTCCAGCGCTCTAAGGGTTAAATAATCAATGGATCACAGTCCTGTGTGTTTTTTCTGGTTTACTGCCGATGTTTTTTTGAATCATATAACTTATATTTGACCGTAAAATCCAAGATGGCCGCCGTTTTTACATATTTACAATTACACAAATATTCCAGCGCTTTAACCCTTTCAAGCCTGAATTTACCATTGTCATCTTCATCCACTACATGTCGATAATTGCAGTCGCAATTATCGCCATGTAGTGAATGAAGATGATTTGGCGTGGTTTAAAAATTAAAGAAAATTGCCATGTATTGGTCAACCTGTATCATGGAAATTTTCGTTCTAAAACCCTTGGTTGTAGGAAAATTATATCTGTTTTCAGGATGTAAAATGATGCTTTAATGCATCGTGAGGGCTTAAAGGGTTAAGGGTTAAATAAGCATCGGATCAAGGTCTTGTGTGTTTTTATATACCGTCCTGCTCCGGAAACATGCAGTTAACGCTGCCTGTCAACTAATCACCACAGAGATTCACAGATCAGACCCCCCCCCCCTCCCACTACATATAGGTGGTCATTACTCAAGTGAAGGTGACCTTGAGGTGGCCATTATTCAAGTGAAGGTGACCTTGAAGTGTCCATTACTGCCTGTAGCAGATCCTGAGATCATCATCATTCCATTACTACCTAGAACAGATCCGGAGCAGTAAAACTTTGATCATCATAAATGTCTTATTACCTCTTTCCCTTTCATTTGAAGATGATGATCTATGTTATGGGTTTATGGCCATTATAAAGATTTTAACTAGCACGGGGATCGACTTTAGGCGTCAGAATCTGACGTCTACAGACGTCAGGTTCTGACGTCTAAAATCGATCTCCTATATGTATGGCCGTAAAAGCTTAAGTTTGTTTATATATAGGCCTACACGGTCAACAGTGACATTGACATTACGCTAATTCAACGTGAGACCAACATGATGTTATCCGCGTCTCCCACCGCAGCCTTACAGGTACATGCACTATGTCTTAATGGATCTACAAACCAGCGCCGTGGTTTCTACGTCCTAATTGTCACCAGTCATGCACATACCGGGTAGCACCATCAACTCTCCATCCATGTTGAACACTTGTGAAGGCATAGACTGCTAAGCGAGTTGCGTGCGTAAGATACATATTTTATTGTCTTTAAAGGACTGCCAGAAATACATTCAGACATTCAGCATGTTCAGAGAAATGTTTGATTGACTGTTGCAAGCCAAAATAAAATCACCGATTTTTTGATGATTTTAGCCTGGGCCAGTCCCTTTCACGTCGCTTTCTCCAGAATCATGACAATATCATTGCAAAACGAAGTCTGGGCTATACACTACTCTTAGGGACGCACCATTTGATATCTGGGGGGGGGGGGGGTGTTGCCTAGAAAAAAAATGAAAAAAATAGTTTGTCGCCACAAAAGTCGGAAAAAAAAGCTTGTTGGCGAAATTTATGAAAAATATGTTGACCAGAAAAAACACCAAATGGTAACCTACATAATAGGGAAAGCATACGACAAAAAATTTCTTCGACGGAACATACAAAAAAATTGTCGGCAATGATTACCAAAAAAAAAAGATTGTTTTCTCTCGGGGGTAAAAAACAAATTTGCAAGCAACAAAAACTCTAGCCCCCCCCCTCCCCAGATATCTGATGGTGCGTCCCTTATCGAATGACGTCGAGGGTTCTTTAAAATGTGCAATACCGCAGAAAGCAATGCACAATCCATCCAGGCCTTTGGACGATTTGGATGACTGTATATGCACAACCTCGATGACAGACATGCATGTGTTCTGAGGCTTGACGCTAAATAAACATTCAAACTGGAAAATGACCCGACTGGGATTCGAACCCAGTACTTTAAGCCACAATCACGCTTTAGGTCACAACCTGACAGGATGAGCTGTCGGGGCCGGTCAGCCTGTTGGATTTTACCCATAAGGCAATGTTTAATTTTATTATGTTAATTGTTTAATTTAAATGTCACTGACTGCATATAAAGCGGGAAGTGTGGTACAGGTGGGACTGCGAAAAGATACATTGATTCGCTTATTCGAATTATAATTGCACGGCATGGCACTTCACCAGTAAAGGCGTCTTCGAAGCAGTCGATTCAGTATTGTGGGGAGACTGTGTGACAGAGCGGTAGCGTACTTGACCCCGAATTTCGAGTGTCATCTAATTCAACTCACTTTCCTCTTTGGCTCTTCTGGTCCAATTTATCCTGTATGTGCACAAAAGTTGCATAAATCCTAATTCAATTCCTACATACATTCGTCATTTGAACGTTTTAGGAATATTGTTGGTCGGAAAGTGACTGTATTGCTTAACAAATTGCAGATTTACATCCAGCGAAATCATAAAAAATATCAGTATAACTTATTTTCTGATTGTATTATGGTACATCTACAAATATCAAGCACTGTGTGTAAAAGTAGATGGGCGGTTCCTTCAGAGCATAACCCTCGAATCGAAAAGGTATCTAATATAAATTTTCACCCACTTCAAGTTGTGTGTCGCGGTAGCGAGACACAGCTTCAAGTGGGTGAACATTACTTATATTTGTTTAACTTGAGATCAAACATTGGCAAATCTCGAGATTTAAACACACATTTCATTCCCAATACCTGTGATTAATCTGCTAATAAAATAGATTCACTCTTACAAC
The DNA here is from genome assembly GCA_964017125.1 of Flabesymbios commensalis. Lineage (NCBI taxonomy): Eukaryota > Metazoa > Annelida > Polychaeta > Terebellida > Flabelligeridae > Flabesymbios > Flabesymbios commensalis. The sequence continues at coordinate 105,687,937 of OZ024903.1, forward strand.
GCGGGGATCGACTCTAGACGTCAGAATCGGACGTCTGTGGACGTCAGAAGATCCCCGCACTGTAAGAATTAAAATATTTCCAATGGTCGCAGACACATAACATTATGTATTCAAATGAAGCAGAAAGAGCTATACTAAGACATTTATGATGATTTCAAATTGAAAATACCCTTTAGTCTCCATGGTTTATACACAAATATTTTCAGAGCTTTAAGGGTTATAGACGACTATAGTCGGGCTTAGCGCTTAAAGGGTTAATACAAACACGTGCTCCCCTTGGATATGAAAGGGTGTATCTGCCACTTTACAAAGTGGCAGATACACCCTTTCATATCCAAGGAGACGACTTTATACTCACATGTCATAGATGTTCTACTTCTTGTCTGACCAGACCAGACATGTTGACCTTGATGTCATCATCACTCCAGATCAGACCCGTCATTAAGAAATCCTCAGATCGCCGTCTTCCCATTCCTAGAAGGTATTCAAATGAAGCGGAAAGAGCTAACTGAGACATTTATGATGATTTTATGATGATTTTAAAATATGTTTAGTGCTTTAAGGTTTACCTAGTACTGAAAGACTCTAGTCGTGCTCAGCCCACGTGCTGCTCACATTATATAGATGTTTACTTCTGACCGGACCAGACATGTTGACCTTGATGTCATCATCACTCCAGATCAGACTACTCAAGGTGACCTTGATGCCGCCATTAAGAGATCCTCAGATCGCCATCTTCCCATTCCTAGAAGAGTTCCGGTATCCGGAGCAGTCAGGGGGGGGGGGGGGAGGCAGACTAACATTAACAGCAGCAGGTCGCTGTAAGCCACTGGGCCTTCAGTATCGCATAGGCAACAATAGGTGTATGTACACGTGTACATGTACAGGTGTACTGTCCACAGGAGTGATCTTGTACATACACCTATGCGATACTGAAGGCCCAGTGCTGTAAGCTGTGTGAGTTGATAATGATTTTTGCTCAGAAGGAACATTGACCCAGTGTTGGACTAACGTTGGGCCACCGTCTGCAAAGTTGGTCGTTGTAAGCCACACAGCCTGTGTGGTGATAATGATTTTTGCTCAGAAGGAGACGCTGCCAGAGATTCACCCGGTGTTGTTCAATGATGGCCCAATTGATTTTTGTTCAGAACCCAGCAAACGCAAGATATTGAACTAATTTTGGTCAACGTTGGACCAACGACCATTCACCATCTTGTGTCTGCTGGGAAGGAGATGCTGCCCAGTAAGCCCGAGAGTTTTACCCGATGTTGTTTAAATGCTGGGTCAGCGTTGCAGACGGTGGGCCAACATTGAACCCTTAATGGGTGACCGTTTCGTATTTGCTGGGTGGTTGGATTAATGTTAGCCCAACGTCTGGGCGTCGGCCCGGCAATAATATCTAAAAAAACACAATATGCTCACCCATTTTTGGTACAATGTTGGCCCATCGTCAGACGATGGTCCAACATTGTACCAACATTGGGTAAGAGGAGTTCACCTAATATTTCAAAGAAAAATATCAAATTGAGTGTTGGGCTGCAGCTAAATCATTGGCCGAGCCTGGGCCTACTGGAATCAAAGGGTGGAGATGTATTTTTATGGGTTGTAGAAACCATATGGTACTGAAGAATTTTGAAACTTACAACTTCAGGCTATATTAAATTTTAATGTGTGTCTCGCTGACTATTCACAATTGGAAACAGGAAAGCCAAGTAATTCAAAGGCACGTTTATTAAAGCTGTATGTATCAGCTGTAACAGTATCTTTGTTCACGTTTATTAAAGCTGTATATATCGCATACACCAGCTGACCCAATGTTGGGCTATTAACGGTCCACCGTCTACGACGCTGGCCCAACATTAAACCAGCGTTGAATCAATGGCTCGTCTTTGCTGGGAAAAAGCCACAGCAGCATACATGTATGTATAATACCGTGACAGCCTCAGGCACAGTAGCCTATATAGCCTGCAGTCACAGTGATGGAACACAAAGAAAATATGCTTTATTAGACGCGACAAGACGGGCCACAAAGTAATATATCAACCCTTTCAAGCCTGGATTTACCATTGTTATCTTCATCCACTACAAGCCGCGAATTGTTGTCGCAATTCTGGACTTGTAGTGAATGAAAATGACTTGAAGTGGGTGGCTAATGAAATAAACGATATCGTTATTATTAAATCAGTTTAATGAAAATGTGCGTTCTAAATCCCCTGGGCTTTAGGAAATTAAGTTGTATTTTCAGAGATGCAAAATGATGCATCGTGAGGGTTTAAAGAGTTCACCCTTTAGGACCCAAGTCACTTTATGCACCACATGACATATTTTGAATATAATTAATTCGAAAGTGAATGGTATACTTCATGATCAAAAGGGTTTTCTCAGCTTGTATTTCATATTTGTGTATTTTAGACAATCAGGCGACTTCACATAGAGGTGGAATATGCAGCTATAGGGTCACATCTCAAGGTGAAAGAAAATTGGAACAGATATCTGGCTGCTCAGAGGGTCAAAGGTCATTCAGGTTGAGGACATCTAGAGACAAGTGACGTGACAATAACCTCGGAAAGAACCCAGCAAACAAGATACGCTTAGCCAATGCTGGCCTAATGTTGGGTCAGCGTCGCAGACGGTGGCCTAACATTAGGCCAATGCTGGGTTAATATCTCACATCAGCTGGGTTGGCACACTCCTGTCGCCGCACTCATTCACATCTCAAAATAACAGACCACACAAATACCATGGGTGCGTCAGCGCTAGCCGTGTCGTCCTCTCCGAGGCCGTGGATTGATGTATTTGCTTCACCCAAAAAAGCAAATGACAGTGACTGAGAGCGATCTCGACCCCAAGGTCCGAAAAATATCCGTAACTTTTTAAAAACTGTGCGATCTCTGAGCTGAGCATGCGGGCATGGTACTGAAATGTTACTGATTCTAAAAAAACTACTTTCGACCTGATTATCCCCCGATATACTGTAGATCTGGTAATATTCACGAGGTTTTAATTTTCGCGAATTTCGCAAGGCGGACAAATTTAAGAAGCCCGCGAAAATTATTATTTTGAGCGCTACCTATCATCGAAATCGATAATTCGCTAATTCCAGACTTCATAAAGAGTCCCAAAATCACAAATTCGCGAAAATCGAAACATGCGAAAATCACCAGATCTACAGTATTCAGATGTGACAGTCCAAAGAAATGTCCCACGATTTTGTACGCGGTGAATCTGACTGGGGCCACGTCAGTGCGTGCATATATCCTGGAAATAACACAAAGACCATGGGAGAATGCATAGATCCTGCACAGATATAATGCGGATTCGTATCAAAATACATGCTTACCAGACTGTCACATCGCAAAAAAGCGCGATAAAAACGTTTCTGAAAAACGCGACATCCATTACACATTACACATTACATTACTGACTTTTACAGGGGCTCGTCAGTATAGGTGTAACATGTCTACAAATATAAGAAAAATAGGCTCTTTGATGAAAATGCATCAAAAGCTCAGGCTTTTGAAGATGAGATGATGTTTTCGTCAATATAAACATGCGATGTTAGATTTTAGATTCTTTTTTTACGAGAAGTCTCGGAAAACCACGATATTTTGAAATATAGACTCCCTCAAATAACATTCAAGCGTTGCAGCAACAAAACGTAGCATCATTTGATTGCTCGTTTACATGAGTCGGTCAGTGGAAGAGTGACAAAACAGGGAATGTGTACAGAACGCAGTGAGTGAAACAGCCACTGAAATGGTTGCCAACAATATACTGCTTGTCAAATACTGCTTCTGATGATATAGGATTTACGGATCTTGTTTGTTGGGAATACTAAAAAACACGAGGGAAATGAAATGAAATGAATCGGGCTTTAGGCCACCTTTGTGCACATATAGGCTAAACTGGGCCAGGAGAACCTCCTGAGGATGGTGAGATGATTGAGATGACACTGTCCTCCAGACACAGGATTCGAAATTCGAGCCCTGGCGGTCTGAGGCCGAGTACGCTACCTCTCGGTCACGGAGGCTCCCCACAATACTAACTCAGTGAATGTGTACAGAATGCAGTGAGTGAAACAGCCACTGAAATGGTTGCCAACAATATACTGCTTGTCAAATATCGCTTCTGATGATAAAGGATTTACGGATCTTGTTTGTTGGGGATACTAAAAAACACGAGGGGTGAACACAATACATCTGAGTGAATATTGCATCACGTCACTTTCTGCACAATCATGGCAATATCGCGACAGAAGGTGAGCACGAATATGGTCTATGCCCTATACACTTATAAATGACTTCAAGGATTCTTTATGTGCACATGACCACAAACAGAATTGCACACTCCAGGCCTATGAACTCAGTTTTTGAGCACTGTATTTACACAAGCCCCGATGACAAACATCCGGCCGGAATTAGGAGTTTTAGGCCACAACCGGACCGAATGAGTCATCGACCAACAGCTACGCCAGAAATAATATGTGAACACTATATGACAAACTCTATGCCCAGAATACATTCAGTGTTCAACCAATGTTGGTCCACCGTCTGCGACGATGGCTCGACATTGAGGCAACATTCCGTCAAAGTCATGTGTGTGTTGATCAGACAGAAACACATGTTTGTTATAATTCTATGTAAGATCAATCGGGCGATGGGAGGGGGGGGGGGGACTAGAACAGTGGTTAAAGCTGCAGCTTGGAAAGTCAGAGATCCCCCGCTCTGGCATTCAAGTATAAAGAAACTCACTACTAGTGATTCAGTATTGCTGAGATCCTCTGCGACCGCGAGGTAGCGTGCTCGGCCTCAGACCACAAGGCTTCGCATCCTGTGTCTGCAGGGCAGTGTCATCTCATTCATTTCACCATCATCGGGAGGTTGTCCTGACCCAATTTAGTCTATATGTGCACAAAGGTGATCTAAAACCGCATTGATTGATTGATTGATTGATTGATTGATTGATTGATTGATTGATTGATTGATTGATTGATTGATTGATTGATTGATTGATTGATTGATTGATTGATTGATTGATTGATTGATTGATTGATTGATTGATTGATTGATTGATTGATTGATTGATTGATTGATTGATTGATTGATTGATTGATTGATTGATCATTCATTTATTCCTTCATCCATTTATTCATTCATTCATCCATTCATTTATTTATTTATTCATTCATCCATCCATCCATTCATTCATTCATTCATTCATTCATTCATTCATTCATTCATTCATTCATTCATTCATTCATTCATTCATTCATTAATTCATTCATTCATTCATTCATTCATTCATTCATTCATTCATTCATTCATTCATTCAATCATTCATTCATTCATTCATTCGTTCACTCATTCATTCATTCATTCAATTATTTATTCATTCGCTAAATTAAATATTTTAAATTTTCACCCGCTTTAAGTTGTGTCTCGCTGCCGCGACACACAACTTCAAGCGGGTGAAAATTACTCATATTGGTTTTATTTGATACCAAATATTTGGAAATATTTCTGTTTAGAGACCAATTTCAATCCCAATATTAGGACTATGCAATACTTGGCTACACATACTACACACCTCGCTCTGCTAGTGACATCAGTCAATAGAGTGAACGCTAGGTAGTGTTACCCCAGAATTCACACGTGTGACACGACAAGCATCATATACTGGCCGACAGAAGACGCCATCGAGTACAGCATACTGAAGACAAGCGGGGTGATTATGAAAGTGGAGAGTCACTCCAGAACCTACAATAAATTATTGTGACACTTTGAATAGTAAATAATAGCGTTTGACGAAGTGTCTGGTTTACGGCCAGCAGAAGACACCATGCCATCGAGTACAGCAAACTGAAGACACACGGGGTGATTGTGAGAAAAGAGATAGACAGAAAGAGAGAAGCTACATGTGCTACACGCCATGTCAGAGTGATCAGTCAGAGTGAAGGAACGCTAGACAGACCTGAATCAGGAGCTAGACGCGTGACATAGCGAGCATCAGCAAGTAGCCAACACAACAGAAAGCGCCGTGTCATCAGCAAGCCGCCAGCACAGCAGAAGGCGCCTTGCCATCAGCAAGCCGCCAGCACAACAGAAGGCGCCGTGCCATCGAGTAAAGCACACTGAAGACACACAGGGATGGTCGTCAGGCTGACGACTACCATGGTGATACTTTGCGCATTAAATAACGTTTAGGAGCGTGGATATCGACTGGGACTGATAGTTTTTTGAAGGAGAACATTTATTTCCATCACCAGAAGACGTCGTGCCATCCAGTGCATGCACACTGAAGACACGTCAGAATAACCTGTGATCACCAGGGCAGATTATAAGGACAACATTACTAACAACGCTTTGTGTAGATAAAGCTCTGCAATGTGAATCACTAACAGTGATGCCTATAGTCACTCAGTAAAAAGACAATGTGAAACTGATATATTTATACAGCAGTGATCATGGCCACTTTAGTCAAAACATTAGCAGCATCATTATCAGCGTGCAGCTACTGAATAAACTGGTGACCATTTTGGATTGAATCGTTGCGGATCACAGAATATGCCATATATATGTCTGCTATAGTGTATGAAATCACAACGTCGTGATAGGCTTATAATGACAAAGTGCTGAGAACAATAGCAGACTTCAAACTGCCCGATTGCTGATCAGACGAGAAAAAGCCGTGGATTTGAGGGAAGCAATGCATCATTGAAAGCACAAAGGGAAAATCCAATTAAAGGTATTGTCATGAATGTACGTGTATTGTGAAACATTATTTAAAAAACAGATCTGCTTCATGAGGGAATGCTCTTTAATTTGTCTTTGTTCCACAATGTGCAAAGAAAATTAATTTAACCCTTTGCCTGCTGATCACGACTATTGTCTTTTTTAATCCGTTTTATTAATCGACCAAATCACTGTTATTGGGGATGAAATGTGTGTCTGAACATTAAGATTTGCAAATATTTGTATACAAGTTAAACAAATATGAGTAATTTTCAGCCACTTGAAGTTGTGGATAGCGGTAGTGAGACACAACTTCATGTTTTTCTTATTTAAATTTCTTATTTAAATTCCTTATTTAAATTTCCAATTAAAATTTTTACCCACTTGAAGTTGTGTGTCGCTACCGCGACCTATAACTTCAAGTGGGTGACAATTACTCACATTTATTTAATTCGAGACCAAAACATTTTTCAAATTTGCATTTTCACACACATATTTCATTCCCAATAACAGTGGCGAATAATGGTATATTATCTGCTAATTAACATATTAAAAACGCCTATAGTCGTGCTTAATGGGTAAAGGGTTATTCAAACATCGGGTAAACGTTACGTAGCCTACATGTTGGGTTACCTGGTTACTATGTACATCAAACAGTCGCCACTTACAGGCATTGTCATCGCTGACAGGTCATTAGAAACTAAGCGGACGTAGTCTGGCGACAATGAGGCATGTGGGTCTGTTTTTGCTATTAGACATCATCTACATCCACGGATTAGCCTTCCAAACAACCAACTACTGACTTTCATTTTCCTTCACCTTGAGGGCGGGGGCCCTAGGGTAGTGGTTAGCACCGCTGCCTTTCACGCCAGAGTTCGGGGTTCGGTTCCCGGTCTCGGCGGTTTGAAAGAAACAAAATATATTTCTTCCCCATCCACGTGTGAAAGTCAGTATTGTGGGGAGCCTCCGTGACCGAGAGGTAGCGTGCTCGGCCTCAGACCGCCAGGGCTCGAATTTCGAATCCTGTGTCTGGAGGACAGTGTCATCTCAATCATCTCACCATCTCCTGGCCCAGTTTAGCCTATATGTGCACAAAGGTGGCCTAAAGCCCGATTCATTTCATTTCTTGACCTTGAGGTGTGAACTGCTTCCGCAATTCACACCTCAAGGTGAAGAAAAATGTCATGATTGCATCAAAATAGCCAAATATAAATATCTCAAGTTGAAGCTCAGAACCTCGTATTGTTTCTGACTAATGTATGCTTGACAAAATGTATCTATTTTTCCCATCATAGGGTGCACACAGTTTTTTTCTGGTGCTCATTTTAATCAGTGTGAGCGCCAAATTAATGCATTTTTTGGCCAGCCCTGGATTGATTAAGCGAGACAGCACCTTAAAGGAGTAGTCCACTGTGTACAAACAGCGCGCTAAATCTACAACCAGAATGCACCGCGCGCATTACTAAGAGCCAACTATAACCAGAAATAGGCATATTAGTGGAAAACAGCTAAAAGTGATACGACAAAAAACGTTTAAAAAGCGAATTAAATTAATGGGGTTTAGGCCACTTTTTTGCACATATAGGCTAAACTGGGCCAAGAGAACCTCCCGAGGATTGTGAGATAAATGACACTGCCCTCCAGACATAAAACTCGGAATTCGAGGTATGTCGGTTTGAGACCGAGCACGCTACCTTTCGGTCACGGAGGCTCCACACAATATTGAATCTTCACGAGTGAGCGGGGAAGAAACATGTTGTTTCTTTGAAATTTCAAAGTCAGAGTGGGGTTCGAGCCCGCGATCTCCGACTTTCCAAGCAGGCAGCTTTAACCGCTGCACCATCTATAAGGAACCAGGCCCTGAAAAGTGGATACATCAAACAATGGCCAATTGCCGTGATTGTCATCGTATTCGCTGGCGGCTCGTTATATGGCGGATGTCATCTGGTGACAATGATGTATGGCAGTCTGTCTTTGTCGCTGGCTTCCGTAAAGTTATTATTAGACATCATCAAGTTTAGACGGCGCAAATCGTTGCAGCGCGTGGATGTAATATGGTCGTAAATTTACAAGCATGGCGTAACCCTTGATACAAGGCATTAGAAACGTATTAGCAGCAGACGGATTACCTCTTTGTATTAAAGCATTAGAAATGTATTATGAGTAAACAGACTACTTTTTGTTATTAAAGCAAACGTATTATAAAAAAACAGACCACCTATTTCTATTAAAGCAAATGTATTTAAAAACAACAGATTACCTCTTTGTATTTTCTAAAGACGTTTGTAAGTGAATACATCAAACAATGGCCAATTGCCGTGATTGTCATTGCGTTCGCTGGCGGCTCGTTATATGGCGGATGTCATCTGGTGACAATGATGAATGGCAGCCTGTCTTTGTCGTTGTCTTCTGCAAAGGCAAACGCTATTATTAGACATCATCAAGATTAGACGGCGCAAATCGTTGCAGCGTGTGGATGTGACATGGTCGTAAATTTACAGGCACGACGTAACCCTGGATACAAAGCATTAGAAAGGTATTATCAGCAGACAGATTACCTCTTTGTATTAAAGCATTAAAAATGTATTATGAGTAAACAGACTACTTCTTTGTATTAAAGCAAACGTATTATAAAAAAAACAGACCAACAACAGATTACCTCTTTATATTTTCTATTTTGATATGACTGTGTGAGATGGGGGATTGATTGGCGCTGTCTGGGTCATTAAGGACCCATTAGGAGGGCGGATATTTCGGCGGAGGTTTTCAGTCGCTAAATGTCTAGTTATTAATATGATTGTACATGTTTTAAAAAAGAAATTAATCCTGAATCCTTATTGGCGCTGTTTAACCCATTAGGAGGGCGGATATGTAGTGAGATTTATTGGCACCGTTAACCGCGCTGTCTGACTCGTCAATTAACCCGTTTGCTGCTGAGAGAGTACTCAACAAACACCCAACGCTGGGTTAATGTTGGCTCAGCGTCGCAGACGTTGGGCCAACATTAACCAAGCGTTGGACAGCATCTCGTGTTTAATATGGTTTATAGAATAGTACGATATTCGAGAGGTAAGATTCAGAATAATATCAAATTCAAAATATATCTTTCATAAAATATTGTTCATTATACATTTAATTTACCACACTATCTCTTGGCTGTTTGCGATATACATTGTATACTAAAAATTGTAGAATTTCACAATTCTGCACTGACACTAAAAAATGTATACATAATTAGAGGGAGTTTAAGCCAGGGTTCACTGTAGTGTATGTAATAAGTACGTGTATTTTTTTAAGATAATAAACATTATTATTATTAGGCCTATTGCTGGGATGCGCATTTTGGTAAATGAGTTTTTGATGATTTTTTTTTAATTAAATGTTTCTAAAATTCGTAAAATAAGTTGTGGTTGATACTCAGTTGAACAGATAAATCAATATACTGCCATACTCCTTATACTTCATCCGCTGAACAATGATTCATGTCATGAAAGCTATTTGGCTATTGTTTCTTAACCTTTTCACTACCATACATGACGGAAATTTCCGTCGTCATTTGTCAATGAACGTAACCATAAAATGACACAAATTTTCGTCAAATATATACTACATTTATGTATTTTTCGTCATTTGAAGCTGGAAATTGCGTTAGCAATTCCAGCTTCAAATGACGAAAAATAGAACTCGTACACCAGTATATCTGGATCCTGGCATGCACCCCGGCCTGGAAGTCAAAGGGTTAACGCTAATCACAAATGGTCAATCATATATTTGAAAAGTATAGGTTTGGAGACACACCCTTGGCTTGGCACTTTGCGCTAAATAACAACGAGAGGAAAGCAGGAGTCGGTATTGCGCCTGCTCTTTTCAAATAATATCAATTGCTCTATATATAGTAAACAGTACATGACTGTACACTGTGGCCTGGGAGATATTGTCATCCCCTGCGTGGGTTGGGAGCTCGTTATAAAGAGGATGTCTTCTGGTGGCATTGATAAATAGAGGTGATGGTTGTCGTGGACCCGTGTGAAGGCTATTATGCTATTACAAGACACCTACCACAGTTTAGAAAGATACATCAATTGTATTGTATTGTGCATATATGTATTTCCATTGGAAATAAATATATTTACAATGCAATGCAATGCAATGCAATGCGATGCAATGTTTGTTATCCATGCAATACAATACAATACAATACAATACAATACAATACAATACAATACAATACAATACAATACAATACAATACAATACAATACAATACAATACAATACAATACAATACAATACAATACAATACAATACAATACAATACAATACAATGCAATGCAATGCAATGCAATGCAATGCAATGCAATGCAATGCAATGCAATGCAATGCAATGCAATGCAATGCAATGCAATGCAATGCAATGCAATGCAATGCAATGCAATGCAATGCAATGCAATGCAATGCAATGCAATGCAATGCAATGCAATGCAATACAATACAATACAATACAATACAATACAATACAATACAATACAATGCAATGCAATGCAATGCAATGCAATGCAATGCAATGCAATGCAATGCAATGCAATGCTATGCAATGCTATACAATGCTATGCAATACAATGCAATGCAATGCAATGCAACGCAGCACAACGCAGCGCAACGCAACGCAATACAATACAATAATTCAAGTCATGAAGTGCACATAACCTGCCGATAATTTAGAGTGGGCGTCATAACCAGGGATGGGAAAGCGTCCAGACAGACTTGCGAAATTTATTGCGAAATAAAACAAATGAAAACAATTGACAGATAATTAGGAATTTAACTCTGGTCAGGTGGTTATGTCGAACGCCTGTCACGCCGGAGCTCGTGGTTCAACCGCCACTCTGGTATTTAGGTTACAAAAAAACAGTATGTTTCTTTCCTACTCTCGTAAATATTCAGCATCGTGGGGAACCTCTGCGGCCGATATAGTCCTATTTGACCTCACACCGTAATAATCTATTGTTCATTCATTCATTCATTCATTCATTCATTCATTCATTCATTCATTCATTCATTCATTCATTCATTCATTCATTCATTCATTCATTCATTCATTCATTCATATATATACTTATTTACTTATTTATATAAGTTGAACGAAAACAATTGGTAGACAATTAATAATTTAACCCTAATATCTGACGCCGTGCTTGACTTCTAATCAACCAGGATATCTATCAAACCTGTTGGTCTCTCTTGTCCATCAAAAACAGATTCGTTCTGCCGATGCCAAAAAAGCGTTATGTTTTTCGAATACGAATAATAAAGGGCTCTAGGACATTTTCTGTTGCAGGTCATACACTCTGGAATTCACTACCTGTTGCCATAACGACATCAACAGAGATTTTGACTTTTCAACCTAGCTCCTTTACTGTCCGGCATCTTGCTTTACAATGGATACTTCTAAGTATATGATAGTGAGTTCTTGAATATCGTTTTGGATTGTCGTCCCTCTGAGCTCGGTTCTCTAGCGCTACAGAATTTTTTTATATGAAATTAATTGAATTTATTTTAATTGAATTTGAACCAAAACCTAATATTAGATGTTACCATAAAAAACCTTTCAATACAATTGAAATGTCCAGAAAAGACAACATTTAATTTTTTTTTTCTCGCTCCTGGCCTAGTGCAAGTAATAAATATTCAGAATATGCCATTACTCCTATTCTGTGAAGCTTAATGACCTTCACTTCCTTTGTTTTTACCGAGCTGGCTAATACAATGAAGTATGAGGGAGGGGATCATATATAACCTTGTTTTCACCGAGTGACGTCACTGCGTTTCACAAAATGAAGTATGGGGGAGGGGGTGTTATATAACTTTGTATTCACCGAGTGACGTCACTGCGCTTCACAGAATGAAGTATGGGGGAGGGGATGTTATATAACCTTGTTTTCACCGAGTGACGTCACTGCGTTTCACAGAATACGACAACGGCGATTTAACACTTTAACTGCCAATTCTGAGTATGCTCGGTTCTCGTTTTTTTATTAGCGTATTATAAATACCAGCTTTTAAACATGTCACAGATAAAACGTGACATCAATCAACAAGATTTCGTTGACCTCCATTTTGTCAAATCTAAATAATTCTCACACACTGTTGTGGATCGCGTTTATTCCAATTCAATCATTTGGAGGTTGAAGGGGTATTTGTTAAAAAGTGACAATTTCCCTTTGATAGAAGGTGCAACACATTAGTGATTCTATCTTAACAAAACATTTCAGGAAACAAAAGGTTAAAAATAATGAGAAAATTAGTGTTCTTGATCTCAACGCGAGTCAACCTTAATTGGATAATTAAATTAATTATAACATTACTTATTTAGTGATTGTGGACTGAATTGAACAATTGAATTATTTATACTCCAAATAACACTCATTACATCATAATAGTAAATAATATTAAAACAAAATATTTTAATTTCCCATGTTTGTTTTAGCAGCAATATTTTTATGACATGTTACAACTTTAGGCCCCATAGGCCTGAAAGCTAATAATGCTGGTGATTATCTATAATGGAGTCCAAATTAATTGACCAATTTACTCAAGTACAAGATAAACAACATTTTAATTGACAATGAAAAATCGTTTATTGAATTATTACGGTACAAATACAGTCAATTAGTAGACAATAGTGACAGCAAATTATTAATTATAATGTTACCAATATCCGGTATGGAATGTTTGATCTTGTTTATAACTAAGCTTACACAATGCGTTATTAACCCTTGTACTGCTGAATTATTTGTTTCTATTTTTCGTCATTTTAAGCTGGAATTGCTAACGCAATTTTCAGCTTCAAATGACGAAAAATACGTTTATTCATAGAAAGAGACATATTGCTAATTGAGTTATTTGATGAATTGAACATCTCTCACTTTATAAAGTGGCAGACACACCCTTTCATATCCAAGGGTGCGAACTATCAGGAGTATTTCTTTTTTTTGAAACATGCTTGAATCCATATATATATCCGAGTCTAGGACTACAAGGGTTAATATTCAGCATAGTCTGTAACCCTTACAAAGCTGACTATGGAGACGAAAGGGTTTTTCAATTTGAAATCGTCATAAATGTCTTAGCTAGCTCTTTCTGCTTCATTTGAATACCTATGTTATGGATCTACGGCCATTATAAATGTTTCATTCTTTCAGAGCGGTGATCTTCTTTAGACGTCAGTACTGACGTCTAAAGACGGTGATAGAGTTATTTCTCTAATAGTCTTGCTATTGGAGGCACTGGGCTCGAATCTAGACTGGCGATTTGTCATTGTGGTTTGTGCATAGGCCTATATACAAAATGCTCCAAACTGTTCACATACCTGGAGCATGCAGTGCTTCCTCTTGTATTATGAACTGTAGCGAGCCCATGAAGCAATTTGACAAGAGGAGGGCATACTCTCTGCTTTGGGTTTCCGTCTGTCGCGATGTTGCTTTGTTGTGCAGACAGAGACGTAAAAAAGCGCATTTTCGCTTTTGTGTTGGGTCTAAATTTAAAATTCCTTTGTGCTGCATCGCTCTCTAACAGCTTGTAACCTGTGACGCAATATGTCTAGATCAAATATTTAGAGATTTACCGATGACCTGCCAACTACTGATGTAGGATCCGTAGACAATACATCTCAACCAACAGCTTATGTAGACGGACCGATCCACTAATTATTCAAAAGGACTTAAAAATAGATGGTTTCCTTTGTTCTGGCCTCCCGTCGGAGGCTGTTGTCTCCCGTCGGATGCTACCTGATCCGGCTTTGTCATCCATTACTCTTTGTATTCTTTGAACGTTTTACAGATTAACTCGTTCAGTCCCAAAGCAGCTACACTGTTTGACTCCATACCCTTTCAAGCCTGAAGTTACCATTGTCATCTTCGTCCGCTACAAGTCGCGAATTGCTGTCGCAATTCACGACTTGTAGCGGATGAAGATGATTTGAAGTGGGTGGCAAATGAAAAAAAATGTATTGTTATTATTTAAACAATTCCAGGAAAAAAAATCGTTATAAAATCCCTGGGTATAGGAAATTAAATCCTTTTGCAGAGATGAAAAATGATGCTTTGATTTTAAATATATAGCCGTATTTAGCGGCATTTGAACCATCAATAGTCTTTGATATCTGCTCTTCCTATATTCCTTTCTTCCTTCTTTTCCCCCTTCTTTCTTTACTTCCCCCCTTCATACCTTGCTACCTCCTCTGTTGCTTCTTGCTAACCTTACTTATTTGTCCTTCTTTCTATTCCATATTTCCTTTTTCTTTATTCTAATCACTAATAGCGAGCTTTATTTAAATGTTGCAGTAGTCCTAATAAATGAACTTTACAAGATACAGATTACTACATCGAGCATGCCACGGGTATTTTTCCTGCACAAAAAATCGCTAATTCAATTTATCCCGTGGCGTAGGTCAAACGTAGGTCAACTGTACAGTTCAGCTCTGTGGTCACTCCAGTTAACCTTTGGCATAGTGTATGCTACTCATATGGCCGCATCTACTACTATGTGATTCAAAAACGGAATCTGTAGCAGTTTTATTGCAAAGTGTTACATTTTAATTAATGTATTCTTATGCTGGCACTCATTTCTTATTTGTATCCTTATATTTTTCACAATATCTTTAAAATCGCTAAATTCAATAACTTTAATTTTCACGCAATTGAAGTTGTATCTCGCTACTGCGATCCACAACTTCGTGTGATTCAAAATTAACCATGTTTGTTTAATTTGAGACTAAACATTTGAAAATCTTGATGTTTCATTCCCAATAACAGTGATTTGATCGGCTAATACAATGGATTAAAACGACTACAGTCATGCTTAAGCCTTAGATGTGAAAAAAGTTAACCCTTAAAGCACTGAATTTTTTTATAAAAACCTTAGAGGTCAAAGTGTTTTTATCAACTTCATTTGAATACCTATGTTAGGGGTCTACGATCAGTAGAAATATTTTAACTCTTGCAGTGCGGGGATCGACCTTAGTCGTCAGAATCTGACGCACAGACGTCAGATTCTGACGACTAAAGTCGATCCCCGCGCTGTAGGGGTAAAGTAACTAATATTGACACTCTTTGATTTCGAAATTTTTAGGAAAAAATAAATTAAGTGTAACAATAGAATCATTAGTTAATGTGCAAATTTGTGTGCACCCAATTATATGCGTCACTAGCAGGTGAGGGGATAATTATCGTGTGGTGGTACAGAGAATGCCATCTGATTATATAGCTCCATGATTTATATGGCACCAAATACTCAAGTACGCTACGTTTTAACTTTAATAACTGTGCAAGTATTACACATGAAACTAAAACTCCGAATAAATGGTTTATACCAGTTTATGGTTGATGAATTTTCTTCAAGTTATGTCACGTGGTGCACAAATGCGTTTTTAACGTGCGGTGTGCACGACTATAGCCTGTTTTAATTTGTTTTTATAAAACGGATTAAAACGCCTACTGTCTGTAGAGGTGAAAGGGTTAAAATAACTATTATTGACACTCGTTGGTGTCAACATTTTCAGGAAAAAAAATTAGTAACAATCATTATTTAATGTGCAATATTTGTGTGCACATAATGATCTGCGTCACTAGCAGGTGAAGGCTTAATTATCGTGTAGTGGTACAGAGCATGTCACCTGATTATATTGTACAGTACTATGATTTATATGTAATAAAATACCCAAGTACATTTTAATATAACATAGAAAACTAAAACGCTTAATAGATTAATTATATCAGTTATTGGTTGAGGAATTTTCTTCAAGTTATGCCAAGTGGTGCAGGAATACGACAATCTTAAGCGCTTTCAACCCTTTAAGCGGTAACACTACTATAGCCTTTTTAAATTTGTTTATTTAATTTAGTTTAATCACTATCATTGGGATCAAGATATGTTTAAACATCAAGATATGCAATTTTTGTTCTCAAATTAAGCAAATATTACTATTTTTCACGCACTTGAAGTTGTGGATCGCGGTAGTGAATGAAAATTTCAATTAGATAATTTAGCTTAAAAGTTGTTAATTACGTTGTAGTGGTACAGAGAATGTCACCTGGTAAGTTGCTAAGAAGCCTTGCGTTCCCTATCTGTTATTCATGCCTGGGCTGTCACCGGAGTAAATGTATACAGCCCTCCCAGTGAAAATAGCCGGTACTTCTCTCTGTGAAATTTGATCTTGCCGATTCCGAGGCAGCCCATGTGACTGGTCCGTGACATGAACGAGAATTGGTGACCTGTGGGGGCTCCATTGAGAGCCGGGGTGTGCCCGGAATATGATTATGACGAGTTTAGGTCTCGTCAATGCTCCAGTTCCAGCATCTGTGGCTGAGCTTGACAAAATGATTTACAGTCAAATAATGCTGCTCATCATCAGTTTCTTTATAGTGTTATGTGGCAACATCACAAACTCTTCTTTGAATGATTGCCAGTGTTCTTTAAACTCAAGTACACTTTAATATAGGTAGCACATTCATTCAATCATTCATTCATTCATTTATATATATATATTTTTTGCAACCCATAATCACCAAAAGTGATTACTATTAATTACTAGTATTTTTTGTGAAATGGTTAAAATATTTGACAGGCCTGAAACCACATTCATTCATTCATTCATTCATTACATTCATTCATTCATTCATTCATTCATTCATTCATTCATTCATTCATTCATTCATTCATTCATTCATTCATTCATTCATTCATTTATTCATTCATTCATTCATTCATTCATTCATTCATTCATTCATTCATATATATTTTTTCTGCAACCCGACAAATACTACATGTGGACCAAACTGCGATTTAAACTTTAGTCTCACAAGTCCTAGTAATTTTCAGCCACTGAAAATGTGGATGGCTGTAGATTTTCGAATAAAAACACAAAATGAGTTCAGATGTAACATGTGTAATAAAAATAAAAATTATAGGGCCCTATCAATCGAATGAAACAATTTTAAATAAAAGGAAAATGTAAATATTTTAGACGAATATAAAGGCAAATGTTATCAAGTATGGGCTAAACCAAACTGTAATATTTCTCACAGTCTGCGTAGTGATTTTCGCTATGAGACGTATATCGGTATCAGCCCATATTGCTCTCTGTCTATAGAATGAACTGTAATCTATGGCAGTTATATCATATGTGATGTGATCGTGTGAGAAATGAAATGAAATGAATCGGGCTTTAGGCCACCTTTGTGCACATATAGGCTAAACTGGGCCAGGAGAACCTCCTGAGGATGGTGAGATGATTGAGATGACACTGTCCTCCAGACACAGGATTCGAAACTCGAGCCCTGGCGGTCTGAGGCCGAGCACGCTACTTCTCGGTCACGGAGGCTCCCCACAATACTAACTTTCACACGTGGATGGGGAAGAAACATTTTTGTTTCTTTGACACCGCCGAGACCGGGAACCGAACCCCGGACTCTGGCGTGAAAGGCAGCGGTGCTAACCACTACCCTAGGGCCCCCGCCCTGATCGTGTGAGAAAATACAAACGTTGTTCATTTTTCGTGCGATAAGGGAAAATACAGCACATGTCCATTGACATTGGACGAGTGATGTATTTTCCCATATCGCACTCAAATGAACACCGTTTGCATATCTTATCGGTATATACAATGTAATCATTTCTGGTAGTTATGTAAAGTGTGCATTGTTGGACCTTGAAGCGGTCCGCTCGAGTTGATAATTAACTCGAGAGTTTTCTCTAATTTTATTTTTGAAAATCCGTCGTGTCTTGACAGACCACTATCGGACACAACATGTTCCAGCTAATTCTACGACTGGCGTTTTAACCCCTGTCTCAGCCATTTCTTTCTGGTGATATTAACTTACAGCCGATCAACATGAGAATGATTAAATATATTTATTTCGTGCATTCCTCTTGAAATCAATCCCTCGAATATTATATCCTCACATTTCCAATTAGTCAATAAGTGTGTTGTAGCCAGTTTCTGGGATAAATTCTATCATCGGCTCAGGTTCCTGGTTCTCATCCATATTTGATGAGTAAATGTGTGAAGTTCCTCTCAGGGGGATGCCTGCTAGACTTCAGGAAATAGCTGACAGTGAAACAATGTTGGCTTACTGTTGGCTTAGCCTCTACGTCGCTGGCCCAACATAACCCAGCAGTTGATAAACACCCAATGTTGGGTTCATGTTGGCCCACCGTCTACGACGATGGCCCAACATGAACCCAACATTGGGTCAACGTCTCGTCTTTACTGGCTGAAGCCCATCTCACGTGTGTAGCTGAGAGATGGGAAATGGCTGTTTTCGTGTTCATGCCTTTTAACCCTTTCAGCGCGGTTAAAAGGCATGAACACGAAAACAGCCATCTCAGACCGTCTTTAAACGTCAGATTCTGACGTTTAAAGACGGTCTTCGCGTTGAAAGAACTCAAATATTTGGCCGTAGACTCACAACATAGGTATTCAAATGAGCCGGAAAGAGCTAACTGAGACATTTATGATAATTTCAAATTAGTCTCCATGGTTTGAACAAAAATGATTCTGCATTGTAAAAGGTTAAATCATGTCTTTATAGCGTGCGGTGGGTTTAAGTACTTGGTTTGAATCTCAGAAGTACTGGGTGTAAATCTCAGAAGTACTGGGTTTAAATCTCAGATGTACTGGGTTTAACTCTCAGATGTACTGGGTTTGAATCTCAGAAATACTGGGTTTGAATCTCAGAAGTGCTTGGTTTGAATCTCAGAAGTACTGGGCTCGAATCTCAGAAGTACTGGGTTTGAATCTCAGAAGTACTGGG
This sequence comes from Flabesymbios commensalis, assembly GCA_964017125.1. Classification (NCBI taxonomy): domain Eukaryota; kingdom Metazoa; phylum Annelida; class Polychaeta; order Terebellida; family Flabelligeridae; genus Flabesymbios; species Flabesymbios commensalis. The sequence goes on from OZ024903.1 coordinate 105,707,478, forward strand.
CTTGAATCTCAGAAGTACTGGGTTGAATCTCAGACGTACTGGGTTTGAATCTCAGAAGTACTGGGTTTGAATTTTAGATGTAGCCTACTGGGCTCGAATCTCAGAAGTACTGGGTTTGAATCTCAGATTTACTGGGTTTGAATCTCAGAAGTACTGAGTTTGAATCTCAGAAGTACTGGGTTTGAATCTCTGAAGTATTGGGTTTGAATCTCAGAAGTACTGGGTTTGAAACTCAGAAGTACTGTGTTTGAATCTCAGAATTTCTGGGTTTGAATCTCAGAAGTACTGTGTTTGAATCTCAGAAGTACTGGGTTTGAATCACGCTTTGCATGTACAGTTTTTCCAAACAGTTCAAATGCCTGGGGTGTGCAAGTGTTGTCTATGCTACTGTACGCTGTAATGAACCCCTTAAAGCATTCGATAAGAGTAGGTCATAGTCCTGGCATCGTGTTTTCTTCTGTCGCGATATTGCCCTATTTGTGTAGAAAGCGACGTAAATATCCCCTCATTCACTCACTCACCATAATAACTTCAGACGACGTTAAATAATTAATGTTCCACATTTCCGCTAACTGAACTAAAAAATATAAATAGTCAATGAAAGAGGGAAAGGATGATGAATTAAATAAATGAATGAATGAATAGTGAACATACAAACGAATAAAAAAACGAGTGAATAAATGAGTAAATGAATGAATGAACGAATGAGTAAATGACTGAATGAAAGAACGAATGAATATAGAATATATGAATGAATGAATGAATGAATGAATGAATAAATGAATGAATAAATGAATGAATGAATGAATGAATAAATGAATAAATGAATAAATAAATGAATGAATAAATGAATGAATGAATGAATGAATGAATGAATGAATGAATGAATGAATGAATGAATGAATGAACGAACGAACTAATAAATGAAAGAATGAATGAATGAATGAATGAATGAATGAGTGAATGAATGAATGAATGAATGAATGAATGAATGAATGAATGAATGAATAAATGAATGAATGAATGAATGAATGAATGAATGAATGAATGAATAAATGAATGGATGAATGAATGAATGAATGAATGAATGAATAAATGAATGAATGAATGAATGAATGAATGAATGAATGAATAAATGAACTAATAAATGAATGAATGAATACATGAATGAATGAATAATTGAATTAATGAATAAATGAATGAATGAATACATGAATGAATGTGTGGCGTTTTATGTCGCCTTTAAGCACTTGCACTTATGACAAATGCTCGGGAAATTACATTTTTCCAGTCAATAAAGTGAGTTTAAATGCGAACATAAAGATGAGTCACTGTTATGCGGAAAAAGAAGCACTCTTACACCATCAGTGAGTCACCATTACAAACAGACCCGAAACGTAGGCCCAAATATGAGGCAGTTTTACACACCTAAAGTTGTGGGTGAAAATTTATATTAAAAAACATAGCGAGAAAAAGGAAATTCACCCCCCCCCCTGTGTATTGTAGCTTTATCAATCCGATTATTTTTTCGCGTTGCATTATCAAACATTGCCCAAAAGTTGCGCCACGGTCTGCGACGTTTGCCCAACATTAAACCAGAATTGGATCGGAGTTTTGTATTTGCAACGACGTTTCTGGTGAAATTGATTTTTTGTGTTCTTTCTTTTCTGATCCTAAAATGGCTCGACAAAAAATACCTCAGACAGTGTCCGTGCACCCTCTATTCACAATATCCCTCATAACGCAGCCATGCACCCTCTCAATACAAGGGGTTATCTGCTACTATTGCATTCAACCACCTAAATCTATTGTTTTTCTGACAGCTCAATTCAGGAATTTGTATTTAATTTTATTGAAAAAAATTGTATTTGTTTGATGATGCAACGCGAAAAAATAATCGGATTGATAAAGCTACAATACACAGGGGGGGGGGGTGGGGGTGAATTTCCTTTTTCTCGCTATGTTTTTTAATATAAATTTTCACCCACAATTTTAGGTGTGTAAAACTGCCTCATATTTGTATAATTAGAGACCAACCAAATCGTGATGTTTAGCCACATATTTTGATCCAAATAATAGTGTTTTAATCTGCCACTAAACCCTTATAGAGCGGGCCACACGTTTAACCTTATTTGTTTTTTTCACAAAGTCAATAATTGCTGAAATAGATGAAATGCACAGGCCCAAATTTAAATAACTGACAAATAGTAGCAATTTCAACACTGGTGTTCACTATGAAACGTATATTGTTATCAGCCCATATCGCACTCTTCTGTAGTTTAGGCGTGTGCCCTGGAGCAGTGGTTAATGCTACCTGCTTGTAAAGTCGGAGATCACGGGTTCGAACCCCTCTCTGACATTCATGTTTCAAAGAAACAAAATGTTTTTTCTCCGCTCACTCGTAAAAATTCAATATTGTGCGAAGCATCCGTGACCGAGAGGTAGCGTGCTAGTGTTCAGGCCGCCAAGGCTTGAATTTCGAAGGTAGCCTTTTCTGTAGTTTGAACCGCAGTGTATGGCAGCCGGGTCATATATGACTTTATGGAGTGTGAAATACAAACACTGTTTTTGCAGCACAAGTCCAATGAATAAGGAGCTCGCCTAAAGGCTCACACCTCATTCATTGGACGAGGGCTCTACAATTTGTGTATTTCCCCATGTCGTTGTCAAATGAAAACCGTTTGTATATCTTATACATATTCAAACCCATAGCTATGTTTTTATTTATGTAATTACGTCAGTGATGACAGCTTCAAAAAGATGAACAGGGAGACATGGTGCCGGTAAAAGTTTTTTTTTTTAAAATTGGGGATGTTTGCTTTTCCAATCAAGGCACGAATTGATTATATTTCCAGCGATCAAAGTGTTCAGAGCATTTGAATGAATGAATGAATGAATGAATGAATGAATGAATGAATGAATGAATGAATGAATGAACGAATGAATGAATTAACGAACGAACGAATGAGCGAACGAAAGAACGAACGAACGAACGAGCGAACGAACGAGCGAACAAAACGAACATTCGTTCATTCATTCATGTATCCTTTCATTCACTCATTTCATCAACTCTGGGCGTTTCTAGTGTCCAGAATGTCATTTTTTAGAACTATTCTAAGAGTTAGAATGTCACTGCTTAGATCGTTTCTAGCGGTTAGAATGTCACTGCTTAGATCGTTTCTAGCGGCGAGAATGTCACTGGTTAGGCCGTTTCTAGTGGCTAGAATGTCACTATTTAGACCGTTTCTAGCGGCTAGAATTTCACTGGTTAGGCCGTTTCTAGGGGCTAGAATGTCACTGTTTAGACCGTTTCTAGCGGCTAGAATGTCACTGCTTAGATAGTTTCTAGCGGCTAGAATGCCACTGGTTAGGCCGTTTCTAGTGGCTAGAATGTCACTATTTAGACCGTTTCTAGCGGCTAGAATGTCACTGTTTAGATCATTTCTATTGGTTAGAATGTCACTGGCTAGACCGTTTCTAACGGCTAGAATGTCACTGCTCAGATCGTTTCTAGCAGCTAGAATGTCACTGCTTTGGGCCTTTTGCATATTCACAATCTAATGTAAAACCTGAAGTAATTTCCTCAGCTCTAACCTTATTTGTCGCCGTCAATCATGTCGTCCCCTTAGCTATGAAAGGGTGTATCTGCTACTTTGCAAAGTGGCAGATACGCCCTTTCATATCCAAGGGGACGATTATTGTAATGCCGGAGTGCATTGTGGTTCTAAACCTAATTTTTCTACTTCCTTTATACTTTATGATGTTCATTACGCGACGCACAATTTCGTTTCTATACTTAACAAAAAAGGAAACGCAACATTGATTTATTATTTAGAGTTGTTTTGTTTTTAGATTACTATGGAGTTGATTGTCATTTCGGCTTTGTGATATTATAGAAGGCGGCATATAAAGCTATATATGTGCCTCTCACTCCCATATACCGATAAAATAATTTACAGGACAGACAGTGTTTCAAGTTTGCATACATTCCAAAAAATGTATGCAAGGCGGGGCTTTGGGGGGGGGGGGGGGGTGGTTGGGCGGGGCTTTCGTGATAAAAAATGTAATACTGGTCACGATCTTTTAACCCTTTAAGGCCTCACGATGCATGAAAGAATAATTTTAAATCCCTGAAAATAGATTTACTTTTCCTACAACTAGGGGTTTTAGAATGCAAATTTCCATGAAACTGGCTTACCAATACATGGCAATTTTCTTTAATTTTTAAGCCACATCAAATCATCTTCATCCACTACAAGTCGAGAATTGCGGCAGCAATTCGCGTCTTGTAGTGGATGAAGATGACAATGATAAATTCAGGCTTGAAAGGATTAACTCATACACGTCTACTTTAATGAGATTTGAATTACCTTTAAAGAAAGTAAATCCTATATTACCAGAAGAAATGAAAATTCGCGAGTTCCCAATTTCGTGGAAAGTCCCAAAATTAGAATTTGGCGAAAATTTAAACACGCGAAAATTACCAGATCTACAGTATTACCAGAAACGCTATTTGATAATCAGTATTGTTGGCATATTGTTATCATTCTCACACTCATTCAAATGAACAATCAAATGATGTTCCGTTTTCTTGCTGGAACGCTTGAATATTAATTGAGGGAGTCCATATTTCAAAACATCGTGGTTTTCCGAGATTTCTCGTGAAAAAATGCCTAATATTGCATGTTTTCAATGACAAAAACCTCATCTGATTTTCAAACGCATAAGCTATTTTTGATGCATTGTAATCCAAAAGCCTACTGTTGTTATATTTGTAGAAATGTTACAGTTGCACTGGCGGACCCTTGTATATGTCAGTCTAGGTAATGGAAGCCGGGTTTTCCAGAAACATGCCTTTGTGATGTGATTCTGGCATTATAAGGTGCCAGGATCTATGCACTCTACTATGTTTTTTGTGCTTTGGGTTATTCTCAGGATCCATGCACGCGCTGACGCTCTGTCGTCTTTGTGTGCCGAGTTATTTTGCACTCTACTATGGTTTTTGTGTAGTGGGTTCTTTTCTGGATCCATGCACGTACTGACGCTCTGTTGTCTTTGTGTTGTGGGTTATTTTGAGATGAGAATCAGTGCAGTGCCAAACGCTAAACATTGACAAAAGGCTGGTTAAATGTTGGTCCACCATCTGCGACGCTGGCCAACATTGGTCCAACGTTGGACCATTTCTTGGAAGCGACAAGCATCCAATATGTTGTGAGTGAAGCCACGATGAAAATAACCATCATATGATCCCAACAAAACATGCAGTTTTAAATAAATAACACCATTTTGTTTTATAATGGGAAAAATTGTTAGAGGTGCAGCTCAAAAAATAGCATCTGTCACAGTCCAGTCCAGTCCAGTCCAGTCCAGTCCAGTACAGTACAGTCCAGTCCAGTGCAGTCCAGTCCAGTCCAGTACAGTACAGTACAGTACAGTACAGTACAGTACAGTACAGTACAGTACAGTACAGTACAGTACAGTACAGTACAGTACAGTACAGTACAGTACAGTACAGTACAGTACAGTACAGTACAGTACAGTACAGTACAGTACAGTACAGTACCGTACAGTACAGTACAGTACAGCACAGTACCTTACAATACAGTACAGTACAGTACAGTACAGTGCAGTGCAGTGCAGTGCAGTGCAGTGCAGTGCAGTACGGTACAGTGCAGTGCAGTGCAGTGCAGTGCAGTGCAGTGCAGTGCAGTGCAGTGCAGTACAGTGCAGTACAGTACAGTACAGTACAGTACAGTACAGTACAGTACAGTACAGTACAGTACAGTACAGTACAGTACAGTACAGTACAGTACAGTACAGTACAGTACAGTACAGTACAGTACAGTACAGTACAGTACAGTACAGTACAGTACAGTACAGTACAGTACAGTACAGTAAAGCACAGCAAAGTACAACACTGCACAGTACAATACAGTACAGTACAGTACAGTACAGCACAGCACAACACAGCACAACACAGCACAGTACATTACATTAAAGTACAGTACAGAGGTGTGCCAGATTATAAACTATAAATAATCCTGCATGTTTTTGTTCGGGGACTTATTTGGCATTGAGTGTTGTGATTGTGAGTTTGCCGTGATTGTTTGCCAAGCCAAGCGACAAGCCTTTCAGACAGCGCCATCTGTGACCCGGGAACTGTACTACTGAATGCTTTGTCCTGCAAATCTCCCTGTGACCCTTTATCATGTTTATCCCCTGCAGCACCAAGATCTTCTTCTCATTTTGTTTTATATTTACCTCAAACCACCACGTATTTCGTCTCGCGTTCATTCACTTTGCCAATTTTCACCTCAAGCCGATATCACCCGGTTTGATTAACCCTTTCAGCACTGAAATGTTTGTGAGAGCAAAGGGTTATTTTCAATTTAAATTCTTAGTGAGCTCTTTTCGCATCATTTGAATTCATTTGACTAAATTTGAATACTTTGAATACTCTAAGGCCGTTATGAATATTTTACTCTTTCAGTGCGGGGATCGACTTTAAACGTCAAAATCTGAAGTATATCGTCCATAGACGTCAGATTCTGACATCTAAAGTCGGTCCCAGGGGTTACGCAGCCAAGTGTTATAATATAATCAAATGCGTGGTTGGACATCTAAGCTTGGTGATTCATTCGTGAGACATGAAAGCTAAGAATACGATATGCAAATTATGTGCTCATATTCTGTGTTTGAAGGAAGAAGGCTAAGAACGGCTATAGACGCTTTTAGCACTCTGAGGGTTGAGTCAGCACAATGTATCTGAGACGAGCACAAATTCCAGTAACATGGCGTGGAGCAATTTCATCAGGGACACTATTTGTTGTCTCAATGCTGTCTCAATAGCTAGCCAATGCCTCTGACGTTGACCCGTTATGGATGGAGCTATACGCCACAGATGTCGCTTGAGATGCCGTTCATGGAATACTAACAAAGCCAGCTCTGTGATGAGCGCTGCCAGCTCCTGCCGTGAAAACACAAAACCCAGTATATTAACCATATGCGTTTCTATTTTTTTCACAACACAAATGATGGCTGAAATTGATTAAATGCGCAGGTGCACAATCATGTAAAGCCCTTTACAAGCGCTAAGCACGATTATATTAGTTTGTATTTCATTACCAGGTTAAATCATAGTTATTGTGAACTAAACATCAATATATCGAGTAATTTTGGCCCATTTTAAATTGTGGGTCGCGGTAGCGAGACACAACCTCAAGTGGGTGAAAATTAAAATTTTATAAATTAGCGCCTTAACTTATAATATGTGATGGACCTGGTCTTTCTGTTGCAAGGGGTCCTTATGCAAAGAATAATAATATTAAATTTAGGAAACAAGGACATACCAGTAAATAGTTTTAAGTAGGTGGTAACCTTGATAAAACATATTCTTTTGCTACCTGTTTTCTTCCATAATGATAATGAACCCATTTATTTTCATGTGAATTAAACTTACAGGCGTTACAGGCGTAAACATTACTTTTCCCTTTTTCTTTCCATGGATTCATTTGAAAATGTAAATATTATCTTTAAACACAAGTTCAAGTTCTTTATTAAACTTGGGCATAATGCCTTTGATGAAAATACAATATAAAATGAGCATACATGGCAGGACATAACATACTATCGGAAATGCATCATACAATTTGTATTATGCATTTCTGATATTAGGTATAATCATTCTTCATCAATCAAATCAATATCATCACGTATTTTTAAGGCATGAAATATATACGCAGCCAATTTTCTCAATACACACTGATTTCCAGTTGACATCAGTTATACAAAATTATACATACTTCATCATCATTTATCATCATACTTGGTAGGCAATAAACACATGAACGCTGCCCATTCTGATGTATAAAGGCAAAAGGCAGTGACTGCTTTCTTTCCATTACGTATTTTAGCTTCGCATGGCACAACTTGCACTAAGGAGTCACATAAATGGTAACTTTCTACAATGCTCGTTGTATGAAGCGGGCTCAATAGCAACCTGCATTGCACCAAGAATTCCAGTTTTGTTGGCGTGCGCTGACAAACCAAGCAGCAAGACACATGTCTGATAGAAACCAATTATTCTAGCAATGATTCCCAACAATTGTATCATCCTGCAATCTCTGTTGCAGAATGCTGGCTCAACAGCTAGCCAATGCCTCGTATGGTGCCTCGCTATTGATCCAGTATTGTACCACTGGTCCCTGTTTTTCTGGAATTTCAGTGATGAACGCCAATTCACTTATTCTTGCAGCAGCCAGTAGTCACAGCATCTTTCATCTAACACCCAGCGAACACAACACGTTTATATTTTGAGTGATAAAATTGGTGGCGGTGTAGCCTTATGTATAAATAACAACATATCATCCTGTCGACGTCATGACTTAGAACTTCAAGAAGAGATTGTTGTGTGTGAAGTTAAACCGAACAATCAAAGTAAAATTCTGTTCATTCTCGCATATAAGCCACCCAATGGAGATGTATCACAATTTATATGTAACGTTTCTCCTTTCCTAAAAGCAGCTACATCCAACTTTAAAAACGTTTGCATACTGGGTGATTTCAACATGCGGTGATTTCATATAGCATTTGTAGCTTCCTCTCGCCCTCCACAAAAAGCTGCCGCCGGCATTTTTCATTCTGGTTATTGTCACACCACTTTCAAATGAGATTTTCCATGCCACGCGTCCCTTGGGCACCGCACAGCCAGACGGGGATCGCATGGACAGTACCCGCACGGATGGTAGGGCATCTGTCTGACGGGGACATTTACATCGGTAGATGTAGGTAGGATGAGGCAAAGGTAAGTCTGCAAATTGTGGAAAAGGCAGCCGATAGTGAGTAGTAATCAGATAATATCCATACATGGACGGACTCAGTATTGTAGGGAGCCTCCGTGACCGAGAGGTAGCGTGCTCGTCCTCAGACCGCCAGGGTACGAATTTCGAATCCTGTGAATTTATTTTAATTGAAATTGAACCAAAACCTAATATTAGATGTTACCATAAAAAAACTTTCAATACAATTTGAAATGTCTGGAAAAGACAACATTTAAATCTCGGCGGTTTGAAAGAAACAAAAATGTTTCTTCCCCATTCACGTGTGAAAGTCAGTATTGTGGGGAGCCTCCGTGACCGAGAGGTAGCGTTCTCGGCCTCAGACCGCCAGGGCTCGAATGTCGAATCATGTGTCTGGAGGACAGTGTCATCTCAATCATCTCACCATCCTCAGGAGGTTCTCCTGGCCCAGTTTAGCCTATATGTGCACAAAGGTGGCCTAAAGCCCGATTCATTTCATTTCATACATGGACGGAGGTATTTGTTCTCAATGTCAGTTACATTTCTGTCGTCATGTGTCATTTGTAGTAGGCTGACTCAGTATTGTGGGGAGCCTCCGTGACCGAGAGGTAGCGTGATCGGCCTCAGACCGCCAGGGTTTGAATTTCGAATCCTGTGTCTGGAGGACAGTGTCATCTCACTCATCTCACCATCCTCATGAGGTTCTCCTAAAGCCTAAAGCCTAAAGCCCGATTATTTTAATTCCATTTGTAGTAGGCTGTCCATGCAAACACTAAACATTTATATAGCATTTGTACAACGTCGACCCAACGTCTTCGACGTTGCTTCAACATTGTACAAATATCATATAAATGTTTTGTGTTTAGTGGGGTGCCATTACACCATTCTTAAGTCGTTTGCATAATCCCCATCCAATTCAATTTAAACGACACAGACGCAGACTGTTACCGTCATTTAGCTTGACCTTTTACTTTTTTCCATGTCCATTCAGGAGAGCAACACATCTGTCTGATGTATAGCCTGCTATATACGTATGCGCCTACCACAAGCCACATTCTATAATATACAGGGACGGATCCTACTTTTCAAAATAATGGGGGGGGGGGGGGGTAATTCTGCAAAAATATCATGATTATGAACCTTTATAGGCCTACTGGAAAAATTGTATTTTCTGAAATATATTATCTCGCATTGATTTACACATTTATTGCCAGTGCCGGTGAGTTACTGAATTATATTTTTCATTCTTTAACGGCTGGAAATTTTAAAGCAAGTTCCAGCTTCAAATGATGAAAAATATATAATTTTTTAGAAAATAAACATCGCAAATTGAGGTATTTGACGAACTGAGCATCTATCACAAACAATTTTATCGTTTTAAGTGATATTTTATTTGGTCTGAAATATGCTTGAATCCGTATAGATAGGAAGGGTATTCCCTCTGGCCCAGGCCAGGGGGAATACCCTTCCTTCCTATATGGTTTATCAAATCGAGTTATTTGATGAGCTGAGCCTCTATCATAAACAACGATATAGATAGGAAGGGTATCCCCCTTGCCCTGGGCCAGGGGGATACCCTTCCTATCTTTGCCGTTTATTTGGTCGGAAATATGCTTGAAACAGCATAGATAGGAAGAGTATCCCCCTGGCCCAGGGCAGGGTGAATACCCTTCCTATCTATGCCGTTTATTTGGTTTGAAATATACTTGACACCGTATATATACGGATCTAACAGAACTGGGATTATTATTACTATTTTTTTTTCAACAGTAAATCAAGAGGAGAATCACAGCCCTCAGAGATGACATGTGTCAGAAAGACAGTTACGTATCAGCCCAGTCGGACTCCTGATTGGTCATCTACCTCTGTGACCCCGGAAATAACCCGGCCTTTGTTCTTTTGAAATTGAAAGCACAAAGGGGAAATCCAATTAAAGGTATTGTCATGAATGTACGTGTATTGTGAAACACCATTAAAAAAACGGATGTGCTTTATGAGGGAATGATTGGTAGAGACATTTTAATTCCAAGACACAAGACACAAAAAAAATGCATTGAATAAAATTTTATTAGCCATCAAAAAAATAACCCTTTAGTTATCTTATTTACATTTTCTTATTTAAATTTTCACCCACTTTCAGTTGAGTCTCGCTGCCCCGAACCACAACTCCAAGTGGGTGAAAATTGTTCATATTTGTTTATTTTGATACCCAAACATTTGCAAATTTGCATGTTTAAGCACACATTTCATTTCAAATAACAGTGATTGAACCTTCTATTCAAAACACTATAGTCGTGCTTGGCGGATAGAGGAATAGGCAAACATTGTGTCAACGTTACGTATATGTTGGGTTGCTGAATACATCAAACAGTGGCCACTTACAGTCATTGTCACCATCTTCACTGACAGGTCGTTACTGATAATATTAATACTCATATGACTCAAGCATAATAAATATTGTTACGAAGGGCTGTATCTCCCACTTGTTACAAAGCGGACGAAATCTGGCGACAATATAATGATGCATGTGGAGCTGTTTTTTGGACATCATCTATACGCTGCCCATCGATTAGCCATACAACTGCTGACACTTTGTTTATTCTCCTTGAGATGAGAATTGCTGTCGCAATACTCATCTCAAGGTAAACACAAATGACATGATTTTATGAAATAGGCTACCCGTCTCAAATGAAAGCTGAGAGCCTCTTTAGTTTTTGTGACACATGTTCTTATTTTAATACACCTTTTTAAAACGTTTCACTCGATATATTTGAAATTTTACACTTCATATTTTAAGTATTTTTTTGTTAATCTTTACTTTGTACTTATAGCATAAATACTTCTATCCACATTTCATGTTGGAAACTACTTTGTCATAAATTACAAGTAGATAATATATTCACGCGAATAAAAACTATAACTCCATAATTGAGCATTTCATGGTAGTTTTCAGAACACATGAATATATACCTGGCAATAATGGAGCTGATATTTTATTCGGTTGTTTTCTTTCTATCGTTTATCTGAGAATATCTCCATATTGTGACGGTAATATTACTCTTTGTTAAACACATTTTATTCAGAATACACCGTGCATTACAATAACCCTTACAGATATATACAGTAGAAACCATAAATATAAGTTATTTACGCTTCATTTCAATACCTATCTTATAAGTCTACGACTATTATCAATATGCTTTCGGTGCTGGAGTCGACTTTTGCCGTCTGATTCTGACTTCAAAAGTCAATCCCCGCACTGAAAGGCTAAGGTGCTAGTCACGCCCATAGCCGTTTTTAGCCTTTTTATTTGACCTTCAAACAAGAAAATTTGAAGGTGAAATGAGCATTAACCCTTTAAGCCCTCACGATGCATTAAAGCATCGTTTTACATCCCTGAAAACAGACTTAGTTTTCCTACAACAAAGGGTTTTAGTACGAAAATTTCAATGAAACTGATTTACCAATACATGGCAATTTTCTTTACTTTTTCACCCACATCAAATCATTTTCAGTCACTACAAGTCGAGAATTGCGACAGCAATTCGCGACTTGTAGTGGATGAAAATGACAATGGTAAATTCGTGCTTAAAATAGTTAAACTGTTATATTTGAATATGTTTTGGTGTGCGCTTCGCGACCCACATGAAATTGTGGGTCGCGATAGCGAGACACAACTTCAAGTGGGTGAAAATTTAAATTCAATAATGTAGCACTTTAATAGTTAATTATTCGGGGTAAACGGCCTATCATTTAGGGTTAAACGTCAACTTTGACTGGTAATAATTAGAAATGCGTTTTTATCAGGACCATAACCTTTACAACGCTGAAATATTTTTGTATAAACCATAGACTATTGATATAGCCGAAGGGTTTTTTCAATTTGAAATCATCAGACATGTTAGTTAGCTCTTTCCGCTTCATTTGAATACCTATGTTATGGGTCTATGCCATTATAAATGTTTTAATTTTTTCAGAGCGTGGACGGTATGTAGACGTCAGAATCTGACGTCTATATACGTCAGATTCTGATTTATAAAGACGGTCCCTGTGCTGAAAGGGGTAGAATTCTGAGATATCTTGTTTGGGGCTGACAGGTATCTGTAGTTAGCAGTAGTGGGCCAAACTACTCAAACATGCCTGCATCAGGGCAGGGCCGGTGGGACCGATTGTGTCCTTAAAGGAGTAGTCCACTGTGTACCAACAGCGCGCTTAGTCTACACACATAAAGCACCATGCGGATTGCAAAGAGCCAACTGTGGAATAACTATAACCAGAAACAGCCATATAAGTCGAGTACTGCCAACAGGGATGCGACAAATGAAATGAAAGGCCACCTTTGTGCACATATAGGCTAAACTGGGATGGTGAGATTAATGAGATGACACTGCCCTCCAGACACAGAATTCTAAATTCGAGCCATGTCGATCTCAGCTAACTTTTGGTCACGAAGGCTCCCCACAATATTGAATCTTTACGAGTGAGCGGGGAAGAAATAATTGTTTCCTTGGCACTTGAAGTCCAGAGTGGGGCTCGAACCCGTAATCTCTCACTTTCAAAGAAGGCAGCTTTAACCACTGCACCAGGGCCCCTACCCTGAAAAGTGAACCAATACATCAAACATGGGCCAATTGCAGGGATTTTCATCGTATTCTCTGGCGGCTCTTTATATGGCAGATTTCATCTGGTGACAATGATAAATGGTGAATAGAATGGCAGTTTGTCTGCTCGTTGACTTCTGTGAAGGCTTAGGGCCTACGCTATTATTAGACATCATCAAGATTAGATGGATGCAAATCTTTGCAGCCCGTGGATGTAATATGGTCGTTAACGTAAAGCTCACAACCTAACCAGCCATAAAAAACATTAAAAACGTATTATCTAAAGACAGACAGTAACTTAATATTTATTCGCACTTTATTTAATATGGTCGTTAACGTGGAGCTCACAACGTAACCAGCCAAAAAAAAAACATTAGAAACGTATTATCAAAAGACGGACAGTCAATTATTATTCATTACCACCTTATTTTTTTTATCCTTAAAAGGCTCTATCAAACATTTAATTTTTCACTTACCTTAACCCTTTACCCGCAAAATTATTCAATTGGAATTTTCTCCCACTTGAAGTTGTGTCTCGCTGACGCAATCCACAACTTTAAGTGAGAGGAAATTATTCAGATTTGACCAAATAGAGGTCAACTCTTTTCAAATCGTGCTGATTGATGTCACATTATGGCTTTACTATGTTTAAAAGGTGGTACTTAATGTGCTAATAAAAAATGAAAAACCGAATATATGCGACAACGGCGGTTAAAGGGTTAAGCTGTGTCTCTGTACGACGACCCACAACTTCAAGTGGGTTAAAATTATTCATATTTGTTTGATTTGAGACCAAACAAATCTTGATGTTTTAACATATTTCTTTCTCAATAACGGTGATTTATCCAGCTGATAAAACTGATTACCAACGACTATTGTCGTGCTTAGCTCTTAAAGACTTTAAGTTGTTTGATGAGGATCCATTAGGAGGGAAGATATGTGTTGAGATGATTTAATTGATCGACTGTTTGACTCATCAAAAATCGGGTAGGAGGGTGGATATGTGTTGTGTTGGAGGATTGATTGACGCTGTCTGACTCATCAAGGACCCATTAGCAGGCGGGATATGTGAGGAGACTGGAGGTTTTATTGGCGTTGTTTGACTCGTCAAAGACCCATTAGGACTCATTATTGGAGGGCGGATATGTGTTGAGATGGGAGGATCGATTGGCATTGTTTGGCTCAATAAAGACCCAATAGGAAGGCGGGCAAGTGTTGATATGGAGGATTGATTGACGCTGTGTGACTCATTAAGGACCCATTAGGAGGGTGGATATGTGTTGTGATGGAGGATTGATTGACGCTGTGTGACTCATTAAGGACCCATTAGGAGGGTGGATATGTGTTGTGATGGAGGATTGATTGACGCTGTGTGACTCATTAAGGACCCATTAGGAGGGTGGATATGTGTTGAGATGGAGGATTGATTGACGCTGTGTGACTCATAAAGGATCTATTAGGAGGGTGGGTATGTGTTGAGATGGAGGTTTGATTGGCATTGTTTGACGCATTAAGAACCAATTAGGAGGGCCGGTATGTGTTGATATCGGATGATTGATTGACGCTGTGTGACTCATAAATGATCTATTAGGAGGGTGGGTATGTGTTGAGATGGAGGTTTGATCGGCGCTGTTTGACTCGTTATTGACCCATTAGGAGAACTGGTATGTGTTGAGATGGAGGTTTGATTGGCATTGTTTGACTCATTAAGAACCAAGAACGGGTATGTGTTGATATCGGAGGATTGATTAGCGGTGTTTGTTTCGTTAAGGACTCATTAAGGATCCATTAGGAGGCCGATATGTTTTAAGAAATGTGGATTGATTGGCGCTCTTCTACTCATTAAGGTCCCATTAGTAGGCGGATATGTTTTGAGATGTAGGATGAATTAGCACCGTTTACCCTGGGCCGCTTTCTGACTCGTCAACCCGTGTGCTGCGAAATAGTACCCAATAGACACAAGACGTTGACCCAAAGTTGGGTTAATATGGACCCAGTGTCGCAGACGGTCAGCATTGATCAACAAATATGGGTGTCTGTAGTCAGCAGCAGTTGGCCAAACTACTCAAACATGTCTGCATCAGGGCAGGGCTGTTGGGACCGATAGTCTAAGAGAGACAGCACCTTAAAGTAGTAGTCCATTATGTACCAACAGCGCGCTGAATCTACACCCAGAATGCACCGCGTAAATTACAAAGATCCAACTGGAGAATGACTATAACCAGAAACAGATGTAGAATGGTCTACGGCTAACAGGGATACGACAAAGAGGTTTGAAAAGTGAATGAAATTAATGGGGTTTAGGCCACCTTTGTGCCTTTGTGCACATATAGGCTAAACTGGGCACTGAGGACCTCTTGAAAATTGTGAGATGACACTGCCCTGCAGGCACACAATTCGAAATTGAAGCCATGTCGATCTGAGGCCGAACACCCTACCTCTCGGTGACGGAGGCTCCCCACAATATTAAATCTTTACCAGTGAGCGGGGAAGAAACATTTTCTTTCTTTGAAACTTGAAGGCCAGAGTGGGGTTTAAACCCGGCATCTCCGGCTTTCTAAGCAGGCAGCTTCACCCACTGTACCTGGGCTTCTGTCATGAAAAGTGATAATACATCAAACAATGGCCAATTGCCGTGATTGTCATCGTCTTCGCTGGCGGCTCGTTATATGGCGGATGTCATCTGGTGACTATGATGTATGGCAGCCTGTGTTTGTCGTTGACTTCTGCAAAGGCAAACGCTATTATTAGACATCATCAGGTTTAGACGGCGCAAATCTCTGTAGTGCGTGGGTGTAATATGGTCGTAAATTTACAGGCACGACGTTACCCTAGATACAAAGTATTAGAAACGTATTATCAGCTGACAGACTACCTTTTTGTATTAAATCATCAGAAATGTATTATGAGTAAACAAACTATCTCTTCGTACTAAAGCATTAGAAATATATTATGAGTAAACAGACTACCTCTTTGTATTAAAGAAAAAGCATTAGAAAACAAACAGACTACCTCTCTGTATTTTCTATTTTGCTATGTGTGAGATGAAGGATTGATATGCATTTTCTGAATCATTATTAGGACCCATTCAGAGGGCGGATCTTTCGGCGGAGGTTTTCAGTCTCTGAATGTCTAGTTATTAATATGATTGTACATGTTTTAAGAAAATAAATTAATCCTGAACCCTGATTGGCGCTGTTTGACTCGTTAGGAACCTATTAGGAGGGCGGATATGTTGTGAGATTGATTGGCACGGCTCACCCGGAGCGCTGTCTGACTTTTGTGCTGCTGAGACAATACCAAACGGACACCCAACGCTGGGCTAATGTTTGCCCAGCGGCGCACGTAACCACCTGAAAAAGTTGAATTATCTGTCTATTGTTTTCATTTATTTTTTTCAAGATGCAAGTGTATCAGGACGCCTTTAAATTATCGGAAGGTACCTTGCACGGCATATATTTAATTATTTTGTTTGTTTATGTTGTATTTGATTGCATTGCATTGCATTGCATTGCATTGCATTGCATTGCATCGCTCTCTAACAGCTTAATACCTGTAACGCAATATGTCTAGATCAAATATTTAGAGATTTACCGATGACCTGCCAACTACTGATGTAGGACCCGTAGACAATACATCTCAACCAACAGCTTATGTAGACGGACCGATCCACTAATTATTCAAGAGGTCTTAAAAATAGATGGTTTCCTTTGCTCCGGCCTCCCGTCGGAGGCTGTGGCATCCCGTCGGCTGTTACCTAATCCGGCTTTGTCATCCATTACTCTTTATATTCTCAGAAAGTTTCACCGATTAACACGTTAAGTCCCAAAACACCCACAGAGTTTAACTCATCGATAAATAGTTTAACCCTTTAAGCCCTAACGATGCATTAAAGCAACATTTTACATCCCTGAAAACACACTTAATTCTCCCACAACTACGGGTTTTTGAATGAAAATATCGATGAAACTGGTTTACCAATACATGACAATTTTCATTAATTTTTAAACCACATCAAATCATCTTCATCCACTACAAGTCGAGAAATGCCATAGCAATTCGCGGCTTGTAGTGGATGAAGGTGACAATGTAAAGTCAGACTTGAAAGGGTTAAAGCTCTAGATTGTTTAATTGAAACATTTACTCACTTGAAGTAGTGTCTCGCTCCTGCGATTCGCAACTTCAAGTCAGTAAATATTTTATTTGAACAGAAACATATGTCAAGCTAGCAAATTTAATGATCATATCTGAATATTTTTTTCTTATTTAAAGGACAAAAATAAATACACCCCCCCCCCCCCTCCCACACACACAAACGGCTGTCAACGTAATTAAGCTTTTAAATGTTGATTGGTTAACCCTCTACCCTCTAACCTTCCAGCGCTAAAAAAAATGTAGAAACTATGGAGACCAAAGGGTTTTTTAATTTGAAATCATCATAAATGTCTTATTTACCTTTTTCTGCTTCATTTGAATACCTATATTATGGGTCTACAACCGTCATAAATAGTTCACTCTTTCAGTGCGGGGATCGACTTTAGACGTCAGAATCTGACGACTTTAGAGGTCAGAATCTGAAGTCTAAATACGGTCCCAGCGCTGAAAGGGTTTCTCCTCTAAAAGCCTTGTCATTAGAGATACAGGGCTCCTCGAATCTAGGCTGCCGATTTGTCATTGTGGTTGTGCATACAGATTCTAACGTTGGGGTCAATTATTTAGACACTTGCCCCACAAAATATCGCTAATTCAATTTGTCCGGTGACTTAGATCAGACGTAGGTCACCCCCAGTTAACCTCCGGCAAAATGCATGCTACTCACATGGCAGCCATTTACAACTATGGAATTCTACTGGAATTTGTGGCAGTTTCATTGCATAGTGTTACATTTTAAATGGTGCATAATTATGTTCATGCATGGCGCATTATACTGGCATTCTTATAGGCAGATCTCTTTGCTTTATTTGTATTATTGCATTGTTTACAATATCTTCCAAATCGCTTATTTCAAAAGTGTCAGGCATTGTATCATTCGATCGATCGATCGATCGATCGAAGATTGATTGGTTGATTGATTGATTGATTGATTGATTGATTTAATGATTGTTCGATTGATCGATTGATTGATTGATTGATTGATTGATTGATCGATTGATTGATTGATTGATTGATTGATTGATTGATTGATTGATTGATTGATTGATTGATTGATTGATTGATTGATTGATTGATTGATTGATTGATTGATTGATTGATTGATTGATTGATTGATTGATTGCTTATGCTTAGCCCTTCAATACAATTATGTATTGTGTCCATTTAAAATTATGTCTCGCTGCTGCGATCATCAATTTGGGATTAATAAAAAATAATTCAATTTATAAAATTGAAGTCACATCGTGTAACAATGACACTGATTTAATACACGTTTACCATTTAAAAAATATTTATACAAGTACTAAATAAAAACAGAGAAAGTCAACTAGGATTGACATCAGTGCTTTAAGGCTTGAAGGATTAAAGATAGATATTTATTGACGACGGTAAGTATATGCAGACTTATGCGTCATTAAATGAACATATGTACAAGACTATATACAACAGGATTAGTTCGGTAAAATATGCATGCTAAGTTAACTTAAACATGTTAAAATCAAACGACATTATATACTAAAACAAGTACAGTTAAAATAAAATATGCATGAGAACTATTTAAAATAACCTACAGTTGAACAGCATTGGCATGATATTTTTAAGTTTCCCGCACCAAAACCAGAGATAAAATAGCTACTGCATATAGCAAAAAAAACCTCTGGAAAGCGTAGAAACCGATTAATTACATAATGAGTGAGAGTATGTATAAAGAATAAAATAATAATATTAGTTACATTGAACATGTTAAAAAAAAGCAATCTAAAAAATGCATTGACTGACGTCAGCTCGAAACACCAAAATTATTAGAGGAATCACCAGCCGCACCAGTTGCTGATACCACAGTGGTGTTCCCCCGACAGCATGGATGATTTCATGAGTGGATGATTAGAGAAATCACCAGCCGCACCAGTCGCTGATACCACAGTGGTGATCTCTCGATAGCATGGATGATTTCATGAGTGGATGATTAGAAGAATCACCCGCCGCACCAGTCACCCTACGCCCCAATCGTTTTATAAACTGGAGGTACCCGACACGCTTAAGGTTTGAAAACAGCTATAGGTGTATTTTGCTGAGCATATTACTAATGGTCGATGTGTAGATGACATAATATATATAAATTTATCGTCGTTTGAGAGTGAGTCAAATTCACTATTTAGTAGTATGCTTTCGGCAAGTAAACTAGTTCGCTGCATAGCGAAGTAGGAGCAAGTAATTAAAAAATGAATTTCGTCATCAACAGAGTTTGATGTACATCTTTGACATATGCGCTGTTCTAGTGGTAGTTTTTGCGGCTTGACATGCCTTCCTCGTTCAATTTCTAGCATATGTGAGCTCATTCTTAATCTTGATAGTGCCTTCATCCACCTTGTGTCGGGGATGTAAAACAGATCGTCCACCGGATGACATAAGGTGCCAAGTCGATTTTTAACAAAAATGACTTTTTTATTCCAAGTTATGGAGTACGTGTTTATTTGCCATATACCGAAATATTAAAGAAATTTGTGTACTTAAAACGCATAAAATATGACTTTGGATAACACATGTTTTGAGAATTGTATTAAAACGTTTAACTCCTTTTGTATTATCGATAGATTGTTTTTCTTTTTCAGAAAGAAAAGGGCTAAGGTTATGATATCTCTTTATTTAATAAAACCATCTGGTCTCACAACTGCCATTGCGCTTTCAAACTATAAAGAGCTAAATTAGATTGGCGCCTTTTGTTATCAACACATTTTACAGCAACAATCATAAAGACGCGATATCGTAAAGGTGACAAGACAAACTGGCACCTTTTATATTGCATGAATATTTTCTTTTAAATACAGTTTCAAAGGCTCTAAGTTAACATGGCACTTTTTGTGCTACAGGATTAATTGTTGAGGTAATTAGCCAGTTTCGCGTAAAAAGGAGCCATGTTTGGTTGTCCCGTTTTGTGGTAATCAAATTTAATCTTGTGTCGGGGTACCCTGTTGTCAAAAAGGAGCCAAGTGCTTCGTTGGAGCGGTTTCGGTGATATTTTTCCGTTTTCTCAACTGTGGATGGAAACAAAACTGACAACATCAAACACAAGCCTTCAAGGGCGTAAAACTATGGTTTGTATGAAAAAAAAGTTATATTTATATCAAATGTAGTATGTCACTTTAGTATATAATCAAAATATTTGAGCTTATTATATTTTTGGCAGAGAATTTTGAAGAATTTGCTCATGATACCGTGCCCATCATTCAGTTTTCTGATATTATCGCTCACGTCACTCGTCAGGCAAAAAATCATTGATGCACGTCAATAATGCACCAGTCAATGTATTATCCGCCCCCCCCCCCCCACCGCGGGCATAGGTGGGGAATACCACGGGGTTTTCATGGGGAATGCAATCAATTGATGCCCCAGGGGAGGGGATTTTACTCACGTTTTGCCCGCAGGTTGGAAGCACAGCCACAGGTTTAGACACATAAAATCCCGTGGTAGTTACCAGGGGATTTACCAGGGGGTTTTCACAAAAATTGTGCCCCTGTGGGTGGGGAAATTGTTTATTTTGGGAGACTGAAATTACAAAACCCCCACATTTTCCCGCGGTGGGGGGGGGAGGGGGATATACATTGACTTTTGCATGCTGAAACGCTGGTGACTGGTCGACTTTAAATCAAATTAAATGATCGGTTTTACTCTTACTTTGGCTTTGCTAGTCTATAGTGGAAGTCACATTAAACTGTATGGCATGAATTTAACCGATCTCTCAGTCAATTCTCAACCGATTTTCATAAAATTTCACAAGCACTAGCCTATAACTTATAAGTGGCTATTTTCTGCTCACCCGCCAAATACCCTGAAAGTTTTATGAAATTGTAGCTAGTAGTCCAAAAGCTAGACTATTTGACATGCAATGCAATTCTGGACTTACAATTGTAACCAGTTTAATAGGTTTATAGAAAGGCTTCGTAATTAGAAATTTAATGGTCTGACTTAGTTTTAAACTATAATTTTTTTTTTTTTTTACATTTTAAGAGTATTTGGCGGGGCAATAGAAAATAGTCTCTGCAAAATTGTAATAAAATCGGTTGAGAATTGACAGAGAAATCGGCGAAATAAATGTGCTATAAGTTAATGTGATGGCGACTATAAAACATATATGACATGAGCTCATTGCTTTAAGACTAAGGCATAACACTTTACAGTTGTAGGCACATTAACTTGTATCACATGTTTTTCACTGATTTCTCTACCCATTTCCGTGAATTTTTACAACAAGCACTTGTGTATATTCTAATCTAGTCCTCATCAGCTATCCTGCAAACTTCGTGAAATTGTAGCTCAATATTTTAAAAGTTAGACCATCTAAGATGTATAGCAATTCAGGGCTTAAGCAGACTTTAACTTTATCCAATTTAATCGCTTTATAGAGGGACAAATAGTCTAAATTTTGAACTATGCAGTATTCTTAAATGACATTTTTACTGTACTTGGCAGGGACTTCGAGAAAAGTCCTTGCCAAATTTCAGAAAAATGAGTTAAAAATTGACTGAGAAAATGGCGAAAAAGATGTTATGTGATGCAAGTTAATGTGATGGCAGTTACAGTCTGTCTCACATCAAGAATAGGTTTCAGTAGGTTTTTCCTGGTTTATCAAGCAATTCTTAACCAATTTGAAATTTTGCAAGCGATATCCAGGCATTCGGCGACAACCGGTAACATTTTTTTTAAAGATAAGAGATGGCCTAGAAGTTCACTTTACTATGTAATAATTTTTCAATTATGATGTCCCTCCTTAAATACATAAAATTGATTGAAATAACTAGCTAGTATTTCAGAATTCTATTACATGCCAAAAAAGACAATAGAAAATAGCAAAGTTTTAGTAAAATTAGTTAAGAATAATTATTGTGAGAAATCAGTGATAAGTATGCTCTATTGGTTAATTATAAGATGAACTATAGTCAAACTGTCCTCCACTGACTAATCTGACACAGTCAAGGCCCAGGCGCAGACTGTCTCAATAAAATGTGAAATATTGTCATTATAATTAATGGTTTGTGATGTACGAAATGCGGGAAAAGTTTAATGTTAGGCTGTAGTCTTACGCCGAGCTAGTCCGGGCTTGGCCCTAGAAATTAGACACATTAAAAATTTGTGGGATTAAAAAAGGAAATTGTCGAAAAAATTGTGTTGTCATGTTCACTCAGTTTGATTGTCATAATTCAAAGATTGACACTAACACTGGTCCAAACCCCGTTAACTTTCATGAGGGCCAGTAAATCACCTGAGACGGTGGACCGTGGTCTAATAATAAAATGTCCATTTTGCTGTACAAAACTTTAAAAGGACTTTCAGATAAGATTAAAAGGCATAAAAAGGCATAAAAAAACTTCTCCAATAGGCACCCCTTGCCCCCTGTAGCACTACTGAAGTATTCTATAACAAAAAAAAAATGTAAACTGGATGTCATCATAATTTACTTTCTCTAATAACACATATTAACTCTTTTTATCAGTAGATGGGTATCAGTTCCAGTAGATTAAATTGAATTATATAATTTTTTATATGATTTAATTTCATGATTGAAAATTTATCACTATTTTTTTCAGGACTCGTCTTCTGACGACAATGTCCCTTTGGCTCAACTAACCAAAAATGTGTCTATGAAAAGAAAAAAGAAAAGTCATGAACAAAAAAAACATTTAAGAACTGAATCTGATAAAGAAAACATTGAGAGAACTTTAAAAAAAAGTGAAAAAGCACTGAGAAGGCTGACAAAATTAGAAAAAAAACATGAAAAGTCAGTCGATAGAATTTTAAGTGTAAACGGGTGTGAGCGAAAGGAGGTTCCTAAAGATGGGGACTGTTTTTTTGCTGCTGTTTCTCTGCCTTCCATGAGTATTCCTGAGCTACGACTAGCTGTGGCAGATCACCTCAATACACACAATGAAGAATATCGCTCATTCTTATCCGGTGCAGCAGAAAAAAAAATGTCCACACATGTTAAGAACCTCAAGAATTCTGGTTATTGGGATTGTGACCTTTCGGATTGTTTGCCTCTTGTGATTGCCAATTTGTGTCAAGTACCTCTTACATTGTTCACAAGCCTGAAAAAAGTCATGATAATCAGACCCAGCATAGTTAGAGATCCAGTTGTTCGCACTTTGAATCAACGAATCAACGTAGCATACATCTGCATTCCAGGGCGAGAACATTTCGATGCTGTGGTAACATTACGAAAGCAGACTGATGATTACTTCATATCTGATAAAAATGAGGGTGAATTACAATCTCCCCATCCATCTTCTCAACTGCCACCAGAAGTTTTTTCTTCCTCTGTGTGTAAAGTGAATGGTAATCCTCCATCATCTGCAGTTCATGCTGACAAAGAAGGCTTGGAAGATGTGAAAGCATCTAGCACTCCTAATCCTACAGATCCAAACATAGATTTTCATAAAGACATACCTGATATTTGGGACGTTATCGAAAAAGAGACACCATCATCATCACCATGCAAGTAGCATTTTCATAAATTATATTCAGTGATTGCATATGGTATAAAATGTTTTATTAACTAAAATAATCTATACAACCTAAGTCAAAATTCTTAATTCGCAATCATGCATTTTCAATTTATAAGACTATTACGCATATCTCTGACATGTTTTTCTGTAGCTTTTCAATACAACAAATGCATTGCTAGAAATACCAGATGATACATGTAATAGAATTATAATAAAAATATTAAAGTGGTTAAACAATTTACCTAATCTAAACTCATATTTACATTCACTCTCAGCTAGGATTTGCTATGTGGACTGGAATTGTAACCACTAGAACCCCAGGTGTAATTATATCCATATGTGGATGTTTTTAGCAGACATAGGGTAAAGTAAAAACATGTCATGAAATGGTATGACCAGTATAATATTTTTGTTAAAATTCACTTACAAAATTTATTTCTATATCTCAATCTGCGGCATTTTTGTAATTGCTTAATAATTTATATGTTTCAGATCTTCATAATGATGCATCCTGTCACAACTTCCCTACTCCTGTACTACATGGCAATCCTTTGATGGCAGCTGCAAACCATATTGATATTCAGGATGCCTTGCATGATGTACTCAACTTTAACGTAATTAATAGTGATCCTTCCTCTGAAGAAACTAATACAGAAAATGCTACTTGTGAGCTAGGTTTTGTTGACAAAGACAATGAATATAACGAGACCATCGAACTCCCTACATGTAACTTAGAATCAACAGATATTGTGTCTATTACACCACACCAAAAAAAACACATTGATTGCACCACAACTATGACACCAACTAAATCAATTTTATCTGCATTTACCATGGCTGACAACATTGTTGCACATGTAGCCACAGAAGCCCATGAAAGCATTATGACACATTGCACTGACACTGAATATGAAGCAAAAATTGAAATACCTGCTGGTGACCTGGGAACAATAGTGTCCATTACCCCACATTGTTCCAAAAGTAGCAACACCTCAATTATTAAGTCAGAAGGTGTTATACATACCATTACAAATGACATTACTGCTCCACAGATTGAGATACCTGTTGGTGACCTGAAAACCATAGACATTGCGCCCATCACATCACAATGCTCAATGAACATTAATTCTGAACATGTTGACATAGTTACACATACCACTACAAATGACATCTTTGATACAGAAATCGGCTATGAAGCTGAAGATGAATGTACTACCACATTAAAAAAAATTCTTACCAGGAGGAGAAGGAGCAAGCCACATTTGTGGCCATCGAACATCCGCAAAGAGATGCGAAATAAAGGTGAACCTTATATTACTGTTAAAGGTAAAGCTATAGGGCGTAGAAGCCCCCAACCAGTCGCCTGTAAGTGCCACAACAAATGCATGACAAATTTTACCAAAGAGCAAAGAATAGATATCAACAATGATTTTTGGAAAATTGGATCATATCAGAATGAAAGACAATACATTGTAAACATGGTTGAAGAGTGTGATACCAAGCGTCAATTGAGAGGGGCAAAAAATCCTAGAATGAAGACTCGAATATACCATCTCCCAACAGGTGCAGGGCGTATTGCTGTCTGCCGTAATTTCTTCTTGTCAACTCTGAACATTGGGAAAAAAACAGTTGAATGGGCAATTCGGAAAAAAAAATCTACAGGTCTTGTTAATGATGACTTGCGAGGGAAACATGATCCTGCTCATAAATTATCACAAGAAGAGCTGCAAGATGTGCAAGATCACATAGAAAGTTTTCCTACAATGGACGCCCATTATGTAAGAAAACAATCGAAGAGAAAATATCTTGGAGCGGACCTAAGCATTCGAAAAATGTATGAAGCTTATAAAATTAAACAGCTGGAGAGCGCTAGAAAAGTGGTTTCTCACTCAACATATAACAACATTTTCTCCAATTTTTACAATCTTTCATTCCACAGGCCTAAAAAAGATCTCTGTGCTACTTGTGAGCGCTATAAAAACCGATTGGTAAATACCAAGGAAGAAGAAGACAAACAAAAAGTTCACATTGATAAAAAAGACAGAGCGAGAGAAGAAAAAGAAAATGACAAAAGGAAAGCCAAGACAGATTCAGCATCTCGATCTGTGACTTTTGATTTGCAGCAGGTATTGCATACGCCATGTCACGGAGTTAGCACCTTATTCTATACCAGGAAGTTATGTGTTTATAACTTCACAATCTATGAACAGGACACAGGGGAGGGCTTTTGCTATATATGGGATGAGACAAATGGTAAGCGAGGTGCATGCGAAATCGGCACATGTCTCTATGATTATGTGACATCATTACCACAAAATATAAAACACCTGACACTATTTAGTGATTCGTGTTTCGGACAGAACAAAAATCAATATACAATTACAGCCTTACAACAAGCTCTGCACCATAGCCATCTAGACACTATAGAACAAAAATACTTAACACCAGGACACACCGAAATGGAGGTCGACTCCATCCATAGTGCGATTGAATATGTTCAAAAGATTTCAAAGATACATGTACCAAACGATTGGTATAATGTCATTCGAATTTCTCGAAGAAGTCACCCATACAGAGTTATTCCTCTGGATTTCCTTGACTTTATTAATTTCAAGGAAGTTCATAGTTGTTTACCCAATACTAAAAAAAACACAAATGGACATGCTGTTAAATGGTCTCAAACTGCAGTTGTTCGTTTCACAAAAGCAGAACCAGAAAAAATAGAAGTTAAGTATGATTATAATGCTGATAACTTTGAGGACATTAATCTGATTAAAACCTGTGGTACATCAACAAGAACAAAGAGAAGGGACGTGCCAGTTGATGTAACTGATCTTGTTAGAGAGTCATCAAAGAAATATACAAGTAGAATATCAATCAGTGCTTCAAAGAAAAAGGATCTCCTACATCTCTGCAAAACGGGTGTGATACCCTCTATTTACAAGCCATTTTATGTATCATTACCAAGTGACCAGTCGGTGATCGATAGATTGCCACAACCAGATGTAGATGAAGAAAGTGAAGATACTGATTAGTTACTTAGACAGCTAAACATCCAAAACTTATCCTCGTAATATTATTATTAACACATCAAATTTACATTTGTTTTATTGAAATATGAAGTTACATATGAAGTTACATCTTAACTTCATACAAATAAATGTTAAAGATTAGAGAATTTTTTTTAGGAACAATCATCAACATTATTAAAATAATTCAAGTACTTAAAACTGAAAGGTTGATTTTAAGCCAAATAGTTGATACATCATACACCAGTTTGTAAGATATCTATCATGAATCAGATGTAAGATATTTATCCTGAATCAGATGTAAGATATCTATCATGAATCAGATGTAAGATATCTATCATGAATCAGATGTAAGATATCTATCATGAATCAGATGTAAGATATCTATCATGAATCAGATGTAAGATATCTATCATGAATCAGATGTAAGATATCTATCATGAATCAGATGTAAGATATCTATCATGAATCAGATGTAAGATATCTATCATGAATCAGATGTAAGATATCTATCATGAATTATCTACCATGTGTTTTGGTCCAATCGTTATGAACACTATGTAATATTGTTGAGACCAACACAGTATCATAAGTTGTCAAATACATACTATTTATTCACATTTAGCTGAGGAGGTGCTAATATTTGTTCTCGATGAAAGTGTTATTTTTACTATGTAACATTAATTTGTTTAACAGAGCCTAACAAATTAGCTTCACATGATATGCTCAACTTATTTTTTGCATGCCTATCTTTTAATTAGCCTTTCAAAAGGACATCATAAACACCTAATTTTTTTTATGACAGTCACAAATTGACATTTTCCAGACAAAATCATCAGTTACTGTATTTAAACTTTATTGTTAAAATAGTTTCAACTAATAATATTTCAACAGTAAATTGAAATATCAACATTGGATGAGCCAGCCAAGTTAGGACTCTGTATACAACTATGCCCTGAAACTAAGTGATAAATATTTCACACATTTAAGGGGCACACGATAAAGCTACATATAAAATTATAATAAAAAGAAAGCCCAGTGTAACCTTTGAAAACTATAGGAATGGTGTGTAAGAGCTGTAACCACAGCAGATTGAGTTGATAGATGAATCTATACTGAATTAGTTTACATACTTGGCAAGGATGAGAAATGAATAAATACATTTATGAAGATGCCCAATTATCTGATTTTACCACAGATTGTGCATGTTGTGTGAAAAGATTGTAATTATTATTGATCAAAATTATTTCTGCATTCCTAAGATTTGGCTTTTCTGATTATTTTTTTTCAATTACCCCTATTTTTATATCCCTATTATCTTACTAACACAACCTATTAATATTAGCCTCAATACTTTTGTTATGCAGTTATCAGATGTGAACAACAACACTCTTGTTTCTTCTCATTTCATTCAAATTGAGATGTGAATTTCTGCCACACTTCAATTTGAATGAATATGACCTTTTATCCAGAAAGCAAGCTCAGACTATTCTTCTTTCATTAATTTTGCTAACTTTTTATTTGGTGTTTTAAAAAAAAAAAACTGTGTGCTGCAGAATTGTTATAAGGGTACTTTTACAAGTATTATGTTTGTGATAGACTATGTTTATATTATTAGACTGATCGGTCATGTAGTCGGAAGTTTATTTCTTTGTTGGCTATATTTGTTGATATGTTAGATTTATTGTCTTGTAGGTTTAACATGGGATCTTTTTGACATAGCCAGTTAATGTTTTATTAATAAGCAGTCCACACATGGTAATTTATCATCCTAAATAATGCCTCACCTGCCATTAATATTTCCTCATCTCATTAACTTCCCTCCACTAGCACTTGGTATTGACTATCTAGTGCTGATGAAACAGTTTTATTCATTATCTCTTTGCGCTAAATTAAAAAAAGTGATGTATGGCAGAAGTGAAAACTAATATTCTGAAGTAAAGAAAAACAACTCCTCTTCGAATGTAACAGGTCATGTTTTATAATGCTCGTTATACATTTACATTAATGTTATTTGTCAGTTTGGTGATATTATCAAGATGTTGCTATTTTTTTATTGTTATATTATTTATCATGTTAACCTTGTTGACCATGTATCATATTTTAAGATTTATAAAATATGTCATATTTTTTATCCTGTTTATGAAATGTTTCCTTGTTGAAATAGTCAATAAAATTTTTCCAACAAGATTTTCAGAGAAGTTTTTTTTTTACATATTATATCGCAGTTGTCAGAATTTTATATGGAACTAGGCTTTTCTCTCTACTTCCCATTAAATCTACTTTACTGTGCTTAACATTTTCATTTAACATGTGATACGCGTTAATCCACGGTCCCATTGTACACTGATGTAGGACTTTATTTGTAGTCACACATTGCGGGAACTAGAACTAATAATTTTCGTTATTTCTGCTGTCCTTATAGTGTTGAAAAAGTTTCCGAAACATCAATTTTCTACTGAACAACAGCTTTTAGATTCTATATGGAACGCGTATAAAAATACATTTCAATTCTGCGTAATATAAATCAATAATTAAACACGATGGTGGATTTATATTTGGTACCTCAGTTTACCATTTACTGCATAATTTATTTTAAAAAGAGCAGAATAGGTTATATTGATTCAATTGGCAGCTTCTCGATTGGCAGACTACATTATTTATGCGCAGCAGGAGGATTATAACTAACAACTTTAGTGATATGTATATTGTTATCATCGGAACTCTCGGCCGATGTGTTGAAAATCTATCTGTAATAAAGAAAATATTGTGTCTGCCGATCACTTGAAAATTTCAGCTAATTCCCACATGTCACTCGGCTCTTATGGTGTGACAGGTGACCTTCGACAAATGAGTCAAACTCTCAACATAGGCCTATCACGTTTTGGGAGAGCTCTACCACAGAACCTTTATTTGTGGTTACCATTGCCCGTGACCCGACCATTTTAATTTGTGATTATTGACATTTTTCATTCGGTTTCCTTTAAAAAGATTTGAAGATATTAATTTGGTTGATTTATAATCTATAGCCACATAGATCTTTCTGTGTTTTCTTTTATAATTATAAATGCGAATTATGTATCTTTGGCACCTTTTGTCGAATGCAAGATTCTGGACATTAACTATTGCACCACTGGATGACGGAAGGTGCCAAGGCGATTTTTTAATGCATTTGGCACTTTTCATCATAACCAACTGTCTGACATTCACTATATGCGACGTTCCAAATGCACTTGGCACCTTTTTAGATGAAAACACACTTTGTTTATGCGAGGTTTAAAAGGGTGCTTATACCTTTCAGCTCCTTTTTATTCTACCATGTGTTAAAAGTTAGGATTGTTTAAAAGGTGCCAACTCCAGTTGGATCCTTCATGTTATGTCAGTGTGTTGATTTATTTCATTCAACAGAAGGAGCCAACCTTAGATAGCTTGTTTCTTTAAAAACCAATCGCCAGAGAATTATACGTAAAAAGGTGCCAACTAATCTGAATCCTACAAATCTAATCTTAATCCCGAAAATGCCCTCAAAATACACTTTGCGATGTTAAGATGTATCGTCATGAGAGTTTTTTTTACATTTGGATGCCAAACAAGCAAATTAGCAAGAATAACGTCTAAATTTTATAGCCTTGCAAAACGTCTGATTTCTCAGTTCCTGTTTTTACCACTTGGCACCTTATGTCATCCGGTGGACGAGATATTCTTCTAGCGAGTGTTCGATTTTGAACTTCATGTACGTTCGTAATTTTATGGAGTTTCGGGCTTTGATAGACCAATCAACTTTATATGTATTAATCAAACATGATTTAACTTGTTTGATGAGACGATTGGTATTTTCTACCCTATGATTTTCCCAAACGTCGCGGTGATTTGTTCAGAATAATAATGACCTGATGTGAGAGCACCAATTTGTTTCACCAATAAAATCAAGAGACGCCAGTGAGTTGTACACAATTCTCAAATAACAGCTTCTAGGCAAGGATATCAAGCGAATCCAGTATTTCAAAGCTAGAATTTGTTGTTTTAAAAAGAGAGGATACCTTCCTGTATCCCCATAAAAAGTAACTGATGTAGTTTGTTATTTGACTCCAAGCATATTTTTCAAGAATGATGAATGGACTGTCTCGAAGTCCAATATTTCTTTACCAATACATAGTACCTCGCTACCATACATCAGTATTGGTTCTATTTGGGCTTGGAATACTTTTAGAGACAATTTTGGCGTTAAATGTCCTAAGTTGTGACTATAATTTTTAATTGTGAATATTGCTTTGCGAGCTTGTTCAGCTAGGTACGAATGGTTTTTTACAAATATATTTTTATTATTACTACACCAAAGACCTAAATATTTATATTTGTCCACGATTTCAAGCGTATTTTCGGCCAGTGTGAAAGAAAATGAATGTTTAGCATATATTTGGTTGTAAATCACTTTTTTTGTTTTAGCAATGCTTATTATCACATTCCATATTTCACAGTACTTGTAAAATAAGTCAATTTGTGCCTGTAGGCTCTCTGCAAATTCTGAAAAGAGGACTATGTCGTCGGCAAATAGGAGGTACGCAAGGTATATGTCTCCTATCTTAAGACCGTATTTAGGATTTCAATATTTTCCGAGATCCTGCAGGAATTCATTGAAAAGTTTGGGGCTTAAGACACCCCCCTGCATGACACCATAACGGTTTTTAATAGGCTTGCTAATCTTGCCATTCCATTTAACTCGACTGCTAGATTTAAGAAACATAGATTTGATTGTATTCAGAAATTTTCCGTCGACATTGCGCTGCTGCAGTTTCAGGAAAAGTGCATCTGTGTTTAAATAATCGAAAGCTTTGGTCAAATCTATATAACAAACACAGAGCGTTTTTTCACGTGTTTTTTGCGTTTCAACCAGATTGTACAACACAAATAAATTATCAGATGTCCTACAATCTTTTTTAAAGCCTTTTTGTAGAGGATCATCGTCACGGCACACTAAGTTTTTGAATGACAATCTATTTTCGAGTACAGATTCAAAAACGTTTGCAAGAGAGGGAGTCAGAGAAACTTTCCGATAGTTCTGTGGATCTGACTTATCACCCTTTTTGTGAACTGGGTATATCAACCCTTGTGCCCAGTCATCTGGATAATCTGTCGAATCGAAAATGGTATTGAATAATGTTGTCAGTAAAGGTGTGAAATATTTAATGTCCTAAGAATATAACTCAATCCGAATTCCGTCAATACCCGACGCTTTACCTTTTCTTATTCTACCTAGCGCTTTCTCTACTTCGTCCAATTGAATTTTACCATTGAGAATGTCATTCGATATGTCGTAATTATATCTATCAATAGGTATTTTTTGTTGTATAGTTTTGAATTTTGTATTTGCGTTTTGACCGGTAGGTGGCTCACTTTGTTTTAGAAAACAATTGTAAAATTGTTATAGTTCAATTGTGCTTTCGCTAAGGTTCCGTGGTTGCAGGCGTTTCCAAAAACCCCAATAATCTTTTGGATTGTTACTACACATCTCTTCAAGATTTACTTTAAAGTTTGTATTATAGTTTCGCTTTTTTCTTTGGATCATGCGTTTGTAAATAACTTTCACTTAAATAGTGAAATACTTTATATTGAAACTGAAGATGTCAGATTTTGTATAATACTGATGTATCCATGAAATCACAGTACTTCATTTACTATTGCTACTAGTAGTATGCCCTGCGATCGCTTAAACCATTTGATTCTAAATAAGTTACCCTTTATTAAAAATATGGTTATTAGAAGGTTAACACTGTTAGCACTCAATAATTTAGTAAAGTATTCACATCAACCCAAGGTTACTACTGTTATTCTCATTTCAAGGTGACTAAACATGCAAATATTTTATATAAAGCTCAAGTCCCAACTTCCTTTTGATTTTCTTTTCCATCACCCATCACCTTTAATGTGAATCCTACTTGAAGAAAATACTCAAGCATAATATCTCAACAAATCCTTATTGTGGTGGATTATGCCATTTATTAGGTAAAAATGCGACAATGGTTCTTAAACCAACAAGTGTTTTTTTAATACGCTGTGTATTGGTACAGAGAATGTCAGCTGATTAAGTCGATAATGAGCCTTGTGTTCCCTATCTGTTATTTATGCCTGGGCTGTCACCAGAGTAAATGTATTCAGCCCTCCCAGTGAAAATAGCCGGTATTTTTCCCTGTGAAATTTGATCTTGTCGATTCCGAAGCAGCCCATGTGACTGGTCCGTGACATGAACAAGAATTGGTGACCTGTGGGCGCTCCATTGAGAGCCGGGGTGTGCCCGGAATAATATGACGAGGTATGACGAGGTTAGGGCTCGTCAATGCTCCAGTTCCAGCATGTGTAGCTAAGCTCGACAAAATGATTTACTGGTAAAAAATGCTCATCATCGCCTTCTGTATATTGTGATACATTTTCGTTTGAATGATTTCAAGTGTTCTATAAACTGTTAAACCATAGTGCACTATATACATGTACCATAGGCAACACTCCACACTCATTCTCCATACAAGTTTATTATTATTATTTATTCATTCAATCTACTCATGTGTCTCCTTTCCACAAATATTTATCCAAATCTCTCTACATCGCCCTGGAAAAGTACTTTTTCTGTCGCAACCCAACACATACTACATGTAGAACTGATGTTGGGTTTTATACAGGCCCAATATTATTTCAACTTTGTGTCAACGTATTGTGTTTGCTTTGGTAGGAGTTTCATTTTGTGTTATAATTGTTTATTTGCAAAGCACCTGATGTATTTCAGCATATTGTTATTGTTGATAACACAAATGATATTCACTGAACGTCATAAACTTTACTTTACATCCTTTACTGTTTTTGGAATACAAAAAAAATAATAAAAACTTTATAATTAACGGCAGTATACAAAAAAAACATATGCATATACAAATATATAAGGGTAGTCTCATATTAGGCCCATCTGAGTGTGTAGCTGGCAGACTTTAGGAAATGACTTTCTCGTGTTCATCTCTTTAAGTCCTGTCTTTAAAGTGCACGACCACTCCGATGGCTCATTGCGTCCGGTTGTTTGCTCGAAACTCAGAAGTACTGGGTGTGAATCCCGTTCTGGTCATATGTTTGTCATCGAAGTTGTGCATGTACAGTAGGCCTACTACAAACTGTTCAAATGCCTGGATGGTGTTGTGCACTATAAACAACCCTTGACGCCATTCGATAAAGGTAGGACCATATATTAACCATATTTGGTTAATCTATGGTAGGACATAGTCCTGACATCAGGTTTCCTTTTGTCGCGATATTGCCATGTTTGTGAAGAAAGCGACGTAAAATATTCACTCATTCACTCACCATAATAACTTCAGACAACTTTAACTATTTAATGTTTCAATATTTTCCACTATCTGAGCGAAAGAAATATATATAATCAGTGAAAGAGGTGAAGGATGATGAATGAAATGAATGAATGAATAAACGAGTGAATGAATGGTGAACATATGAACGAATAATAAAACGAGTGAATGAATGAATAAATGAATGAATGAACGAAAGACTAAAATACTGAATGAAAGAACGAATGAATGAATCACTAAATGAATTAATGAATAAATGAATAAATGAATAAATGAATAAATGAATAAATGAATAAATGAATAAATGAATAAATGAATGAATGAATGAATGAATGAATGAATGAATGAATGAATGAATAAATGAATGAATGAATGAATGAATGAATGAATGAATGAATGAATGAATGAATGAATGGATGAATAAATGAAAGAATGAACGGATAAATGAAGAAATGAATGAATGAATGAATGAATGAATGAATGAATGAATGAATGAATGAATGAATGAATGAATGAATGAATGTATGAATGAATGAGCGAATGAATGAATGAATAAATAAATGAATGAATAAATGAATGAATGAATGAATGAAAGAATGAATGAATGAATGAATGAATGAATGAATGAATGAATGAATAAATGAGCGAATGAATGAATGAATAAATTAATGAATGAATAAATGAATGAATGAATGAATAAATGAATGAATGAATGAATGAATGAATGAATGAATGAATGAATGAATGAATGAATGAATGAATGAATTCTTGTACGGAAGAAAAAGTATTCCTACATCACCAGTGAGTTACCATTGCCAACAGACCCGAAACGTCGGCACAATGCTGGTTTAATGTTGGGCCAGCGTCGCAGACGGTAGGCCAATATTGACCCAGCTGAGCATTGTGCCGACGTTTTGTATTTGCAGCGCCGATCCTGATGAAATTGATTTTTTGTGTTCTGACTTTTCTAATGCAGAAATTGTTCGACAATAAATACCTCACAGAGGTCCATGCACCCTATGATCACAATGTCCCTCTATAACGCAGCCATGCACCCTCTAAATACAAGGGGTTATCTGCTATTATTGCATTCAACTTGTAAATATGTTGTTGTTTTGACAGCTGAATTCAGGAATTTTTATTTTATTTTATTAAAAAAAATGTTTTATTTGTTTGAAAATACAAAATGGTACAACAATCGGGTGGATAACGCTACAATACATATGGAGATTGAATTAACTCTTCTCTCGTGATATTTAAGACCTATATCTATCCTATTAAGTTTGTAATTAATTTTGCCTGAGTTTGTGTCCTATTTAGGGGAAAGAGGGGTGTTATGTGTGGGAAACGGTTGACATTTCTGTACGCAGTCCTTGTAAAAAACACGGGGCAATCACCCAATTCTGTTTCAATGCTGGGCCAGCGTCGAATACGATTGACCAGCATTGAAACAGCAATGGGCTACGACGCTGGCCCAACATTGAACCGGTATTGGGTGGGTAGGCCTGCAATGTGTGTACGAGGTACATGGTATAGACGCGTGCAGTGATGGTGGTGCAAGGAATACTGTCCTGTACATTTAGGATTCTGGCCCATGAAGAAAAGCAATACAGTTATGTTTACAAAATATTAGGCAATTTTTTTGGTCCAAAGCACTCAAACAAACTAAAGCCGGGCCTCGGAGTTCGAGAACTCCTTTTCTAGTTTTTAAAATATATTTTCACTCACAAATTTAAGTGTGTGAAAATAACCCATATTTGTTTAATTTGAGACCAAACATTTGCAGATCTTGATGTTTAAACACACATTTTGATCCAAATCACCGTGTTTTAATCTGTCAATAAAACAGATTGAAAACATTATGTTAGTTAACCCTTATAGAGCGGGCGACAATTTAACCGCATTTGTTTTTTAGTTTTTTTCATAACAAAGATACAAGCCGAAATAGATAAAATGCGCAGGCGCAAATTTTAAATAGCGTACACATAGTACCATTTCCAACACTGGTTTTCACCATGACACGTACAGGCCTAGTGCTATCAGCTCATTTCGCACTTTTCTGTAGTTTGTACTGTAATGTATGGCGGTTAATACGTCATGTGTGTTTTTTTTCAAACGAGAAATACGAACGTTGTTCTTACAGCACACGTCCAATAAAGGCTCACGCCTCATTCATTGTACGAGTGCCCTGTGAGTTGTGTATTTACCCATGTCGCACTCAAATGAACACCATTTGTACATCTAATGCATTTTCAAACCCATAGCTAATTTTTCATTTATTTAATCACGTCAGTGAGGACAGCTTCAAAAAGATGAATAGGGAGACGTAGTAGGCCTACTGGTGAAAGTTTTTTTTTTATAAAACTGGGGATGTTTGCATTTCAAATCAGGGCACGAATTGATTATATTTCTAGCGACTAAAGGCATTTCCATTCACTGCATTGGGTGTTTTTAGTGTCCGGAATGTCACTGTTTTTATAAATATTCTAGTGGCTAGAATGTCACTACCCTAATCGTCTCTAGCGGCTAGAATGTCACAGCTCGGAGCGTTTTGCCATATTCGCAATCTGATGTAAAACCTGAGGTAATTTCCTTAGCTCTAACGTAATTTGTCGCCGTGAATCATGTGGCGTCGGATTGCATTGTGATTCTAAACTTAATTTTCTACGTTTTTTATACTTTATGTTGTTCATTACGAGACGCACAATTTCATTTCTATACTTATCAAAAAAGGACGCGAAACATTTACGTCTGTATTTTCTCATTTTGATTTGATTTATTAAGAGTTGTTTTGTTGGATCGCAATGGAGTTTATTGTCATTTCGGCTTTGTGATATAACAGAAGGCGGCATATAAAGCTACAGGTGCCCCTCAATCACTTATACCGGTAAGATCATTTACGGGGCCGTGTGTACAATTCTGACTAAAATTAAAAAAAAAACAGAATGACGAATGGTGAGATTTTTGTTTTTCATGTGGTCGGCAGTGAGGTAAAGTATATATGGGTAAAACCAAAAATTGGGGTAATTTTACGTAAAATTACTGTCCCCAGGACTTAAAAGGTCCGCATTTTGATTTAAATATAATAATATTAAAAATAAATGGTGCAACTTCACGTTTAAGCATTACTACTTAATAATGTTTAGATTATTTGTAAAATATATATATATATATATGGTTTTATAAGAGCTCTAAGTCATGGAAACGTGGAAAATGGCATGTCCCCGGAGAAAATTCCACTATTTGAAACTTCACTGTAGGATACAAAATCACAATATAACTCTAACAATTACATTTCATGGCTAGACATTGTTCACTTAAACTAATCAATGATCAAAATTCGACTTAAAATTAATATCGATATATATAATTTTGATGAATATACATGCCCCACATTTGCACTCTACTCCGTTACCATCATTGTAGCATGCCCCATCAAGTGAATAATCATGAACTAAAATCATATCAAGTGTAGTTTGACACACTGAAGGGTCTTATACGAGTTTCTCGCCTTGAAATAATTATTATTGTTGAGTTATTCAAAACAGGTATTACCAAAAAGTTAGAAAATATACTTTTGTTTTTACTACTCCGTTCCTAGCCTTGTGGGTATAAAAACGAGTTTGGTTTTATACTTGCATGCTTAGAACAGTTGCCATAGGGACTATTTCCACCCGTATGATATATCTTTGAATTATTGCCCATATATTTTCATTAATCCCAAAAATACTTTTATTTTTACTACTCCGTTCCACTCTACTCCGTTACCAAGAAAAGGGAACGGAGTGGTGAATTGTCAAATTTTATGGGTTTTACAGTCATAATGATTGATGATATAGTCTTTTAAAACATGGCTCGTTGTCCCCATATAAATAGAGCACCCATTTATGATCGATGTTATGATAAACAAATATAGGCCTACAGTTTATATTTATGTCGAGCCAAACATTTGGTAACGGAGTTGAGTATTTTTTGGCTTGGTAACGGAGTTGAAAAAAGGATTTTTGTTTATCCTATCAAATTTTCCTAAATTTTTAGCAGTTTTGAGCTAAGGTTGTTTAGTATTATGCTTCAATAAGGATATCACGTTTAAAAGTGTGATGTCAAGCTAAACAAAGTAACATAATTTTTAAAATGGTTTGGATTTGGTAACGGAGTAGTAAGTGAAATGCTGTAACTTTTTAAAAATGACGTTTTTAAAGCAAAAAAATTTTTCTAGCGCAGCCAGTGACTTTTTTATGCTCCATTGGGATCAGTGCACCAAACCCATAAAGTAGTTTTCCTCCTCTTTGATGGTCACCTCACTGCCATTTTTGATGCTACAAAATTACCCCAATTTTTGGTTTTACCCATATAGTCATCAAATGATTGTTACAGGTTACCGATAATAAACATATTATACCGTTTACGATCTTTTAACTCATGTGAGTCAACTTAAATGAGATCAGAG
This sequence comes from Flabesymbios commensalis, assembly GCA_964017125.1. NCBI lineage: Eukaryota > Metazoa > Annelida > Polychaeta > Terebellida > Flabelligeridae > Flabesymbios > Flabesymbios commensalis. The sequence continues at coordinate 105,746,354 of OZ024903.1, forward strand.
TAACATATTAAGAAAGGGAATCCTATATAATCAGAAGCGGTATTCGATATTCAGTATTGCTGGCAGCCATAATTGAGCCAATTCAGTGGCTGTTTCACTCACTGAATTGTGTACCATCCTTGATACCATTCACTGTTTATCATTCTCCCACTCACTCATTCAAATGAGCAAGCAAACGATGCTCGGTTCTCTCACTAGAACGCTTGATTATTAATTGAGGGACTCCATATTTCAAAGCATCGTGGTTTTCCGAGACTTCTCGTAAAAAATAAACCTAATGTATTTTCAAAAAATCTTATATTGCATGTTTTCAAAAACAAAAACCTCATCTCATATTCAAAAGCCCAAACTACTTTTGATGCATTTTAATCAAATAGCCTACCTTTCGTATCTTTGTAGAAATATAAAATGCTACAACTGCACTGGCGACCCCCTGTATATGCGTTTCTTTTGCGATGTACCAGACTGGTAAACATGTCTTTGTGATTTATAGTTATATACAATGTAATATATTTTTATTGATGTAAAGTATGTATTTGTTTGATCTTGTGCCCGTCGAGTTGATAATTAACTCGACTCGAGAGTTGTCTCGAACTTTATTAAAATGGAGTTGTCTCCAACTTTATTGAAAGGGAGTTGTCGCGAACTTTATTTTTAAAAATCTGTGTTTTTTGACAAATCACCATCGGACATGACTGGTTGCGGCTAATTCTGAGTTATAACGTTGGGCTCAGCCATTTTCTGTCTTGTGATTTCAACTTTCAGATGATCAAAATCAGAATAAATATATCTATATATTTTGTGCCATTCCTCGTGAAATCAATCCCTAAAATCTTATATCCTCACAATTTCTAATGAGGTAATATATAAGTTTATCCCTCAAATCATATATCCTCACAATTTCTAATGAGGTAATACATAAATGTATCCCTCAAATCATATATCCTCACAATTTCTAATGAGGTAATATGTATAAGTGTATCCCTCAAATCTTATATCCTCACAATTTTTAATGTGTTAAACCTATACATTCACTTAAAAAAATTGAATTCAATATTCAACTTGAAGGTATAATGTCATAATATTGGGAGCTAGATAAAAAACTCTCATCACCTGTAATTAATACAATATTATTTAAAAAGGTGTGTTAAACATATTTCATAATAAAATGACGCCACCCGTTTTATTCTTGAACATTTTAGCTAAGTGATTTTTTTGTCAATTCACCTATTATCGTCCACCTTTTACCAATCTTCTTTATGGATGTACAGGCCTATGCACAGGACAGATTTATTTATTGTGAGTGGCGCTGATCTAGAATATACCGAAAAAATACTTTTACAATTTTCATTGTGAAGGATGCTGTATTGGAGTATATATATTAGAAATAACAGAAATTACCCACAGATAAAAAAATCAATCATCACAGTAAAAAAGTCAGCTAGACTATCAGATAAACTATTTTTTGAATGGAATTATTCTAATTATTATTTATATTTATCTATTTTCTAGATAAAAAACTTTGTAAATTTAGTGTTCTTCCAGCATTATGATAGGCCCTACTATACATGCTATAGCTATACATGCTATAGTGTCTAATATTGAATCCAAACATTTTACGCATGAATATACCTTTATTACGTGTATCTCTCAAATATTATATTCTCAAAGTTTCTAATGAGTTAATACCTGTATCGTAGCCAGGAATCGCTGTTTCCGGGATAAATTCTATCATCAGCTCGGGTTCCTGGTTATTATCCATATTTGATGAGTAAACGTGTGAAGTCCCTCTCACTCTCTGTGGGGATGCCTGCTAGACTTCAGGAAATAGCTGTACCTTCAGAAAAAGCAAACATTGACACAATGTTGGCTTAGCATTGGCCTACCGTCCACGACGTTGGCCCAACATAAATCCAACATTGGGTCAACGTCTCGTGTTTATCGGGTGAAGCCCATCTCAAGTGTGTAGCTGGCAGACTTCAGAAAATGGCTGTTTTTCGTATTCATCTCTTTATCCCTTTTCAGAGCGGGAACCGTCTTTATACGTCAGAATCTGACGTCTGTAGACGTCAGATTCTGACGTATAAAGACGGTAGACGTCAGATTCTGACGCATAAGGACGGTCCCCGCACTGAAAGAACTTAAATATTTATAATGGCCGTAGACTCATAACATAGGTATTCAAATGAGCCGGAAAGAGCTAACTAAGACATTTATGATAATTTCAAATTAAAAAATGCTTTTAGTCTCATTTCGCACTTTTCTGTAGTTTGTACTGTAATGTATGGCGGTTAATACGTCATGTGTGTTTTTTTTCAAACGAGAAATACGAACGTTGTTCTTACAGCACACGTCCAATAAAGGCTCACGCCTCATTCATTGTACGAGTGCCCTGTGAGTTGTGTATTTACCCATGTCGCACTCAAATGAACACCATTTGTATATCTAATGCATTTTCAAACCCATAGCTAATTTTTCATTTATTTAATCACGTCAGTGAGGACAGCTTCAAAAAGATAAATAGGGAGACGTAGTAGGCCTACTGGTGAAAGTTTTTTTTTTATAAAACTGGGGATGTTTGCATTTCAAATCAGGGCACGAATTGATTATATTTCTAGCGACTAAAGGCATTTCCATTCACTGCATTGGGTGTTTTTAGTGTCCGGAATGTCACTGTTTTTATAAATATTCTAGTGGCTATAATGTCACTACCCAAATCGTCTCTAGCGGCTAGAATGTCACAGCTCGGAGCGTTTTGCCATATTCGCAATCTGATGTAAAACCTGAGGTAATTTCCTTAGCTCTAACGTAATTTGTCGCCGTGAATCATGTGGCGTCGGATTGCATTGTGATTCTAAACTTAATTTTCTACGTTTTTTATACTTTATGTTGTTCATTACGAGACGCACAATTTCATTTCTATACTTATCAAAAAAGGACGCGAAACATTTACGTCTGTATTTTCTCATTTTGATTTGATTTATTAAGAGTTGTTTTGTTGGATCGCAATGGAGTTTATTGTCATTTCGGCTTTGTGATATTACAGAAGGCGGCATATAAAGCTACAGGTGCCCCTCAATCACTTATACCGGTAAGATCATTTACGGGGCCGTGTGTACAATTCTGACTAAAATTAAAAAAAAAACAGAATGACGAATGGTGAGATTTTTGTTTTTCATGTGGTCGGCAGTGAGGTAAAGTATATATGGGTAAAACCAAAAATTGGGGTAATTTTACGTAAAATTACTGTCCCCAGTAATATTAAAAATAAATGGTGCAACTTCACGTTTAAGCATTACTACTTAATAATGTTTAGATTATTTGTAAAATATATATATATATATATGGTTTTATAAGAGCTCTAAGTCATGGAAACGTGGAAAATGGCATGTCCCCGGAGAAAATTCCACTATTTGAAACTTCACTGTAGGATACAAAATCACAATATAACTCTAACAATTACATTTCATGGCTAGACATTGTTCACTTAAACTAATCAATGATCAAAATTCGACTTAAAATTAATATCGATATATATAATTTTGATAAATATACATGCCCCACATTTGCACTCTACTCCGTTACCATCATTGTAGCATGCCCCATCAAGTGAATAATCATGAACTAAAATCATATCAAGTGTAGTTTGACACACTGAAGGGTCTTATACGAGTTTCTCGCCTTGAAATAATTAATATTGTTGAGTGACAAGTTATTCAAAACAGGTATTACCAAAAAGTTAGAAAATATACTTTTGTTTTTACTACTCCGTTCCTAGCCTTGTGGGTATAAAAACGAGTTTGGTTTTATACTTGCATGCTTAGAACAGTTGCCATGGGGACTATTTCCACCCGTATGATATATCTTTGAATTATTGCCCATATATTTTCATTAATCCCAAAAATACTTTTATTTTTACTACTCCGTTCCACTCTACTCCGTTACCAAGAAAAGGGAACGGAGTGGTGAATTGTCAAATTTTATGGGTTTTACAGTCATAATGATTGATGATATAGTCTTTTAAAACATGGCTCGTTGTCCCCATATAAATAGAGCACCCATTTATGATCGATGTTATGATAAACAAATATAGGCCTACAGTTTATATTTATGTCGAGCCAAACATTTGGTAACGGAGTTGAGTATTTTTTGGCTTGGTAACGGAGTTGAAAAAAGGATTTTTGGTCATTCTATCAAATTTTCCTAAATTTTTAGCAGTTTTGAGCTAAGGTTGTTTAGTATTATGCTTCAATAAGGATATCACGTTTAAAAGTGTGATGTCAAGCTAAACAAAGTAACATAATTTTTAAAATGGTTTGGATTTGGTAACGGAGTAGTAAGTGAAATGCTGTAACTTTTTAAAAATGACGTTTTTAAAGCAAAAAAAATTTTCTAGCGCAGCCAGTGACTTTTTTATGCTCCATTGGGATCAGTGCACCAAACCCATAAAGTAGTTTTCCTCCTCTTTGATGGTCACCTCACTGCCATTTTTGATGCTACAAAATTACCCCAATTTTTGGTTTTACCCATATAGTCATCAAATGATTGTTACAGGTTACCGATAATAAACATATTATACCGTTTACGATCTTTTAACTCATGTGAGTCAACTTAAATGAGATCAGAGTAACATATTAAGAAAGGGAATCCTATATAATCAGAAGCGGTATTCGATATTCAGTATTGCTGGCAGCCATAATTGAGCCAATTCAGTGGCTGTTTCACTCACTGAATTGTGTACCATCCTTGATACCATTCACTGTTTATCATTCTCCCACTCACTCATTCAAATGAGCAAGCAAACGATGCTCGGTTCTCTCACTAGAACGCTTGATTATTAATTGAGGGACTCCATATTTCAAAGCATCGTGGTTTTCCGAGACTTCTCGTAAAAAATAAACCTAATGTATTTTCAAAAAATCTTATATTGCATGTTTTCAAAAACAAAAACCTCATCTCATATTCAAAAGCCCAAACTACTTTTGATGCATTTTAATCAAATAGCCTACCTTTCGTATCTTTGTAGAAATATAAAATGCTACAACTGCACTGGCGACCCCCTGTATATGCGTTTCTTTTGCGATGTACCAGACTGGTAAACATGTCTTTGTGATTTATAGTTATATACAATGTAATATATTTTTATTGATGTAAAGTATGTATTTGTTTGATCTTGTGCCCGTCGAGTTGATAATTAACTCGACTCGAGAGTTGTCTTGAACTTTATTAAAATGGAGTTGTCTCCAACTTTATTGAAAGGGAGTTGTCGCGAACTTTATTTTTAAAAATCTGTGTTTTTTGACAAATCACCATCGGACATGACTGGTTGCGGCTAATTCTGAGTTATAACGTTGGGCTCAGCCATTTTCTGTCTTGTGATTTCAACTTTCAGATGATCAAAATCAGAATAAATATATCTATATATTTTGTGCCATTCCTCGTGAAATCAATCCCTAAAATCTTATATCCTCACAATTTCTAATGAGGTAATATATAAGTTTATCCCTCAAATCATATATCCTCACAATTTCTAATGAGGTAATACATAAATGTATCCCTCAAATCATATATCCTCACAATTTCTAGTGAGGTAATATGTATAAGTGTATCCCTCAAATCTTATATCCTCACAATTTTTAATGTGTTAAACCTATACATTCACTTAAAAAAATTGAATTCAATATTCAACTTGAAGGTATAATGTCATAATATTGGGAGCTAGATAAAAAACTCTCATCACCTGTAATTAATACAATATTATTTAAAAAGGTGTGTTAAACATATTTCATAATAAAATGACGCCACCCGTTTTATTCTTGAACATTTTAGCTAAGTGATTTTTTTGTCAATTCACCTATTATCGTCCACCTTTTACCAATCTTCTTTATGGATGTACAGGCCTATGCACAGGACAGATTTATTTATTGTGAGTGGCGCTGATCTAGAATATACCGAAAAAATACTTTTACAATTTTCATTGTGAAGGATGCTGTATTGGAGTATATATATTAGAAATAACAGAAATTACCGACAGATAAAAAAATCAATCATCACAGTAAAAAAGTCAGCTAGACTATCAGATAAACTATTTTTTGAATGGAATTATTCTAATTATTATTTATATTTATCTATTTTCTAGATAAAAAACTTTGTAAATTTAGTGTTCTTCCAGCATTATGATAGGCCCTACTATACATGCTATAGCTATACATGCTATAGTGTGTAATATTGAATCCAAACATTTTACGCATGAATATACCTTTATTACGTGTATCTCTCAAATATTATATTCTCAAAGTTTCTAATGAGTTAATACCTGTATCGTAGCCAGGAATCGCTGTTTCCGGGATAAATTCTATCATCAGCTCGGGTTCCTGGTTATTATCCATATTTGATGAGTAAACGTGTGAAGTCCCTCTCACTCTCTGTGGGGATGCCTGCTAGACTTCAGGAAATAGCTGTACCTTCAGAAAAAGCAAACATTGACACAATGTTGGCTTAGCATTGGCCTACCGTCCACGACGTTGGCCCAACATAAATCCAACATTGGGTCAACGTCTCTAGGGGAGCGGCCAACTAGCTAAAAGATGCGTATTTTTCGAGTTTAATTAGCCCTCCTGGCATCAGGCTGAAATATGTCTCAAATGAAAGAGGAGACCCCTCTGGTAAGTTTTTGCCCTGTTGGCATTTCTACATCCCGGGGGTTACCATGGCAACGGGGGTGTAAACAGACCCTTTCAAAACCCTCCTAATCCTAATAACTGACCAGTTTCTCCCATGTAATTCACTTGTTGTCAAAGAAATTCATAACATTTAGAACATATCTCCACAATAATTGATTTTCATCGTATAAAATAACAAAATTGTATGCATTTTTCACAACAAAAACATAATTTGTATAATTCTGGATGTTTTTCACATTTAAAATGTTGCCATGGCAACTGCGTTATTACCAATTATTGTGCTATAACAAATGATAATGTTTTCTATGTTACTTTTCATCTATTCAACATAAAAACACAAACAATGTGTCAAATTGAAGGTAATTTATTTTTCTTTAACATGGTAGTTTTAAGATATCAAAATATATAATTACTATATGCCTTATTTGCATAAATGCATACGATATAATGTCAATAATAACAAGTTGTCACCACCTTCTTAATTCGTGATATATATTACACTTGTAATTACTTACACAAGCTACTATAGTCACTGGGACACCATGATTCAATGGCAATTTTTTTTCGTTAGTCGTATGTGTATATTATATTGTGCTATGCCGCTGGGGCGTAATAAGATGATTTGTGTTGCACAGCCGGTATTTCTGTTTTGTTCAGAGCGAAAAACACCCTATATCCCCTAAGGTGTGGGGGTTGCAAAAGAAGTACATGTATTACACCATGTTTGATGCAGTCTTGGAATTTCCCTTACATGTATCTCTATAACATTCCTACATATTTCGCTGATCATTGATGGCATATCACATAGTTTCTACACCCATAAACCACACGATAGATGTGAAGGTCATCTGAGGTCAAGGTCAAGGTCATTCAAGGCTACAAAATAAAAACATCGCATAATTTAAATCGAAAAAAAATCACATATTTTGACTAAAACTGGTCATTTCTACGAGCATTTAAAGCTTTAAACTTTATTTATTGATTTAATCGCTATTTCCCTGTTCATTTTCGACTGTTGTGCTCCCCAGGCCATGATCACAGGCTGATTATATGTTTTAAAACCGATATTTTACCCTTTCCAGCTAATAGAAAACTATATTTGTCTTTGACTTTCACGTATCTCCAATATGTTACGCCATATTTCGGTGTTATTGATGACATATCATTATTCAAGCATACACTGCATAATCGAGCTGTGAAGGTCGTCTAAGATCAAGGTCATCTAAGGCCACAAAATCGAAAGAAAAACTGAAAAGACTACTAAGGTAAGGGGGTTACAAGAGACACTCGATTAACTTCATTGTAGGCTTTGAATTTTACAAATCTCTAAAAAGTTAATTTTGCTGATTTTGATGCTATATCACACAGTTTGAAGCATGCACTATGCGATAATGAAGTTATAAAGGTCATCTGAGGTCAAGGTAAAGGTCATCCGAGGCCACGAAATCGATCAAAGAGCGTATTTTGACTCATTTGTATGAGCGTATTCAGCTATAAACTTCAATTAGTAATCTTATTCTTACTGTTATGACTATTTTCAGCTGTAGTACACCCCAAGCCATGATGAAATGACGATTCAAAGTTCCATAATTATATAGCTTGTATTTTATTTTTTTTCTAGCCAAAAATAACTAACTACTGTTATGACCTCTAAGGCAAGGGGGTGTCAGCGACGCATTATTCACTGCATAAAGGATTTTTTTAATTTCACGTATATCCATTATCTACTCTTCTACATGATAAAGATGATTTGAAAGTCATCTCAATTGAATGTCGTCCGACGCCGCAAAATTAAAAAAAAACATTATGGCCTGGAATAATAGTCTATTTGAAAATCTTTATTTATACGAGCATTTTAGCTTTTAAACTTCCTTTACTAATTACTTTCTGAACTAATCTGGCAACATGCTAAAATAAAATTTAAAATCGCATCCATGTGTGTACGATGATCCAGAATTAGGTCTTGGTTATGATACTCACAAAAAGTGTTTTTATGTCTTCGCCAGTGAGTGGTGAATGTAATTTGGTTTGGTAAACTTATGCGCTAACCTCGATGACGATTTGCTTTACTGGCTGAGATAATCGAATGATCTTTATCTTGCGGAAAACGCTTTGAGTGACAGAATCTCTTTTTTACTGTCCGATATCATCATTTCACTAGCTGAGATAACTATCTATTTTTGTCGATATCAATTTTAACTGGCTGAGATCACTTGTTTACTGACCGATTTCACCTTTTCTTTGACCGATATCACATTTTGACTGGCTTAAATCACTTTTTGACAGGCCAAGATCACTTCTCATTGACTGAGATAACTTTTACAATGGTCCTGATCAATTTTCGACTGGTTGAGATCACTTTTTCGCTAGCTGATATCACTGGTCGTGATCACTTTATCACTGGCTGAGATCACTTTTTCTGTGACTAAGATCACTTTTCGATTGGCTGGAATCGGCTGTTTGTGGTCAATAAAATCACCAAAGACTCTCATATATCACACCTCTTTTGTCCACTCCTTTCAGCTATCACACTTACGCACTATATAGCGTTCACGGCTTGAACTGCAGGCGCATATCTATTATATAGAGCAATTCTCTCTTAATATCTACCCGTTAACAACTGAAAACAATAATGTAGTTTGTGTTCACGATCAATTTCATAAATTATTTAATTATTATAGACATATACTAATAAGGATTTCTAAAATTCGATACATATTACTTGCAGTACATGACTGAGTATAGAGGTACACAGTGGTGCACGTAGTAAATTTCCAATATAAGTACGTGCACGTACTATTTGAATATAAGTGCATGCACTTATATAAGTACGAGAAAATTTTAGGAGCCATACATAAAACTGTCGATTTTCACTTAAAAATGCAAGCACGGGATATCTTATTTTCTATTACAGCGGTAAATTTATTAAAGCCCCAAAACGCTTTATTTGTATGATAAAGGAAGCAGCCAAATTATTCTCTTGTAGTAATAAGAACTGTTTCAAGCAACAAATTAAGCAAAGATTATCAGACCAGTTTAGACAATAATGGACGCCAGCAATGCACTATTCAAATCATATTTAAAAATTGCAGACTATGTAACAACTTTAAAGCGACAAAATCAGGCTAAAATCATCATATGACCATATTAATAAGCAAAAATAAAAATACTGTTTTCTTTATGATTTTAGCCTGATTGTGTCGCTTTAAGCTATAATAACCTTCCGTTTGAAATCGAATAACATAAAGGTATGCCCCGATAACAGAAAAATGTAACACTGTACCTAATGTTCGCAGAGATCCCTTTTTCATAGGCCCAGATTACTTTTACACCCACAGAAATCACTTAGAGACTGGCCGAGATCATTTTTGACTGACATAGAACACTTTTCACTGACTGCGACCGCTTTTTCAATGACCAAGATTACTTTTCCTTTCACTGAAATCACTTTTTACTGGTCGAAATATATTTTTCTGTGACCGGTCTGATGATTTTAGCCTCATTGTGTCGCTTTAAGCTATAATAACCTTCCGTTTGAAATCAAATAACATGCCCCGATAACAGAAAAATGTACCTGATGTGCGAGTGATTTTCATTTGAATATGGATTGCTCACATCTTAAACATCGGGAAGCAAATTCATACAAATAATCTTTACTATCGACCCATCAACCATTACATTAAGTAAATTAACGAACAGTGCAAGCATACTATAATTGAACAACCTTTGTAAATATATCAATATTGTACTGGAATCCTTCAAACTATGTATACATATAATAACACTGCACCTATTGTTCGCAGAGATGTATTTTTCATAGGCCCAGATTACTTTTACACCCACAGAAATCACTTAGAGACCGGCCGAGATCATTTTTTACTGACATAGAACACTTTTCACTGACTGCGACCTCTTTTTCAATGATCAAGATTACTTTTCCTTTCACTGAAATCACTTTTTACTGGTCGAAATATCTTTTTCTGTGACCGACTTCACATTTTCGTGGGCTGAAATCACTTTATTACCAGCTGATATCACTTTTTCAAAGGCCGTGATTACCTTTTCAACAGCAGATATCACTTTGTGGATGGCTTAGATAACTTTTTAATTGTCAAGCTACCTTTTTATTCAATGGCTGATATCACCTTTGTTTACTGACTGAAATCATTTTTTACTGGCGGAGATCACTTCTTCGGTGACGTACTTCACTTTTCATTATCTGAGATCATGTTTTCACTAGCGTAGAACGCATTTTAACTTGCTAAACTCACCTTTTCTCCGGCCAATATCACTTTTTGTTGGTTGAGGTCACATATTCACTGGTCGAGGTTATTTTTCAGTGACTGAGATTACTTTTTCACTGGCTGATCACTTGTTCATTGGCCGAAATCATTTTTCTCCGACTGAGATCACTTCTTCACTGGCTGCGATCACTTTTTACTGGTCGAGATCACATTTTCGATGGCTGAGATCACTTTTTCATTGGCCGATATGACCCTTCCAGTGGAAAATATGATCTCAGTCAATGGAAGGCTTCCACTGACTGAGATCATATTTTGAGTGTTTCAGATCACTTTTTGTTGGCCGAAATCACTTTTGATTGTATATGATCACTTTTTTTCACTGGCCTAGATCGCTTTATCACTGGACGAGATCCATTCTTCACTGACTAAAATCACTTTTTCACTGACCAAGACCACAACTGGAATCATTTTCTTTTGGGCCGAAGTCTGTTTGCAACCGTCTGAATTTACTTAGATCGCTTAATTAGATTGCCTTTTCAATGGCCGATATCACTTTTATAGTGACCGACAGCTCAATGAAACATGATTACCTATTCATTGGCTCTAAAGATCACTTTTTCGGAAGTCGAGATTATTGGCAATACCTTTTACTGGTTCACATCACTCTTCACTGGCTGTGAAAACGTTTGTACTGGTTCAGATCACTTTTCACTGGCTAGATAACTCTTTCACTGTCCAATATCACTTTTCGCTGATTGAGATCACATATTCATTGGTTGAGGTCATTTTTCCAGTGCCTGAGATTACTTTTTTACTGGCAGTGATCACTTGTTCGCTGGTCGAAATCGTTTATTTTCATCCGTTGAGATACATTTTCCACTGGCCTAGATCATTTGTTTACTGAGATCACTTTTAAACTGATTTAGATGATTTTTACAATGGCTTAGATTACTTTTCTAATGGTCACTATCTCTTCCATATCGGCTGAGATATATTTTTCGCTCGCTAAGATCATTTTTAATTGACGATATCACTTTCTCACTGGCCTGGCCAAGGTCACTTATCACCGAGCGAGATCAATTTATAGTCACTGGTTGACATCACTTTCCAATTTGCTCAGATAATATTTTTTGTAGCCGAGATGACTTTTCGAATGCCCAAGATCAACATGCCAACGGACAAGATGTATTTTTCAGTGAGTGAAATCACTTTTGAGCGAGATAATTTTTAAAATATTCAACCAGTGGAATTTATGGCTGAGGTTACAATATTGGAAACATTTATTTTGGTGAAAATATGAGATCATGTCTTATTCTAATAAAGTGCTGCTGCATAAACGCTATCAAATCTAATAGTAAAATATATAATTACTTTCATTCAAATGTAAAATTGTATTTTAATCGAGTGTAGACAGAGGGGTTTATTTTTCTCATAGATATAGATACGATATTTTTATGGAGATTTTTATTGTTTTCGTTGTCACAACGCATATGATTTGGTATTTGAATCATATAGTTGAGACTTTTATTACAAAAAAAAGAATGGGGAAATGCTTTTTTTTACAAAATGGCGGTCATCCTAAATTTTCTCATTTTTACTAAATTCCCATTGATAAACGTTTGATAATTATTTTATAAATCATAGATTTTCTAATTCCCTGTGATAAATACATAACCAGTGACATATTGCCCGGAGTTGAGTGGGGGAAGCGGGGTCAGTTGAGCCAATTTTTAAAAACGTCCCAACAAAATCTAAGTATTTCTGTATCGCACATATATTTCATGATATATTCAGTAGGAGGCTTCACGCGGGGATAAGTTGACACCTGCTTCCTTTATCATTTTTTGCCAGGGAGTGGAGTTTTGGTTCAGTATTGTTAGGCCTAGTTAACTGCAACTTTTTTTAACGATGTCACCGCCTTCGGTTCATTTCTATGTTTCATACATTCCACTATCATGACTATGAGGATATAATTAAGTTATTTTTCCAATTTCGTGATGTCATAATTATGACCTTGACATTAACCTCAGATGACATTCAAACCATGTGTATGTTTCAACCTATGTCATATAGCATTAATATCAGCAAATGATATATAAAAAAACGATTAATATCAACAAAATATGTAAAAAAAACCCACTTTATAATTATGCCAAGTTATTCAGCGAACGTATACCGCGTCTACGACAACACTCTTAGCATAAGTTAGGCACAGAAGTATTTTTTGTTGTCTTGAAAATTAACCGACTGTGGAAGTCAAAATCAGTATTGTTTTATGTCCTGGAATAAATTGCATTCGAAAAAACAAACAAAGTAACGTAACTAAAATTATTAAAAGGAGAAGAACATATAATATAATGGCATATTGTAAATTATGATGTTTTAATCTAAATATCAGATTTTTTCACTTTTGCGACCTCAGATGACCTTGACTTTGCCCTCTCAGATTACTTTTAAACAATGCCTATCGTGCAGCGCATACTTGGAACTGTGTGCTATAATATCCATATCAACAAAATATCAAAATGTTTCAGATATAAGTGGAATTTAAATACTTTATTATGCAGTGTAGGCCTATAGTCATTCATAGTGATTCATTTATCTGTTTACCTGAGCGACATCTACGTGTGGATAATGGTGTACAATGTATTTTGGCTGTCCTCTTACCTGAGTGGGTAGGTTATAGCTGGGGTTTTTTTTACTGGAAAGAGCAAACAATTGTCTATGGAACCTATATAACCATTTTATCTATGCCTGGGATGTACTACACCCGAAAACATTATTGTATAATTGAAGATTTTAGTAAAAATAATTAATTTTCCGGAATTATAATTATTATGTAAATTTAAACTTGATCAATCTTTTAAAATGACTGTAAAGTACATCGATTATTATCGTTTGTGTAACAATACTGTGTTAAGTTTCAACTTTAATTTTCAACTGACAATTATCTGAAGACACTTCAAAATATAATATAATAATAAGTGTTAAAAATTAATTTGTTACATTAAATATACTGATTAATATGTGTTTATTTATTATGAAATATTAGACATGCATGCAAATTAGGTATATGCTAATGAGCTCATTTGCATGTTTGAATATAATACATATATGCCACAGTGAATTCCCTATAATTTGATACCTTGTTTGTATTTGTATTCCGAGTAGTTTGCAAATAAGAGCTACAAATATTGACCACGTGTAATATTTATCATAAATAAGAAGAATTTGATAACTTGTTCCTTTTGAAGCTATAATGTATGCATTTATGCAAATAAGGCATATGGTAATTATATAATATGCATGTTAAAACTTCCATATTACAGAAAATTAAATAACCTTTAATTTGACACATTGTTTGTGTTTTTATGTTTAGTAGGTGTAAAGTAACATAGAAAACATCACCTTTAGTATAACACGATAATTGATAAGAATGTGGTTGCTATGGTAACACTTTTAATTTGAAAAACGCTCAGAATTATTCAGATTATGTCCTTGTTGTGAAAAATGCATAAAATTATGTTATATAATTACATCAAAATCAATTGCTGTGGATATATGCTATAACTGTTATGAATTTCTTTGACTACAAATAAATCACATGAGAGAAACTGGTCAGTAATTAGGTTTAGGGAGTTTTGAAAGGGTTTGTTTACACCCTCGTTGCCATGGTAACCCCCGGGATGTAGAAATGCCAACAGGGCAAAAACTTACCAGTGGGGTCTCCTCTTTCATTTGAAACATATTTCAGCCTGATGCCAGGAGGGCTAATTAAACTCGAAAAATTAGGGTCCTGGCCGCTCCCCTACTCGTGTTTACCGGGTGAAGCCCATCTCAAGTGTGTAGCTGGCAGACTTCAGAAAATGGCTGTTTTTCGTATTCATCTCTTTATCCCTTTTCAGAGCGGGAACCGTCTTTATACGTCAGAATCTGACGTCTGTAGACGTCAGATTCTGACGTATAAAGACGGTAGACGTCAGATTCTGACGCATAAGGACGGTCCCCGCACTGAAAGAACTTAAATATTTATAATGGCCGTAGACTCATAACATAGGTATTCAAATGAGCCGGAAAGAGCCAACTGAGACATTTATGATAATTTCAAATTAAAAAAAGCTTTTAGTCTCCATGGTTTAAACAAAAATAATTCAGCATTGTAAAAGGTTAAATCATGTCTTTATAGCGTGCGGTGGGTTTAAGTACTGGGTTTAAATCTCAGAAGTACTGGGTTTGAATCTCTGAAGTACTGGGTTTGAATCTCAGAAGTACTGGGTTTAAATCTCAGAAGTACTGGGTTTAAATCTCAGAAGTACTGTGTTTAACTCTCAGATGTACTGGGTTTGAATCTCAGAAATACTGGGTTTGAATCTCAGAAGTGTGGATTTGAATCTCAGAAGTACTGGGTTTGAATCTCAGAAGTACTGGGTTTGAATCTCAGAAGTACTGGGTTAGAATCTCAGAAGTACTGGGTTTGAATCTCATAAGTACTGGGTTTGAATCTCAGAAGTACTGGGTTTGAACCTTAGAAGAACTGGGTTGGTTTGAATCTCAGAAGTACTGGGTTTGAATCTCAGAAGTACTGGGTTTGAATCTCACAAGTACTGGGTTTGAATCACGTGCGGGTCGTGTATTTGTCATCAATGCTTTGCATGTACAGTTTTCCAAACTGTGCAAATGCCTGGGGTGTGCAGTGTTGTCTATGGTACTGTACGCTGTAATGAACCCCTTAAGTCATTCGATATGAGTAGGCCATAGTTCTGACATCGGGTTTCCTTCTGTCGCGATATTTGTCTAGAAAGCGACGTAAATATCCCCTCACTCACTCACTCACCATATTAACTTCAGGCGACGTTAAATAATTAATGTTCCATATTTTCCGCTAACTTTCCTAATGAAAGAGGGAAAGGATGATGAATAAAATGAATGAATGAATGAATAGTGAACATACGAACGAATAATAAAACGAGTGAATGAACGAATGACTAAATGACTGAATTAAAAAACGAATGAATGAATCACTCAATGAATGAATGAATGAATGAATGAATGGATGAATGAATGAATGAATGAATGATTGAATGAATGAATGAATGAATGAATGAATGAATGAATGAATGAATGAATGAATGAATGAATGAATGAATGAATGAATGAATGAACGGATAAATGAACGAATGAATTTATAAATGAATGAGTGAAAGAACGAATAAACTAATAAATGAGTGAATGAATGAATACATGAATGAATGAATAATTGAATTAATAAATAAATGAATGAATGAATGAATGAATAAATGAATGAATGAATGAATGAATGAATGAATGAATAATTGAATGAGTGAATGAATGAATGAATGAATGAATGAATGAATGAATGAATGAATGAATAATTGAATGAATGAATGAATGAATGAATGAATGAATGAATGAATGAATGAATGAATGAATGAATGAATGAATGAATGAATGAATGAATGTGTGGCGTTCTAAGTCGCCTTTATGCACTTTCACTTATGACATATATGCTCGCGAAATTACATTTTTCCGATCAATAAATGGGAACATAAAACTGAGTCACTATTGTGCGGGAAAAGAAGCACTCTTACACCATCATGGAGTCACCATTACAGACAGACCCGAAACGTAGGCCCAATTCTGGCTTAATGTTGGGCCAGCGTCGCAACATTATTAACCCAGCATTGGATCGACGTTTTGTATTTGCAGCGACGTTTCTGGTAAAATTGTTTTTTTTTGTGTTCTTTCTTTCCCTAATGCGAAAATGGTTCGACAAAAAATACGTCAGACAGTGTCCGTGCACACCCTCTAATCACAATAGCCCCCATAGCGCAGCCATGTACCCCTCTCTATATCCGTACTCAGCGCTTAAAGGGTTAACCCTTATAGAACGGGCCACACGTTTAACCTTACTTGTTTTTGTTTTTTTCACAAGGTCAATAATTGCTGAAATAGATGAAATGCACAGGCCCAAATTTAAATAACTGACAAATAGTAGCAATTTCAACACTGGTGTTCACTATGAAACGTATATTGTTATCAGCCCATATCGCACTCTTCTGTAGTTTAGGCGTGTGCCCTGGAGCAGTGGTTAATGCTACCAGCTTGTAAAGTCGGAGATCACGGGTTCGAACTCCTCTCTGACATTCATGTTTCAAAGAAACAAAATGTTTTTTCTCCGCTCACTCGTAAAAATTCAATATTGTGCGAAGCATCCGTGACCGAGAGGTAGCGTGCTAGTGTTCAGGCCGCAAAGGCTTGAATCTCGAAGGTAGCCTTTTCTGTAGTTTGAACTGCAGTGTATGGCAGACGGGTCATATATGACTTTATGGAGTGTGAAATACAAAGACTGTTCTTGCAGCACAAGTCCAATGAATAAGGAGCTCGCCTAAAGGCTCACACCTCATTCATTGGACGAGGGTTCTACAATTTGTGTATTTCCCCATGTCGTTGTCAAATGAACACCGTTTGTATATCTTATACATATTCAAACCCTTGCTTTTCCAATCAGGGCACGAATTGATTCTATTTCCAGCAATCAAAGTGTTCAGAGCATTTGAATGAATGAATGAATGAATGAATGAATGAATGAATGAATGAATGAATGAATGAATGAATGAAGGAATGAATAAATGAACGAATGAATGAATGAACGATCGAACGAATGGTCGAACGAACGAACGAACGAACGAACGAACGAACGAACGAACGAACGAACGAGCGAACGAACGAACATTCGTTCATTCACTCATGTATCCTTTCATTTACTCATTTCATCAACACTGGGCGTTTCTAGTGTCCAGAATGTCATTTTTTAGAACTATTCTAGGAGTTAGAACGTCACTGCTTAGATCGTTTCTAGCGGTTAGAATGTCACTGCTTAGATCGTTTCTAGCGGCGAGAATGTCACTGGTTAGGCCGTTTCTAGTGGCTAGAATGTCACTATTTAGACCGTTTCTAGTGGCTAGAATGTCACTGGTTAGGCCGTTTCTAGCGGCTAGAATGTCACTGTTTAGACCATTTCTAGCGGCTAGAATGTCACTGCTTAGATCATTTCTAGTGGTTAGAATGTCACTGGCTAGACCGTTTCTAACGGCTAGAATGTCACTGCTCAGATCGTTTCTAGCAGCTAGAATGTCACTGCTTGGGGCCTTTTGCATATTCACAATCTAATGTAAAACCTGAAGTAATTTCCTCAGCTCTAACCTAATTTGTCGCCGTCAATCATGTCGTCCCCTTAGCTATGAAAGGGTGTATCTGCCACTTTGCAAAGTGGCAGATACACCCTTTCATATCCAAGGGGACGATTATTGTAATGCCGGAGTGCATTGTGGTTCTAAACCTAATTTTTCTACTTGCTTTATACTTTATGATGTTCATTACGCGACGCACATTTTCGTTTCTACTCTTAAAAAAACACGGACCAATAGCAACAAAAAAAGGAAAGGCAACATTGATTTATTATTTGAAGTTGTTTTGTTGGATTGCTATGGAGTTTTTTGTCATGTCGGCTTTGTGATATTATAGTAGGCGGCATATAAAGCTATATATGTGTCTCTCACTCCCATAAACCGATAAAATAATTGACGAGGCTGTATTTCAAGTCTGTATACATTAAAAAAAAACGAATGGCAATAAATTTTTTTTATGTGGTATGGTCGGCAGTGAGATCTAGTCATTAAATTGATAAAGATAGACGTCCTACTCATTCAAATGAACAACCAAATGATGTTCCGTTCTCTTGCTGGAACGCTAGAATATTAATTGGGGGAATCTATATTTCAAAACATCGTGGTTCTCCGAGATTTCTCGTGAAAAAACCCTCTAATATTGCATGTTTTCAATGACAAAAACCTCATCTGATTTTCAAAAGCATAAGCTGGTTTTGATGCATTGCAATCCAAAAGCCTACTGTTGTTATATTTGTAGAAATGTTACAGTTGCACTGGCGGACCCTTGTATATGTCAGTCTATGTAATGGAAGCCAGGTTTTCCAGAAACATGCCTTTGTGATGTGATTCTGGCATTATAAGGTGCCAGGATCTTTGCACTCTACTATGTTTTTTGTGCTTTGGGTTCTTCTCAGGATCCATGCACGCGCTGACGCTCTGTCGTTTTTGTGTGCCGAGTTATTTTGAGATGAGAATCAGTGCAGTGCCAAACGCTACACATTGACCCAAGGCTGGTTTAATGTTGGTCCACCATCTGCGACGCTGGCCAGCATCGGACCAACATTGGACCATTTCTTGGAAGCGACAAGCATCTAATCTGTGAGATAAGCCATGATGAAAATAAACATCATAGGATTCCAACAAAACATGCCGTTTTAAATAAATAACACAATTTTGTTATGTAATGGGTAAAATTGTTAGAGGTGCAGCTCAAAAAATCGCACCTGTCACAGTCCAGTCCAGTCCAGTCCAGTCCAGTCCAGTCCAGTCCAGTCCAGTACAGTCCAGTACAGTCCAGTACAGTACAGTACAGTACAGTACAGTACAGTACAGTACAGTACAGTACAGTACAGTACAGTACAGTACAGTACAGTACAGTACAGTACAGTACAGTACAGTACAGTACAGTACAGTACAGTACAGTACAGTACAGTACAGTACAGTACAGTACAGTACAGTACAGTACAGTACAGTACAGTACAGTACAGTACAGTACAGTACAGTACAGTACAGTACAGTACAGTACAGTACAGTACAGTACAGTACAGTACATTAAAGTACAGTACCGGGGGTGTGCCAGATTATGCACTATAAATAATCCTGCATGTTTTTGTTCCGCGGACTTATTTGGCATTGAGTGTTGTGATTGTGAGTTTGCCGTGATTGTTTGCCAAGCCAAGCGACAAGCCTTTCAGACAGCGCCATCTGTGACCCGGGAACTGTACTACTGAATGCTTTGTCCTGCAAATCTCCCTGTGACCCTTTGTCATGGTTATCCCCCGCAGCACCCAGATTTTCTTCTCATTTTGTTTCACATTTACCTCAAACCACCACGTATTTCGTCTCGCGCTCATTCACTTTGCCAATTTTCACCTCAAGCCGCTATCACCCGGTTTGATTAACCCTTTCAGCACTGAAATATTTGTGAGAGCAAAGGGTTATTTTCAATTAAAATTCTTAGTGAGCTCTTTTTGCATCATTTGAATTCATTTGACTAAATTTGAATACTTTGAATAGTCTAAGGCCGTTATGAATATTTTACTCTTTCAGTGCGGGGATCGACTTTAGACGTTAAAATCTGACGTATATCGTCAATATATAGACGTCAGATTCTGACATCTAAAGTGGGTCCCAGAGGTTACGCAGCCAAGTGTTATAATATCATCAAATGCTATCCAAGTGCAGTATATCAGATGACGCGTGGTTGGACATCCTAAATTTATGATCCACTCGTGCGACATGAAAGCTAAGAATACGATATGCAAATTATGTGCTCATTTTCCGTGTTTAAAGGTTAAATAAAAAGCCTAAAAACGGCTATATACACGATTCGCATTTTACTCTGAAGTTGAAGTCAGCACAGTGTCTCTGAGACGAGCGCAATCCAGTGACACGTAGAGCAATTTCATCGGGGACAATATGTGTTGTCTCAATGATGTCCAAATAGCTACCCAATGCCTCTGACGTTGGCCCGCTATTGAGACAGCTATACGCCACAGATGCCGCTTGAGATGCCGTGCAGGAACCAATAACAAAGCCAGCTCTGTGATGAACGCTGTCAGTCCTGCTGTGAAAACACAGAACCCAGTATATTAACCATATTCGTTTTGCTTTTTCACAACAAAAATAACGTCTGAAATTGATGAGATGCGCAGGTGCCCAATCATGTAAAGCCCTTTGCAAGTGCTAAGCAATATTATATTCATTTTTTATTTCATTAGCAGGTTAAATCAGAGTTATTGTGAATTGAATTAGTGTTTAAACATCAATATTTGTAAATGGTTGATCTCAAATTAAACAAATTTGAGGAATTTAAACCACTTGAAGTTGTCGGTCGCGGTAGCTAAACCTAATTTCAAGTGGGCGAAAATTTATATCCCACAACTTGTTGCTAAGCACGACTATTGTCGTGTTTAAGCTGTTTCATTAGGAGGTTAAATCACAGTGATGTGAATGAAATGAGTATTTAAACATCAATATTTGTAAATGGTTTGTCTCAAAATAAACAAATATGAGTGATTTTCACACACTTGAAGTTGTGGATCGTGGTGAAATTTCAAATTCTATAACTTATAGTGTTTTAATTTGTGTATACAAAGAATAATTGTAGTATTCAATTTAGGAAACAAAGAAATTATATATATATTTAAGTAGTTGGTATTCGTAACCTTGACATGTTGATAAGCTGTTTCATTCCAAAATGAAAATAAAGTAATGTGCTTTTATGTGAATTAAACTTGTTTTGTTATGCTCTCGAATTTATAAAGAAAGATAAAGGTGTAGGCATGCCTTTGCCCTTTTTCTGTCGATGGATTGAAAATGTAATTATTATCTTTAAACACATGAACGCTGTACAGTACAGTACAGTACAGTACAGTACAGTACAGTACAGTACAGTACAGTACAGTACAGTACAGTACAGTACAGTACAGTACAGTACAGTACAGTACAGTACAGTACAGTACAGTACAGTACAGTACAGTACAGTACAGTACAGTACAGTACAGTACAGTACAGTACAGTACAGTACCGGGGGTGTGCCAGATTATGCACTATAAATAATCCTGCATGTTTTTGTTCCGCGGACTTATTTGGCATTGAGTGTTGTGATTGTGAGTTTGCCGTGATTGTTTGCCAAGCCAAGCGACAAGCCTTTCAGACAGCGCCATCTGTGACCCGGGAACTGTACTACTGAATGCTTTGTCCTGCAAATCTCCCTGTGACCCTTTGTCATGGTTATCCCCCGCAGCACCCAGATTTTCTTCTCATTTTGTTTCACATTTACCTCAAACCACCACGTATTTCGTCTCGCGCTCATTCACTTTGCCAATTTTCACCTCAAGTCGCTATCACCCGGATTGATTATTCCTTTCAGCACTGGAATATTTGTACATAAGCCAAGAGAGCGAAGAGTTATTTTCAATTAAAATTCTTAGTGAGCTCTTTTCGCATCATTTGAATACATTCGAATACATTTGAATACTTTGAATACTCTACGGCCATTATAAATATTTTACTCTTTCAGTGCCGGGATTGACTTTAGACGTCAAATTCTATCGTATACCGTCCATAGACGTCAGATTCTGACATCTAAAGTTGGTCCCAGGGGTTACGCAGCCAAGTGTTATAATATAATCAACTGCGTGGTTTGACATCTAACTTTTGTAATGTATTCGTGAGACATGAAAGTTAAGAGTACGATATGCAAATTATGTGCTCATATTCCTTGTTTGAAGGTTAAATAAAAAAGGCTAAAAACGGCTATAGACACGGCCAGCACTCTGACGGTGAAGTCAGCACAATGTCTCTGAGACGAGCACCAATTTCAGTAACATGGCGTGGAGCAATTTCATCAGTGACAATATTTGTTGTCTCAATGCTGCCCCAATAGCTAGCTAATGCCTTTGACGTTGGCCCGCTATTGAGACAGCTATGCCCCAGATGTCGCTCGAGATACCGTGCATGAACCACTAACAAAGCCAGCTCTGTGATGAACGCTGTCAGTCCTGCCGCGAAAACACAAAACTCAGTATATTAACCTAATGCGTTTTGCTTTTTGCACAATCATTTTAACCCGTATATAGTCGTTTTTAAGCTGTTTAATTAACATTTAAGTCACAGTAATAAGAATAATTAAGTATATAAACATCAAGACTCATAAACATTTCGTCTAAAATGAAACAAATAATGAGTTAATTTAACCCATTTAAAGTTTCTGGTCGCGATAGCGAGACACAACTTCAAGTGGGTGAAAATTCAAATTTAAAAACTTAGCGATTTAGGTTCTAATATGTGATGGGCCTGTTCTTTCTACTACAAGGGGTTCTGATATACAAAGAATATTAAATTTAGGAGACTAAGAAATACCCGTTGATATATTTAAGTGGTTGGTAACCTTAATAAGGCAAGTGATTCTGTTGCCACGTGTTTCATCCCAAAATTACCTGATATATTTTTATGTGAATTAAACTTGTATCTGTTATGATCTGAAATTGTAAAGGTGCCGGTGTAGACATGAAATTTGATAGACATTTTCCCTCTTTCTGTCCATGAATTTATTTGAAAATGTAAATATTATCTGTAAACACAAGTTCAAGCTCTTTATTTTCCTTAGGCATAATACCTTTGATGACCAAAACCAATACAATATAAAAAAGCATATATGGCAGGACATAGCATACTATCAAAAATGCATCTTCTCACACTAACTGGTTGACATCACGTATTTTTAAGACATGAAATATATAAGCAGCTAATTTTCTCAATACACGCTTATTTCCAGTTGACATCAGTTCTACAAATGTACACATACTTGGTCGCCAATAATAAGCAATGAACACGCGAACGATGCCAATTCTGGTGTATAAAGACAACATGCAGTATCTGGTTACTTTACATTACGTCTTTTAGCTTCGCACGGCAAAATTCCCGAACTGAGGAGTCCCATAAATTGTAACTTTCTACAATGCTCGTTGTAGGAAGCTGGCTCAATAATTAACCAGGTTTTCAGACGCTTTCTAGCTAGTATTGCACCAATGATTCCAGTTGTGTTGGGGTGTGCTGGCAAACCACTTGGCAAGACACATGTCGGATAGAAACCAATTCTTCTGGCAATGATTCCCAACAATTGAATCATCCTGCAATCTCTGCTGCACGATGTTTGCTCAACAGCTAGCCAATGCCTCATGTGTTGGCCAGCTATTGATCCAGCATTGTGCCACACTGATTCCTGTTTCTCTGATGAACGCCAATTCACTTATTCTTGCAGCAGCCAGTAGTCACAGAATCTTTCATCTAACACCCAGCGAACACAACACGTTGACCCAATGCTGGGTTAATAGCAATGCTGGGTTAATAGCGTCTACGACGTCTACGACGCTGGGCCAACATTGGCCCAGCATTGACTCAACGTGTCGCGTTTGCTGGGAGGGAACCGTCGTTGGTTCAAAAAAGGTCACAATGTCCCAAAGCAGTATTCATGTTGGGCCAGCATTGCACCAAGGATTCCAGTTTTGTTGGGGTGCGCTGGCAAACCAGCTCAGATTGAAACCAATTCTTCTGGCACTGATTCGCAACAATTGTATCATCCTGCAGAATGATGGCTCAACAGCTAGCCAATGCCTCGTGTGTTGGCCAGCTATTGATCCAGCATTGTGCCACTGTTTCTTGTTTCTCTGATGAACGCCAATTCACTTATTCTTGCAGCAGCCAGTAGTCACAGCATCTTTCATCTAACACCCAGCGAACACAACACGTTGACCCACTGCTGGGTTAATAGTGGCCCACGTCTACGACGCTGGGCCAACATTTGCCCAGCATTGACTCAACGTGCTGTGTTTGCTGGGATGGAAACAGCCGTTGTCGCAAAAGTGCAATGGTATCAAGCCAATGTCACAGATAAGACGTTGGCCAAATAATGGAGAACATTGTGCCGTAGACACGGCTGCTCTCTGGGTGCGCGCCCAGAAAACAGTTCCCATTAACCCAATGTTGTGTGGATGTTGGCCCAGCGTCGTAGACATCAATACAACATTGAGTCACCGTTTTGTAGGACAATTTGTTGGGATGCACTGACAACCCACCATTCTGATGAGCGGCAATTCCACCAGATGGGGCTTCCTCTCGCCCTCCACAAAAAGCTGCCGCCGGCGTTTTTCATTCTGGTTATTTTTACACCACTTGCAAATGAGGTTTTCCATGCCACGTGTCCCTCGGGCACCGCACAGACAGTAGGCCTGGCGGGGATTGTACAGCCAGTATAGGCCTGGCGGGGACAGTACCCGCACGCATGGCAGGGCATCAGTCTGACGGTTACAGGCACGCGGGGAAATGTAGGTAGGATGAGAGCAAAGGTAAATCAGGAAATTGTGGAAAAGGAAGATAATAGTGAGTAGTAATCAGATAATATTCTGCATAAATGCATGGTGGTGTTTGTTCTCAATGTGAATTACATTTCTGTCGTCGTGTGTCATTTGTAGGAGGCTGACCCTATATTGTAAGGAGCCTCCGTGACCGAGAGGTAGCGTGCTCGACCTCAGACCGCCAGGGTTTGAATTTCAAATCCTGTGTCTGGAGGGCAGTGTCATCTCACTCATCTCACCAAGGCTCTACTGGCCCAATTTAGCCTATATGTGCACAAAGGTGGCCTCAAGCCCGATTCATTTCATTTCATTTGTAGTAGGCTGTCCCAGCAAACACTAAACATCTATATAACATTTGTACAACGTCGGCCCAACGTCTTCGACGTTGCTTCAACATTGTACAAATGTTATATAAGCCTAAATGTGTTGTGTTCACTGGGGTGCCATTACACCATTCGTATGACGTTTGCATAATCTCCATCCAATTCAATTTAAACGTGTCGTATGGTAATACACAAAAGCAGACCATTATCGTCATTTAGCTTGTCCTTTTACTTTTTTCTATGTCCATTCAGGAAATCAACACCTTCCCCATCTGTCTGATGTATAGCCTGCTATATACGTATGCGCCTACCACAACCCACATTCTATATTATACAGGGACCGATCATACTTTTTGAAATAATGGGGGGGGGGGGAGGTAATTCCGCAAAAATATCATGAGTATTAACCTCTATACGCCTACTGGAAAAATTGTATTTTCTGAAATATATTATCTCGCATTGATTTACACATTTATTGCCAGTGCACTTAATCGGTGTGTTACTGAATTATATTTTTCATTCTTTAACAGCTGGAAATTTTAAAGCAAGTTCCAGCTTCAAATGATGAAAAATATTTTATTTTTACAAAATAAAGATCGCAAATTGAGGTATTTGATGAGTTAAGCTTCTATCACAAACAATTTAATCGTTTTCAGTGATATTTTATTTGGTGTGAAATATGTTTGAGACCGTCTAGATACGAAGGGTATTCCCCCTGACCCAGGGCAGAGGGAATACCCTTCCTATCTATGCCGTTTATTTGGTCTGAAATATGCTTGAAACCGTATATATACTGATAGGGTGGGGGGAATACCCAGGGCAGGGGGAATACCCCTCCTATCTATGCCGTTTATTTGGTCTGAAATATGCTTGAAACCGCATAGATAGGAAGGGTATCCCCCTGGCCCAGGGCAGGGTGAGTACCCTTCCTATCGATGCCGTTTATCATATACGTTAAGCCTTATAGGTACGAAGGATATTCCCCTTTCCCAGGACAGAGGAAAACCCTTCCTATCTACACAGCTTATCATTCTCAGTGAGATTTTGTTTGTTTTAGAATATACTTGACACCGTATATATACGTACCTAACAGAACTAGGATTATTATCAATATATATTTTTTTAACAGTAAACCCAGAGAAGGTACAGCCCAGCCCTCAGAGATGACGGGTGTCAGGGAGACAGTTACGTATCAGCCCAGGCGGGTATCTGACTGGTCATCTACCTCTGTGACCCCGGAAATGACCCGACCTCATATAAAACCTGACATCACAGCAGAATTAGTGGAGAAATGCAAAGGCTACTGGTAAGTGATCGACATTGGTCTAACATTGTACAATCTCATACATTCAAATGCTTTGTGTTTACTGGATTGTCTTCACATTATGATTTCCTTTCTGATACATACTTCTTTTTTAAATAAAACGACTGTATTGATAAATCAGTATGGTATACACCACGAAAACATTTAATGAGCAATATTAACCTTAAATCACTAGTCTATAGCCGTTTTTTTGGTGGTTTAATTGTCCACCAAAATGAAAACTTGCATTGAAAACTGAGACCTAAAATTGCTAATTGCCATATGCTTTGATTTATATTGTGTATATTTGAATAATTTTCAACCACTTGAAGTGACAAATGGTACCCGCGCATTTCCGCCTGTGTTTATTCACCTTGAGATGGCGAGGGACAATAGATTGAATAACCACGTGTGATATATTGCAACTGCAATCTATTCAAAATATGCAACGTGCCATTAATCTTAAACGAACCATTACAGCGCGCGGACAGATTTTAGACGTCAAAATCTGACGTCTATAGACGTCTTGACGTCCATGTACGTCTTGACGTCTATAGACGTAGATCCACGCACTGAAAGATTAAAATATTTACATTTTAAAATAAGTTAAAAATGTCAATAACTATGGTCAAGGCGGCAAAAAACATTGATGACGGTCTTATGACACCCCGTATTTTTAGATGATATGATACCTGTGACGGAAATACGTACATTTCAGTTAGGTTACATGGCAGCGTTGGGACAACAATATTGAGTGGGGGTTCCAACTTTGGGAACAGTTTTCTTATATAAATATTAGTCAAATATTAATAAGAACTCTTCGATAGCAAAACCAACACATATAGGCTAAATTGAGGATGATGAGATGATTGAGATGACACTGTCCTCCAGACACAGGATTCGAAATTCGAGCCCTGGCGGTCTGAGGCCGAGCACGCTACCTTTCGGTCACGGAGGCTCCCCACAATACTGACTTTCACACGTGGATGACCGAGACCGGGAACCGAACCCCGAACTCTGGCGTGAAAGGCAGCGGTGCTAACCACTACCCTAGGGCCCCCGCCGTATGGGAGCAATTTTATTGGACACATGGAGGTATTATGTCACTGACAATAATGAACAATCAATAATAATCACCAGGTGGGGTTGTAATTCAATTCCAGGTCAAGCTCCCATCATGCATAGAACATAATATCACACTCTATTAATGTCTTGCGTTATGAGAAATATCGGTCTTAGCCCATGTCGCACCGCACTGTCGCTAGAATGAGAATCAATGGCAATTTCGTTAAAGCGACGCTGTTGGTCTAAAAAATAATCATTTTATTTTGGCTCCTTAATATGTCCAAAATATGTCAACTTATCCTTCGTCTAGAATCAAAAACTTATATCTGAGGTCGTTCCTAGAATTACGTAAATCTTTCAATTTTTTGGTTGCTGTGGCAAGTGTCCCGAAAACTGTTTATCAGTTATTCCGGTATTAATTATTTTGCACATGGAGGTCTGAAATTAAAGCTCGTCCTGATTTCTCTTTTAACTGGTAAATGCGCAACACAAAATTAATATAAAAAATACTCAAATCTAGTCTATGGACATGTTAACATATTTTGGGCATATCAAGGAACCAAAGTGAAAATGATGATTCTAGCCTGATTGTGTCGCTTTAAAATATCTATTTTAGTCTCATTGCAAACTGTGATATTTATGATAAACGCCAATAAGAAAGGGGAAGAAAATACATTAGTTTAGGTATGACGGACCACCTCGCCACGCCACACTATTTTATGCTCTGGAAGCAAAAACCATTTTTCTGATATTCTTGTATGCCCCTTCCTAATGAACGTCGGGCGTTGATCCACTGTTCAGTTGCCAATTGCCCATCGTCTGCGACGCTGATCCAACAGTAACCCAACATTGGTTCAATGTCTCGTGTTTGTTGGCTTAGGAAAGTGCGATATGACATGTCAAGTGAATTCACTTGATATAGTTATGATACCGCAATTTGCGAGTATTCTAAGAAGAGCAACATTTTGGCTTCAAACTTTGGATTTAATTTACAGACCTGTATTACATTGTGGATCAGTCTCTATGTTACATTGTAGGTCAGTGTTTGTGACCTGTGTTACATTGTGGGTCAGTTTATGTGACCTGTGTTACATTGTGGGTCAGTGTATGTGACCTGTGTTACATTGTGGGTCAGTTTATGTGACCTGTGTTACATTATGGGTCAGTGTGTGTGACATGTGTTACATTGTAGGTCAGTGTCTGTGACCTGTGTTACATTGTAGGTCAGTGTCTGCGACCTGTGTTACATTGTGGGTCAGTGTCTGTGACCTGTGTTACATTGTAGGTCAGTGTCTGTGACCTGTGTTACATTGTAGGTCAGTGTCTGTGACCTGTGTTACATTGTAGGTCAGTGTCTGTGACCTGTGTTACATTGTGGGTCAGTGTCTGTGACCTGTGTTACATTGTGGGTCAGTGTCTGTGACATGTGTTACATTGTTGGTCAATGTCTGTGACCTGTGTTACATTGTAGGTCAGTGTATGTGACCTGTGTTGCATTGTGTGTGTGTGTGTGTGTGACCTGTGTTACATTGTGGGTCAGTGTCTGTGACATGTGTTATATTGTGGGTCAGTGTCTGTGACCTGTGTTACATTGTGTGTGTCTGTGACCTGTGTTACATTGTAGGTCAGTGTGTGTGACCTGTGTTACATTGTGGGTCAGTGTCTGTGACCTGTGTTACATTGTGTGTGTGTGTGTGTGACCTGTGTTACATTGTGGGTCAGTGTCTGTGACCTGTGTTACATTGTGGGTCAGTGTCTGTGACCTGTGTTACATTGTGTGTGTGTGTGTGTGTGTGTGTGTGTGTGTGACATTGTATGTCAGTGTCTGTGACCTGTGTTACATTGTGGGTCAGTGTCTGTGACCTGTGTTACATTGTGTGTGTGTGTGTGTGTGTGACATTGTAGGTCAGTGTCTGTGACCTGTGTTACATTGTGGGTCAGTGTCTGTGACCTGTGTTACATTGTGTGTGTGTGTGTGTGTGTGACATTGTAGGTCAGTGTCTGTGACCTGTGTTACATTGTAGGTCAGTGTCTGTGACCTGTGTTACATTGTAGGTCAGTGTATGTGACATGTGTTACATTGTGGGTCAGCGTATGTGACCTGTGTTATATTATGGGTCAGTGCCTGTGAACTGTGTTACATTGTAGGTCAGTGTATGTGACCTGTGTTACATTGTGTGTGTGTGTGTGTGACCTGTGTTACATTGTGGGTCAGAGTCTGTGACATGTGTTATATTGTGGGTCAGTGTCTGTGACCTGTGTTACATTGTGTGTGTGTGTGTGTGTGTGACATTGTAGGTCAGTGTCTGTGACCTGTGTTACATTGTGGGTCAGTGTCTGTGACCTGTGTTACATTGTGGGTCAGTGTCTGTGACCTGTGTTACATTATGGGTCAGTGTCTGTGACCTGTGGTACATTGTAGGTCAGTGTATGTGACATGTGTTACATTGTGGGTCAGCGTATGTGACCTGTGTTATATTGTGGGTCAGTGTCTGTGACCTGTGTTACATTGTGTGTGTGTGTGTGTGTGTGACATTGTAGGTCAGTGTCTGTGACCTGTGTTATATTATGGGTCAGTGCCTGTGAACTGTGTTACATTGTAGGTCAGTGTATGTGACCTGTGTTATATTGTGAGTCAGTGGCTGTGACCTGTGTTACATTGTGGGTCAGTGTCTGTGACCTATGTTACATTGTAGGTCAGTGTCTGTGACATGTGTTACATTGTGGGTCAGTGTCTGTGACCTGTGTTACATTGTGGGTCAGTGTCTGTGACCTGTGGTACATTGTGTGTCAGTGTCTGTGACATGTGTTACATTGTGTGTGTGTGTGACCTGTGTTACATTGTAGGTCAGTGTCTGTGACCTGTGTTACATTGTGTGTGTGTGTGACATGTGTTACATTGTAGGTCAGTGTATGTGAACTGTGTTACATTGTAGGTCAGTGTCTGTGACCTGTGTTACATTGTAGGTCAGTGTCTGTGACCTATGTTACATTGTGGGTCAGTGTCTGTGAACTGTGTTACATTGTAGGTCAGTGTCTGTGACCTGTGTTACATTGTAGGTCAGTGTCTGTGACCTGTGTTACATTGTGGGTCAGTGTCTGTGACCTGTGTTACATTGTGTGTCAGTGTCTGTGACCTGTGTTATATTATGGGTCAGCGTCTGTGACCTGTGTTACATTGTGTGTGTCTGTGACATGTGTTACATTGTGTGTGTGTGTGACCTGTGTTACATTGTAGGTCAGTGGCTGTGACCTGTGTTACATTGTGGGTCAGTGTCTGTGAACTGTGTTACATTGTAGGTCAGTGTATGTGAACTGTGTTACATTGTAGGTCAGTGTCTGTGACCTATGTTACATTGTAGGTCAGTGGCTGTGACCTGTGTTACATTGTGGGTCAGTGTCTGTGACATGTGTTACATTGTAGGTCAGTGTCTGTGACCTGTGTTACATTGTGGGTCAGCGTCTGTAACCTGTGTTACATTGTAGGTCAGTGTCTGTGACATGTGTTACATTGTAGGTCAGTGTCTGTGACATGTGTTACATTGTAGGTCAGTGTCTGTGACCTGTGTTACATTGTAGGTCAGTGTCTGTGACCTGTGTTACATTGTGGGTCAGTGTCTGTGACCTGTGGTACATTGTGTGTCTGTGTGTGTGACATGTGTTACATTGTAGGTCAGTGTCTGTGACCTGTGTTACATTGTAGGTCAGCGTCTGTGACCTGTGGTACATTGTGGGTCAGTGTCTGTGACATGTGTTACATTGTAGGTCAGTGTCTGTGACCTGTGTTACATTGTGGGTCAGTGTCTGTGACCTGTGTTACATTGTGTGTCAGTGTCTGTGACCTGTGTTATATTATGGGTCAGCGTCTGTGACCTGTGTTACATTGTGTGTGTGTGTGACATGTGTTACATTGTAGGTCAGTGGCTGTGACCTGTGGTATATTGTGGGTCAGTGTCTGTGACCTATGTTACATTGTGGGTCAGTGTCTGTGACATGTGTTACATTGTGTGTGTGTGTGAACTGTGTTACATTGTAGGTCAGTGTCCGTGACCTGTGTTACATTGTGGGTCAGTGTCTGTGACCTGTGGTATATTGTGGGTCAGTGTCTGTGACCTATGTTACATTGTGGGTCAGTGTCTGTGACATGTGTTACATTGTGTGTGTGTGTGACCTGTGTTACATTGTAGGTCAGTGTCTGTGACCTGTGTTACATTGTGTGTGTGTGTGACATGTGTTACATTGTAGGTCAGTGTATGTGAACTGTGTTACATTGTAGGTCAGTGTCTGTGACCTGTGTTACATTGTAGGTCAGTGTCTGTGACCTATGTTACATTGTGGGTCAGTGTCTGTGAACTGTGTTACATTGTAGGTCAGTGGCTGTGACCTGTGTTACATTGTGGGTCAGTGTCTGTGACCTATGTTACATTGTGGGTCAGTGTCTGTGACCTGTGTTACATTGTGTGTCAGTGTCTGTGACCTGTGTTATATTATGGGTCAGCGTCTGTGACATGTGTTACATTGTGTGTGTGTGTGAACTGTGTTACATTGTAGGTCAGTGTCCGTGACCTGTGTTACATTGTGGGTCAGTGTCTGTGACCTGTGTTACATTGTGGGTCAGTGTCTGTGACATGTGTTACATTGTGTGTGTGTGTGACCTGTGTTACATTGTAGGTCAGTGTCTGTGACCTGTGTTACATTGTGTGTGTGTGTGACATGTGTTACATTGTAGGTCAGTGTCTGTGACCTGTGTTACATTGTAGGTCAGTGTCTGTGACCTATGTTACATTGTGGGTCAGTGTCTGTGAACTGTGTTACATTGTAGGTCAGTGGCTGTGACCTGTGTTACATTGTGGGTCAGTGTCTGTGACCTATGTTACATTGTGGGTCAGTGTCTGTGACCTATGTTACATTGTGGGTCAGCGTCTGTGACCTGTGTTACATTGTAGGTCAGCGTCTGTGACCTGTGTTACATTGTAGGTCAGTGGCTGTGACCTGTGTTACATTGTGGGTCAGTGTCTGTGACCTATGTTACATTGTGGGTCAGTGTCTGTGACCTGTGTTACATTGTGTGTCAGTGTCTGTGACCTGTGTTATATTATGGGTCAGTGTCTGTGACCTGTGTTACATTGTAGGTCAGTGTCTGTGAACTGTGTTACATTGTGTGTCTGTGTGTGTGACATGTGTTACATTGTAGGTCAGTGTCTGTGACCTGTGTTACATTGTTGGTCAGCGTCTGTGACCTGTGTTACATTGTTGGTCAGTGTTTGTGACCTGTGGTACATTGTGGGTGTGTGTCTCTGTCTACTCTATTGAATCCACAGTCTCGCGTTTTCTCTCGTGTTTGCTCGCCCACCTCTCGTTCCGGCGCCCGTTATTGAATATTGAGCGACGGATTTCGGCGTCTGGCCAGAATTACCTCCATTGTCTGAATTGCTCGGTAGGCGGTGCTCGCGTAATTCTATAGAAGCTTATACGTTATCGACAAAACCAGCTGTTCACAAATACGCTAACACAAAAATGATCCAATGTTTGGCGAATGTCAAATACGTCATTGATACGACATCAGACCAACACTGAAACAGCATTAAATTAATATATCGCATTTGCTGGGGACGACGTTGCTGTAATATTGATTCAACGTTGCGTCAGGTTTAATCCGTCAGTCGCTAATAAGAAAGGAAAAAAGCTACAGCAATCAATGTCTGACCGCCCAGCAGGAACAAGACGTTGAATCAATGTCGGGTTAATGTTGGTCCATCGTCTACGACGCTGGACCAACTTTAAACCAACATTGATTCAACGTCTTGTGTTTGCTGGGCTGTCACCTCGTTCTGTATCGACGGGTGGCACATCGAATCTTTAATTTCTGCAGCTAACTTTATTTTCTTTTTATCTTACTTATAATTGTATAATTCCGGTGATATGACACCGAAAAAAATACAATGCAGAACACAATTTATGTTACGTTGGGGTTGAAACATTTTCCTGAGTTGCGTTTTAAACAGTGCAGATTCAAATTATATTCTGAGTTGTGTGGGTTTTTTGGGGGGTGTAGGGTGATATTTGTGTGTCATAATGATAATACGACAAAGCCTTCTCCAAATAGGAAGAATACATTGATACGTGTATCATCATGGAGTATAGTGTACGCCTTCTGTGAGAAATCCAATAATTTCTGATCAGTCATAGAGGTAATTTTTTGAAATCATCATAAATGTCACGTGGAGGTGTGCATTGCGAAAGCGAAACGCAAACTCCCATGGATTTTTCCTAAATAATAATATAATTTGGCGTTCAAATTGTGAAAAATACATGACAAATAGTATCTAGGAACAAGTTACCAACTGACTGGTAATTGTGTTTGAGACTTGGACCTAGAGTCAATGTAATAATTAAAGCAGCACATACTGGTATGAACAGAACACATGGCTATTCATAGCTCCCATTCATCAACGCCACCAGACGACCGCTCCCTAACGGTTTCCCGGCATGCATCAGCCCTGACAACGCCTTTTAAAGAATCATTCAGCTTCAAAACGCGCATGTCTGGGACGGTCAAGTGTAGGCCAACAGTAGCCTATTGAGTACAGATTGACGGCATTAATATAGCCACTGAACTGATTACAAGATACCACTTAAACATTGATCCAATGCCGTTTTAATGTTAGGCCAATGTCTGCGACGCTGGCCCAACATTGAACCAACATTAGTTAAATGTACAATGTTTGAGAGAAAGTCCTCCTGCCCAGCAAACGCAAAACATTTGTATGACATTTATGCAATGTAGGCCCAACGTCTTCGACGCTGGTCCAACATTGCATAAAGTCATACAAATGTTTTGTGTTTACTGGGTGACAATACATTCAAGCTTGGGGGTCAAGCAGTTTCCAAATCCCCGCAGTAATACAGTCAGTTTGTTTGCAATTAGGAGACCAAGTAGGGGCAAAAAACAAGGGCTTTGAATTATTACCTCATAGATGTCGCTCAAGTATATATGAACTTGCTGTGATTTGAGAACTTGCTCTTAATGAGGCTTTGGGTATGAAACGCATATTTAGTATTATTATGGAATAGGGCCTTGGCTTACCCACGGGCACTATTGCCTTCTGGTGGACCCTTGTCCCGTGAATTTTGACAGTTGACTACACCTTTAACCCCCTGTGCTGGATCAACGTCGGATGTTCGGCTGGGTACATAGAGGTTTGCAAACGTGAGGGAATGCTACTGATATTAAAAAAATAAACTCAAATATTAAACTAATGCAATTGGAGAGAAAAATAGGAATATTTTCTAAGCTTGAACTTGTGTCTGTAACACCATCTCTAAATGAAATGAAACTAATCAGGTTTTAGGCCACCTTTGTGCACATGTAGGCTTAGTTCTAAACGAAATAAATATGGAAGCAAACTGTTCAACAGCACATAATATTCACTGTGTATTGTTAAACGTCCTGTGAAGTGATTTCACTTGAACAATACAGTCCAAGTATATATCACAATGATCTGTCCTCTATCAACTTATTCTACTTAACTAGTTATCAGTTAATAACAAAAATAATACGTGAAAACATAAACATTCTCTGACTAGGCGGATTTCACAACTCATTACTTCAAACACAAACGCTGACCACTAACCCTTACAGCGCCGGGACCGACTTTAGTTGTCAGAATCTGACGTCTGTAGACGTCAGATTCTGACGTCTAAAGTTGATCCCGGTACGGTAGGAGTGAAAATATTTCTAATGGCCCTAGACCCATAACACAGGTATTCAAATGAATCGGAAAAAACTAACTAAGACAGTTATGATGATTTCAAAGTGAAAAAACCCCTTTGGTCTCCATAGTTTTAAGGGTTAAGAATCTGCACCAACATAAATGTAAAATAAAGTCAATGTTTAATGTTTACTGTGTTTATACATGAACTGTATTAACCCTTACAGCGCTAACGTACTTTTGTATAAACCACGGAGACGAAAGGGTTTTATTTAATTTGAAATCACCATGCAATGTCTCAGTTAGCTCTTTCCGATTCATTTGAATACCTATGTTATGGATCTACGGCCATTAGAAATATGCTTACTCTTACAGTGCTGGGATCGACTTTAGACGTCAGTGCTAAACGCTGGCCAAGAGCGGTTGCGTTTATGGCCAGCAATTCTAGTGCTGAACCTGCATTCAAACAGCGCTGGACCGGCGTTTAGTGTCACTTCAGCCAGTTTTATAAAATCACACAGTACAGCATAAGCTATATTTATGTAGTAGGTATACTTGTAGTATAATCAGCCCGGCATGTCTCATGACGTCAAGAACACACTCCGCCCCCAACTTTTACATTGATCGATCCTTACAAAAGTCTATGATAGACTGAAGGATAATTTGTGCCACCCCATGCAGATAGTAATATATTGTAAAATGTTAACCGTTTAAGCGCTCTTGTCAAGCACGACTCTAGTCTACGACTCTAGTCGACTAATCGTTTTATTAGCTGATTAAATCACTGTTATTGGGGAAAATGTGTCTTTGAACGTCGTTGTCGTCCCTGTTTTTTTAAGGCATAATGTATATTATTAACATAATTTCACAGGTATTATATTTGTATCATTCACACAGGAAGAAGTCGTCGTCTCTCGTCCAGCACTTTCTCTGTTGCTCTCTGGCTGGTGTGAGGTCACAGGTCAAGGTCCCCCATCCAGAGCCGCCCATGGTGGGCGTGGACAATCTACTCAAATCCCTGGATCAAGTCAAGGTCAATGACAGCACAGACGACATTGACCTCTCATTCATCACAAACTTCCTGAATAATAATGAATTCCAGTCATTGCTGAAGGTAATATTTATTTCACCTTGTGCACTGGTTTCCCCATGATATGAGATGTATATTGGTATCACATACTTAGCTCAGTGGTCAGTGCAGGAATTGACAAACGGGAGGGGGGAGCCAGAAGATATACAGCTGGCACCGCCCCGCTCTCATAATGTTATATGGGGGATCCGGGGGCATCCTCACATGAAAATTTAAAAAAAAATAAGGCTTCAAATAATACATTTTGTTATTTCAGTCAGCAGTAAACGAGTAGCTGGACAGGAATGGCAATGTGTTTCTAACGTCAAATGTTTGCCGGGCGGTATGTTTCCCAGGGAGTTGAAATGACACTTGAATAAGTAGGTCTAATGATGGGGGATAATATGATGTGAGCAGACCTGGGCTGTATAATTAAATGTGTTATAAGCATGATAATAATAGCTAAAAAAATTATATAAGTTTATAGAATTTACATTTTCACCCAATTGAAGTTGTGTCTCACTACATTTAGCCATAATGAAATGGGTGAAAATTAATCATATTTGTTTTATTTTTTAAACCAAGCATTTGCAAGTATTGATGTTTAAACACTCATTTCGTTCCAATAACTGTGATTTAATCAGCCAATTAAACAGATAATATTATCGATTAGCGTT
Source organism: Flabesymbios commensalis (assembly GCA_964017125.1). Lineage (NCBI taxonomy): Eukaryota > Metazoa > Annelida > Polychaeta > Terebellida > Flabelligeridae > Flabesymbios > Flabesymbios commensalis. The sequence continues at coordinate 105,783,480 of OZ024903.1, forward strand.
GAGAGAGTTAGCCCTTTAACCGCCACATGATTTAATATTAATTTTCACCCACTTGAAGTTGTGTCTCGCTGACGCGATCAACAGTTTAAAATGGCTGAAAAATATTCAGGTTTGACAAAATGGAGGTCAACGATTTTAAAATATTGCTGTTCACATGTTTGTTCTTGTTTTAACATGTTCAAAAACTGAAATTTAATGTGCTAATAAAAAAATGAAAACCCGGCTTTATTCGAGATCGGAGGTTAACCCTTTCAGCGCGGGGTCCGTCTTTATACGACGTCAGATTCTGACGTATAAAGACGGTTTCGGCACTGTAAGAATTACAATTTTTAAGTGGTCGTAGACCTATAACATAGGTATTCAAATGAAGCGGTAAGAGCTAACTATAAGACATTTATGATGATTACAAATTGAAATAACCCTTTGGTCTCCATCGTTTATACACAAATAATTCAGCGTCGTAAGGTTTAAAGGCTCTGATATTTATGTTACAGGTTCAGGAGAAAGTGACAACACCAGAAGCTCAAGAGAGTAACCCTGTGACGAACCACGTGACTGGGCTGGCGGAAGAGGTGAGTAGAACAGGCGAATAGTATTAGACATATATTCAGGCTGAAGGGGAAAACATATACCCAAGCTGAATTTTCAGGAAACCTTCCAAATATCACTAGAAAAAACATACTAAACCTCCCCGTGATTCCCGCTGGAGTCTTTTCTGTTATTAAAGATGTTTCTTGGACGCCATCTTGAATAATGGAAAAGGCTCCAGCGGGAATCACGGAGTTTTAGTAGGTTATTTGTAATTGTATTTGGAAGATTTCCTGAAAAATTCAACTTGAGCATCTTTTTCCCCTTTTAAGACCTAATTCTAGTCTCCTATAACAGGCGGATCTAGGGTAGAAAAATAGCAAGGTCACCGAAGGATGACAAAACATTTCACTCCACAGAGGAAGGCTTTAAATGCCAATGATTACTGGCCTATAAAGAAAATATGACCAAATAAAAAAACTCAATATAGGGGGAGGTTACAACCTCCTTTAAATCCACAACTGAGTCGAAATATCCTGCCAATTAACAATTTACCACATATTAACTCTTGAAGCGTTGAATATTAAAAAAAACACATGGTGACCAAAGGTTTTTTTCTGTAAGTGTTAAATCCGCAACTGAGTCGTATCCTGGTAACTAATAATTTACTACATTTAAGTATAGAGGCTGAATTTAAAACAATGCAGTATAATTGTTTAAAGAAATAGTCATTGAATTTTGTTTTAATCGCTGACTGACTAATAGCCTGAAATCTACAGACCTTCATTCTTCATTTTTCTACAGGTGTGTCACGTGGTGCGGTGTTGGCATGATGACGCAGCGACACAGTTACTACGTCTTCTTAAACAGCCACATTTACAGGTTCGCATGAGCAATAATAAACAAAATATATTATCGTATATCTATTGATAATTTTATAGACATAAAATCTTGTCACATCAAATCTGGTAAAAATAACATAAACGTGATAAACTAGTACCATAACTTGAGTGACATAAAAAACAATCGAAATTGTAATAACACGAACTGACGAATGGCATGAAACATAGTGAACTCAACAAATAATATACAATACCAGATTTGACTAAATGTTACTAGTATGAGATGGAATTCTATTTTTCAACGCCAGGCGTTATTCAAAGCCCATTGCTAATGGTCGTTCAATATAGATTTTTTGATTTATTTTAACAGCTACTATTATTGAACATAATTATAAATATGTGAATTTCTTGTTTTTGTTTATCGTGTTTTTGTATATAACTCCCATCCCACTAAATTGTTTGTTTCTATTTTTCGTCATGTGAAACAGAAATTGCTCGGACAATTTCCAGCTTTCACATGACGAAAAATATTTCTTTATTTAGCATTCACATATTATTTTGCAACTTGCTTGAAAACGTTAATTACCGGTATCAAGCGTTATATAGATCTCCTGTTTATTTCTTCTTCATCCTGTTCCGTTCTGTTATTGTTCACCACCACGCGTTATTCAGCCATATAATATTGATCAACTGCTCTTTTCTTCTTTATATTGTCAGGCGCTATTCAGAGCTCATGACCAGGTGGCCATGAAGGCCTTTATTCCTCATCTACCAGAAGACGACAGTGAAACAGAAGACGAGTCCAAGATGAAGATAGTCAGGCTGATCAAGGACACCACAGAGCCTTTGGTAAGTGACATTGTGTAGGTCAGGGTGAAGGAATGAATGAATAAATGGGGTTTATGCCACCTTCGTACACATATAGGCTAAACTGGCCCAGGAGAACCTGCTGACGATGGTGAGATGAATGACATGACACTGCCCTTCAGACACGGGATTTAAAATTGGAGCCCTAGCGGCCTGAGGTCAAGCACGATACCTCTTGATCACGGGGGCTCCCCACAATACTGAATCTTTACGAGTGAATGGGGAAGAATTTTTACAAATCTTTACGAGTGAATGGGGATGAATTTTTCTTTGGAACCTGATTGCCAGAGCGTGGGATGAACCTGCAATCAGGGTCAAGGGCCCGTCCCGCTTAAAATCTTCAGAAGAAATCTACATATGCCACGTTGTACATAAATGCGACGATGTAGCTTATCGTTAATAGTTCGCTGTGTATTTTCGTAAGCAGTCGCTGTCACTTTTTTGCATCTTGAACATTTTGATGTCGTCCTCTTGCAATTAGAAGGTGCTAAAGTGCCACTTTACAAAGTGGCAGTTTAGCACCTTCTAACTCCAAGGTGACGATGTATCTTTAAAAGTAAAATAAATTAGCGGGAACAGGACTACCAATGGCCACCAGTGTGCTCATAATAATGCTTATCTGGACCTATTTACCTCATACCACTATTTGTTTTCTTTGTGTCAACCAGGGAGCTACAATTCAGAGAAAGGAGGAAACTGGGGAAATCATAGTGGCCCGCGTGATGACTGATGGCGCCGCCTATAGGACAGGTGGATAGCTTTGAAAACTATGAGTATTTTAGTAAATAATATGTTAATCATGGTTCCAAGATGCATGTAGAATGTGGTTAAATTTCACTCACTTTGAAACTGAATCACCCCCATGATCATTGTGTGATCAAGATATGCTGAAGGCAGGTCGAGACGTCACGATCGTTTCACACTACGTGAGTAAAATTTAACCATTTTCTATGTGATGACTTTGTATCTTAAAACCCTTTACCCGTCGCCAAGTGACGGTTCTAACATTGTGTAGATGATTTGACTCTTCAACCGCTAAGCACGGCAACAATAGTTTTTTATATGTTTTATTTGCAGGCTTTTATTCGTGAATGAAATTATTGTTTCAAATTAGTTTCTCAAATTAATTTTGACCCACATCAGGTATGGGTCGTCACTTCAAGACAAACGTCAAGTGGGTGAGAATTTTAATAGATAACTTAGGGGTAAAGGGTCAATAGGTGATACTTGACTGGCTCTGCCCAGGCGAGATATCATTGGAAAATTTAGTTTGTTGATTGTTTGTGAGCAATTTAATTTTATAATTACATGTTACTTCACAATGGCCAGGAAAAAAAATCCTGGCAATATTTTTTTCGACTTTCGTAGCGCACAGAATCATAATTAGTGATATATTAAACACGTGCCTTGAAAATTTCACCACATATTAAAATTTGTTATTTTATATATGTAGTTAAACATAATTTTATAAACTAACACATACATATTTCATATAAGTTATACATATATTTGTTGCGGATAGGAAAATTGGCGATTTACGACATTGTAAAAATATATCTTCAATATCCGTAGAAATACCGATAAATAACATGAATAAGCGTGAAAATGGATAAATCCATAGAATTGACAAGCCTGACTTTACTGACATAATATGTGTGCTTTCCCAGCAAACACGAGGCATCCTCTAAATGCTGTTTCAATGTTGGGCCACCGTCTTTGACGCTGGCCAAACATTGAAACAGCATCGGGAGAATGCTTCGTGCTTCTTTGTTTGTTTTATGATATGATACCTATGATCCAGGTATGATACATGTTGGTGACAAACTGCGTGAAGTAAGTGGTGTGTCCATGCGAGGAAAGGCCCCGGAAGAAGTGGTGGAGATCGTGGTGAGTGTATCACAGTGTGTAAATATGTAAAGAACATTATTAACAATATGTACACAGTATATGTAGGGAAGAAACAAAGATTAATATCAATATATCGAGCAACGTAGCATATTACCACATATGGTCAGCAGCAGGGTGTAAATGGTTAGCAGCAGGGCGTAAACAGCCAGCAGTAGGGCAAATGGGTGTAAATGAACAGCGCTGCTGATCGAATGATGAAAGTTTTTAATAATTTAAATAATAATAGTAATAGAGTGTTAATTTGAGAAACTTTTTGTACAATTTTATCCCTCTCAGGGTCATTTGATTCTGAGGCGGCGCCGTGACATCAAATGACCCTGATGGGGATCAAATAGCGAATATAGGGCCTCAAATTAACACAGACGACCAAACACTACTATTGTCATATTTGAAATTTTCGGAGTGTGATATACTAATATAATTATGTAGAGCAAATAGCCTGATTAAGCAATCGATCGATCGATCGATCGATCGATTGATTGATTGATTGATTGATTGATTGATTGATTGATTGATTGATTGATTGATTGATTGATTGATTGATTGATTGTTTGATTGTTTGATTAATTGATTGATTGATTGATTGATTGATTGATTGATTGATTGATTGATTGATTGATTGATTGATTGATTGATTGATTGATTGATTGATTGATTGATTGATTGATTGATTGATTGATTGATTGATTGATTGATTGATTGATTGATTGATTGATTGATTGATTGATTGATTGATTGATTGATTGATTGATTGATCGTTTGATTGATGGATTGATTGATTGATTGATTGATTGATTGATTGATTGATTGATTGATTGATTGATTGATTGATTGATTGATTGATTGATTGATTGATTGATTGATTGATTGATTGATTGATTGATTGATTGATTGATTGATTGACTTCCAGATGACGGCAGTCAGTCCAGTGATCCTGAAGTTGGTTCCCGTTAAAGAAGAGGAGGAATCAGAAACCTTAATACAGAGTGAAGGACAGGTAGAGTGAGATGGCAGCAAACGTTAGCCCAGTGCTGGGGTAATGTTGGGTCAACGTCAGTGACGTTGGCCAAACATTGCGCCAGCAGTGGGGCAGTTTTGTTGATATAACACCATATCATTATAAAAACGGCTTTGTTGGTAAAATTATTAACCACACCAGCATGGGAACATTTTCTTTTGGTGATGGTCACAACATTTTGAAGTTAAACATGGAGTAGTTATGGTATTATGAAAATGATTTTTATATGATAGGCCTAAATGTATAAAAATTTGTATTGCTGAATGCGTTTTACTCAAAATGTCAAAAAATGCACCATCTTTTGCTTGAACAGTGTCACGATATGTAGTGTACATGTATATGTAATGTCATATCTATTTTTTATCTTTCCTGCAACAATTTTATTGATACATGATAAAATGCCAGCTCAACCCTCATTCAGTATAAGCCCCACCTGTGATTGGCTGGTTGCCGTTACCCGCGTCGGGTTTTCTGGGTATATGTTGGTGCTCGGTGAAGTAACACTTTAACCTGTCAGTTACCAATATTTACTAACTTCTAATCTTGTCATTTTTGCCAGTCCCAATTAATTGATTTGTTTTCTTAATTTCCTCTTTTTGTGTAATCGAATACATTGTGACCAAGCAGGCAAGAGACGTTGACCCAATGTTTGATGAATCAAACATTTAGTTATCGTCCTGGTGTGCTGTGTAGTATCATATCGGAACTCATGTGTCGCGTTTCAAACATACGCTTAACCCTTTAAATCCTTATGATGCATTAAAGCATCATTTTACCTCCCTAAAAACAGACTTAATTTGCCTACAATCAAGGGTTTTAGAACGAAAATGTCAATGAAACTAGTTCGGCAATACATGGCAATTTTCTTCACTTTTCAAACCACTTCAAATCATCTTCATCCACTACAAGTCGAGAATGGCGGCAGCAATTCGCGGCTTGTAGTGGATGAAAATGATAAATTCAGGCTTGAAAGGGTTAATGCAATGTATAATACCTGAAGACATAATTCAAGTAGCGCATGATTTCCGCTAATTTCAGATTTTTGATTATTTCAAAATTTAGACCATTTTAGATGTACTGTTCTGAATTCTGAATTAAAAACCCAGTTAATTTAATGGGTTATAGTGGTACCTCATAGTTTCAATTTACCACATGCCAAATGGTCTAACTTTTAAAATATTCAACATGATTTTTCGACATTTTCACTGTTGGGCTTTTACTAGAAAACAGCCCTTACAAGTTTTCATGAAATGAAATTTGAAAATTGACTGATAAATCAAAGAAAATAATGTATTCTCAATTGGCCTGTCTTCAGCTTTTTACTGTATCTGCAGATGAGGATTCGAACCTGTTTTTCGTACAACCCAGACGATGACAGATACATCCCCTGCCCGGAAGCTGGCCTGGCGTTTACTTCCGGTGATATTCTGCACGTGGTGAATCAGGATGACGACCTCTGGTGGCAGGCGCGTCATGACGATGATTACATCATGAGAGCGGGCATCATACCTTCACCACAGCTACAGCAGTGGTCAGTATCTAAAACAGTGATCCAACGGGGGGGGTCATACCCTCACCGCAACTACAGAAGTGGTCAGTATCTCTAACAGAGACGGATTTAGAATGGGAGGTCAGGTAGTCATTACGATGGGAATCATATCTTCACCACAATGAATGAATGAAATGGATGGGGTTTTAAGCGGCCCTATTCACTTTATTCATTTCTTGACCACAACTACAAGAGTGGTCAGTAGGCCTATCTAAAGCGGTGGCGGATTTAGAAGGGGGGGAAGTGTCATTATGGCGGGAATCATATCTTCACCACAAGTACAGCAGTGGTCAGTACTTAAAGTTAAAATTACATTAAATTACAAAAATAGACATACGTGTTATATATTCCGAACAAGAAAACGTTAAAGCATGCATGCAGTTATTTTGAACTATATTTATTTTAGTTACTTATTTCAAGAAGTGAACCGTATTTTATTTTTTATGTTGCTTCCAATGCTAGACACACAATTATTTCTTTACTTAATGCTATGCATTGAATTCATTATCTGAAATATACTCCTCCCCCCCCCTCCCCCTTCTAACAATTTGAAGTGAAAACTGTATTTATATTCTTTTCAATTCCTGTCAGTTTGATCTGGCTGTATCTGGTCAGTATCTATAGTGAGCAGCTAAAATATCAGAGTCATGAGTTTTAACTGATAGAAAACATATCTATAGCCAGCAGACACAGACAATTTGTTCCGTATTTTTTTCACAGGAAGAACCGATTGCAGTATGAGCGTATCAGTGAAATGACAAATGGGATGGAAAACGAAGAAAACATGAATTGCAATGGTAAATAAAGTAACCACTGGTATTTATCAACTGTGAATCTGAAATGAATACTAATTTTTAGTTTTCACAATTGTAGGCCCCTATATCCTATTTCTTGTATTTTAAATTGTTTCAATATTTGTGATTTTCAGGACTTATGTCGAGGAGTTCGCCGTGTTACGATGAGGTGGGCCGATTCTACCCCACAGAAGGACAGTATAGATCAATAGTCCTCATTGGTAAGGGTGTATAAAATTTTAGCCCAGCAAACACGAGACGTTGACCCAGTGCTGGGTTAATGTTGGCCCAACGTCGAAGACGGTGGGCCAACATTAACCCAGCATTGGGTCAACGTATCTTGTTAGCTGGGTATGTGACCAATCTCATGATGAACGAGATGCTGTTTTGAGAATATGTTGATTTAATATTGGTCATTGCATTGTCATGGAAGGTGACCTACTATTAACCCAGCATAGGCTCAATAAAAGTCATGTGTTTGCTGGGATAGTCTTTATTGGCACGTTATAATATATAGAAAGGGCATTATAAATCAATAGTTTTTATTGGTAAGCTATGTTATGTAGAAATACATTATAGATCTGTATTTCGTATTGGTAAGCTTTATTACACAGAAAGGGCAATGTATATCAATAGTCCTTATTGATAAGATATACTATATAGAAAGGGCATTATAAATTAATAATCTGTATTTGATATAATATAGAAAGGGTATTATAGATTAATGGTCTTTATTGGTAAGGCATACTATGTAGAAAAGGCTTTATAAATTAACAATCCTTATTTATAACATATACGATATAAAATAATAGCCATTATTTGTAAGATGCATATACTATATAGGAAAGGCATTATAGATTAATATTCCTTATTGGTAATATATGCTATATAGAAAGGGCATTGTAGATCAAAAGTCAGATATTTTGTATCGTGGGGGGGGGGGGGGGGGTATCGTGTTGATTGAATTGACATTCGATATATCCATGAACATTTAATAAATACAATGAACAAAATTCCACTGCATCGCCTGCCATTCTTGTTTTTCTGGTTTAACTAGTTCATTATATGATATAAAGCTCGTCGAGCTAGATTTTGAGTGTGGGTGTACCCGTTTCTGAGTAATATAAATTTGAAAAAATTCGAAGGCCAAGGGCATATTCTTGCTTTGGACTTCATTCTGTCATGATATAGCCACTGTAAGCAAAATTGATCAGTATACTCCTTCACTCAACCAGCAGGCTTTTCTGGACTAGTTTAAATGTTTAGTATTTATCTATCCAACCATTTCTGGATTTGATCGATAGATTTAACAAGTAAGTGTCCCTTCTGTTACCATGGCTACAGGATACGGCTGCAGAGAGTTGAGAAGAAGGCTGATCGAGGTGAAGTCTGATCATTATACGACACCTAGCGTTTGTAAGTCTTACTATTTGTCCTATTCTTTTATGCAATATCAGAAGGTATGAGGTTGACACCACATAGCTAGATGGGTACAGAGTCCTAGCTTTTATATAAATAATTATTTTGGTGATGTCTCTTTTAAAGATGCCGCGAAAAATAACATGGAAAGTTTGACATTGACAATGTTGACGTTGTCATATTGACATTGGTCATTATTTCTATGTTGTGTCTTTGGGCAGGGCACTTCATCCTCACGTGGTTCACTTTACTCAGGTGTAAATGGGTACCTGGTAAGACTGATATGGCATTGTGTACGATAAGTTCCAAGCGAAATGGCTGCAGGGCTTTGTGCTCTACAGGAGTTTAAATGACATATGAATGAACAGGTCTCGTTGCCAGGGGGTAAAAAGTGAAGTCGGCTGATAAGTTGTCAGACTTGATAACAGACTATAAACCTGCATCTTTACATTTACCTTTTGAATGCAGTTTCAGACGCATTTGTGAATACATGTATTGATAAGTACATGTCACGACAAGAGATGGAAGAGGGAATTCAGAGTGATCTGTAAGTCTGATGCATTTATAGTTATCACCTACATAAGATGCTATAATATATGAATAAGGCATCGTTGGGAAGGCGAGATGGGCTCATCTCACCACAAGTCAAGCCCGAGACAAGTGCTGAGATGAGCCCATCTCGCCGTACCCAACGATGCAGTATACATTTTCTCGTACGAATATTTGTTTGATACGGTAAATTCAAACTGTGCACTGAAGCGTATAAGAGAGAGTGCGAGGTGGGCTGATCTCACCATACGTCTCGTAGTGAAAGCCAACAGCATGAGTGCAAGGAAGAATATATTTCAGTAAGCACAACACATTTGTATAACATTGATACAATGTTGGACCAACGGCGAAGACGATGGGCCGACGTTGTATGAATGTTATGCAAATGCACATCACCTAATTTTATTCTAAGTTGTCACATAATCTTAACTTGTATGGTGCAATAATAGTTTATATATTTACATATGGTATTGCTAAAAAGGTATAAGCCTTCAGTTTTCTAACACTAAAAAATCACTAACTGTTGATTTAACTGCAAGTTCTGACGTCGTGACAAGTATGACTGAAGCTAGGTGGTGGACTTTAGATCACAGTTAATTTGTAATTAATTATAGAAAATTAGCGGCAATATGTTTACAATTCAAACGTGTATTTAAATGTGAAATAAAAACATTCTGGGTTTATATTTCAAGCAATGATTGATTTATTTATTTATCTTCAACTCATAGTTAAATCCTTATTTCAATTTGTTTTAATTTGATCACGATATAAGCGACGCCACTATATGCGATATTCTAATATAAGGCCGGTTTGTAGATGTGAAAATAAGTTATTTTTATATGGACGTAGGTATTGTGGGGAGCCTCCGTGACCGAGATGTAGCGTGCTCGGCCTCAGACCATCAGCGCTCGAATTACGAATCCTGTGTCTGGAAGGCAGTGTCATCTCATTTATTTCGCCATCCTAATGAGGTTCTCCTGACCCAGTTGAGCCTATATTTGCACAAAGGTGGCCTAAAACTCCACTCATTTCATTTCATTTTTGACGTTGGTTTTTAGACGTGAAAATAACTTATTTTCTATGTACGTAGGTTTGTGGAGTATTGTGAAGATGATACCTACATGTACGGCACCAGCCTGGCCCAGGTCTGTGACGTCATCATTCAGGGATACGCATGCGTGCTCTGTCCACATCCTGAGGTGAGAGGTCACGATGGAACATTTTCACCTTTCACCTTTCATATAACAGCCGAGTTATCTGAATAAATTATGCCCAACCACTCGAAAGCGAGACACAACTTCAAGTGAATAATTTTTGTTTTGGTTTGTTTAATCGAAGGCTTAACCCTTTCAGCGCGGGGGCCGTCCTTAAACGTCAGAATCTGACGTCTATAGACGTCAGATTCTGACGTATAAAGACGGCCCCAGCGCTGAGAAAATTAAAATATTTATAATGGTCGTAGACCCATAACATAGGTATTCAAATGAAGTGGAAAGAGCTAACTAAGACATTTATGATGATTGCAAATTGAAAATAACCCTTTGTTCTCCATGATTTATGCAAAAATATTTCAGCGCTTTAATGGTTGATTCACATAAAATATGAGGCCTAATTCTCATCAAATCTGATAGTGGAGATCTTTGAAACATTCCTGAGACGTTGATAACACGTCAGCAATGTTGCTGTGACGTAACGTAACGTGTTAGCTGAGTAATTATCTAACGTATCAAGAGATAAATGGAGAGTAAATGATAAAATGATTGTTTATAATTAAGGCTTTGGAGACATTGAGGAATCCGATGGTAAAACCATGTGTGATCTTCGTCAAGCCCCCCTGTATAGAGAGGTTGAGAGAGCTACGAAATGACGCGTCATTTGGTATAATAAGGGAGGATATAGCATCAACCAGATATGGCGTGAGTGTTATTCCGATTTTGTTTGGGAGAATTTATGAGCTTTGAGATGCAAATGAAACATATCCTAATATCTCAAATATATCTCAATTGTAGTTATATTAATTTGAGTGATAAGTGTTTTATACACATTTTACATAAAAAATATTTACACCCCCTAAGTAGGCCTATTATGTGCAGTGGGGCCTATGCTAAAATACAGCACTCGCCTTATTATATATTTGTACGAGTTTTGAGTTTTTTTCATTCGGCACGCAATGGGCACCATTCGCATATTGGCATACAAATATGTATTTGTACTTTTAACCTTTTCAAGCCTGCGTTTACCATTGTCATCTTCATCCACTACAAGCCGCGAATTGCTGTCGCAATTCTCGACTTGTAGTGGATGAAGATGATTTGAAAAATTTAAGTAAATTACCATGTATTAGTAAGCCAGTTTCATGGAAATTTTCATTCAAAAACATCTAGTTCTAGGAAAATTAAATCCGTTTTCAAGGATGTAAATGATGCTTTAATGCATCGTGAGGGCTTAAAGGGTTACATAGCACATGAGGAGTGATAAGCTGATACATAATCCTTCCTCTCTATATTTTTTTCTATTTTTAGGACGATGACCTTCATCAGGTCATAGAAATGACGCACCAGATCGAGACTGAGTACAGTCAGCATTTTGATCACGTGATCCTCTATGACGGGATGGAGAAAGCTGTGAACCAACTGTGTTTTGTGGCGAAAAGACTGGATTCTGAACCCCAATGGGTGCCTATATCCTGGATAAATAACAATGACGAGATGTAAATAGTGTACTCTGGGCCTTAGTGGGTGCCTATATCATGGATAAATAACAACAAAGAGATGTAAATAGTGTTCTGTGGGCCTCATTGGGTGCCTATAGAGTGTACTCTGGGCCTTATTGGTTGCCTATAGAGTGTACTCTTGGCCTTATTGGGTGCCTATATCCTGGATAAATAACAACAAAGACAAGTAAATAGTGTACTCTGGGCCTTTTTGGGTGCCTATATCCTGGATAAATAACAACGAAGAGATGTAAGTAGTGCACTTTGGGCCTCGATGGGTGCCTATAACCTGGATAAATAACAACGAAGAGATGTAAATAGTGTACTACACTCCAGGCACCAATGGGTGCGCATTTATAATGGGTAAAAATAAACCAAGAGATACAAATAGTGTTCACTGGGCCTTATTGCCTATATATGCTGGATAACAAGGAAGAGATGTAGAAACTACATTCCAAGCATCAATGGTTGTGTATATATAATGGATAAATATAAACGAAATGATGTTAATAGTGTAGGCCTACACTGGCCCTTATTGTGTGCCTATAGCCTGGAGAAATAACAATGAAGAGATTTACTACTAGACATTGGGCTTCAATAGGTGTCTATATCATGGATAACAACAATGATGAGAAGTTTTAACGAGTGTCTATAATCGCTGACGATATATAGCTACATTACTCTAGGCCTCAATGTGTCCTTAACTCGCGGATAAATAAGAGTGCAGATTATGTAAACGACGTGACTCCAGGCCTTAATGAGTGCCTATTAGATATGCGAGCGATTGAATTATGAGGCTCAATATGTGCCTATGTCATAGACACATAGTAGTGAAGGGACTCGATGCTAGGCCCAAATGGGTGCCTATGGCATGCCATGGATAAAGACCATGATGATATATTAATACAGGAATCTAGGCTAAAATGAGTGCATATATCATAGATAAATACCGATGAATAAATGTAAAAGACTGGATTGTGGGCTTCAGTGGGTGCAAATATCATCGATTGATAGTGATAACGAGAAGACAAAGATTGGATTGTGGACTTCGATGGCTGCATATGTCATATATAAAAATAGGACTCAAGGCTTCGATGGGTGCCTGTGTTATCGATAAATAGCAACGGAGAGGTGTAAAAGATTGGACTGCGAACTTCAATGGGTGCATATATCATGTATAAATAACAATGACAGGGAATAAACAACTGGAGTCGTGGTTTCAATATTAAAGAGCTCATCTTATAGATAAATAATAATGAAGATAGCATAATAATATTACTGATATGAAAACGATTCCAGGCCTCAATGGGTGCCTATTATATGGATACATAACAACGACGGATACACAAATGAGACTCTGAGCCTTAAATGCTGAGATTATGATAAATAACATGGATAAATAACAATTGGATTATTGATCTCAATGGATTCTTAATCATGATAAATAACAATAAAGACTGTGGTCTCGGTACCACTGGGAGCCTATGTCAAGATATCCTTTATATATCACAATGAATGGATGTGAGAAACAGGACCATGTGTCCAGAGATGTAGCATCAATAATTACAACGGAGAGTTGTGAAAACTGGACTATTTTATAGTCGTCAATGTACAATGTATAAATACCAATGATAAGAATGATAAACATTCAATTATGAACCCCCATTATATATAATGCATATATTACAATGACGATGTATGAATATTCCGGTTATGAACTGTATATATAGATAAATAACAAGTGGATATATATGTGCCTAGCAATATAAAGGGTAAATAGCGACGTTGATATGTGTGGCCTGCATGGAGGAGACTTCTCAAGAAGCCTTGTAGTGGGGTTGGTAAGAAGGAAAGTGTTTCCCTTCCCAATACAAGTACCAAATTTTGTAGAGATAAAGATTTTGACCTCTTTATGACATATCTGATAGTCTCCCAATAATTTTCGGACCGCAACATACAATTTTGGCCAATTCCAATATGGCCGCCATCGAAATTATATTTTTCGATTAATAATCATAGTTTTTCAAAAAAAAGTTGTTCTACAAGTCATTTTAATGTGGAATTATTTGTTAAAAATATTATGTAGGTGGAAAAATAATTATAATTAAAAACGGATTAACAGTATAAAATTGGATTTCAGAGCGATTACAGTGGAAAAATAATGTGAAAATAGTGTAATGACATGGAACTGATGTGATTATTCATATTGTTATTTGAAAATAATAATTTTATTTAATACATGACATATACAATATTTCGTTTGAGTTATTTTGTAATGACACGCTTGTATTATGCTCAAGACAAGAGTGCAGAGCAAACATCCCCACACACAGTCGCTGTAGTTTTCGATAATCATTTTACACACATACACGAAACTAACTGTCGCAAGGCATCAAAAACTTACAGAAGCTCATCAGTCCAAAATTGTAAACATCCTCCTCGAGCGTCTTATGTCCACCCCACTGATAAGGTGGTAGATAGTCAGGATGTATGTTAAATTTCCAGGTGACTGAGTGTAAGTTGACATGCTGGAAACCGTATCACTTCCACTAAATGCATTTAAATGAGAAGTGCCAATGCACGCTAAGAGCCAAGCTTCTCAGCAATATTGTGCAGTGAAAATATTCCATATTCATCAAATAGTTTAACAAGTCCTATTTTTGTGGAATAACGCCACATCAATCACCACAACAGAATTAGAATCTACATTATAAAATCGATGCATTTTGTGAGCTAACTGAGCTGGCATGCTTGAGGTGTAGAAATATATATGTGTCAGCTTCTTCTTAATGACAATGGCTGATATCATTTACTTCGTTCACTATTGTCTTAAAACACTACCCTATACCTGATGGTGATTAGCAGAACCTTTCCTAAAGGCACATCCCCCTTTTGAAGGTACATCCTTCTTTCAAGTACTAAAAATACTAAAAGTTCCTACATTTTTTTGTGATGAATCTTCACCATGTTTTGAGTTTGACTTTATTTAATGAACACGTGTGCGGTACATGTCATACATGTACAATGTGGAAAGTTCCAACACACGAGTCAGACTTGACTCACTACTGACTTCAATATGCGACACAAATTCAACTAGGGCTATAGCTTTTCAAAGCAGCTGGGTTCTCTGTCAAACCATCAGCATCTCCATCACATTCAACTAATCCATAACTGGTCATGGGCCTGGTTAAGGGCTATGGCAGAAAGGGGGTGATATGTCGTGTAGCCTACATATCGAATGATCGAGGGGGAAACCAGGGGATGAGGCATAGCAGTGATTCCACATATTCATGAAAAATTCCTCCCATCTCAGTCTTCACAATATTCAATGCACACAGTGGGCGGGGGCTCTAGGATAGTGATTAGCACCGCTGTCTTTCACGCCAGAGCTCGGGGTTCGTTTCCCAGTCTCGGCGGTTTAAAAGAAACCAAAATGTTTCTTCCCGATCCACTTGTAAAACAAGTATTAGCGGAGCCTCCGTGACCGAGAGGTAGCGTGCTCGACCTCAGACCTCCAGGGTTTGAATTTCGAATCTTGTGTCTGTAGGGCAGTGTCATCTCATTCATCTCACCATCCTCAGGAGATTCTCCTGACCAATTAATTAGCTTGTATGTGCACAAAAGTGGCCTAAATCCCGATTCATTTCATTTCAATGCACACAATACTAACTGAAGCACCATGTTCCAATATTTGAATATTTGAGGCTGTTCTTCTGCTTGTTCATTACACCACTCGTCTACATGGGTATTTCGCTTGAAAAAAATGTTTTCGAAGAACTGCAGCATAGTTATATGATTGTATCAGTGTAAAGTCTATAAAACCGAGTCAACAACAGGAAAAAAATTCTTTCAAACAAAATTAAAATTTTACATTGAAATTTGACTCCATGTGCAATATTTTCAACAGATAATAATTTTGTTCACGATATTTTACTAATGACTTATCAAATAAAATATGGTAACCAGTCATCTGGGGATAAGAAGGATACACAACGTTGACGATAGTTCAGAAAACAAACAAATTCAAGGCTCGGTTTGGACCCAACATAAAAATTCTCCTTGTGATCGCTAGGGGAGGGGGGGCATTTACATAGGTGCTCTATATCTAAAAAAATTCGGTAAAGATCACTCTTTCTGTATGCCAAATATCATGCCTTTAACCCAAAGTGCAAGGTTTTTGGGGGTTAACTGTATCAGAAGTTGCCTGTTTGGTGAGGGGTGAAGAGTGTTGCAGGGTGTGAGGACATGTTTTTACATGGTCTGATAAGTTTTTAGTGTTGTCTCTTCGAAAATTTGGATTTGCCACATCTACCTCATCATGACATGTTTGAGAAGATAAGCATCGTAGACAAAATCAACATTGCCAAGAGGTGTATCGAGGTGTAATCTAGTCTTCTTTAGTTGTATTACCAAATGAGAAGATTTGGCTGCTGTATTTTAGCTGGCATTTCTTTTATATTTTCAAGTTTCAAGACAACGATTGTATCATCTTGATACCTTTAGATATATATCCTGTTTTTCCTATATTTTAATTATAGAAAAATTATTATACCATCACGTTGACTGAGGCGATATTTGAGCCCCTAGGTGATATCATAACCTGAAAGTATGGTTTTACTTCCACTTTCCATTCTCGCTGAGATTATTTTCACATTATAGCTCATTATCCTTGACAATTAAATGTGTCTGTAGGTGTACTATAAACGGGATAACCTCCTCTCACGGCTGTTGTGATCTGCGCAAAAATCATCTATCTCCAGCAATCTTTATTTTCAACGAAAATCTAACATAACATATTTAAACTAATATCAATATTCAATCTGTAATACCTTATTGTGCTCCAAACTGGGCTTATGTATTATTAGTATTGATTCCTTTGATTTATTTATTATTGACTTTATTCGCGTCTAGCTGATGCTGGCTCAACATACCTGTTAAACATGCACATAATTATATAATTATGTTGATCACCCGGTTACAATGGTTTGATGGTACAGGTCGTTACCACAACAAGCCGTACACGCACCACGTGTCACTATATATACACTGGCGACAAGCTCATATCCCACGACCATCAGTTTAACCCAAAACTGAAATTAACTCGTCTAATTTAATCTTGAGATAACAGTCACATATTGGATTTTGAGTATGTTACTGCTCTTCAACCATATTATTTTATTTTTTGTGTTCACTGATACATTTTATATATTTTACATATAGATCACAAGTGGTATCCATGCGCTGTCACATTATCAGCCATGGGTGTTGACATCGCTTTATACAGAGTCAGAATAGGGCTCTTTAACAGATTTAAATCCGTGTCAAAGACGGTTTGCGTGATAGCCTTCACATCAACATGTTTAATTTTATTTATGCTATTACAAATGCTGCTCTGTCTTAGTGGAGATTTTGAACTCAATCCCGGCCCTCATTTGCCTAAGGTTTCACTTTGGCATTGTAATGTTAGAGGATTAAACACAAAAAAATGCAAACTATAATAGCGGATGTCTCAAAGGTTTACGATGTACTCGCTATATGCGAAACCTTCTTGACCGAAAATTCTAAATGTGATTTAAAACTAGAAGGTTATTTACCAATCTTTAGAAAGGATAGAACGGACGGTTGGACATGCGTTTGCTATAGACCGCCTAACAGTCTGGTTCAATTCTGGGATCAATTACAATACTTATATGACTTAATTAGACAAGCTGGTTATAATCAAATAATACTAACTGGCAATTTTAATTCTGATCCCCAAACAACCAATGGTAAGAAGCTTGATTTTTTCGTTGGCTGTAATAACTTGAAACTTCATGTCCACCAACAAACCCGTATAACATATATTAGTGCGTCAATCCTTGACCAATTCATAACCACCACAAATGTCAATATGAACAATGTGTGCGTAATGCCACCCCTTGCAACATCAGACCACTGTCAAATCACGAGTAACATTTCTTTGTGTATTCAGAAACAGACCTGTATTACAGATGACATAAATCACATCTCCTCACGTTTTACAGAATCGTTTTTAAATCTAGCACGTCAATTTATTCCAAGCAACGTATCTGAGCTTATATCCGCCAAATAAGAATATGAAGTCAGACAGAGTTTTAAACTCGATTCCCCCTCTATTAGTGGCCACAGTTAGTGGAAGACAATACAATACTTCTATCCCTGCACTTTTACTTGATAACGGCGAAGCTGTTCATGAAAACCACACTAAATCGAATATCTTCAATGAATATTTCTCTTCGCAATGACACTTAGATGACCCTGACCTACCACTCCCTCCTTTCAGTCACGTGTCTGACAACAGCCTTCATAACCTAGTTTTGAGTGAGAAATACATTATAGACGCTCTAAAGACATTAAACGTCTCTAAAGCTTCTCTACAGACCTCATATTTTCCACTGATATGGAAACAGGCCAATGTTATACCCGTATTTTAAAAAAGGAACCCTAATCTAACTTCCAACTACAGACCAGTTTCACTCTTAAGCGTAGTTGGCAAGGTGTTTGAGAAAACCGTCTTTAAATATTTATTTAACTACTTACATAGTAATAACATAATTTACGAGTATCAAACAGGATTTTTGCCGGGGTGTAGCACAATACACAATCTCGTACATCTTTATCATACAATTTGCGAAGCACTAGATAAAAAAAGAAAGTTCGAATGGTGTTTGGAGATATATCCAAGGCTTTTGACAGAGTGTGGCACAAGGGTTTTATATTTAAACTAAAGTGTATTGGGATAGACGGTGCTTTATTGCGCTGGTTTGAGAGTTATCTGAGTCATTGAACTCGTTGTTTTACATGGATGTAGCTCAGACTGGCGCAACATAGGCGCCGGCGTTCCTCAGGGTTCAATGCTAGGTCCTCTAATGTTTTTGGTATATATAAACGACATGAAAGACGATTTACAGAGTAGCCTTAGTTTAGTCGCAGACGACAACTTAATGCACATTTCGTCCAACAGCGACGTAACTAACAAAAATATCCTTAACAGTGACTTGGGAATAATGAAAACGTGGCCTGATCATTGGCTAATCAAATTTAGTGTCGAAAAAACCAAAATCTATGTTTGTTAGATATCAGGGTAATACAGATGATAAACTTATTTTTTTAAATCACGATTTAGACAATGTATCTGAATATAAACATTTAGGGGTCATTATTCAATCTAATCTCAGCTGGAACAGCCATATCGATTATATATGTAAGAAAGCAACTAAACGCTTGGATATCTTAAATAGGGTGTCCCACAAACTTAGCAGAAAATCACTAGAAACAATGTATTTTTCGTATGTCTGTAGTATTCTGAAATATGCCGATATTTTATTTACCTCATCCGATGCGATATACGAAGAACTGTCATGGCAAAGATTAAGCAACACAAGACAAAATCGCATGACTATTTTATATTCCGATATAATACACCATAGGGCACCATCTTATCTTCTTCCACACATTCCAGAAACTGTAGAAAACAGAGTACAAGCCCGATATCCCCTAAGAAACAGCTCAAATTTATCATGTCCTACATTCAGAACCGAAACATACAGAAAATCATCCTTTCCTTCTATGACTTTATTCTGGAATAATTTGGAAGAAAATAGAAAACATCTTGAAAAAACGCCTGTGAAAACGCACTTAACAGAACATAAACCAAAATGTAACCCATTTTATTATCTTGGAAACCGACAGTTCAACATAATAATGGCACGTTTACGGATGAGATGCAGCGAATTGCGACAACATTTATTTGATATGAATATCATAGAGGATAACAAATGTGAATGTGGTCTCCCAGAGACAACGTCTCATTTTTTTCTCGGATACCCTTTGTACATTGTTCCTAGGCGTATTTTATGTGATTTCTTACTGCGTATTAATTATGAATTTACTGTTCATATTCTTTTATATGAATATCAGTGATGGTATAAACAACTTTATAATAAATCAGGCTATTCAAGAATATGTTATCGCCACCAACTGATTTAACTTACTGAATAATTTGTCATGAGTCTTTTAATAATTGCCATAACTATTCTTGATTCTGTATATCAACGATTTAATGTATAATGCTTTTGTGCAGCAATACCATACCACTTTATTTACATGTCAGGCAACAATTATTTTAATTTTTTTTCATCGCAAGAGAAGCCTCGACTACACTTTTGTACTGCTTCAATTGTTAATAAAATATGTTTACACTAATCTTTATGCAGCCAATCATGCAAAAAATATGACTATTGATCATGTTCAATGTGTAGTCCTGACATTGACATTAACCTTTGATATTTAAAGATGACATTTTATGTTTACTCTGCTATGTGTATGATATAGCCTACACGCTTAGATAAATTTAACAAATACTTTTCAAACAAATAATTTTCAATATATGATTTTTTTATGGCGGCCTTATTTAAATAGTTCATAAAATAGTATTCCGGTCGAAAAAAATTTGGGGGAAGTATGACATGGTATTTACTATATCCTGTACTATCTGTGCGCAAAATTTGACACTTGTATACAGTTCGGGAACACATTGGCCATTATTAAAGGCTTACCAACCCGACTAATTTGTGTAATATGTACTTGAGGCATAAAGAAATCAATTTAACTATAGTCTTTCTTAATATGTTTTATTAGCGAGTTAACCCTTAGAACGCTGATGTCGACTACAGTAGACATCCTGCGTTTTTATTGACACCTATATAACCAGTTGTTAAAAGTAAAATGTGCTTTCAATTTTGAAACACTGATTTATGTTGGGACTTAAATTTCACAAATGACACAATTTTTCAATCACTTTGTTGTGGATCGCGGTAGCGAGACACAACTTAAAGTGATTGAAAATTTAAATTGAATAGGTCAGTGTTCTAACGGTTAATAAACAGGTATTGGGAAAGAAACTAGAAGGGTCTAGTTTTTTGTAAACTGTTTGTTGAGAAAGTATGATGTTCACTGGGAGCGAACATATTTGCTGAATATGTAGATGAAGAGCTGAAACCCCCCCCCCCATCACCAAATAGCTGGCGAGCCATTGCCGATGAATTTCTTAGAAAGTTGAATTCTCCTCATACATGTGGAGCCATTTTATATAAACTGTGATGTGGGCATGGTTAGACGAACGGTAGAGAAACACAGAGAACTGTACACGGACGGAGGACGAGCGACTGAAGATCGTCGAGGACGGTGGCAGAATGGCAAGAGAACATTGTAGGAGGCAGTAAGAACGTTTATTTTGCGGTACATGAACTCTACATAAACTCTACATGCACGCAATCTGGTCAGTGGATGGGAAGATTTTCGCAACTTTTTGAAACGCTTTCCAACGTTCTGCTCGGGAAATAATTTTTCACGAACGCAGTTGGGACGTTAGACAAGAGCGTTGTAGTGGAACAGGGCCTTTAACAATATTCAAAATTCTTATGTAAAATGACATATATATCGTTCCCTGGTCTTGATTTGGTGTCTATTGTATAGTTGGTGTCTAGTAGATATTCGAAATATTTTAAAAGAACAATACATATTATTATAACATTCCTAAAGATTGCAAATCAATGAAACCTATTTTTTAGATTGAAAACAAATTAAATAATTCATTAGGAGAGTTTTGTACACAAACACTGCTGACAGGGCTTTCTCATTTATGACAGCGAGCTTAATCTTTTCTAAAGGGACGTATGTGTCGCTAGCAGGCAAATGGTTAACCCTTTCAAGCCTGAAATAACCATAGTCATCATTATCCACTACAAGCCGCGAATTGCTGCCGCAATTCTCGACTTGTAGTGGATGAAGATGATTTGATGTGGCTGAAAAAGTAAAGAAAAAAACCATGTATTGGTAAACCAATTTCATGGTAATTTTCCTCCTAAAACCCCTAGTTGTAGGGAAATTAATTGTGTTTTCAGGGATGTAAAATGATGCTTTAATGCATCGTGCGGGCTTAAAGGGTTAATATAGACGAGCTTGCTTGTCGCCAGTTTATGGTCAGTCAGATAAGGGGGCGTAACGCATTTAGCACTGAAAGGTTATTCACGCTATCAGAAAATACCGGACTATATAGATACCATATGATACCACTACCGTACGTACAGAGGGGCTGACCGGCTGACCAGTTCACGATATAGGTCTCATTACACGGCAAGATCAGATGAATACAATAGGTGGACAGTATAAGTTTGAGATACGGCAGGTGTGTTTTTTTATTTACTTCAAAACAATCGTCATGAATGTAAGTTATGTTTGTTATATAGGCCTAACGTTATATCAAAGTGATCGCCATTAACCCTTATAGCGCGGGGATCAACTTTAGTCGTCAGAATCTGACGTCTGTAGACGTCAGATTCTGACGACTAAAGTCGATCCCCGCACTGTAAGGTTTAAAATATTTCTACTGCTCTTAGACCCATAACATAGGTATTCAAATGAATCGGAAAAAGCTAACTAAGACATTTATGATGGTTTCAAATTGAAAAAGCCCCTTTGTTTGCGATGTTTTTTACAAAATAATTCAGCGCCCTAAGAGTTAATGTAATCTTTTGGCTTCTTCTGGTAAATGTTAATGGGTTTATAGAGGGGCGATATTCACTACATGTTATAGATACTAACCTTTAACCCTTTAGCCGCCGGTGCCGCATATATTCGGGTTTTCATTTTCTATTAGCACATTAAGTACCACATTTTAAATATGTTAAAGATAACACTAGCAAGCTTTGAAAAGAGTTGATCTCCATTTTGTCAAATCTGAATAATTTTCACTCACCTGAAGTTGTGGATCGCGTCAGCGAGGCACAACTTCAAGTGGGTGAAAATTCAAATTGAATAATTTGGCGGTTAAAGGGTTAAACTCTAAAATCTTCTTCAACTAAATTACCATGGTAGACATCGCATTGCTAGAAAATAGTGATTTCAAATTAAATTTCATTAAAATTGGTTGAGAAACCCAGGCAATCATTTTACTGCGGTTAAATTGGGTGTGTCGTCATGAGTAAACTATGTAATAATTTGTTGCGGAAAACTGCTGAAAGACAACAGTCAGTTACTTTTTCTTTACAACACTCAGTTACTTTTTAAACACTGACGTTGTCTTAGATGATAATTATGCCACTACCGATAATGGTGAACATATGGCGTGATGGGCCTATGCCGGGAGTTCCGTTATGGGGTCACAACGGCCGACGAGGGACTCCGCCCAATCTCACCATCAAAATTCAAACATCCTCCTCCTCCGTCTGGTCGACGGTTTCAAACAAACCAGAAAACTCTCTTCTCTCTTGTCATGTTTATTTGATTGACATGCGATAACAGCAAAGCACAACCATCCGCGCACGGCACGTCTCTATTGACTTAGCGAGAGCGAGCTACGGCACGTCCGTAGTCGCTGAGTATTACGCTTGAAGTGCGGGAATAATACCAAGGCCGCACACACTGCTCTGCGTGCGCACGTCACCACGGTATGGAAACGAGGCGGTCATCCCCGTCCGCCCGCGTCCAGGAGGCTGGGGATAAAGGCCACATTAATTGAGCGATGTCAGGATCCTACATTACCCCCGGCTGAGTGACAACGTAGGACCAAACTGACGTGTAGGAGACTGCCTCGTGCAAGTAGCGGGGCTGTAAAATATGTAACCACTTATACTAAGCATAGTTTTCTTAAAAAAAATATAGCGAGTGTGGTTACAGCGTGGGTGGTTGAAAGCGCAGCATTATACCTGAATTGTCCTATCCTCTTAACACCAACTGTCCTTTATGTATGATTCATGTGCTGCAAGCTGCAATCAACCCATTCATTTAATTAACATAATTTCTATTAGTGCTTTAGCAATGAGCTTGCTAAAAGAAAATGTCTTTACATTTATATATCTATACACAATTCTGCCAGGCCTGGCATATTCATTTACAATTTAACAACATTGTCATTACGAGGTATGCGGTTGGGCTCGCCATAGATGTCTTTAGGCGCAACTATGGCGTGAACCATCTGCACGAATCGAGCAGGAGTCTGGATTATTCGTCCGACTCTAGTTTTTCGCACTGTTTGGGCGGTCGAAATTTTTTCGCGATTAGCGATATTCGCATGTTTGCTTTTTGTCGAGTCAATTACGGCGTCAGCAGCACCCGGGGTTTTACCCCGTAGATGTAAAGGTATGCGGGAATACGTTCGTAAACCACTGCCGTTCCCGTTAGCGCGGGATACGGCAGGGGCTCGCGAATGCGGCACTACGTAAGTATTGTCACTGTTAGACAAGTTGACTTTAACATCTATTTGCTTTGGGACTGTGGCCGATTTTTGACTGCTTCTGACTGCCGTCGACTTTTTTGTGTTGACTCTCGTCCCGTTGGACGTCTGAGTGTCCGCACTACCAGGTCTAGGTGGACCCTGTGGATTCTTACTAGATGTCCTGGTAGCCGTCGACTTCCGTGGTTTGCTTGACGGTTTACGCTGTGTTGTCGCACCTGTTGTAGGCTCGCACTCCATATGTGCGGGTTTAACGCGATCTAAAGAGACCGTCTCAACCTTGCCTTTAACTAGGATTCTCATTACTCTGCCACTCCTCGCTACGACCTTGTATGGTCCGTCGTAAGGGACGGTCAGAGGCGGTGCAATTGCGATTCGGCGCAAGAATACATGAGTACATGTAGCTATTTCCTTGAATTGGAAAATGTTGTGTTGTTGTGTGTCACGTGGCGGACATAGACGGAGACGCAACATGGCCACGCGTAGCTTGTCTGAATAATTCTCCAAATCAGTGTTAGCATCGACGTTGTACTGTTTAGTAAACTCTCCTGGGAGTCTAAGGGTTGTCCCGTAAATCATCTCAGCAGCTGACCTGCCTAGTCTCTCTTTCACGGCTGAACGAACTCCTAAAAGTACAGCAGGTAACGTGATAGTCCACGGATTCGGTGACTCGTGCGCCATAATTGCAGCTTTCAATTGACGGTGGAAACGTTCGACCATGCCATTCGACTGAGGGTGATAACTCATGGTACGATTCCGAATAATCCCGAATTGATTACATAAACTATCCCACAATTTGGACTCGAATTGAGCGCCCCTATCAGTGGTGATAGTGGCTGGGGTACCATAACGTGCTATCCACCCGCTGAAGAAGGCATCGGCGACCGTTTCGGCTCTAATATCTACCATAGGTATAGCTTCGGGCCAACGTGTAAAACGGTCGACGCAAGTCAGTAGATATCTGAAACCATCGGCATAAGGTAAAGGTCCGACTATGTCCACGTGGACATGATCGAATCGCTCGGTAGGTTCAGTGAACTTTCCGCAAACTGGAGTGTTGTGACGTGAAACTTTAGCGGTCTGGCAACCCTTACAGGTACGACACCATCTAGCAATATCTATGTTCATGCCGTGCCATACAAATCGGGTATTAATCAGAGGTCTGGTAGCTCTATGCGATGGATGGCCTAAACCGTGCAAGTGCGAAAAAACTTTTCGGCGAAATTTCGCGGTAAGGTACGGCCGGTTGTGTCCCGTGGACACATCACACCAGATCAATTGATTATCGAACGATTTCAGTAGTTTGAAATTCATAGTCTCAAACGTGTGAATTCCGCGTCATTAGCTTGATCGAGGCTTAACTCTTTATAGTCTATTACTGGTCCATCGTGTATCGCTGACACTGATGGTCGTGACAGCGCATCAGCGACGAAATTTGTCTCTCCTTTTACATATCTAATATCGGTGGTGAATTCAGCGATGAACGCTAAATGACGTGTCTGTCGTAGGGATGCGCGCTCAGTCACGGATGACATTACGAATGTTAACGGTTTGTGATCAGTATTAACGAAATTTGTGTCTGAAATGTTTAATTGTAGCGTATACTGCCAAAAGTTTACGATCGAACGCGCTGTAGCGTGTCTCTGCTGGGTTCAGCTTCTTGCTGAAAAACGAAAGTGGCTGCCACATACCGTTTAAAAATTGCTGCAAAACGCCACCGACGGCGACATCACTAGCGTCACACGTGATGTTAAGCTGGGCCGTAGAATCTGGGTGCACCAGAAGCGTAGCGTTTGCCAATATCTGTTTTGACTCGGAAAATGCTGACTCTGCTTCTTTATTCCACTTCAAATCGAAATTTGATTTCGGTGACAGTCTGGTATGGCCTTCATTGGCAGAAGTCAGTAGATTATTGAGTGGCGTCAGTTTCGCGGCGCAATGCGTTATGAAACGGTGGTGATAATTCACCATTCCCAGATATCTACGCAATGCTCGTTGCTTTTCGGGTTTAATGAAATTAACGATCGCGTCAACGGCGCTGGGTAACGGCGAAATGCCTTCGGTGCAAACGTGATGACCTAAGAAACTTAATTCAGATGTTCCGAACTGACACTTTTCAGGACCAATGATGATTCCGTACTCCGATAGTCGAGCAAAAAGAATTCGTAGATGTTTCTTATGCGTTTTATGATCTGGGCTGGTTACCAGTAGGTCATCCAAATAAACAAAAACGAAATCAAGTCCGCGTGTCACGTGGTCTATAAATCGCTGAAACGTTTGACCGGAATTTCTCAGACCAAATGGGGTTCTAGTGAAATTAAACAAGCCAAAAGGTGTGGTAACAGCAGTCTTGTGTACGTCGGACGGTTCCACCGGAATTTGGTAATAAGCCCTGACTAAGTCGATCTTCGAAAAAATCTTCGATCCGGCTAACCGCTGCGTAAAATCTTGAATATGCGGAATCGGATAACGGTCCGGTACGGTCTGTGCATTCAAACTACGGTAGTCCCCGCATGGTCTCCAATCGCCGTTTTTCTTTGGCACCATGTGAAGCGCTGAGGACCACTCGCTGTCGCTGGGTTCAATGACCCCTAATTTAATCATATCGTCAAACTCGTTTGGCGGTGACCAGCTTATCGGGAGCCAAACGTTGTGGTCGAGCAAAAACCTGGTGACCTTTAGCCACAATCTTGTGAGTTATGCCGTGTTTGACGGGCTCACCCTTTGTCGTAGGGCGTGTCAGTTCCGGGAACTGGCCGAGGAGTTTTGTGTATTCATTTTGAACGGTATCAACTCTGTTCAATGACAGAGGTTTAATCGAAGATAATGAAGCGGCAATGGCTAGGCCTGTACGCATGTCTCGAAGACATCTGCTTCTCAAGTCTACGAGCAAATTGTAGTGGATTAAAAAATCAGCCCCGATTATGGATTGCTGCACATCTGCCACTATGAACGTCCACGGATATTCGCGCTTTAAGCCGACATCGACGACGCGTTTACAATTGCCGTAAGTGTTTATACTACTGTTATTAGCTGCCACCAGGGGGAGACTGTCAGCGCCCGAAATCCCGTTAGCGCAAGATTTCGGCAAAACACTGACAGCTGCGCCCGTGTCAATTAAATATCTGCATTTATGTCCTTTATCTGCGACATATAATAACTTAGAGTGAGATAACTGTGGAGAACTAGCGTCCGCGGAGTCATGTCGCGTCTCAGTTATACCGCCAGATGCAAGAGTCGCTATCTTGCTCTGGCTTAGTAGTCTAAAGAAAAAGCGCAGGGGCTCCTGCACGTGCGTGCCTTGTCACCGAAAGTCTGGTAAAAATAGCAGACAGGTGCATCAGCCGAATTCAAAATCTTAGCTGCGTCATTTCTCTGTGAGTTTGGCGGCGGAACGAAAGGTCGAGCAGTTGGTTGCAAATTCGTCGGCGGAGCGAAAGGTCAAGCATTATCTTCAGCGTTTCTATACTGACCAGGTTGGTTACTAACGAAACCTGAGGCCTGTACATTAGGGGCAAATGCAGGCGCGTGAGCGTAGTTATTTGCTCGTCCACGTCCTTTATTTCGTTTCCTCTCCGATGTTGTTACCGTTTCTAATCTCTTGATGCGTTTGGATAGATCCTCTAAAAAACCAACTAGTTGGCTGGTCTCGTCGACTTTGATCTCTGCGACCCCCGGCTTACTCTCTTCGACGTCCTCTTCTGCTGCCAGTGCCCTGTCAGCCAAAACGGCCAAACTTTCGAAGGTGGCACTGTCGGGTTGAGTCGCCAAATGGGCTCTGATGGAAGCGGGCATCTGTCGTATGAACGCTTGCTGAATTACAGCCTTTCCCACAACAGCTTTGGTGCCGAAACCTGCAGTCTTCTGCAGACGCCGCAGGAAACGCAAGGGAATATCATTTCCAATCTTCTCGCCAGAGATAACTTTGTTGACCCTTTCAGGTGTTGTCAATCCTCGCCTCTCAATTAGAATTGCTTTCAGGCTGTCATATTTGTTGGACCTGAAAGGCTGCAGCAGCACATCTCTCACGTCCGATGCAATCTCGCCATAAAGTGCAGCGCAGGTTAGGCTGTACCTCTCGTCATCATCATCGATCTGGTGGAGAGCGAATTGCGTCTCGATTTGATTAAACCAGAGCTCCACATCAGAGGCGTAGAAAGTTGCGATTCTAAACTTTGGTAAGTTCGTAGCACGTTTCTGCGGCTGTCTACCAAGCGGTGAAGAACTCCTTGAGGAGTCGCTCCTCGAGTGGGAATTCAGTCGTCTAGCCCGAGCAATTTGAGCGAAATCAGCTTTGAGGCGTTGATATTCCTCGTCCGCTTCTCGGAATCGAACTTCATTGTCCTCACTGTCGGGATGATAGTTATCTTTGGGTCTAGCACCCGAACCTTCTAGAGGCGTTGACATGAAGCCTTCACTGTCGTACTGCTTTGACATTATGAAGTAGTGTTTGTAAAATTATTTAACTAATGAAGCATCTGAGATAGCTGGCCTATTGGCTCTGCGTCTATCCCAAATGTGTTTAAAATGGCATGTCGTATTAACACATGCCAACTATTTTTGACGCGCCGTGCGCGGACAGGTTGTGCAATGCCGTGAAAATCACATAAAAATTGTCTGTAATATGTTGAAGCTAGAAGTGTAGACTGTAGAAAATGTTCATGCTATGTCGCATGGTGCGAGAAACAGGGGTTGCAGATTAGTTGAAAAAATATGCGTCGTTGAAGTTTCACCTAAGTGCAGTTCACAAATTCACAAAAGGTATGAATTGATTAAAGTGAAAACTGGAGGTCTATATGAGACATAAAACGTTTTCACTGAGTCACACACATGCAATATGGTACCGTGAAAACCGTAGGTCGCAGTGGTACATAAAAACAATATGCCAGATACAACTGTGATAAGCTATGCTAAGCTAGGATAATAGTATTTTGTAAATCGACCTGGGTGAAAAAAAAATTTTCACACAAGTCGAAAAACACATTCAAATATTTGCAATGTTTCGCAATAGCGCAACTGTCAAATCGAATATTTCTGTATTTATAAAAAATTTACACTTCAGAAATAAACTATTGTGAGAAAATTTCGTTCTCAAACTGATAGACTAAATGTGACTGCGAAGAAAAACAGTGACATTTATGATTTAAAAATAATATCTAAAACGTGACTGACAGTAGTCTATGCTGATAAATGATAAAGTATATCATTTCGCTGAAAAATGATATCTGTGATGAACATTCCACGTTTTTTTTTTTTTATAATGGTACGTTCATCACCGAATCACTCTCATAAACGTCTGAATCAATCGCTCGCATCGATTCATTGGTTGACGTATAAACCGACTGTGTTCAGTGCGGTTGTTTTTATGTCGTCTGTGGTGGGTGTGTGTGTGGTGTATTGTCGGTGCGCACAGCCTGTGCGGCAGGCAGCATGTGGCTTATAGTCTGTGACGGTAAGCTTTGAGCGGTACGTACATAGTATACAGTCAGCATCCCCGTCTCGCCTCACATTAGCATATTCATCAGCTACTGCGTGCCCAAATAAGGCGCTGAATAGCCTAGCACGATTACAAACACCGAAAGGCGTTTCAAAGTGAACAAAAAGTCTCGCACAATGAGTGGCAGAATTTCGTTTTCGAAACAACTTATTTACACATTCTCTCCCTCAATCGTGTTGAAAAAGAAAATTTATAAACAATTTAAAAAAAAAATTTTTTTATTAGAATCAGTCCGTGTAAAATTTGAACACGTGACAAATGATCTCCACCAAATCAAAATGGCGGCTTATTTTATGCTAATGTGATGAGGCGACACAGGTTCACTGTCCCGATGCATGCCGGTTAGGGGGGAACACGTGGGTGCCCACGGCGGGCTTAGAGCTAAGTTAGGGAAACCGGCGTCCAAGATGGCGCACACCTACCAAATACAAGTACAATATTCAGCATTCTCTGAAATAACATATGATAATAGTACAAAATATTGACCTACGGTCCTGGGAATATTTTTAAACAGACCAAATAAGACCGTTTATTGACATTCATTTAGGGAAACAATTTATTTTGGCCCTAAACCTATTAAAGGTTACCCGAGTCGAAGCGATATTAAAAATTTCTGTCGATTTGTAGAAAAAATCGGGAAAAAATGACGAGATTTCGTCTATGGACTTTAAAATCGAGTTACCCAATTATGGTATTCAACGATAAAAAGTGAGTTACAGAAAATACCCACTTCCTACTCGCCTACAGTGGCATTAATAGGATGAAGGCATTAAACAAACTCTTACAATAAAAAAATGATAGACTATGTCTATAAGAATAATTTTCTAGATTCTTCTAGAGAAACCGGCAAGGCCGCCATCTTGAAAAGGCGCCAAACACGTGGGATTTTGACCAAAAGTTTAGAAATTTACGCCGTTTTCGACGTAAAGAAACGTGCTTCTCGTCTAATAACTCTTTCTGACTAATTTAAACTGGCATATATATATTTTGACCTACAGCTTTCACGTACCTTGTGAAAAAAATGCTATTGATTTTTTCAAAAAATCCCTTAAAATTAATGAAACTATCCTTGAAAACAGCGGTTTTCAACTGGCGTCTAGGTGAAAACACTGTTGCGTAGACGATCACGTCGGGGTCACCAGTATGGCGTGATGGGCCTACGCCGGGAGTTCCGTTATGGAGTCACAACGGCCGACGAGGGACTCCGCCCAATCTCACCATCAAAACTCAAACATCCTCCTCCTCCGTCTGGTCGACGGTTTCAAACAAACCAGAAAACTCTCTTCTCTCTTGTCATGTTTATTTGATTGACATGCGATAACAGCAAAGCACAACCATCTGCGCACGGCACGTCTCTATTGACTTAGCGAGAGCGAGCTACGGCACGTCCGTAGTCGCTGAGTATTACGCTTGAAGTGCGGGAATAATACCAAGGCCGCACACACTGTTCTGTGTGCGCACGTCACCACGGTATGGAAACGAGGCGGTCACCCCTTTCCGCCCGCGTCCAGGAGGCTGGGGATAAACGCCACATTAATTGAGCGATGTCAGGATCCTACAAACATGTGGTTTTATATTTTACTGTTATATATTATTATATTGTATCATTTTGATTTACTAATACAGTTGATGGCAGATTCAGGACAATTTATTTAAACTGTCAAGCAAAGTTGATGACATGTTTGAAAAGAAGTACCCAATGAATAATAATGATTTTGTACCATTTTTTTGCATGTTTTCAACTAGAAAGTCAAATAAGATATATATATTGATATATAAGTAGGCCTAAACATTGTGGGCCCACACGCATGCGGATCCTACTCCTATAGATGTTGATAATGATGCATGGTCAACGTGCATAGGTCACATCAATGCAAATATTATGTAAAGCAAAACGACATAGACACAGTTGCTTTATTGTAAATCCGGATATTTATTTTGTGTCATTTGAAGGCCTACATATCTTCTGCAGATGTGGTAGAGAATATATGTTGTTGATAGATGTGGACTTGTTTTCAGGTTTTCTCCATCCTGTGACTATGTCTGACCACAGGCTGCCAGGTGAACATATCCACCTGGGGATTACATTATCAGAGTACGTCCCGGCTGGTCTAGTGGAGGAGATGAGGCACCTCCAGTACACGGCAGGGGATGTAGTCCTCGTGGCCTATCCTAAATCTGGTAAGATTACAAAATTACGAGTCGTTGGCTGAATGCTGTTCTAATACTGGCACGTATCGCGTAAATAGTTTCTAAAACAAACAAACAAACAAACAAACAAACAAACAAACAGACAGACAGACAGACAGACAGACAGACAGACAGACAGACAGACAGACAGACAGACAGACAGACAGACAGACAGACAGACAGACAGACAGACAGACAGACAGACAGACAGACAGACAGACAGACAGACAGACAGACAGACAGACAGACAGACAGACAGACAGACAGACAGACAGACAGACAGACAGACAGACAGACAGACAGACAGACAGACAGACAGACAGACAGACAGACAGACAGACAGACAGACAGACAGACAGACAGACAGACAGACAGACAGACAGACAGACAGACAGACAGACAGACAGACAGACAGACAGACAGACAGACAGACAGACAGACAGACAGACAGACAGACAGACAGACAGACAGACAGACAGACAGACAGACAGACAGACAGACAGACAGACAGACAGACAGACAGACAGACAGACAGACAGACAGACAGACAGACAGACAGACAGACAGACAGACAGACAGACAGACAGACAGACAGACAGACAGACAGACAGACAGACAGACAGACAGACAGACAGACAGACAGACAGACAGACAGACAGACAGACAGACAGACAGGGTTAAATGTCTTAAATGTATTCTATATTGAATTTGACCAATACTTTTAATCATGTTATAATCATTTTATAATCATGTTGGTTGTAGGAATGACATGGTTACAGGAAATAGTGTGGCTTATACAGAATCACTCTCAGATGGAGGAAGCTGACAAAACACGATTAAATGTACGAGTTCCTTGTGTTGAAATGAAAGAGAACCCACGTAAAACAACTAGTCCTATCACTATGTTAGAAAGTAGACCTCACCCGTGGGTTATTAAGTCTCATTTACCGGCTGGCGTCTTCCAAGATCATATCAATGCAGGACAATGCAAATTCATCATCGTTATCAGAAATATCAAAGATGTTCTTGTCTCTTTTTATCATTTTTATCGAGCAAATGTCGCTTTTAATTTTTTCAAGGGGTCATTTGCGGATTTTTTTGAGCTGTTCAGAAATAAGCGTCTATTTTACGGTGATTGGTTGAACCATTCACTTGGCTGGTGGAACCAGAGACATCACAGTA
Source organism: Flabesymbios commensalis (assembly GCA_964017125.1). Lineage (NCBI taxonomy): Eukaryota > Metazoa > Annelida > Polychaeta > Terebellida > Flabelligeridae > Flabesymbios > Flabesymbios commensalis. The sequence goes on from OZ024903.1 coordinate 105,816,789, forward strand.
ACGTGCTGTTCGTCACGTATGAGTCACTAAAGACGAGCTCTGCCAACGAAATACAAAGGATTGCTCGCTTCTGTGAGAAAAACTTAACATCTGAGAAAATCCAAATGATTGTTAACAGGACTGACTTTAATTCCATGAAGACCAACCCTATGTCACATTTTACAATGGGAACTCCAAAAAAGATTTATGATTCGTCTATAAGTCCGCTTATCAGAAAAGGTGAAGTTGGCGATTGGAAAACGTATTTCACTGAGGAAATGAACGCATTTGTTGAAGAGCATTACATAAAGAGAGCAAATGAGGAAGGACTCCTGTTAAAGTGCACGTTGTGAAATAATAATGATTCAATCATATCCGATATTCTGGCCATATTAATGAACGAACCTACAAAGCAGATCGTAAGCAGGGTATAAAATTGGTCATTTTCTGACGTATTACCATTGAAAACATGTATATTCACATATAGTAGGCCTATAAATGTTTTTTTTGTGTGTGTTTGCTTATGTATTTGTTTATATGTTTGTGATGAATTGACTTCATGATATGAAGCTCAAATTATATTTATCTCCTCCAGAAAAGGTTATGTTTTAGGTACTGTAGGTTGGTTGATCTGTCTGTCTCTCCGTCCGATTACGTAAAAAGTATTGAACGGATTAGCTTTAAACCTCCTCCAGAGGTGTGTTTTGGACCAAGGAACAGGATACGGATTACGATCCAAATCACATGGATTGGTAGTGAAGTACTATTTTGATCCACCTGTATGAAAGACTACTTTATGACATCATAGTCTCAAAACTGTTGTGTACTGTTATCAGACCTACCCATAGAAGTAGAACAACTATGTGCGGTCTAGTGCTTTTGTCATCTGTGGACTCACCCACTTTAATGAATGTATGAAATAGGTTGAATCTATGACGTCATAATTGATTATCTCCAGTGAATTTTTACTTTACTTTATCTGTTGTCAGGTTCACAATAAATGAAAATATCATAAAATGTCTGTGTAAATAAATGCTGAAACGATTTAGATTTCAAAATATGTAGTAGTTATGCTATGCTTATTTTAAATTTCTATTTGTCTAAATATTGGCCAAAGTGGCAGATACACCCTGTCAAATGCAATCTTACGATTAATTCACCCTGTCAATTGCAATCTATACTCATCGAGTAGGAAAACCGGGGGTCAAACCGCGACCTATCATTGTCAAATTTATCTCCTATGCTGTGCACAGACAAGTTTTCAAATCCCTAAAAAAATATGGTTCTATTTTCGCTGGTGAAAACTATACTAAACTCTGAAACCCTCATAGGTCTATACACTTAGCTCGCACAGCGAGGAGGGCTGGAAAGTTCACTCATAGCTGGACAAACGATGGCCGGATCATGGTACGTTTCTAGGACAATTCAGTGCGTGCCATCACAACACAGACTTACCTTGATAATGTGATCAAAGACAAGTCCATGGGCCAGATAGGGTCATACGTTTTTGGTAATTTTTTTGTCTTGAATATGAAAAAAACCCCTCAAATTCAAACAATGTTTTGCTATGGCATTTTTGGGGCTGTATTATAATAAACAAATAGTATTTTCATAGCGTAGAAACTGAACAACTCCAATTAAATAGAGTTGGCTCATACATTTCCTTGATTTGCAAATGAACATTTTACAGCACCCATAGTGGACAATTATTGACGGTAATGTGTCTTAAAAAATAATTTGAGAAGTGCCTAACAGCGGTGGATGTCTCCCATTCGCAATAAAATAAATTGGAAGTAGAAAATGATACAAAATCGTTTCGGTAGTACTGCAAAACAAATGATCAGAAGCAATCATGGTGGGTGGTTTTGGTTCATTTTGTTCATTAAAACCCTTAAATGATGCACAATTCATCACAGCACATTATGGCTGGAATCTATACACATATATTTGTCATGACAAGTATCTGTGTATAGATTCCAGTCATAATTAGAGACGGACAAGGCCATTATCACAGCTGGCATCTTTTAGTAGAATTTGGCATGTAGTTGTTCTTCACAATTTGCAGGTAGGGAGTTTTGTGGTTCAAAAATTCATTTTTCGCTATAGTCAATAGAATTCAGATATTATAATGTTTGCAAATTATCAGACCTACCCATAGAAGTAGAACAACTATGTGCGGTCTAGTGCTTTTGTCATCTGTGGACTCACCCACTTTAATGAATGTATGAAATAGGTTGAATCTATGACGTCATAATTGATTATCTCCAGTGAATTTTTACTTTACTTTATCTGTTGTCAGGTTCACAATAAATGAAAATATCATAAAATGTCTGTGTAAATAAATGCTGAAACGATTTAGATTTCAAAATATGTAGTAGTTATGCTATGCTTATTTTAAATTTCTATTTGTCTAAATATTGGCCAAAGTGGCAGATACACCCTGTCAAATGCAATCTTACGATTAATTCACCCTGTCAATTGCAATCTATACTCATCGAGTAGGAAAACCGGGGGTCAAACCGCGACCTATCATTGTCAAATTTATCTCCTATGCTGTGCACAGACAAGTTTTCAAATCCCTAAAAAAATATGGTTCTATTTTCGCTGGTGAAAACTATACTAAACTCTGAAACCCTCATAGGTCTATACACTTAGCTCGCACAGCGAGGAGGGCTGGAAAGTTCACTCATAGCTGGACAAACGATGGCCGGATCATGGTACGTTTCTAGGACAATTCAGTGCGTGCCATCACAACACAGACTTACCTTGATAATGTGATCAAAGACAAGTCCATGGGCCAGATAGGGTCATACGTTTTTGGTAATTTTTTTGTCTTGAATATGAAAAAAACCCCTCAAATTCAAACAATGTTTTGCTATGGCATTTTTGGGGCTGTATTATAATAAACAAATAGTATTTTCATAGCGTAGAAACTGAACAACTCCAATTAAATAGAGTTGGCTCATACATTTCCTTGATTTGCAAATGAACATTTTACAGCACCCATAGTGGACAATTATTGACGGTAATGTGTCTTAAAAAATAATTTGAGAAGTGCCTAACAGCGGTGGATGTCTCCCATTCGCAATAAAATAAATTGGAAGTAGAAAATGATACAAAATCGTTTCGGTAGTACTGCAAAACAAATGATCAGAAGCAATCATGGTGGGTGGTTTTGGTTCATTTTGTTCATTAAAACCCTTAAATGATGCACAATTCATCACAGCACATTATGGCTGGAATCTATACACATATATTTGTCATGACAAGTATCTGTGTATAGATTCCAGTCATAATTAGAGACGGACAAGGCCATTATCACAGCTGGCATCTTTTAGTAGAATTTGGCATGTAGTTGTTCTTCACAATTTGCAGGTAGGGAGTTTTGTGGTTCAAAAATTCATTTTTCGCTATAGTCAATAGAATTCAGATATTATAATGTTTGCATTAATATTACGGAAGCAATAAGGATTCTGTACATTCTTGCTATAGGGTTAGGCAGTCAAATAGATAAAGATAGCTGATATCAATGTAACATCCTTGAAATGTCACAAAATTTTACATTTTACAATATATGGCTGTTGTGGGGTAAGTTGAGCCAAATAAAGTGGGGTAAGTTGATCAACCGGCTCAATTAACCCCATTCATGGCTCATCTTACCCCAGTAGGTAAACATATTATTACAGAATGTGGATCAACTAACCCCACTCGACATGGCTCATCATACCCCAGTGGGTATAACATATTATTATATAATGTGATATAGTGTAAAAAATGTTATTATATAATAGGTCAATATAATAAAGACACATAATAATAGTATATATCTTCTTAATAAATGCAAGATAACAATGATCCATGCATCAATACAGGCTATAAAGAAGAGATGTGTCAACAAATTTGACCCTTATGTGATGTACAGAGGTGTTTATTTTTTATTTTTGCATTTTCTGGATATAAAATAACATGTTGGCATGTACATTTGTCAATTGTGAATTTTTACCATAAGTGATCAACTTACCCCCTTGCGTGGCACAACTTACCCCCATACAGCGGGTCAGCTGACCCACTTTCACCACTCTCAGTTGTGTATCCATAACTTTTTTTTTAAATGGTCTTTTCATCTTTCATTGATGTTAGATATATATGTAATATATAGCCATGTTTTAAAACTATCCCAACCATTCTGTGATCAACTGGGAGAACACCAGACAAAATATTGTAAAAAGTGGCTCAACAAACCCGACCGTCCCCTACCCATTATCTAAGTGTTACTTCGGAATGTTCATACAATTTCTAACAACCATCCCTTTAAATTATAATGGTACGTTTGACCAACCCGCTGATAACATGTGACGGTTGGACCTACGTTGGCTGAAGAGCGCAACGGTCGCAGTTGGTTTAATGACATTTAATGACGTTGGCCCAACTTTAGTCTTACGAATTAAAAATACTGGAACTTCACCTTGATTGAATGACGTTGGCCCAACGTTGGACCGACATATTAAAAAAGCAGAAACTGGCAATGGCCGGCATCAGACGTTGGGCCAATGTGATGCCAATTGACAGAAATACGTTGGGCCAACCCTACTAGGGCCTACGTACGTTGGGTCGACGTTTAGCCAACGGTCGCATTTTATCTGTATGACGTGCTTCAGCCTCGATTTGATTTGGTGAGAAGCCATCTTGGAAAAGCCTGGCTACACAAATCAAATGTGGTGAGCAAATTATTTTTTTACATTTTGTCAAGGTTAAACTTAATAGAAAAGATAGTATTCGTAACGAATACACCGAGATGCTCGATCATTCCCCTGCACTAACCCACCCTACGACAAGGGGCGAGACTGTGAAACACGTTAAGTTAGTTACCGTTAGACACGAATTTGACGAAATGATAAAACTAGGCATTATAGAAACAAGCGACAGCGAGTGGTCGTCTGCACTACATATGGTCCCTAAGAAAAATTCAGACTTTAGACCATACGGTGCCTATCGAAGCCTCAAAGCCTACATGGTACCGGACAGGTATCCTCCACCACACATACAGGATTTTACACAGTGCCTCGCTGGGGCTAAAGTTTTCTCGAAGGAAGATTTAGTTGTGGCGTATTATCAAATCCTGGTCGAGCCGTCTGACATTCATAAGACAGCAGTCACGATGCCTTTTGGCCTTTTCAATTTTACTCGGACACCGTTCGGTTTAAGAAATTCGGGTCAGACATTTTAAAGATTTATTGACCACGTAACACAGGGTCTCGATTTCGTTTTCGTCTATTTAGACGACTTGCTCGTGAAAAGTGGTGGTGCGACGTGTCGACGGGACAAGCTAGACCGTACGTCACGGCCAAATTGCAAAAAAAGTTTTTATGAGCCTACACCGACTAGGAGACCCATTGCATACAGCTACAAAGCCTCTTATTATTACCAGATTTGTTTGGCACGGCATAAACATAAACGTTGCGAATTGGTGCCGTTCTTGCAAAGGTTGTCAGACCGCCAAGATTTCTTGACATAATGAGCCTGTTTTTGGAAAGTTTACTGAACCAAATGAGAGATTCGACCACGTCCACATCGATATAGTGGGTTCCTTACTGTACTCTGACGGTTTCAAATATTTACTGACCTGCGTCGATCGTTTCATGCGTTGGCCGGAAGCCATACCGTTAGTGGATATTAAAGCCGAAGCAGTCGCAGATGCTTTCTTCAGCAGGTGGATAGATCGTTTTGGGACTCCAACCACTATCACCACGGATAGAGGCGCTCAGTTCGAATCCAAATTATGGGATAATTTGTGTAAGCAATTTGGTGTAGTCAGAAACCGCACAACGACCTACCACCAACAGTCGAATGGCATGGTTGTACGCTTACACCGTTAGCTTAAGGCCGCCATTATGGCACACGAATCCCCGAACCCATGGACTATTACGTTACCCGCAGTATTACTCGGCGTTTGTTTCGCCGTTAAAGAATTATTGGGCAGATCAGCTGCCGAAATGATTTATGACACGACGCTTGCCAGGCTAATTCACAGAACAGTACACCGTCGACGCACATACAGACTTAGACAATTATTCTGACAAGCTACTGGTAGCCATGTCGCGTCTCCGATTGTGCCCACCGCGCGACACACCACAAAAGACAATTTCCAATATAAGGAACTCGAAACATTCTCGCATGTATTTTTGCAAAGAATCGCAATTGCATCATCTCTGACCGCCACTTACGATGGACCTTACAAGGTCATCTCCAAGAGTGGCAGAGTGGGCCATTGATACATGGGAGGAGTGGGCCATGGCCCACACCTTTCACGTACCAATGGCCCACTCCTCCCTAAACCGACTTTTGCATAACAAACGTCTGTTATTTTTATTTGGATAAGATTAAAGGGCTTCTTAACTTACTAAAATATGACATGCTAGTTGTTAATAAACCCATTATATAGCCTACACATTTGGCTATGCAATGTAGCGGTAAACCTCAATATTAATCAGAAGTGAAAAATGTACGTATGCCATGTGTAGAAAATAGGGACTATTACGATTGCCAGGCAACTCTTTCCTTTTGTGGCTTTAACTTTTAGCTGATCACGTGGGGGGTCCTTAGGGTCATATGACATTGAGGGTGAGGATATTGCTTTACTGTAGTTTATATGTAGGCCTATGAGTGAATGGCCCACTCATCCCTGTGGCCCACACCTCCTCACTCTCCCCTACTAAACCGTCAACGAGACGGGATCTAGAATTAGACTCAAGGATCGGAGGTAGGCCTAGGAGTGGACAGTCCGGCAACATGGCGGCTGGACAATCGTACCTATCACAGTATTACGCACGTTCCTAGCTTCATATGCTAAAAGTGATGTTTTTTTCTACTTCACCTTGAAATGGACTTTTCAACCTTGAAGATGACTTTCAGTCATGAAAGTAGTAGGCTACAAGAAATGGATTACCTTGTCAAAATCACATGAAAATGAGGTATGACTCATGATCCTAGCTTTATATGATAAAAAACATTATTTTTGACCTTGAAAACGGACACCATGGGAGAATATTTCGCAATGGGAACATCAAAATTCGTTTACCAGGCACCCTAATGATAACAAAAATGTAGGCCTAAGTTAAAACAATATATATTTGGGATGGATTGGTCGTGGACCCTCCTCCCTGCCCTAGGGCCTACTAACTAGCATTGTCATCTGACACCCTCTGATGATTTAACCCTAGCACCCGAAGGGTGCTGAGAATCGGATTAAGGCGTTCGAAGCTTCTATGAACGCTGTTCTCTTAGCCTATCCAAATACTTCACTAGTATATAATACTCATTGGAAAATGTCTGGTTGGTAAGGGAGGCAAGGAACCTGGAAACAGAAGCATTTTAGAATGTAATTAATTTTGATGCGCCGTCAGCGAACAGAGGGTCGCGGTGGTCTAAATGAGGTGTTGAATCAGCCGGTAGCTACCCTATATCTCGTGTCTTAACTCTTGGAATCTGGATGAAAAAGGCAGATTAAGTTTTAATTTTGACAGATCCTTTAAATGAACATTTGAGACATTTCTTATATTAAACCTATGCCTCTCGTGTACACTTAAGTTCACTTAGTATGTTTGACATACTTAAAATTGCGTTCAAAATTTTGGATCAAATGTGATCAATTTACCTCGTGTTGTTTGCCTGACTGTCTGTGTGCCATCGCCATACTCCGGCATACCCTGAGAAAGAACGTCAGAGTTATGTAATTTCATTGAATTTGAGTGGAATGGTCTAAAAGTGTCTAAAGTTGATAATTTGAGAAATAGAAATTTCCTAGAAGCGTGTCATCTTAAGAAAGTTCGCTTGTTCTCTTTTCAGAGCCACCAGGGGATTTAAACCCTTGCTTTCACTCACCATGACAGTCCTCGCGGGGGGTGACAATTATGTTGATTATCACCCTCCGCGATGACATGTGGTGAGTGACAACAGACTGTGACGTCTGTTGTTATCGTGACGCGGTGGCTGACCAACGTCGTCGGTGTTGGCCCGTCAACGCGTCAACGCTGTTATCACACTCACCAGTGCTTGTCAGCGCCGCCAGCGTCGCGGCAATGCCGGCTCAGCGTTGTTAGCGCTGGATCGACATTGGTACCGCTGTAGCCACACTGTGAAAGCACTTCGCTGTTTCTGTCACTCACGCATGCTGCCAACGCTGCCAGTGTTGCGTCAATATCGGCCCAACGTTGTTGACGCCGGACCGGCACTGACACAACACTAGCCGCATTCACACAGCAGTCTCAATTTTCATCCTAAATTTCGGCATATTCTGATAATTATGAATAGGCATGCCTAGAAAGCGAGCGGAAATTATTATGAACTAAAGTAGGGGGTCATGTAATGACATAGGCTATAACATAAGTAGACTATAACTAAAAGGCAATGTAACGTGAAGATAACGTGTAGGCTAGACTACCTAACAAATGGCAGGCCCTGCCGCAGGGTGTTGAGCGATCCATATATTGTCGGAGGGCCCAGGCGGCCCACTTGCGTGCTAGCAAAAGTCTAAACCAAACAAACGAACAAACATAGAGGCCTGCAACACTGAGTTAGATTACACTACTATTTACAGAAATGTGGTGTTATCTACATCGTCATTGTTTAAAAAATTAAAAGCAGAAGCAAATTTTTTAGATGTCGTCTAAATATGTTGTTGAACTAGACTAAATAAACAGTCAGTGAGTTTGGTCTTACATAAATTCGTAAGGGAAATGTTTTCGCAGGGAATCTTTCTACTCGCTAGGTGGTGTAGAAGTGAGACATGGGCGATAATCAAGGACATATCCCATAGAAATTCGTCTCTACCTCTGTGCTAAACTTTGACCTCAACAATACTAATCAGGAAAAACAAGATGTCAGCGCCCATAGCCATGAACACAGACGACAAAATATTCGATCTAACACTGTAAAAATTAGATTTTTGACCTCTCCCTGCTGACGCCCGTTGCTGTAAGAGCTCGCTCCCGCGAGTCCGCTCGCTAATATGAATAGGCATGCCTAGAAAGCGAGCGGAAATTATTCTGAACTAAAGTAGGGGCTCATGTAATGAGATAGACCATAGCATGCATAGGCCTACATGCTACAATAAGTATTAGTCGATGTAACGTGAAGATAACGTGTAGGCTAACAAATTGCGGGCCCTGCCGCAGGGTGTTAAGGGATCCATATATTGTCGGAAGGCCTAGGCCGCCCACTTGCTAGCTAGTTAAGGTCTATACCAAACAAAGAAGAAACATAGGGCCCAGGTGGTACACTGAGTTCAGTTGGATTAGTAATTTACACTTATATTTACAGAAATGTAATGTTATCTAAATCATCAATGTTTAAAAAGAAGAAAAATGAATCTGATGAAAATACGAATGCCGAAAAATAGACTACTCTGCCAATACCCACATTTTAATGAGTCGTAGGGGGAAATGTTCATGCGGCAATAGTGATACACATCAACTGTCCTACCCACTTGCTAGGTGGTACCACAATCACATGGGCGATAAAAGGGGAAAAGGACGATGAAAATATCTGTCTTAGTATAGGGCCAACAAAAGCTGAACTTTGACATCTGAACATAAAATAAACAAACAAGATGTCAGCGCCCATGAACATTATCAGAGGCATGTTTGACCACGAAATAGGGACTACCTAAAACGCGGCACATTTTTGACGGCACATTTACGGAACGGACGGCACCCCACCCCACACAGCTACTGCTGGATAAACACTGTCACTCCCCACCCTAGCGGCACAGGGAAACTCGCGGCCCATTGTGGTCATTGTGCGGACCATTCTACGGCTCATTTTTTAGGAAACAAAAACGGTCCAAATAAAATGACACAAATAATGTGTTAAAAAATAGTATTTTTTAATTACGGTAATATGTTACAATCTAGATATCACAATATAAACTTTGGTGACCACAGGGGTATACTGATATAGAAAAATCTTGGTGCCAATATTTTAATAAAGTATTTGTGTGTTTTTTCGTTGGAATTACGAAATGACTACAATACAGTAGAAAAAAATATAGCAATTTTCAAATTCGTGTTGAAGTATGTCATATAGCACCTTAAAATGACTAGTGAGACCCATGGAGTATTTCTAGCACAAATTATCGTGTTTATGACACGTACATCAATTTCTATGCCACATAATTTGAGGATTCGAAAGTAATCATATGAAGATATTTTTTTTGTAAAAATAGTATTCGTGGGGCGGATCAAACATGTTAGTGAGCGTTTATAAGCAAAGGTTTCTTACATTACGCAGCCGGACAAATTTATAAAAAGAATTACGTCACTTGGGGTGTGTGAAATCATTTATTATACTTCGATCAATATAGTTTGCATACAAATTTGTCCCAGTAAAATATCGACTTCAGAGAACTGGCGTAGTTTGTGGCAAGCTTTTTGAATGGTTTATAAAATCAGTTCAGAAAGTGACCCATCATATAACACCCTATGAATGCATGAAAGCCTAACAAGGCAGTAGCTAGTTGATATCAATCTAATCATACAGGTTTGGAGGATAATCAGACGCATTTTGCCACTCACGCCTGCCACAAATGAAGAATTATGTTGTGGATATATTTCTTCAGTTTCAATTTCCTGGTCTGCGCTCGCTACAGATATGGTATACCATCAATGCATCGACCTTTGCATCCAAGTTCTTGCTGGCTGAACAGCCAGTCAAACTATGTTTCGGATTGATGTTAGACAAAAATGAGTAGAAGGTTTTGTTTGATGTTTTGCATTAATTTTGTGGTTTGATTTTTATTCATGAATCATGACTGTCCACCTACAATAATAGCTATACGTCTATATGTACAACTACCATCTGCTTGAAATTCTAGTAATTAAGATCTGAAAAAGGATTGTTTTCTGATTTACTTAATGTAGATAAACAATCCACTTTATTGAATTTATGTGATATATTTGTTTTATATTGCATGCATCATATTGATGACGTAATGACAAAAGGTGATCATTATAATTAATTGCCGTTTAAATTCTAGTGCAATGTAAACATGACACCCTGATGATCGATCGACGATAGTGACCTCGCAGTCTATATTGCAGTCCAAACAAACGATTAAGCTACCTGATTGCCGTTTATTAAATTGTTGAAATAACAAACGATCACGATAACTGACCCCGAGCCTTCTAGTAGTTAATGCTGTGAAAACAAACGATTGAGATAATCAATCGGATGTCGTAGCGTAATTTATATTGCAAAGAAAACAAGTCATTTAGATTAGTGAGAGCACACTCGTGGTTATTACAATGTAGACAAATAATCGTCAGTACTATCATGATTAACAGTGTAATTTGCGCAAGTGATTAAAACAAAATTGCTCAATGTTTATATATTCACCTAAAAAACATCCTTAGGATAACAATTGTTTTTTTTTCAAAAGTGTTGCGTTGGCGAGCGCTAAAGATATTTAACACGTGATGGCATTTGGAGAGTTATAGTGTGTGGAAAACTTCACAAGGAGCAGGTCTTTCATGAATATTGTATTTGTATGACACGGGAAAGTTCGTGTTTCCCTACCCTTTCCCAGCCCAGAAAAAGTGTACATTTCCAATTTTTATTTCTGAAAATAAATGATAATTAGTGAACTAAAATAATCTGCTAAATTAGAACACAGTTTATTGTGATATATACTTTTATTATATTGCTGAAGTGAAATTACTTCACAGTGCCTTTAAATATCACAAAAAAAACATAGTGTTGTTACAGTACCTAATATATACTGCAAATAAGGGAATGTATGTATGTGTGGGGACACTGTTCAATTGATATGGTGTCCCTTGTATATTTGTACACCTGATAATATATCACATAGAACAATGACATTTTAATATAAAAACTGGATGAAATTAAAAACATTATTTTGCTATGTTTTATTAAATTATTGATTATAAGTTTAGTAGAGAGCATTCCACAACAGTATATCTGTGTGGGTAGGTGTTGTTGTTCACACCTGTGAGGAGGCACTCGACCAGCCTGCCCGCTAGGGAGGGGTTGGGCCGTGTGGTGGGGTCTTGATTATGTGCCGTCTTTTAGGATGTGCCGTCAGAAATGTGCCGCGTTTTAGGTAGTCCCCACGAAATATCAGTCATAACACTGTGTCTGTAACCTGGGTTAAAAATCTAATTTTGCTAGTGGACTCTGACCACACACGTTGCTGTAAGACAGGCGCGTAGCCAGCCGTACGCCAGTACGCACGTGCGTACACATTGTAAGGGAGAGTAAAAAAAAAAATATGACCAATCAAAAAAAGAAACAACAAGTTAGCAGTCTAGCCTAGTCTACATGTACATGCGCACTTAGCAGTCTATTCTTTATGTGGTGTTGCATAAAACGCCGGAAAAGTAGGATACAAATGCAATAGGCCTAAATGTTTCTCTTTTCAATGACAGTCACAAATTCACGACATGTATGACTATAGTGCCGCTAAACTTGCCGTGGACGAACCCACACCGTAAAGATGTGGGACCGTGGATTAGAGTCTACATTCGTTTTACCCGGGGAAATCAATTTTTTTCAACCAGGCAGTCAATGAGATCGATATCCACCCCAAGGTGGAAAAATGCTAATAACATTTTACTGTTTTTTTTTACAAATGAACTGAGCGTACGATGTATACAAAATAACCTTTTAGTGACCTGATTAATCGAGGCAAGTCTCAGATATGAGCGTCCAGATAAATGTCCCACTTTTTTACCCTTGAGTGGGCATTATAATCTGTGGCAGTTCTGTTTCAGCAACGTTATGGGGCTAATTCTAAACGATCTATTTTTGTACCTGCACTGCACTGTGTTAAACAAATGATAGGCTGCAAAATGACATGTATACATGCATAAATCCCATGCTACACTGACTAGCTTCTCAGACGTGAAGACACTGGTGACAAGAGTGAAATACCATGCAGGCATTCAACCAATGTTATACTAATGCTGGTTCATTGTCCACGACACTGGCCCAACATTAAAACAATTTTGTTTCAACATCTCATGTTTGCTCAGGGCTGATTTATGCCTATCACAGCGAATCATGTAACCAGGTAATAATGATCAAATAACGTTTTTGTATATTGTATATATAGGTATATATAGTGTAGAGTTTCGTTTTCGTGTAAGGTTATCTGTTTTGTATACTGTCTGGCAGCTGGCATGGTAATAAAAATCATGGATATAGATCTGTATGCCTACAAATAATAGTTATTTCATCTTTTAACCCCTCCACATACTCTAGCCTCTAATTATGTATGACTAAAAAAAGTTGAGGGCCATTAATTTTTTATTTACAACATGTCCTTCAGACAATTATTTATTTCATGAAAATTCAATTTCAAAATATTTACTTTAAAAACACTCCACCCCCCACACCCTGTCGATTGAGTGGTGGCCCCTTTACGACCAATCACAGAATGTCCAGCTTAGCTATTATTCGTGCACACAAAGACACTACGTAGACTACATAGTCAAATGCTGGATCCGCCATGTCTGTTTTTTAAAAAAGTTGAGGCTATCTATGGATAATCGTACTTGACCGAAAATAATCAGTAGATTTCAATATGTAATCACCGGGTAAAATGATTTAAATTCTATTATAACTTGATATAATTCAATTTTAAATTTTGTTGCTGTATTCAATTTTGAAATTTTACAAAAAATATAAAAAAAACTCAAAATTTATAAATCAATATCTTTATCGAAAATACCATCAGATGCCACCATTTGCGATCTTTTTTTCAAATTTTCCTCGGGGGAGGCCCCCCGGACCCCCACCGTGTCCGCTGGGCTTCGCGCAGCGGGTATGGGGGTTCCCCCCATAAAATAGCAGCCATGAATTAGGGAAAATCCACTCCCTCCCCGTTTCGGAAAAGCTCTGTAAATCCGTACCCCTAGCGTTGTGCGTACACATGTTCATAACCCTGGCTACGCCTCTGTAAGAGCTCGCTCCCGCGAGCTGGGGCCCTTCGCCGCTCGGCTCGCGCGTCCGCTCGCTATTAATTTGTCCAAATGTGTTTTATGACCTCTTTTAATTCTTGAAGCTCTTAATTCATTTTGTAGTTTGATGACACCCTCTAGATCTATGTATGCTCTTGTGAATACATCTATTGATATACTTCTTATCCGACACCTGGTGACTACTTGGTAAACTAGTGGGTTTTCCCCTTATTTGCAAATAACCACCTGATTTTCCGTTGTTATTACAGTTCGTGTTTACAACACACAAATAAGCCTTTTCGAAGGGTTTTTGAGTATTATCTCCAGGTATTCACGTTAGATGTTATAATGTTTTGGCAATTTGGAAGCTAATATAGTTGTCGGCACAATATTATCAAACGGGACACTGTCGAATCATGACTAATTCTTAGAAAATGTCCATTTATCGCTCACTTTTCTTTATAGTCGGGATGGGGGGCGATATTAAAGGTTTCCGTCATTCAGTATGTGCGAAAAAAATGGGGTCTCGATAAACATCGAAAAGGATTGAATTGAATTGAAAATTGTTTTTATTTTTCCAGCACATTCAAAATACATTTTAACAAATCACAAAATATAAAATAAACCAATTTGTATTTTCAAACAAACTTTGTTGTGATCACTCAATTTATAGAGTAGACGCCTACTGGAAAAACAGAGAGTTACAGAAATTAAAGAACTTATTAAAATGTAACACTCTATGTATATTTTAATTGAGATATATATTTCTTTCCTTTAATTCTATTTTCCCGGATGAAAAAAAAACCTGCACTAAAACACTCAATATTCCTATCAAATAAACAATATTTGAACAAATAAGAATAAATCTACAATAAATTGTTACTACCGGCTGTTTCTGACGACTAATATAATATACATGTGATGATCATGAATATGACTAGTGACAATGCTAACTATCAACTTAATAAAAAAGAATTAACAATAATAATAAACACGTGGCAAACGATAAAGATGACTATTCATCTTTTTGCAGATTTATATTATATGCAAATGATAAAGATGACTAGATGATTGGAACCGCAGTATCAATGCAAATCCAGCATCAAATCAAGTATTCCTGAAGCTATTGATACTAGGGTCAACACAATACTGTTTGCACCAGCACTACTTCCTATATAACAAATAAAAGGCACTTCTCTCAGTGAACTGTAATACATATAAAAAAATATATACCTTGGAAACTATAGTCCCCTAATTCCTTACAGCATCACATTAGGTTTTTATATTTAAGAATTACTTGGTTTTTGAACATACATTTGAATGTTATTAACTTTGACACATTCTTCAATTTTTTCTCCAATTGATTCAACAATTTTACACCATATATGGACATATTCATGGATTTATGAGTTGTACGTTATATACTTGCTTAAAATCTTGAGTATGCCTGGTCTTATAAGAATCTTTTTTTATCATCTTAAAATATTTCATGATATTTGGTGGCAATACTTTTTTTTTACTTTTAAACACAATTATTGCAATCTTTAAGTCAATTAAATCACATAGTTTTAATAATTTAAAATCTACAAACAATGCATTTGTGTGATCTAATCTCCCCACTTTACTCATTGTTCTCACTACTTTTTTCTGCAGTAAATAAAGTGAATTAATATGTTATATAAATTTTAATTTTTTTATTTATTTTTAAATTGAATTTTATTTTGACAGTGGTAGTAAGATGACATAGATAGAATGGGTGAGAAGAGCAGACAGTTTCAGTATGATGTATTCATACTACATGAAGACAATCCACCTCGCTCTGTTTTGGAATGCCTACACTTTCTTCGGGAAAAATTTAAAACTGTAAGTAGGCCTATTGATCATAATATTAAATAACTTAAATTTTCCCCAACTTTAAGTTGTGTTTCACTGCCGCGACTTTTTTACTGGAAATACTTAACCATTTGCCTCCTAATCATGACAATACTCGTTTTTAATTTGTTTTATTTGTCTCACAAGGTGAGAATCGGCCATTGACCACCTACTGTCCATTGAAATTTCTTTTGGTCTGGTAAAAGTTTTAAGTTCACAGGACCTACTGTCCAGTGAAATTTTGACCTTATTGGGAAAGACTGATAACATTTGTACAATGTTGAACCAATGGCACATTTGTTATGTTTAAGTTATTTTTGTTTTCCCATTTGACCATTTTTCACACTCACAGTGTACCAAATATTCTTGATGTCGCAATCTGTCATTAAGACATCTGAAATGCCAAGTGCTATATAACCTGATAACTATAAAATGGGTATTGAAGCAGAATAGCCCAAGTCATTTATTAAGTTAAAAAGAAAATCGTCTTCATCAAACTACAGCTCAGGTACATTTCGTACACAGATAACTGTTGCTATGATTGTATTTCTTTTCTATGTTTAATAATCAGAGTATTATACATGTGCTATATTATCATCAGATTTCAGTAGGCCTACTGTATGCAATTATATAATCTTTTTTTCAGGTGTCCCAAAGGACTTACATTCCTCAGCAGCATTTACATCGAGGCCAGGACACTAACCGCGAACTGAATATTCAAGCAGAAAATTCCCACTATGTCATCTATCTCTATTCAAATAGCACACCACAAAACAATGCCACAGACTACATAGCCCAAAACATTTATTATGCCCAGCTTAATAGCCGCAGCTCTCCCTGTATGCTACTTCTGGCATATGGCATTTCAAAAGCTGCAGTTTTGAAAAAGTGCAGCATTGCACAAAAGATACAAGATAATATAATTGAGGTGTCGGCAAATTTTAATTCTGCAGACAATGAGTGGCTAAAGAGAGTGTTAATTACAATCCGTGGCGGTACATATCGTACACCGACCTCTCCACCATCCTTGTATAGACCGGTGGACGATGTGATGAATGCTCCAAGATGTAGACCAACTGATGGTGTCTCGAATGCTCCATCCTTGTATAGACCAACAGATGATGTGATGAATGCTCAATTATCTAGACCAACGGGAGGTGTGATGAATGACAGACGATATACAGACATAGTACCAAGTAAGGATGACAAGTACCTGAACACTCCTAAGACAACCCAGCAGGCACGGGACGTTGAACCAATGTTGGCTTGATGTTAAACCAGCGTCGCAGACGATGGGCCAACATTAAGCCAACATTGGTTTAACGTCCTATGCCTGCTGGGTAATGCTTCTTTAATTGAAATATTACTTTGATAAAATTATTTGGAGGAGACATGTTCTATGCCAATATTCATTAAAATCCACTCACACAATCATCGATTAACCCTTCCCGCACGGGAACCGGCTTTAGACATCAAAATCTGATGTCTATAGACGTCAGATTCTGATGTCTAGAGATGATCACTGCACTGAAAGAATTAAAAGTTATAATGGCTGTAGACTCACAACACAGGCATGATAGGTATTGAAATGAAGCGGAATAAGCTGACTAAGACATTTATGATGATTTTAAATTAAAAAAACTGATTGGTCACAAGTTTATGCACATAGTTTATACAAAAATATTTCAGCATTGTACAGGTTGATGTTTTGTTGAAAGCCTGGACCCCCTGCTGGCCAGGCTAGTCTGTAGATATTTGCACTTAAAATTGTGAGTTGTAAACAGTAACTAGTAGGCCTAGTGAGACAGAACCTAAAATGGATGAGAATTACTTTACAATTAATGCTTTCCTTGTTATATTTCAAGTTTTCAACGCAAAATGATATACATTTTGGCGACTTACTGTATTCACCGTATTCTGAAAAACATGCATATTCCGATAAACACCTATCCCCCTGATTTGCAAATAAAACCTACATCATGTAGGTCTACACTAGATGATCATTAAAAAACTAGTCTAAAAAGTCCCCATCCCTTGTATCGTCAGGTGGTATTGTAATTAACTCTCTATGCGTTTATCAGAATAAATACGGTAAGTTTCACAAATCGCGACATGCTGAAAAACACTATGGACGTGATTAGCACTTAACCCTTTAACCGCCAAATTAGTCAACCTGAATTTTCACCCACTTGAAGTTGTGTCTCGCTGACGCGATCCACAACTTCAATTGAGTGAAAACTATTCAGATTTGACAAAATGGAGGTCAACTGTTTTCAAATATTGCTGATGTCACATTTTATCTTTAACATGTTTAAAAGGTGGTACCTAATGTGCTGATAAAAAATTAAAAAACAAAATATATGCGGCACCGGCGGTTAGAGGGTTAACCCTTAAAGCCCTGAAATATTTTTATATAAACCAAGAGACCGAAGGTTTTTTTTCAATTTGAATTCATCATTATGTCTTAGTTAGCTTTTCCAGCTTCATTGGAATACCTAAGTTGTGGGTCTACGGCCATGATTTTGAAATGTTTTACTTTTTATCTCCCGCCGTCACCTTAGGTGAGACAGAGGGAGCTATGGATTCCGCCTCCGTTTTCTTCTTTTGCCTATAACTTTGTAAAAAAATAAGCTAGGATAACAATTTTTGGTATGTGGGTTACTTCCAGGTGGATAATGGACAAGTTGAAATATTTTAAATCTGAATTCAATACGCAAGGTCACAGAAGAGAAATGATGATATAACTGCGTTGGGCCGTCCGTAAACATTTCGTTTCAGGAGCATATCTCTGAAAGTTCTTGTCCGATTGTCTTCAAATTTTACACACAACACCTCTAGGGGGTCTAGTTGTGCCTTTTGTGGTATATGAACTTTGGCCTACTTTTGGTTCAGAACTATGACCTATTCAGACGTTTTGACGCACACTTCGTTTCCGGAGCAGATCTCGAAAAGTACTGGGCCGATATTGCAGAATATCACGAAAACCGCTCAAGATAGCTACACCATTACTATAAAACAAATTGTAAGGTTTTACGATAGGCTGCATCTTGAAAAATTTCAAGTGGATACAATTCAAAATGGCCGTCTATCGGCCATTATTCTCCTCGACAGGCCTGATATTGCGGAATATCATGAAAACTGCTCAAGATAGCTACACCATTACTATGAAACAAATTGTAAGGTTTCAGGAGAAGATGCATATTGAAAAATTTCAACTCGATCAAATTCAAAATATCAGCCATTATTCACTATTGGGTAAATCGCTAATTAGCTAAACCATTACTATAAAACAAAATGTGAGATTTCAGAAGAGGATAAATCTTGAAAAAAATCAACTTGATCAAATTCAAAATGGCCGATAAGCGGCCATTTTGAATTTGATCAAGTTATAGCCGATATTTGGTAAACCGTGCTAGATGGCTAGACCATTACTATAAAACAAAATATGAGTTCTCGGGGGAAGATGCACCCTGAAATTTTTTAACTCTATAAAATTAAAAATGGCCGACAATCAGCATTATTTACCTCGATAGGCTTGATATCAGGTAAACCGTGCTAGATAGCTAGACCATTACTATAAAACAAAATGTGACATTTCCGTAGAGGATGCCTTTTAAAAACTTTTGACCTAATCGAATTCAAAATGGCCGCCTATCGGCAACTATTTACTTTCACATTGCTGATATTTGGTAAGCCGTGTTAGATAGATAGACCATTACTATAAAACAAAATGTATGATTTCAGGAGAGGATGCATCTTGAAAAAATTTACTCGACCAAAATCAAAATGGCGGCCTATCGGCCATTATTCACTTTCGCATGGCCGTTATTTGGTAAACCGTACTAGATGGCTAGACCTTTACTATAAAACAAAATGTGAGATTTCAGGAGAGGATGCATGTTAAAAAATTTAGACTCGATCAAATTCAAAATGGCCGCCTATCGTATTCACTTTCACATGTCCAATATTTATAAAACCGTGCTAGATGGCTAGATGGCCACCTTTTCGGCCATTATTCATTTTCACATGGCCGATATTTGGTAAACCGTGCTAGATGGCTAGACCATTACTATAAAACAAAATGTGATTTTTCGTGGGAAGAAGGAAGCACCCTGGAAATTTTTAACTCTTGTTGATTCAAAATGGCCAACAACCGGCATTATTTACCTCGATAGGCCTGATATCAGGTAAACTGTGCTAGATAGCTAGTCTATTACTATAAAACAAATAATTACTATAAAACGAAATGTGAGGTTTCGAGGGTGGATGCACCCTGAAAGTTTTTAACTAATCTATATCGAATTCAAAATGACTGTAAATCAGCCATTATTTACCTGGATTGGCCTGATTTCGGGTAAACCGTGCCAGATAGGTAGACCATTACTGGGATACTGATCAGAATCAATAATTTCAATGGAGGTTTGCAATCTCTGACAGACTGTCTAGTTCTTATCTTACTTTTAGACCTAGTTGTCTCGCAACTTCATTTATGACCTAGCCTAGGACTACATTAATAACCCTACACAAAATTGCTTAAATCAAATTCTAATTCGGAGCGGGAGCTCCTGGATTCATGTAGTCTTGTTCAATGTGGGATCGACTTCAGACTTCTTAATTCGTACCCCACACTGAAAGGGTTAAATGGCTGAGTTGAATTGAGACTATCTTGTGTATTTTCAGCGCCGCCTCCAAATGAATATTACTCCACTGTTAGTGGATTTCACCGCACCGAGTCAGGCGCTGTTGTGGGGCAGCCATCAGATTCTGCAGAGAATGATCGACCGAGCTGGTTGATGGAGCCTCATGATGACACACCATCCACACACCCGCTAGCGTCTCCCCCACCGAACACACACCCCAAACACCTAGAGTTTCAAAAAACTCTGATAGACATAAGTTCACGAGTGAATGAAGATGACTTGGAGTCTTTGAGGTTTCTTTGCCTTGATTTAGTCCAGCTGGTGAATCTAGAGGATGTGACGTCTGCTCTCCAACTATTTGATGAACTGTCACGTATCCAGAAATTGAGACCTGAGCCTGAGGGCAGAAGGTTATTAGCTGAGATGCTGTTTCATGCAGAGCGTTCAGACTTGGTTTCCACCCTCATGGGATATAATTCCAGCCAGTTTGCTGATGAGCTGCAGACCAGAGGCTCACAGCTCCTGCCTTTCAGGTATAAAATAACCCTTGTGCTGCAAGGGACATATATCCGTCATTAACACTTGTGCTGCTGAATTGGTTGCTTCTATTTCTCATACATTCCAAGATGGAATTGATAACGCAATTTCCAGCTTCAAATGAAAAAATATTTATATAAAATTAAAGAAATTAGATATCTCCGATATTGAATTATTGGATTAACTAAGCATCTACCAAAATCTATTTTATCAAATTCAGTGCACTAGCAATCTATGAAGACCTACGAATCAGCCCATTATCTAATTTTTCAGCTACAATCATTTAACCCTTTCAGCGCTTGGACGGATTTTATAAGTCAGAATCTGACATATAAAGATGTTACCCGCACTGAAAGAATTGAATTTTTCCGATGTCTGTAGACCCATAACAAATTCAAATGAAACAGAGAGAGCTAACTAAGAAATTTATGATGATTTCAGAAAAAAACTTTAGTTCCCATGGTTTATACAAAAATATTTCAGTGTTGTAAGGGTTAATGTTTTATATAATTGATCATCATTATAGTTGTTGTATCATTACGACCGACGATAAATTATAATTGATAACCGTTCAGATCACTAATTACCAGAATCATAAATCATTGCTTATTTTTACAGGGTATTCTTGTATAACCTGTGTAAGGAACTCGATAACGAGGAGCTGGGGACCCTCAAAGCGGCCGCTGTACAGAAGTTTTCTTTTGAGGAGATGGACCGAGTGAGGTCATCAGAGCAGTTCTTCCTTTTACTGGAGCAGAGAGGGGTGTTAAAACCGAAGAGAACTACCACCCTGAGGGAACTGGTGGAATGGCTGCATCTGGCTGACCGGTCTGATCTCGCCAATATGTGTGAGACAGCAAGTCAAGGTACGCCTCACTTTTCACTCTTGTGTTGCTAGAATATAGGCATACGGCATCATTGGGAAGGTGAGATGGGCTTATCTGAGCACAATTCACCACATCAAGCCCGAGCCTTTTTACATGTACCTTCTCGTATGGCGGATCACATTTATAAATATTGAATTATTTTGGCATCAGAATCTGCATGATTTCATAGTCTATTCCCGAGCTGCCCGATAAGTTATCTTATTTTAATGTTCACCCATTTCAAGTTGTGTAAACTTCGCTACTGCGACCCACAACTTCAAATTAGTGAAAGTTAGCCTTATTTGTTCAATTTGAGACCGAACATTTGTAAATTATAGGTAGAGTATTCGGACACATCTCTTTTTAACTACACATTGTTAACCATCAAACCGCTGAAGACGACTTTGTCGCTTCAAGTCTGTTTTATTAGATCGCAGTCAGTGAGAATGAAATGAATGTTTAAACATCAAGATTTAGAAAAGTTTGATTTTATGTTAAACAAGTATGAATTTTCACCCAGTTGAACTGAAGTTGTGGATTGTAGTAGACACAGCTTGAAATAATTTTTAATGAATAATATGAATATGCAGAAATAATGCTTTAGTCAACATCAGTCCTATAAGGGTTAAATGATTTATTGTTGATTTAATAATAATGTTTGCACATATGAAAGTACATTAATCTGGCGACCTAGTCAACAAGTAAAGGCAGAAATGAAAAAAAAAACTATGTTGTTATTATCTATGTTTTGAGGTCGAATATTTTTTCATCATTTGAAGCTGGTCCTGGAAAACCCAGATTAAAATTAATGGAAGTACAAGCTAGATTCGGTGTATATTCACTTATGCAGTATGACATGTGTTACATGTTATCATTCTAAAATACAAACTGTATTTTCAGGTGTGTCACATGTTATTATGGTTATAATGAACTTTTGAAGTACTAACTGTATATTCAGCATGTTGTGCGGCAAGTAACATACTATTTATTTTTTCAGATCGTCAGCTGAAGGCTGCTGTTACCACAGTGAGGTCAGTTCTGGATGAGGATAATATGATCACAGGTGAGCAAGCTGGCTACAGCTACTCAGTTGACTTTTAATTTGAAGTGCTAAATAAAATAACTAAAATTTTGACCCACTTTTAATTACATTTGTAAACAAATTTTGTAACCTTAGAACAATCTTGGAGAGAACCCCCAGAACACCAGACTTTAGTATAGAACTCTGTCTTGGACATTATTGACTCGTTCATGGACATAATTATTATTTTTCCACTTTGGATAAAGAGGCTGAATAGCTATTTCTGTTGACTTGAAATTGCAACATATAATCTTTCAATATCATTGAGATTCTCAGGTTTTTTATTTTTTGAAGTGAAGTACCACTTGAACATTTCAATAATGAGATTCTCATGTTTTTGTGAAGTATAGTGCCACCTGAACTTAGAAAGTAATAACTTGGTTCATTCTAACCTAGAAGGGTACTGCTTTTGAACTAATCAAATACAGTAGCATCCCGTTATAACGCGTATCGTTACACAGCGATATCGGTTATATTGCGGTCTGCGCTTGGACCCCGTTTTTTCAGGTTAAATTAGACGTAATAATTAAAAGTGCCTGTATTTTTTAGTCTTGATCACGCGCGAGTCTGCGTTACAGCGCCCGTGCACGTTCACATGTGCTAACCAGTAACCAGTCATCCATGCATGCAGTGATCATTGCACACCTCCGTATTCACGGCCACACACTGTAGACAGATGCGACTACAGACGACGCGTGGGATTATTCTTTTGACTGCTACTGTTCAAAATGAAATAAAAAGTAACGGTCCGCGGTATAGACCCTATGATGATTTTGTTATATCATGCTATATGACGACCTTGTTATACCGCGATAGGCTATTTGACGCACGAGGCACTTTCCTTACGGATCGGCACGGCCAGTGGCTACCAGTACAGGCGTGAGCGCGTGGGCGCAGGGGGGGCATAGGTGTTAGCGGGGTGGGGTCTGGCACAGAGCCACTGACCACTCCATCCTTCTCCATAGGCTATGGAGGGGGGTAGCCCGCAGGATGCAACGGCGATCGCGAGCCAATTGTGGAAGATATATTTTCAATATGGTAATTGGTCAAGGGAATGCAAGTTCGTTAACGTTTTAACCACGCCCTGATCGAGATATAGGCCTACACTGGTACAAATTAATGTGTTTATATTTGTTTTATACGAACTAGTTCTGTAACAGATAATTACAGAGATAGAGATAGATATTTATTGACATAAAGAAAAGTCATTACTGACTTATTTGTCATAAAAATGATAGAATATATGTACATGTATATACAATATGGTTAATTTGCTAAAATCACACGACAATTTACATGGTATCACATACAGAGTTAAAATCATGTTAAAAGGCATTGCCATAGTAAAACACTGGATATTGCGATAAAATAACAGATAATTGATTACTACTTGAACTACTTAGTCTCTGGAGTAATGAAGAAGGGGAAAAGTCTTCTAATATGCAAACTCATTAACCCTTTAACCACCAAATTATTGAATTTGAATTTTCACCCACTATAAGTTGCGTCTCGCTGACGCGATCCATAACTTCAAGTGGGTGAAAAATTATTCAGATATGACGAAATGGAGGTCAACGATTTTCAAGTCTTACTGATTGATGTCACGTTTCATCTTTAACGTGTTTACAATGTGGTTAATAATGTGCTAATAAAACAATCAGAACTCGAATATGATCACCACCGGCGGATAAAGAGTTAATAGATGTTGGACCTTTAGTAAACACACACATTCTGGTACTCCGAGCATTTATGAAACAGCTGCTACAGCCCTACTATCACACTTTTAAATGTGCTTGTAGCACATTACAGGATGTAATAACAGACGATGATCAAGTATGCTGTAGCTCCAACATTTAATATTTGCGAGGTTTCAATTTTCGCGAATCTCACGAAAATTATTATTATAATATAGCGCTGCTAAATAAAAAGTAATATTTCGCGAATTCAAAACTTCAAGTCCCAAAATCAGAAATGCGCGGAAATTTTAACACGCGAAATTACCAGATCTACAGTAAATTATAAAAATATAAACGTGTTCTATGGGTGGATACAAAGTATTTTGAATAACAACACAGAACATGCATTTTACAAAATCGTGCATTATCACATTTAATTACTGTTTCGTCCATGTTTTCGTCCATATCCAACGTTTGTGCAGATGGGTGTTATATTGTCATCGTTATAACAATTATTCGTTTATTGGAAAAATCTTATTGTTTGTCATAGAGTGTACAACCTTGTAGAACTATAAGGTAATTTTTATCACAATTAAGCTGTGTGTTAATTTCGAGGAGTATACAAATTGCAGATATTGCGAGATATGCCGTCAAAGTAGTTAATGTGAAGAACATTTTTATATTTTTTAAACAAGCCATCATTACGTAACGTGCTACGTACAGCGCTTATCTTTAATCACCTTTTGACATTGTAAGTACCAGAGCGCCGGCACACAGAGTCAATCATTTGTAATGCGCCTGTATATTACATTAAACTGAATCACTGTTATTGTATATACTTTCAAAAGGAAAGAGTACATGTATTTAAAATTATATGGGTCATTAACACTTTAATAATATTCAGTTCAATTCCCTGTTTAAGCCATTGACAATAATTGTTTCTCAGGTGCTAAATGGTCACATGATTGCCTCGCACCATCGCAATCATCGTGACGTAAAGTACCGATTAAACATGACAACACATTTTTTTTGATGACCGTTAGACGTTCTAGGTACCCGGCGGACAGATATTTGTCAAAATGAGGCGTAATTCGCACTTTAAGAAACAATGATAGGCCCTTAAAAGATAATATGATTTTAATTTTAAAATTAGATTTATTACATTAAGTCGTGAGGTCAGGATTTCTTTTACTAACCCAATTTCGGTGTCCTGGATAAAAAAACTACTGTTTTCCAAGCTCTGTTTTGAACCTTTAGTCCCTAGGTCGTGATTGAAATGTAATGAATTAAACAATCTAGATAATTAGAATAAGCTGTAATGTTCAGGTCAGGTTCATGTCCTCTGTGAATGGCACAAATAATGTTTCTTTTTTATGTCCACTTTGTTTGTTTCTTAGTTTAATGGGTTAAAGGGCTATATAAAATTTACGCAAAAAATATTTTTAAATCAGTAGGGCCTCTATTTGTGTCACTTTGTCACATCTTTCAACAGAAAACAAAATATAACAGTCGTTTTAGTATTATCAGGGAAATATAATTGTGCTATTCTATGGAATTCCATTACAGATTTGATTGATCATTCGTGTAGTTTTAATACTTTTAAATTTCATCTAAAACAATATGTAATAAAAATTTAATTATAATTTTATAATATTCCGGGTGTGTTAACATGGTTATTGCCACAGACATTACACACAGCTTTCAACGTTGGTCCAGCATTTGCCTGGCATTGGATCATTGTCTTGTGTTTTTCTGGAATGATTCTGGTGTACGATTTTATACACTTCCCAGTGGGCACGGATCTCTCGTGTGGCATTGGCGCAATGCTTGTCCAACGTCGAAGACGTTGGGCCGGCGTTGTATAAATGTTGTACGAGTGTTTTGTATTTACTGGGTATACAACAACAGTATATGAGGTCACGATGACATTGATATGATACCACTAAATTACATGCACTTGTTTTATGACACTTTCTAGCTCTGCCAACGAGATTTACACCTAAGCCTCATTGTATTCACACCATGACTCCGCAAGCATCGCTCACTTTTTTTTGCCATGTATTACAATCTTGTATTGCTTCAATTGGACAATAAAATATGTTTAAACTAAGTACATGGCTGGTTTTTAGTCACGTCTCAGCATCATATTAAGTGTCAAAATATGCAAGTCACACCTCCTCTGTTCGATCCCAACTCTCGCCGTGATCATGATTATGACACTCAGGCCAAACCACGTAATTTCTTGGATGATTTAAATAACGCTGCTTCAGCAGCTTGGCGTGATGAGATGAAACTACACCTCCCACCCCAATATAAAAATGTTCCTATTTATCAACATATATGTAATCTTTATCTGGGTATTTGTAGTTGTATGTCATTTATCAGTAAAGGTCAACCATACTTATGTAAGCATTTATACGCCGTGCACGCCAGTCGTCATAACCTCAAATGTGAAGAAAAGATTTTGAATCTGGGTAAGTATATGGTGCCCTGACTCTCACACCTTATCTGGCTGAATACTTGAAAATAAATAATCACCGCGAAATGTTCGGCAAATCAAATCAAAATGTAGTTAACAATTTTATAGCGCAATCACACGAGGCTAGTACTACTGAGGTTAACTTAGCAAAACAAGGTAAAACTCTCACAACTCTACACAGCGGACCTTTTCAATCCACAACTTTTAATGGGACACCTCCAAAACGAGCTTCACACAACGCCGGCAAGAGACGGGTGGGAGGTCCATCGCTGGAGAATAGGTACTCACACAAAAAAATGTTAACTGCGTTGACCCTTACGTCCCTAAGGTAGAGTTTCCATCTAATGCACGAGGGCGCCATTGTGGCAGAAAGCGAACTAGAACGGCCACACGCGGTACAAATATATGTAAACTACAAGAACAGGCTAATAATAAACTGGAAAATAAAATGAATGAGACAGGGGAGGGTAAAGAAAATGAACCTATGTTGAAACACAGACGTGTAGCGACTAATAAAAAAGTAAATTCGACTGAGGTTACTATGGTCTGCAGTCATTGTATTCAAGAAGGGATTGGGAACCCATTTATAGCAAGTACACAGAAAATGCTTAATGATCATATTTCTAGGGCGCATGCAACATTTATATGTGGTTTATGTTTCAACGAACCGTGTACTTTTATCAAATTCAGCTCAAAAATTAAATTAGACAGTCATGTCGTTGAATCCCATAACAATAATTAATCATTTTTATAAGTCAATATAAAACACATTTATATATTTATAACCTAATTATTACTAGGTAGTAGTTTCAACAAAATAATGTCTTAATAATTGCCTGCACAAATGACGGTAGATAGTGATTCGAGGGTGTTACTTTACAATAATTGTCTGTGGAGATTGAATTATATACCATATATTTTACTGTGTGGAACGAATGTATTATTGTTTTATCATGTCCTTCGAATAAAATATTTAGTCATAATAAAGTTTTGTTTTTTTACCACATGTTGATATTCAGAGTTGATGACCACGCCCATAATTATGCTGACCATGCCCACTCGGACCACCGCTATAGAACTGGGCCTATCGGATAACGATAATTATGTAACTCGATTGGATAATGAGAACTGAGGCCTGGTGTTGAACAAGCCGATGTGCTACCCCCCTCCTGTAGTAGGCGCTGGGTGCTAGTACTCCGCCCGTAGAGCGGAGGGGTAGAGTTGAGCCTAGTATCCCTCCCACTCAGTGCTAGCGGGAGGCTCTCACACCTATGGAGGGGGGTCTCACACCTCTGGACAGCCGGCCTAAGGCCTGACTGCTTATACCTGACTAAGGGTGGCCGTTCCGGTTAGTAAGGTTGTACGGTTTTGCCTATTTGACGCTGTATATGACGATCATATTACACCGCCGTAGCTGTAACAGATCAAGGCTGACACCGTACACGCTATGGCTCTGTTAATGTGTCACACACATTACACTCCAACCCAACCGGAAACACCTGGATTACCCGTTAATACATCGCCAAATTAAAATTAAAAAACAAATGATATGGATGTATTCTCATTGAAATAGTCAATGGCAAACACCAGGATTGAAGTTAAACAGACAACACGGGCAGCACAACGCACGCACTAACACAGACATTATCTTCACGTGGTATACACTCTGAGGTACTGTAATGCACGCGGCTGTGAATATGGTCGGCGCGAGACATCGGTGCAGTGTTGTTCTAATGCTGGGCCCCCTGCCTCATTCTGGAAATCAATAACTTTGCGAGTTTAGGAGCTATCATTATCTAATTTATATCATTATTTTTAGTGTTGAATAAGATTTCTGATTTACACTATCTTTTTTACAATTTTTCTGAGAAAATCGTGTTATAAATATTTGAACATCCAATTAAGCAGGAAATTGTCCGCCAACGTCACATGTTAATGTGCCGTAGCGGTAGGCCTAATCCTTCACGCATGACGCTCACGCAATGTCTCCTGCTAGTGGTATTGCACAGCACATAACGGCACCCTTTTAGAACAAGAGTATCTCATTTAGTATTTGAGCTTAAATTCAATTCAAACACGAATCGTGTAATAGATAATATAAAACGAATATGACGTGCACGATTTGATCTCAGAAAATGTATTTACTTAATCAAATTAACTTAATGTGGCGTGTTTAGCAAAAGAACATGTTTATTTAAATCGTGTAATAAAAATATTATAACACGAATAATAATGTTTTTACATGTTTTTTAATCTGTATTAAAATATTATAACACGAATATGGTGATTCTGCAAGTTTTTAAAATCGCGTGTAATGAAATATTATAACACGAATATGATGTGTTTTATATCGTGTTATAAAATATTATAATACGAATATGGTGCATTTTATATCGTGTTATAAAATATTATAACACGAATATGACGTGCACGATTTATTGTCAGTAATCCTAGCTATTAAATACAATTTCCTTAATTCAGCAGGTTTAACCGAAAAAATGGTTATTTTTAAATAACGTATTAAAATAGGTCGCCAGAGGTGATGACACGCCGATCGTTTGATGAATGCCACTTCTTCACAACTCACATTGTGCAATGTCGATCAGCGTTCTCGTTTGTATTGCAAGGTGTTATGTTCGCGACAATTTTGTGAAGCACATTATGTTTCTGGACGTGTAGTATACTGTTAAGTACTACATGGCTAACTCTTGAAGTATTCATCGCCGTCTTATTCCATTCCTAATTATTTAAAATAAACAAAATTTATATGTACTTGATCTCCTGGGACCAAAACGTTTATCGACCATTGGCGGGCGCTTACACAATTTTCGGCGCCGTCAGTGAAATGAAAGCAGTGGCTGATGATGCTTAAATATTGGCCCAGCTTTACAGATGTCGTCCCGTCATTGTAACAACATTGTCCGCTCGCTTGGCCACGTAAACCTTTTTGCACCCATCGAACCCGATTCATGTAAATTTCAAACCCAGTTTTTGTCAGAACAATACCAAGTACGGCTACAAAATTGCTACACCATGCAGCACGTTATTTTATGCAATAGATATATTTATATTACAATGAGGACTACGTTGTTCTAACTGTGAATGATTTTTATTTTAGTTTTGATGACTTAGTGACCGCAAGGTTAGTGTCTGCAGTACGGCAATGTGTATTGGCGCTGGTTATATTTTCGTATAGACTGGTGTATTGCAGATGTAAAATACACGGATTAGCTCGGTGTTTTATCAAGTGTATGGAATCAACCGTGACAAGTGATCAGTACATGTAATGTTCAGTTTATTTTGGAGTCAGTTACCCCACCCCCCCTCCCGTTGCTGGTCGGGATAGTTTATTGAAGCGTTTTAAACGTTTTCAAGCCCACAGGCTTGGTAGTCATCCTATTAATAATATAATATCAGGGATATAATACTTTATTACATGATTTAGAAGTGCAACATATTCGTGGTATAATAAATTATTACACAATTAAAAAACATACAAAAAGACTGGTGTTAGATTAGTTTATTAACCAATTTAAAAGAAAATATAAAGAACATTTCGCGTTATGATAAACATGCCATTTTGTTAAATAATTTATAAATTAAGTTATTATATTAGATTTAATGGTGTTGCATAAGTATATTTTTATGCTGATATGATCAGTAACAAATCACCGACAGTATGGACAGCTCACCGACAAGTTTGATTGACAAGCGTGTTCTAACGCTGATTGGTCAATATCCCCCTCCCATCTCACCTGACCAAGACGCTGGAAAAGCATTAAATCAGCACTGGTTCATTTGCGGGCAGTTACGCGATGATCGACGCCGTCAGTAAACGTGAGCGTGTCAAACCATTTCAAGCCTACAGGCTTGGTAGTTATCCCATGAATAATATAACATCAGTGATTCGGAAAAACATAATATTCGTGTTGTAGTAATTGATTGCACGATACAAAAATTGCAAAGACATCGTGTTTGTTGTGTTCAAACGCTGATTGGTCAACACTCGCCTCACATCGCGACGGGCCGTGTCCGGATGATTGACAGTCTCGTATGATCTCACGTTGAGAGTGATATTTCACGAGATTTTGACACCTCTACCCTCAAAACGATGACGTCATTAAACACTGTACATGACACGGACTTGTATACACAGCGTCACTCTGCTCGCGAGTCCTCTATTCCTTATTCAACTTATTTTACTTCTACTGTTGACACATTCATCCAATTTACATTTTTATCATTTACAAATAATAATTAATATAACTTAATATAAACTCCGATATTTGTTCAGTAAATAAGGCCGGGAAATAACGTTATGCTACAAGCTGGTATAGTGTCCCGTGTCAGTTATTTATATTATCGCATCCCGTGTATCTCCAGTCATATCGACCTAGTAGTACTAGATAAAATCGGGCCATTTCGTATAACACGATCGGCTTATAACACGATTCGTACTTATGGACCCCACCGATCGTGTTATAACGAATAACTACTGTATCACTGGAAAGCATTTTTCAGCCACTATAATCTGAGTTATACATTTAGTCGGCTCTAAACATGAAAAAGTCGTATCTTGTCAATGCAGGGCCGGCAGACATCTGCAGACGTGACACAGTCTGTGATCAGCTAATTTCAAAAAGTTATATCTTTAGAAAAATATCGCTATCTGGTACGGTAATTTGAAGCTACTAGTACACATCTGCACACAGCGTATTGACCAATGTTGTGTCAATGCTGGCCCACTTTATATGACGCTGTACCAGCCTTAAGCCGACAGTGAATCATAGAGTAGCTCTATCATTCTAGCGAATCTCGTCGATTCTCAGCGCCTCGTATAAAAAGCCCACCCTCTCATTATACCTGTCAATCAGTTGAAAGAATACACATAATTTTTTGCACGAAATAGTAAAGCGTATTTCTTATAAAACGGCTACTCTAATCACGCCTTGTGTGATCCAATAGTGTGCACAGGTTCAGTGTAGATCCTTTACACCTTTCATTCCGGCCTAACGTCGCACTTCAATCTATTAACTACACATGGAGTGATTTCACGGAGCACAAGATGTCATCATATCTCGCGAGTGTTAATACATTGTTCTATCTATAGATAATTTAGTTTTATTGACCAAAGTAATACATGTATGCTATAAACATTGTAAAATCTAGTACATACTAGCATAGGGACTACCATCGACTGGTATAGCGTGTTCAACGGGATTAACGTTATAACGGGATTCCACAGTATAAATTATTTTAATAATTAAAATGTCAAATATGATATTATAAGTGATCAATAAACCTTATTTTACTTGCAGGAAGACCATCTCAGCCTGCCCCTGGCGATGGAAGATTGAATGCCACGGGAGAATCAAGGTTATCCTTTGGTAGGGATGGCAGATTATCTGGTAATGATAATGAGGGTTTTTCTTACGATGCAGGAATAGCACGTGGCTCACAACATTCTGGAATTTGTGATGAGTCCCGCGAGGACACCTCACATCGGACGACAGGTAGGATGCACCTCCAGGGCCTAACCCTTACAATGATGAAATATTTTTGTATAAACCATAGTGACCAAAGGGTTATTTACAATTTGAAATCATCAGAAATGTCATAGTTGGCTCTTTCTGCTTCATTTAAATACATTTGTTATAGGGCTGTGGCCATTCTTTGTTTTTAATTCTTTCAGTGCAGGGTTGGACTTTAGACGTCACACTCTGACGTGCATAGATGTCAGATTTTGACGTGTAAAGACGTTCCCCACGCTGAAGGGTTTAACCCTAAAAACGCTTTTTTATATGTATATAAATTTTTTTTTCATTTGTCACCCACTTCATGTCATCTTTATCCACTTCAAGTTGAGAATTGCGAAAGCAATTCACGGCTTGAAGATGACAGTGGTAAACTCAGGCCTGAAAGAATTAAGAGCAAGATTTGTGTATGATTATGTTCAAACATTTTTTTTCAATTTTATTTTTTGTAAGTTGTTTTTATTTTTCAGACTACACTCGTGACCCTGACAAGCGAGCCATACTTCACATGAGGCAGGAGTTGGTGAGAGATATGGACGTCATGGCGATAGTGAGGGATATGAGAGCTCAAGGTACACTGTCAGCATCTGATGAGGAGCGGGTGATGGTCGGGCGATCCAGAGAGGAGCAGAGCAGCCGAATGGTCACAGTGCTTCTAGGCAGAGGGTCAGGTGTATTAGATGACTTTGTAGTCTCTCTCAAGGAGATGAACATTCGTTTGGCAGAAGCTCTGCAGAACGAACGTCAACAGCAACAACAACGTGCAGGTAATCAACTCTCACAACGCGGGGATCGTCTATAGTCCTCAGAATCTGACATCTAGAGATGTCAGATTCTGAGGACTAAAGTCGATCCTGCGCTGTAAGAGTACAACCCATAACATAGGTATTCAAATGAAGCGGAAAGAGCTAACTATAGTTAAAGTCACTTTAAATTAATCACGTTTGCGTTGCATGCTTTTCGCTAATTACTCACGCAATTTTCATCCGATTGTCCTGAAATTTGGCAAGCATTATTTTCTAATCTT
Source organism: Flabesymbios commensalis (assembly GCA_964017125.1). NCBI lineage: Eukaryota > Metazoa > Annelida > Polychaeta > Terebellida > Flabelligeridae > Flabesymbios > Flabesymbios commensalis. Next base: position 105,850,456 of record OZ024903.1, read on the forward strand.
ACGGCAACTTCCCTGAAAATTTTAGGAAAAAATATTATGTAGTTTAAAAGTTAGACCAATTTGACATGTAGTAATTTTAATTATGACGCTCCTCTATAAACCCATTAATTTCTTTCAGCTTTAATCTCGAAATTCTACTACATGTCAAATAGTCTAACTTTTGAAATAATGACTCAAATTTCATGAAATTTTCTGGGTAGGTGCTGGAATAGTTGCAAAGAGTGCTTGCAAAATTGCATGTAAATTGATCAAGAATTGAGTGAGAAATCGGCGAAAAACACCCAACGCTGGTGGAAGTTGACTGCAACTATAAGACATTTATCAGTTTAAGATGATTCAAATTGAATAAAAACCTTTGGTCTTCATGGTTTATTTAAAAATGTTTCAGCGCTTTACCCCTACAGTGCGGGGATAGACTTTAGTCGTCAGAAGCTGACGCCTGTAGAAGTCAGATTCTGACTGCTAAAGTCGATCCCTGCACTGTAAGAATACAAAATATTTATTAACGTTTAAATGAATCAGAAAGAGCTGACTGAGACATTTATGGTGATTTCGAATTGATTAAAACACTTTGGTCTCCATGGTTTCTACAAAATATATTCAGCGTTGTAAAGGTTAAGGGTTAACAACACTGCTGAAATATGCTGATAAATACTATGGGTCACAAAGGGTTATGCACTCTTTTTCCTTCTTTTGAATATCTATGTTATGTCTTCTGTTTGCAATATTTCAAAATCCTTCAGGGTTCAGGCCGGTCATTAAAAGTCATTAAATTGAAAAATAGGACCTAAAGTTATTAAAAGGTCATTAAATTTGATTGCTAGTCATTATAATTCTTCAAAAATGTGAAAATCAGCGATTATATGGACTCTTTATGTGTGATCGTCAGTCAGCCTGTCCTAACAAATGCTACTGGTTTTCTGATAGTGTTGAAGTCTGTGTCACCTATTATTATTTTCGGAAGGTGTAAGCAGTGAGCTTCCATGTCTAATTGTTATTTTGCGTTTAAAATACGGCAGAAAGTATATATAGTAAAAATTTGTTTATTTTTGTCAGTAAAAAGTCATTCAATTTTAAGTGAAAAAGACATTAAAAATATTTTTTTTTTTAGAAGAGTAGATCCCCAGGAACCTTGTCCTTTATTGACAAATATATATAAGTATTATTTGTTAATGAGAAGTTGTTGCCCTTTCCTGCTGAGTTAATTTATTTAAATTTTCAACCATGTGAGGTTGTGTATCGCTACTGCGATCCACAACCTTATTCATATTTGCTTATATTTACATATATCGATGGTCTAAAACAATAGTGGGGTCAAGCCGACAGTGAAATTGTGTTTATCTTTTTGCTTGGAACTGCAGTCTGCTAAATCCACTTATCAGCATGTAAACTTGGACTTGCAGTGATGAAACACACACCGATTGAAATTGGACAGTAGATCAAGTCTAGTTATCAGAGTGTTTTTTACCTTCCAAAACGATTTACAGAAGCAAAATTTGGATCAACAAGACACCAAGTTGACTTAGATAATTGTTACTCCATGAACACAGAATATGCAGAGATTGTTCCTAGATCAACACTGAACTAAGTCCAGGAATTTCCCCTGTGTTGTCTCCACAAGTCTAGGAATAACAATGCGCTAAGTGAACTTGCACGGTTTTTGTCCAAGTCCATAAGCATGTAATACTAGAATAACAATGTGTCAAGTCGACTTGGTCCTGTGTTGGACAGATAGTATGCTAATATGTGCTCCTCTTCATGAGAATAACAAAGTGTCTAGTCGAATTGGTCCTATGTTGGACAGATATTATGTTGATATGTGCTCCTTTTCACGATTATAACAATGTGCTAAGTCGACTTGATCTGTTTTTTAATCTGAATTTGGAATAAATTCAAATTTTATACATATTATAGGTGACTTAGCTGGTTATTATTCTAAAGACCAAAAATGCCTCTAAGCACACTATTGTTTTAACCCATCGATATTGATGTTTAAACAGTCATTTCATTCCCAATAACAGTTGTTTAATCGACAAATAATACAGATGAAAACGACTGTTGTTGTGATTACCCTTTGATGTAATTCTAGCAGGAAAATATAAAACAACAGCAACTAAAAAAGAAATGATCCTAACTCTTCAGTCTTGTATGTTTCAGTTGAGATTGTGCAGGTACCTTCTGAATCAGTGGAAGAAAATTCTCTGGATGATATAAGTGAACTCCCGACGTATAAAATGTCTGCTGTGCCGAAGGGTAAGTTGATAAACAATATATGACCGTCCTCAGAGGTAGATTAATAAAATGTTTTCTAGCAAGGGTATAATTTTGGTAACCTCAGAGGTACTTTATAGAGTACTTCTGGGGTACTCTGTAAAGTATGTTTATCAATCGTCTGTGGACCCCATGTGAGACCAGGGCTAGTTCAAACAAAATTTATTAAAAATTATTTTATTGTTTATATTATGTTATGTTTGGAAACTGATATTGTTGTCCAGAAGTATTTAACTATCGATGCTATTTTCAGCATACATTATTCTCAAATTGAAAACAAAGAGTCAGAAAAACATGTTAAAGTTAGATTTGTCACTGTTCTAACCAACCTCACACTTGGGGTTGGTTAGAACATGGGATGGGGTTTGTCTGAACAGTGCAATGTACCAGATAATTTGTGAGGTTAATCTGAGCAGTTGAACTAGCTCCATTATCTTTGTTCGAATAAACCCCACATGGACGTATTTGAAAAAAAATAGATTTAGAACTAACATCATGGAAGACAACATAACATGCATAAAGGATTATTAACTTCAGTTGGGGCATTACAAAGATAGGAGTTGAAACTGCCAATGGCAAACATTGAGCACAATACATTGTGTGTGACAGCAAAAACATACTTTTGACCTACCAAAATAGAAAACAAGTGTTTTTACTTTTTTCATAACTTATTTTGAAAAAGGGTACTGATACAGTCATTAACTAGGACGCAGCATAGAAAGAAAATACATTTACTGTAAAAAATTAATGCGAACTAGCCTAATTTAATGAAATTTATGTTGACCCCTGGTGTAAGTATGTCAAATGTCTGCTGAAATCTTGTAACCCAAAGGTAGATGCTAAATTTATAAAATTCTCACTGGACTTATCATGCTTATGGCAGCTGCTGTTATTTTAGAAAGATATTTTTTGAAACAGTCGTATTTTTAGTATTCTGCTTACAGTCTGTGTATTTGAGTATTTTTGCTTACAGTCTGTGTTTTTTAGTGTTTTTGCTTACAGTCTGTGTGTTTGGGTATTTCATTGTTCAGTCTGTGTATTTTTGATATTTTTTGTGTTTTGTCTGTGTAATTCAGTATTTCTTACTTTCAGTCTGTGTATTTGAGTATTTTTGCTTTCGTTGAGCGTATTTTAGTATTACAGTCTGTCTATTCGAGTATTGCTGCTTACAGTCTGTCTATTCGAGTATTTCTGCTTACAGTCTGTCTATTTGAGTATTTCTCCTTTCAGTCTGTCCATTTGAGTATTTCTCCTTTCAGTCTGTCCATTTGAGTATTTCTCCTTTCAGTCTGTCCATTTGAGTATTTCTGCTTACAGTTTGTCCATTTGAATATTTCTGCTTCCAGTGTGTCCATTTGAGTATTTCTGCTTCCAGTCTGTCCATTTGAGTATTTCTGTTTCCAGTGTGTCCATTTGAGTATTTCTGCTCCCAGTCTGTCCATTTGAGTATTTCTGCTTACATTCTGTCTATTTGAGTATTTTTGCTTGCAGTGTGTCCATTTGAATATTTCTGCTTCCAGTGTGTCCATTTGAGTATTTCTGCTTCCAGTCTGTCCATTTTAGTATTTCTGCTCCCAGTGTGTCCATTTGAGTATTTCTGCTTACAGTCTGTCTATTTGAGTATTTCTGCTTCCAATCTGTCCATTTGAGTTTACTGCTCACAGCCTGTTTAATTGAGTATTTCTGCTTGAAGTCAGTCCATTATTATATGCTTACAATTATGCTTGCAGTTACAGTCTGTCCATTTGAGATTGATCTGCTTACAGTCCGTATATTTGAGTATTTATTACTTTCAGTCTGTGTGTTTGAGTATTTTTGTTTACAGTCTGTATATGTGAGTATTTATGCTTACAGTCTGTGTTTGAATACTGTATATTTATACCGTATTGTAATAAACACCCATATTCCACGCCATTGGTCTGTGTATTTGAGTATTTATGCTAACAGTCTCTGTATATGAGCATTTCTCCTGACAATCTGTGTATTTGTGTATTTTTGCTATAGGTCTGTGTATTTTGATTAACAACACAATCTTCACGAAAGTACCACATGATCCTACCAGTAAAGATATGCCTCCCCGAACAGGATCAAATATGGATAGAGGTCAGTTATCTATCCCAGTAAACGTGAATCTAATGTCGCAGCATTTTCGGGCCATTGTTGCTAACGATGGCCCGACAATGCAGCGACATTACATTAATGTCTTGTGTTTACCGGGAGCTTTCATTATTAGCTCCCGCCGTCACCGTAGGTGAGCGAAGGGAGCTATGGATTCTACCTCCGTTTTTTTTTGGCCTCTTCTTTTGCCTATAACTTTGTGAGAAAATAAGCTAGGATAACAATTTTTGGTATGTGGGTTACTTCCAGGTGGCTAATGGACGGGTTAAAATATTTTTAATCTGAATTCAATACGCAAGGTTGCAGAGGAGAAAATGATGATGTGACGGCGTTGGGCCGTTGGGCCGTTGGGCCGTCCGTAAACAATTGGTTTCCGGAGCATATCTCTGAAAGTACTTGTCCGATTGTCTTCAAATTTTACACACAACACCCCTAGGGGGTCTAGTTGTGCCTTTTGGGGTATTTGAACTTTGACCTACTTCTGGTTCAGAACTATGACCTATTTAGACGTTTTGACGCGCACTTCGTTTCCGGAGCAGATCTCGAAAAGTACTGGGCCGATGACAGTCATATTGCACATACATGTTCTCTAAGGTCCCTAGTTGTGCCTTTTCAGGTTTTCGGACCTTGACCTGGAAGTTGACCCAGCACTTTGACCTAATTTATAACATCGGTAAATCCGACTGAAAGATTTTGCGGAATAGCATGAAAACCGCTCAAGATAGCTACACCATTACTATAAAACAAATTGTGAGGTTCCAGGAGAGGATGCATCTTGAAAAATTTCAAGTTGATAAAATCAAAAATGGCCGCCTATCGGCCATTATTCACCTCGACAGGCCTGATATTGCGGAATATTATGAACACCGCTCAAGATAGCTACACCATTAATAACAAATAAATTGTGAGGTTTCAGGAGAGGATGCATCTTGAAAAATTTCAAGTTGATAAAATTCAAAATGGCCGCCTATCGGCCATTATTCACCTCGACAGGCCTGATATTGTGGAATATCATGAAAACTGCTCAAGATATCTACACCATTACTATAAAACAAATTGTAAGGTTTCAGGAGAGGATGCATTTTGAAAAAAATCATTTTGTCCAAGTTTAAAATGGCCGCCAATCAGCCATTATTCACTTTCACATGGCCGTTATTTGGTAAACCGTGCTAGATGGCTAGACCATTACTATAAAACAAAATGTGTGATTTTAGGAGAGGATGCATCTTGAAAAAAATTGACTCGATAAAATTCAAAATGGCCGCTTATCGGCCATTATTCACTTTCACATGGCCGATATTTGGTCAACCGTGCTAGATGGCTGGACCATTACTATAAATCGAAATGTGAGATTTCAGATGAGGATGCATCTTGAAAAAGTTTGACTTGATCAAATCTAAAATGGCCGCCTTTTCGGCCATTATTCATTTTCACATGGCTGATATTTGGTAAACCGTGCTGGATGGCTAGACCATTACCTGATTACTATAAAACAAAGTGTGAGTTTTCGGGGGAGGATGCACCCTGAAAATTTTTAACTTACGAATTCAAAATGGCCGACAATCAGCATTATTTACCTCGATAGGCCTGATATCAGGTAAACCGTGCTAGATAGCTAGACCATTACTATAAAACAAAATGTGACGTTTCGAGAGAGGATGCCTTGCAAAAACTTTCGACTCAATCGAATTCAAAATGGCCGCCTATCGCCACTATTTACTTTCACATTGCTGATATTTGGTAAACTGTGTTAGATAGCTGGACTATTACTATAAAACAAAATGTGTGATTTCAGGAGAGGATGCATCTTGAAAAAATTTGACTCGATAAAATTCAAAATGGCCGCTTATCGGCCATTATTCACTTTCACATGGCCGATATTTGGTCAACCGTGCTAGATGGCTGGACCATTACTATAAATCGAAATGTGAGATTTCAGATGAGGATGCATCTTGAAAAAGTTTGACTTGATCAAATCTAAAATGGCCGCCTTTTCGGCCATTATTCATTTTCACATGGCTGATATTTGGTAAACCGTGCTAGATGGCTAGACCATTACCTGATTACTATAAAACAAAGTGTGAGTTTTCGGGGGAGGATGCACCCTGAAAATTTTTAACTTACGAATTCAAAATGGCCGACAATCAGCATTATTTACCTCGATAGGCCTGATATCAGGTAAACCGTGCTAGATAGCTAGACCATTACTATAAAACAAAATGTGACGTTTCGAGAGAGGATGCCTTTCAAAAACTTTCGACTCAATCGAATTCAAAATGGCCGCCTATCGCCACTATTTACTTTCACATTGCTGATATTTGGTAAACTGTGTTAGATAGCTGGACTATTACTATAAAACAAAATGTGAGATTACAAGAGAGGATGCATCTTGAAAAAAAATGACTAGATCAAATTCAAAATGGCCGCCTGTCGGCCATTATTCACTTTCACATAGCCGTTTTTTGGTAAACCGTGCTAGATGGCTAGACCATTACTATAGAATGAAATGTGAGATTTCAGCTGAGGATGCATCTTGGAAAATTTCGACTTGATCAAATTCAAAATGGCCGCCTTTAGGCCATTATTCACTTCCACATGGCCGATATTTGGTAAACCGTGCTAGATAGCTAGACGATTACTATAGAATGAAATGTGAGATTTCAGCTGAGGATGCATCTTGAAAAATTCTGACTCGATCAAATTCAAAATGGCCCCCTATCGGCCATTATTTACTTTCACATGCACAATATTTTGCAAACTGTGTTAGATGTTAGTCCATTACTATAAAACAGTTTCGGGGGAGGATGCACCCTAAGTTTTTGACTAATTTATATCGAACTCAAAATGACCGTAAATCAGCTATTAGTTACCTCGATTGGCCTGATATCGGGTAAACCGTGCCAGATAGGTAGACCATTACTGGGATACTGATTAGGATCATTAATTTCAATGGAGGTTTGCAATCTCTGACAGACTGTTTAGTTCTTATCTTACTCTTAGACTGTGCTTCTTAGACCTAGTTGTCTTGCGTCTTGTTGACCTAGCTTAGGACAACATTAAAAACCCTACACAAAATTGCTTAAATCAAATTCTAATTCGTCGCGGGAGCTCCTGGACTTATGTAGTCTTGTTTCACCCTGTTTTATCAGCTGACCAAGATGACTGAATTACGGTTATTGGTAATGACATGTGTGTTTAAAAAACAAGATTTGCAAATGTTTGAGTCACAAATTAAACAAATATGAGCAATTTTCATCCATTTAAAGTCGTGTGTCGCGGCAGCGAGACACAGTTTTAAGCGGATGAAAATTATAAATTAAATAAATCAACAGGATAAGAGTTAATCGCGCCTAAATCCATCTTTAACTTTTTTAATTGTCCTTCTCAGGGTTTCTGCCAGGAATGTTTGAGAGGGGGGGGGTCCAAAAGGGGTGGGGGGTCTGGGTGTCCTACCCTAGGAGAAAAAAAATCAAATTTTTTAATTTTTGTGCTTAAAATGGCCTATTTTATCTGAAATGACAGTAAAATATGAAAAATATTTCAATTTTTCCTGCCAACAAGGGGGGGATATCCCCCCTGTGGTGCTGAGTGGGGGGGGGGGGTCCGGACCCCCCCCCCCCTGGCAGAAACCCTGCTTCAAATAAGGAAAATTTGAATGAAAAATGAGCTTTAAATTTGTGGATTACCAGATGTTTTGATTTAAATTGTACAAATGTGAGTGTTTTTTACCCACTTCAAGTTCTGGGTTTCCGCAACGTGACACAACGTCACGTGGCTGAAAAAATTATTGTATGGTGTAGGGCCTTATAACCCTTATAACGCTGAATTATTTCGCATAAACTATGGAGATCAAAGGTTTTTTTTTTTTTTCAATTTGAAAGCATCATAAATGTCTTAGTCAGCTTTTTCTGGCTTATTTGAACACCTATGTTATGGCCATTAGAAATATGTTGACTCTTACAGTGCGGGGATTGACTTGAGACGTCAGAATATGTGCTACAGACCTCAGATTCTGACGACTAAAGTTGATCCCCGCATTGTAAGGGTTAACCCACCCAGTATCACAGCCATTTACTCACATTTCATCATGCGGTGTGTTAACCCTTTAGGCCCTCACGATGCATCATTTCACATCCATGAAAACATACTTAATTTTCTTAAAACAAAGGGTTTTAGAACGAAAATTTCCACGAAACCGGTTCACCAATACATGGCAATTTTCCTTGATTTTTAAACCACATCAAATCATCTTCATCCACTACAAGTCGAGAATTGCGACAGCAATTCGCGGCTTGTAGTGGAGGCAGATGACAATGGTAAACCGTGGCTTGAAAGGGTTAATCAGGTGAAGGACCAGCCCTTTATAAATGGCCGCATGTTTATAAATGACCGTGCCTTTATGAGCACTCACTCTGAATATCATATACAACACTTCTTTATTATTGAATTGTGTGTATATGTTGTTAAAAAAACAAGTACAATGGTGTAAAGATTATGAACATTTTGTTTCAGCCAATCTTGAATGGATTTTTGATAGTTTAGGATTCAATGTCGAGATTCACAATGATCTGGATGCAAGGGAAATGAGTGTGGTGAGTTTGACATACCAGCATTTTAATCTCGGCCACATCTTCCATCTGCCTAAATATTTATCCATAACTTTTTAGCCCGCTTATTAATTAAAAAGAGGTGTGTTATTGTAATAAGCTCAGCATCATCAGGGTAGGCGTAACATTTACTTGTGGGCACAATAACTTGACAGTTTTGTCATGGATCCTGTTCAAATTTGTTCTGGGTGTTGCTAGTAACCAGTTTTCTGACAAGCTCAATAATGGCCGCCGAAAAAATGGCTGATTTATTGAGATTTTTCGTTGCCTTCAGTAGGCCGGGGAATCACAGGCGGCTTGTAAAAAAAAAAATTCGCGACTACATTGTATATAGTATTTCTGATATACCTATCAGAATCCCTAAAGTGATGATGTAATTCACATAACTTTGTCAAGGTCTGGGTGATGCGGGTACCAAAGTTGACCACAGAGTGTTTATTTTTCCAGGTCTTGAATGATGCGGGTACTAAAGTTGACCACAGAGTGTTTATTTTTCCAGGTCTTGAATGATGCGGTTACCAAAGTTGATCACACAGATTACAACTGTTTTATTTTGTGAGGTTTTGAGAGATGCGGGTACCAGATTTGATCACAGAGTGTTTATTTTGTCAGGTTTTGAGCGACGCGGGTTCCACAGCTGATCACAGTAACCCGAGTCTCTGACAGCCTAGGTACATCCCCTGGACATGCACAGAACCCCTTATCTGAACAGCCCACTACAGCCTAGGTACATCCCCTGGACATGCACAGAACCCCTTATCTGAACAGCCCACTACAGCCTAGGTACATCCCCTGGACATGCACAGAACCCCTTATCTGAACAGCCCACTACAGCCTAGGTACATCCCCTGGACATGCACAGAACCCCTTATCTGAACAGCCCACTACAGCCTAGGTACATCCCCTGGACATGCACAGAACCCCTTATCTGAATAGCCCACTACAGCCTAGGTACATCCCCTGGACATGCACAGAACCCCTTATCTGAATAGCCCACTATGCCGCATCACACCACCCTCACGTCATCATCTCTACATAATTCATCTCATCATAAGATTGCACTGTTTTTATTGTATTACAATGCCACTTAAATGACCATTAGTGCCGAAAAGTGTAGTTAAGCATTATTCTATAACTAATACCACCAGAGTTGACCACACACACTATGACTGTTTTATGTTTTTCAGGTTTTGAGCGACGTAGCCAGGGTTGACCATACAGACTATGACTGTTTTATCTTTGTCAGGTTTTGAGCGACGGAGCCAGGGTTGACCATACAGACTATGACTGTTTCATCTTTGTCAGGTTTTGAGCGACGGAGCCAGGTTTGACCATACAGACTATGACTGTTTTATCTTTGTCAGGTTTTGAGCGACGTAGCCAGGGTTGACCATACAGACTATGACTGTTTTATATTTTTCAGGTTTTGAGCGACGTAGCCATGGTTGACCATACACATTATGACTGTTTTATCTTTGTCAGTTTTTGAGCGACGTAGCCAGGGTTGACCATACAGACTACGACTGTTTTATCTTTGTCAGGTTTTGAGCGACGTAGCCAGGGTTGACCATACAGACTATGACTGTTTTATGTTTTTCAGGTTTTGAGCGACGTAGCCAGGGTTGACCATACACATTATGACTGTTTTAGCTTTGTCAGGTTTTGAGCGACGTAGCCAGGGTTGACCATACAGACTATGACTGTTTTATCTTTTTCAGGTTTTAAGCGACGTATCCAGAGTTGACCATACGGTCTATGGCTGTTTTATCTTTGTCAGGTTTTGAGCGACGTATTCAGAGTTGACCATACAGTCTATGGCTGTTTTATCTTTGTCAGGTTTTGAGCGACGTAGCCAGGGTTGACCATACAGACTATGACTGTTTTATCTTTGTCAGGTTTTGAGCGACGTAGCCAGGGTTGACCATACAGACTATGACTGTTTTATCTTTGTCAGGTTTTGAGCGACGTAGCCAGGTTTGACCATACAGACTATGACTGTTTTATCTTTTTCAGGTTTTGAGCGACGTAGCCAGGGTTGACCATACAGACTATGACTGTTTTATGTTTTTCAGGTTTTGAGCGACGTAGCCAGGGTTGACCATACACATTATGACTGTTTCATCTTTGTCAGGTTTTGAGCGACGTAGCCAGGGTTGACCATACACATTATGACTGTTTTATCTTTTTCAGGTTTTGAGCGACGTAGCCAGGGTTGACACTACACATTATGACTGTTTTATCTTTGTCAGGTTTTGAGCGACGTAGCCAGAGTTGACCACACACACTATGACTGTTTTATGTTTTTCAAGTTTTGAGTGACGTGGCCAGAGTTGACCATACACACTATGACTGTTTCATCTTTTTCAGGTTTTGAGCGACGTAGCCAGAATTGACCATACAGTCTGTGGCTGTTTTATCTTTTTCAGGTTTTGAGAGACGTAGCCAGAATTTACCATACACACTATGACTGTTTTATCTTTGTCAGGTTTTGAGCGACGTAGCCAGAGTTGACCACACACACTATGACTGTTTTATGTTTTTCAGGTTTTGAGTGACGTGGCCAGAGTTGACCATACACACTATGACTGTTTCATCTTTTTCAGGTTTTGAGCGACGTAGCCAGAATTGACCATACAGTCCGTGGCTGTTTTATTTTTTTCAGGTTTTGAGCGACGTAGCCAGAGTTGACCATACAGTCTATGACTGTTTTATGTTTTTCAGGTTTTGAGCGACGTAGCCAGAGTTGACCATACACATTATGACTGTTTTATTTGCTGCATTCTGACACACGGGGCATCTGATCAGCTGTACGGTTCTGACGGCCGTCTTATACAGATACGCGACCTCACGCAACACTTCAAAGGACAAATGTGTCCTTCATTGAGAGGAAAACCAAAGCTATTTTTCATTCAGGCATGTCGAGGCAAAGAAAGACAACTTGACCATGACTTAGGTAAGTATTATTTGTATGTCACTCTCTATTATGCAGGGTGTTGTCTGCGTCATTCTGTGAAATCACAACCTTATGTCAGACCCACTCCTATAGGCCCCTATTACCGGTACAGGGGCGTCTGCAGCTTTCCGATATAGGGGGTGGGGGGGGGGGGCAAGAAGCAAAATTTAAAAATACATGGGGGTTGTGGGAGCGACCCCCCGCAAATCCCCAGAATTTTTTGAAAATCTGCAGCTTTGGGAGGGGTCAGGACCCCTTCTGACCCTCCCCCTGTGCGCACCCCTGGGGTATTATCTACAATGTCAGTTAAATCTGCACTTTGAGTGATTTTTGCGTCTTCTACCCGCCACTCTTCATGCTTTTTTTCTAATTTCATACTAACAGTTCATATACGCTTGAACGCTTCCATCATCTTATCGATCGCCTCTTATCAATCGCCTCAATCGATGAGTCAAATGAGGACGCCAAGACCATGCGTAGATTTGGCGGCAGCCTTTGTATAAGCAGTTGAATGAAAACTGAAATAAATGGGATTTTAGGCCACCTGTGCACATATTGGCTAACATAGGCCTGAAGAACCTCCTGAGGATGGTGAAGTGAATAAGATGACATTACCCTGCAGACATAGGAATCAAAATTCAAGCACTGGCCGTCTGAGCACACTACCTTTCGATCACGGAGGTTCCCCACAAATATTGAATCATTGCGAGTGAGCGGTGAAGAAACATATTGTTTCTTAGAAACTTGAAGGGCAGAGTGGGCCTTGAACCTGCGATCTCTGATTTTCCAAGCAGGCAGCTTTAACCACTGCACCAGTCGAGTGAGCAGCTTGTCATCTATTAATAATGGAGCATTATCTTCCAGCAACTGTTTCATGCGGCACAGTACTTGTCACTCATCTGCTCAGCATTTAGAAGTTATTGAAGTCTCTTAGACTTTCAGAGACCTGTGCGTGTTATGAGCTAGTGTTGTAGTTCGTCTTAAGGGTCTTTAGCCGGCGGCTTGATAAGCAGATCTCTCACCTCTGCAGCCACGTTGAGTGAGTATGATCATGATGACGCCACAACATGGTGGAATTTTGTCATCTGCTGTTTTATGCCCTTTGCCGCGAACTGGGCCTCCAAAATAGTGGAACCTTTACTGATGTCATCTGGACACCCGTTGGAACACTGTCTTTCTCTCCCTCAGTCATGACTAGGCTCACAAATAGTGTTATGTGCGTTATCAGGTCACATAGATCTGAAAATCCGGGGAGGTATGAAGAAAATGCGGCGAACTCAAATCTACAACTTACTTTGTTATTGTCTTGATAGGCCCACAAACATGTTTCGAACAATATGTAGAACATGCAGGCCTATAACGGGGGTGTTACTAATTAAAGCGAGTTCGTTTATAGAAATGAAACAAGGCATAGTTTTAATTCCAATTGACAGAAATACAATTTATTAGCTGTGTTGTCCCTGCAAATGTTTAGTCGCTATGTGACAACACGCAGCCCGTGACTGGTAAGGCTAGGTCCACTCTCATTCATCAGATCCACTATCCTTCCGCCAGCGTCAACCAGTGCCTCAGATTTATTTCACTGTAGAATGTGTTCTGTAGATATATTCATGAATTTGACCTAATTTTTTATCTGGCCAATATGGCAATACCTAACGAAAATGGTCTACTTGACATTCTAAACCACATGGTCAGGCGAAGGAATATCACATGACTTTTTTATGAAATTAACAGATTCTTTAAACATGTTTAAGAGACTGTATGGTGGACCAGGGGGTGTTTTGACTGCATCACTACATCTAAAATGATATATTTCGTGTCCAGCTTAGCCTGACATCTCTTGGATATTTAGGACAATATGTGTTCCAGTCAGGATTGTCAGGTGAGAAAAAGGCCTACATCTGTACATGTATCATGTGTATTGACTATCTTAGCATAGTTGTATTATATAACTTAGAATACACATTCTAAACCAAATGGTCGATGTTGATTTTAAGTTTGGGCCAGCGTCATAGAAGGTTGACATACATCAATCCAACAATTGTCAATCCTACAGCGTAAACACGATAGGTCTACACCAGCCCAATGTTTTCTCAATTTTGGACCTGCGTCGCAAACAATGATTGGACCAACATTAAACCAATAGTGAGTCAGTATATCGTGCTGAGTCAGACTGCACACCAGTAAGAACGATGACCCAGCGCTGGGTTCATGTTAATCCACTATCTGAGATGCTCCCAACATTAAACAAAGAGTGGTTGTTACAATCAATTCCTGCTGGTATCTTTAGGGGTAAAGCAATGTCGAGAGTTAGTTTTTAAGGGGTTTTTGAATGGCCAATGTCATTTTTCAAGCTACCTGGATGATGTCGAATGTCAAATTATAGTTTGAAAGTATGTGTCATGTGTCGATTTTCAGGATAGAAATGGGTGTCATTTGTCAGATATTTAGGAGTTACAAGCTTTACAAGGGATGGAACACCTAAATTTTGAGCACAACATATTGAAGATGTGATGCATTTATTATATTTTTTATTTTAGAATGACAATATCATAACTGCATCTGTAAGGGTGTTGTGTGATAGAAATTGTCCCCCAACACATCGCTTCAAACAGGGCACAATAGCCAACTCTGTTATTATGTTCAGACTAGTAATCAAGGAGACTGACTATATATCTTCAGATTGTAATTTCAATTAAAATGTATAAGCGTGTTACTGTTAGTCATGATATATGCTTGGTAGTTCAACTGATCTCCCCCGCCTCGTTGTGTTCAAGGCAGCATCAGGCACAGTATAGCTAACCTCATCTTCAATTTCATCCGTCCGCTCATCATCACTATCTTCAAGATATAGTGAAACACTTTCATCTGATAAAAGAAAATGCTGGTTCAACTATTTTTAATAAAATAGATGTGGGTAAAATCTATTTTATTTTATTGCAAAAAATTGCTAGGAATCCCTTCGGAATTATAATGGGATGTTGGTATTCATAAGGTAAGCCAGAAAGTTGAATCCTCCCCTGAACACGTAAAATACCACCTTCCCCCACAAATGGTGGCAACTTGAGAATCGGCGATGTTTTAAGTGTATTAGCATTGTTTTGGAGGGCTTCTACCTCCTGAGCATATTCCAAAATTTGAAAATGCTTCAGAATCACAGTCTTAGTAATTATCATCTCATCGAGGGCCAATTCACCACTAGCACCGCAGGCAATGTAACTTTGTTTAAGCTGTGGCCCACTTCGAAGAAACAACGGACCATTAATCCAGAGGGTAGAATTGATTAATTCTGTGCTCCTGGTTACTAGATCAGCTGGGTTCTGTTTACCTGGTATGTTGCCACAATGTTCTGGATCAACTAAACTTTGAATTTCAGACACTCTGTTACCTACGAGAATTTTCCATTTATAGAGTGCACTTTGTAGCCAAGCAAGAGCTACTGTGGAATCAGTCCAACAGTAACATACTACATTGTTAAACTTGAGCTCTCTTTTCAACATACACTGTGAGACGAGCGGGTCAAACATACATGAAATCAAACTCAGTACAACCCTCTTTGTGAAACAAAGATTTTCTAAACTGACAATCCCTTCAAATTGAACGCAATCTTCTACAGCTAACAATTTCATCCCCAAAACTTTTACCACAGCTTTATCTGACTCTAGGGCCTTGTCAAGGAACCTTTTGTTGAACACTGCAGCAACATTTTCGTTGTTCGAACTCCATTTTGCCAAAGACTTACCAGCCAGACACTATATGGCATGCATCCTCTAGCATTTTACACATCTCCATCTCATCATTGGCTCCTGACAGCCAGTCATCTACATACATATTATGTAGGAGTTTGTTCACCACAGGAGAGTCAGGGAATTATGACAAATGATGCTGTAGCGGGTTTCGGAGCGGGTTTTGTAAAAGCCACACTTGCGACGTGTGAGATATTATCTTTAGCGCTATGTAATTTAACACAAAAAGAATATGTCAGGATATCCCACTTTCCTTAATTAATCAGTTCAAATAGGATAACACTCAACAGGCAGATGGGAATCTGACTGATGAGCTTGAAGCAAAGAATACCTAAATAAATAAATATTCTTAGCCTTCTGTCATCCAGTATAATAATCGCAGGATGTTAAAAGAAAGAATATTCTATCTAATAGTTAATCCAACGCTTAATTTAAATACTTAACGAAAGATTTGTCCAATCTAATCCAAAATCAATATGCAATACACCGATAAAGCTGTGATTACTAGCATTGACCTATCAATGCTTTAACTAGATTTAATCTGGGTCATTCACTTCTGATATGTGGACAAGAATGTAGGTCAGTCTAAGACACTCCCCTATATTATAATTTACTAATCCAGGTCACGCTGCATTAAATGTATCCTCTCACACACACCATATATATTGGAATACTAGATGATGGGTGGTCGTGAACCTCTGCTACACTGTTGACCTAATTCCTATTTTTAAGCACTACCACAGTGACCTATCACACACACACTATATATATCAGGAAAACCCGTGGCAGATTAGGAATACTATGTCAGCAGGTCAGGACACGACATGACCTACTTTCAATCATCACATTAAAACGTGGGACCTATATATGGCTGTAGACTATGGCTGTGACCTACATATCTCTGTTGCTTTCTCTGTGGGTCAGTCTGCACAGGGCAGGGGCTTGTGAATTGCGCTTAATGGGCTCTGAATAGAGGCTGGATGTAAGGCTGTAGTAAGGCTGTTGCAGTCAGAACTAGAAGTGAACCAGGATGAACTGGGACCAGGAATGATCTGGGGCAGAAAGAGCCTCTTATTTATAGGACCTCGGACCGGAAGTGAGCTGGATGACCTCACGCTAAAGCTCCCTTTTAGCCCAAATAACGCTATATGATTACCCTACACTTTTCAGTTACCTTCCTATAATAATACTGTAGCTAATTGTAATCTTAAACATAACATTAAATGAGTAATAATAATAATAGCTGCATATAAACAAACGAGATAAAACGGGATCTCGCGGGACTTGTACCTTTACATTATTTTCTAACAAAGTCCCTCAAAATACACTTATAACGCCTCAAAGTTCGCGGTAATAAAACAGATGTGATTTTAGCTTAGTTCCCGATGATCATTATAACAGGGAATGCTGTGTTCTTCTGGTCGGGCTTCTTCCTCTTTGTTGGTGGGATAGCCCAGACAGGAGTTGTAGAATCCTATGTCTGGACTTTGTCCTTCCTTGTAAGTTTCTGTAGGATGGTCCAGCGTCTTCAAATCGTTGCCGGTCTTTGAGATAGTGTCCGAAATCTCTCCCAACTTTTGTCAAAATGTCTGTTTGATTGGTGGATTGTTTCTTTATCGTCTTGTTCAATGTTGTGTAATTACCGCAAAGGACTTCCAGCTTATTGGCCCCAAGTCCCATGGACAGGTTGTGATTGTTTATACTCTCTGTAATGAGTTGATTCTCTCTGCTATTGTTGTTTAATGCTGTGATCATCTTTTTAATTTCTTCTTTGAATTCTGGAAACCAGAGTGGCCTGTACAATGTTGAGGCTAAGATGGGATGGCTTTCTGAAGGGGTTGCTGCTTGTGGCCTTGAGGTGGTGCTGGTTTTCTTTGATGGCTTGCTCAGCTATTCGTTAGTTGGTCGCTTTTTCAAAGTTTTCACTGGAATTGTAGTCTCCTTGGATTCTTCAGGCTCTTTAAAATCAAAACTGTCATCTGCGTGTAAGCTGATGACGGGAACATTCTCATATTCATTGAGGAGCTGCTCATAGAAATCCATTCTGAAAACAGAAAAAGGCTCCACTCACTGATCTGATTTAAAATTTCAGATATTGCATGATAAAAAATAAAATTCTTTAGACATCACATGGATAAGGCAGATTCTTGACAGATATTGCACTGAAAAATGAGAAGGATATGTTAAAATATGTGTGCTTTTATGTGTGGTTGTTTGTTATATTCAATTTTGTTGCAGTTTATGATCATTTGTTGTTATAATAAAGTGTTGATAGTTATGTGTGGTTCAGCTACTTGTTGACATCACAGTGTTTAACATTGTTGTTAGCAAATCATCGCATAATCCGGAACATCTGCAGACTTCTTGTGTGTTTGGAATTAATTTATTCACTACTACAGTACTACTTGATTAAGAATCATCCGCCAGTGTAATAGGTAGGTTATGTGATTTAGCCCTTTCAATTGCTGTTTTGGCCCATTTGTACTTGATGTTGCCTTCATATTTCTTCAACTTGTTGTGGTTTACTACTTTTTTTCCCCTTTGGCTCCATTTCGGTTAGAAAGTAAGGTCAGAAAATTTGTCTACAATGAGGTATGGTCCTTCATATGGTGAATATAGCTTAGTGTTTTCGCCAATTTTTCTCTTTCCTGCTGATTACCATACAAGGCTGCCCATGTCATATTTTATCAGATATGACTTGCCATCATATTAATCTTGTAGTCTGATAGATGGATTAGATCCTCAAACTTCTTGTCTGTATGGGTAATTACTATCCCAACCTGGCTTGTCTTTGTATTTCTTATGTTTGTGTGAATTCTGCCGAGGAGGCTTTGGTGGCTCAGTTTTGTGTTCTAGATCTGTTTCTTTTCGTTTGGTCTTTGTGGAACTTCTTGTCTCAAATCTGTGAAAAATTATCATTATGCCTGGATGGGTCTGACCCTCTGTCCAAACTGAAACCTGGGTCTAGTTGGAAATTTGTGTGCCAATTAAGCGAGTGTATGATAAAATGATCTCGAATATGAAGATTGCTGTGGCTATATTTGTTCTTGATAACCATTGAACTTTGTCTGAGATCTGTGTCATTTTTTTTTTATTGATCGTTCACATGTTAACATTGACATATTGGTCATTTTTATTTCTTTTTTTTGTACGTTTTTTATGCGGTGCGAATCGATTATGCGTTCGGTTGTCATTATTATCCCATGAATTTGAACAGTTTGGGTCACTGCATATGTGTGCACCAAGGAAAGATATCGTCCGCAGCGGGACTCGAACCCGGTTCCCCCAGGCTCTGAGTCGACCACGCTACCAATGAGCTATCCTGGCGCCACGTATCTTGAAGTATGATCTTTTAGAAATGAAGTGTTGCTCTTCTGTTCTAATATAAGATCTGGAATTCGCCTAATGGTATTTTGTATATCATGACTTGATAATCCACTGGTCATATGTTCAGACTTTTTCTCACATTTTTCACATGGTATCTCTAGATCTTCTTTCTATGATATTATGTCTTTTATCATCTGAAGCTGGAAGTGTATATCTTTTAGTGTCCAATTTCATGTGCTATGCTGAATAAGTTTTGCAGTTGAGTTTGCTTAGATTTGTGCAAACTTTGTAGAGTCTTATCTCCAGTAAATTGGCCTATTTTAGATCGTTCTGTCTCCTCTTTGGCTTTTGTGACAGCTTTATGTCCATCTGATTCGTCATGCTGCTTCAGGGCATGGTGCTTGATTGTACGGCATTCCCCTTCTGCGACAAAACTCGTATGTGGACCAGCCAAAGCTGGGAATGCCATACACCAGCGGCACATCATGCCACCAGATTCTTCATTATTTTCTACCCAAGGAAATTCTTCAAGCAAGTGTTCTTTAAAATCCTGCTTCCTCTTCTCTTTGTCATGCTCCCTGGCTTGAATTTTGCGCTCATCTTCAGTTTGTTTTGCTTTTTTAGCTGATGACGCGGTAAGGCATTTCCATCATCCACCCTCCCCAATTACGGGTACAGACAGAATCAGTTAACTATGTAACCATTGGCAGTTATTACCACTATGTACACAGGCCGTTATCAGGTATTGCGTCATATAGGCTAATAGGTGTGAACGCGCGACATCCGTGACTGGGGTGTCCGCCACTGTCGCAACTGGCCTGGGTGGGTTGAGTATGACGTAATAATAGTTCAAAGAGGCATTTCACTGTCTGAATATTAGAAGGTCAGCGTGGCGCACATGAAGGGCGACATGGCGCTCATGAAGGACAACATGGCGCTCACAAAAGCAACATGGCGCTGCGCCATGTTAGAAATAGCTAGATTTAAAAATCTATCACATGTTACACACGTGACTGGGATCACCAGCACTATCTATAGAAGATTACAAATGGCAATGTCTTATTAAAACTACATATCCAGATCCAGTTTCAAAGCCCTAATAATGAACATGAAAAATAAGACCTTTAAAGATACTGTGGGAGCCCTGAGCTAGAGACTGATTACCTTTATTGCACGGACGAGACTCTTCCACAATCACCTTATCATGGAGACCACTTGGGGCTGAGGTTGCCAGCTGAGCAATTGTGTTTCTGTAGCTTTAAATGTGTCCACGTTATCTGAATAAATAATTGAGGGAACACCTCGTCTGGCGGGAAACTTGTTGAAGCTAGGATAAATCCCAAGTTGTCACAGATTCTTTTGAGTTTTATATGAACTGCGCGAATTACACATGGAATAATTTGTCTGTGAGAAAATGCATAGCAGTTGTTGCACTTTTTAACCGCAAATTTCATATTTTTTTACAATCTAGTTAATAGTTTGTTTGTTTTTTTGAAAATTGTGTGTTTTAGTCTTTCTATGAAACTATGGATGTTGCAAATATCATTAGATCTTTGTAATATATCCAGGTCATGCTGTATCAAACTTGCTATTGCATAATGTGCCATTTTGTATTGAAATTAAAATAAAAAGAAACACAATCAGGAACATTTTCAAAATTTAATTATCATCCATACGTATAAAATTGTCACTGGTGGAGCTGAATGATTATCCGTGGTTGAGTATGATTGAAATTTTAAACACATTAAACGAAGTTAGAGGTGGGCCTTCAATGCTGCTTCTCATAAGGTGGTCTAGAGTGTCCTCGTTTAATTTACACCTCGAGTCAGTTTTAATCCTCCTCATTGCACTGAGCCACGCTCAACTGCTGCATTACTCACCTGCTCACCAAAGAGACTAATATGACTCAAACAAGGGCCACAAGTTAGGAGAATTTAACCTATAATCAATGATAAGTGACCAGATATTTTCTTTTGGGAATTGTAGCAGGTACTCACTGCAGAAATTTTTAGATGTATCCCATTTTTCAAGAGAATTGTGTTAAAGTGGTCACATAATAATGAAAGCTCTTGGTGACCAAATATATCAAGCACTTCCTTATCTTTAGGTCATGTTCCTATCTCAAGCAGGTTTAGAGCTCCAAAAATATCACTGTCTTCAAAATATATCATATACACAGGACTTGAGCTTCTGTACAAATGAAAGAATCGAGGTTTTAAATGCAGACACAGACAATTACTGATTTATTTCCTGAAAGTTGAATTCCTTAAAAAGTGGATTCAACATCAAGAGACATAAGTGTTGAGAGTTCTGAGGTATCTGGTCACCCCAACCTTCAGCAGGTAATCTATCCATTGATGTGTGGAAAGAATCAAAACTAGCAATAGCGAACAACAGCTCTACTGAACTTCTCTGCAGAGACAGCAGCACGAGGTTGAAGTAACATATGAAGGAACAGCATATGGAGGACACATTTTAGGCTTGTGAGTTTTACCAAGTATGTTTTAAAATGGGCTGCCTATGCTTTGCAGGCATAAGAGTTTGTAATGTTCGGGCACCCACCTAGTACTTCGGAACTTCGCAGGCTTTGATATTTTTTCATCCGTAGCATCAGCAATAGCACGTAGCAAATAGTTATTCAGCCTCTACCTTTTTCATCTTTGTCATTACTTCCTGCAATTCTACATCCTTCTTTGTTTTCTTCTCCTGTACCTTCTTTCGCATTGCCTGTGTCAGCTCCGTTTCTGCTTCTTTCAGCTTTATTTTCTTCTGTTCCTCTTTCTGTTTCTTCTTTGTTTCTTTTAGTCGTAAATTGTATCTATTATGATATGTGCGGCCAGCTGTCAGAAGCTTAGGTGTTATGGGAGTGCTATGACTTTGGTGCCCAGTTGTAGTGAGACTATATTTTATGGACATTAGTCCATTGATCAGCTCTGGGGAAGTACAGTTACGAAGTTTTGTCTGTATTTTAGACGTCTCAGGTAGTTTGCGCTTCAACACTGAATTCCATAATTTAACAATGTCCGTTTCACTGTCAGTCGGTATCCTACACTTAGCCAAATCATCTAGCGCATAATTGCGCCACTCAGACATAACTCAACATCAACAGGGGGCTCCAGATGTAGTGGCTTCAGTAATTCAGTCATTCGGTTCACATAACTGAGACTCCCCTCAGCTTTCTGGTTACTGGGGTCAAGAAACTGTACATCCCTTAACAGGTTGCTGGTGACAGGTAGATTGAAGTAGTGAATAAGTTTTCTGTTGCAGTCTGTTGCGGACATTAATTTGATTTTGTCTCTCCTTGTACTCCACCCTGAGCAGCTTCTTGCCCGTTCTGACCTCTTCTAGCTCTGCAGGACGTACAAATTGGGCAACCAGACCTTTCAGCAGCTGCACCTTATCTGAATATAGGAGGTGAATTTTAACACCCGGTGCCTAGAACATATTCTCGAACCTTTCAAAGTGGGGAAGAGCTGACTGTATAAACGACATCTTTGCTCTCATTACGGAATCTTTCAAATTTACCAATATGCGCTGTGTTCTATCTTGTTTGGCCACACTGGGATTACTAATCTTTAAACCCTCAAAAATTGCTTGAGTGCGGGCCACTGTTCTATCAGGCTGTTCACTACAGGCAGAATGCTAAGCCATCGTGTGCTGACAAACCGTAGAATATGGTGTTTTGCTACATCACACATTTCTTACGCTGCCTTGAAATCATCATACATTCCGGTACGATATTTGAAGAATGCAAATATGGCAATGGCAATGGCAAAATTCTCATCTCATCTCTAAAGGCTTTTGTGGCATAGCTTACGGCGTTGTGTACATGGTGAAGACTGCATCCACCAATATCTAGCAAATGTGGAACTAGTTTGACTATTAACATTCTTTTTTTTCTGTTCCATCACTTGAATAAAGTTTGCTGCAGCAACAGATGCATCACGGTGAACAGGACTCAGCTTTGAATATGCTGAGGTCCAGAATTGAAGAGGCTTACTATATAATGCACTTAATTTCCTACAGTTATGTGTACCGTTCTGCTGACTGAATAAAACCATCTGCTGACTTTGAGTAGCTTAACCAAGGGAAGTTATCCAGCCACTTTATTGCAAAATGTTCTCATTTTATCACATTCTGCATGTTTTGGGAAGATGTGATTTTTTTCAGGCACCCATGTTTCTGTTAGCAGGCGATATTTTTCATCATCTGTGAGCGATTTATTGTAATACACACTGATGTCGGAGTCTACACCAGGAATATTATTAGAGTGAGATTCACAATTGAGAGTCGATTCAGGTTGCTTAGTGAAAGAATCACAAGATGTGGTGGTGAAAATGGTGGGGGTGAAAATAATAGGCACAGCTGATGTACTATCAAATTCTTCCACTGAATCAGAGAAAGTTCTCGCTCTTGAACCATCAGTGAAATCCGGTACATGTACAGTATCTTCTTCATTTATATCTGCAAATATATCAGAAACAATATTTTAGAACAATATTTAGGAAAAATTTCAACAGAAAAATTATCCAGGCTTTAATAAACTTAAAAATAAATTGCTTTTCAGGTGGTAGAATTAAAAAAGTTTTGGTATTATATTTTACGTCAGTAAATTTATGCATGCAGCGATTAAGATGGAGGCTAACACAAAAATCTTCTGTTTTTTTCTGTTAGTGTCTAGATCTACTTATTTTAATAAAAAAATACGCACATATAGTATAGATGAAACACAAAACAATTTCAGAAAATGTATTTCCCATTATCATTACTTGGTAGTCTTGAGAACCAATTGATTAACAAATTCTCGCCTAACTCGACCTGGCCACATGAACGGAGTTGACCTGGTATTCTTCAAACCCTATCAAGTCATTAAACAATTTTTTGGAACCCTGTGAACCTTTTAAATAAAACCTACCCTGTCATTAAAAAAAGGATATCCGGAACCCTTTCACTTACTGTATTATTATACAAATATCTCAGCGGTGGTAAAATAAAACATGATAAGGTTGTATTTTAAGAAAAGGCCTTTAGAAGTTAGTTTGTGAATATGTTTTAAAATATGACAAATAAGGTGATTCGCCAATTTTTTGGAACCCTGTCAAGCTTTCAAATAAAATAAATAAGGTAGGCCAACCTCATGTCCATGACATAATTTCATTATAATAAGCTACGTTGTTAGGTCTAGCCCTAGTGCTAGGCTAAACCTGTCATTTTATTTTTTTAGAACCCTGTCTGACAGTGTTCCAAAAAAAAGATATTATAATTTTACAAATATTAGATTAGGGCCTACATTTGCAGAGATCTGAGGTGGGTCTAAAAAAAAGCGTTAAAGTTAAATAAATTTCTCTGAAGACTGTTCAAAGTCTAACCCTATCACTTTCAAGTTTCATTCACGACTTCGGGCGTTGGCCTCTGAGATATACATTTTTTTGGAACCATGGCAGTTTTACTGACCGGGTTCTAGAGGGTAGAATGACCGGGTTACAAATATGTAGAATAGAGCTAGATCTAGGCTATGCCATGTTTTTCATTTAGCCACGTTTCGGCTCAGAAAATAGAACCCTGCCAGTGTTCAGTTTGACACTTGTAACCCGGTCAATCTGTCATTTGGAACCCTGTCTAGACCTGGAAGGCCTAACTCATAAATCGAGCTACTTAGGCCTGGGCTTGGCCATTCACTTAATCCTGAGAATTGATGAATCCAATGTTATGACCTACCTCGCCTCGATAAATGTCTATTTTTTCGCAAAATTCGTCATGACACAAGCTGAAAATGCTGTCATCATAATCTCAAATAATTATTGTTGATAATACACCCACCTGTGATATTCAACAAGATTTGATCGGTCTCACATCGAAATATATGTAATAATATAATTATTGACGATGTAAGTTTTGTGCGATATTAGATATTAGGCCATCCATGTAAATATCTGATCCATTGAAAAGAAATAATATGAAAACATAAAATCAACGATCATGTGAAAATTGATACATATTATATACCGAGTCCCCCTCCAAAATTAACACAAGGAAATGCTTCCGTTGAAATTAAATAATTCCTAACTTATGTTATAATGTAATAAAACATGTTGTCACCTAATTCAACATAAATGTGGTGATAAATACTATAACTTTGCGTTGCGAGGGCTAATAAATATAAATTATTATTTAATTAAAAGACATACATATGGTGGGATGGAGAGCCCCTCGCGCCGAAAGTACCTGTAAGTGACCTTTGGAGTCTCTAGTGTAGGGTCGCAATGGCGGACGAGGGAAACTGCCCAATCTTCACCATTTCAACACAAACTTCCTTCCCCGTCGAGTCAACGGTTCCAAATAAATCATAAAACTCTTTCTCCACTTGTCATGTTTATTCGTTAGACATCTGGCAACAACAAAGCACAACCTCTGCGCACAGCACGTCCTGTTTGACTCAGAGAGACGACCTACGGCACGTCCGTAGTCGCCGAGTGTAACGTCTGAAGTGCGGGAAAAGTACCAAGACCGCATGGGCTGCAATTGTGTGCGCCCGGCACCAAGGTACGGAAACGAGGCAGTCATCCACAGCTTCTCGCGTCCGGGAAGCCGGGGATAACTGCCACATAAACTTAACGAAGTAAGGATCCTACATTACTCCCGGGTGAGTGATAACGTAGGACCCAACTGACGTGTAGGAGACTGCTTTGTGCAAGTAGCGGGGTTGTAAAAATATGTAACCTCTTATAACTAAGCATAGTTTAAAAAATATAGCGTTTGTGGTTACAGCGTGGGTGGTTGAAATCGCAGCATTATACATGAATTGTCCCATTCTCTTAACACCAACTGTCCTTTATGTATGTATTCAATTTCAATTCGTATTTTAGCAATTAACTTGCTAAAAAAAAAATGTCTTCACATTTTATATATCTGTACATAATGCTGCCAGGCCTGGCATATTCATTCACATTTTAAAAACATTGTTAATACAGTGCATGCGGTTGGGCCCGCCATAGATGTCGTTAGGCGCCACTATGGCGTGAACCATCTGCACGAACCGGGCAGGAGTCTGGATTATTCGTCCGACACTAGTTTTTCGCACTGTTTGGTCGGTCGAAATTTTTTGGCGATTAGCGATATTCGAACGGTTGCTTTTGGTCGAGTCGATTACGGCGTCAGCAGCACCCGGGGTTTTACCCCGTAGATGTAAAGGTATGCGGGAATACGTTTGTAAACCACCGCCGTTCCCGTTAGCGCGGGATACGACAGGGGCTAGCGAATGCGGCGCTACATAAGTATTGTCTCTGTTAGACAAGTTGACTTTAACATCTAGTTGCTTTGGGACTGTGGGCGATTTTTGACTGCTTCTGACTGCCGTCGACTTTTTCGTTTTAACGCTAGTCCCATTGGACGTCGGAGTGTCCGCACTATCAGTTCTAGGTGGACCTTGTGGATTCCTACTAGATGTCCTGGTAGCCGTCGATCTCTGTGGTTTGTTTGGCGTTTTACGCTGTATTGTCGTACCCGTCGTAGGCTCGCACTCAAGATGTGCGGGTTTAAAGCGATCTAAAGAGACCGTCTCAACCTTGCCTTTAACTAGGATTTTCATTACTCTGCCACTCCTCGCGACGACCTTATATGGTCCGTCGTAAGGGGCGGTCAGAGGCGGCGCAATTGCGATTCGGCGCAAGAATACATGAGTACATGTAGCTATTTCCTTGAATTGGAAAATGTTGTGTTGTTATGTGTCACGTGGCGGACATAGACGGAGACGCGACATAGCCACGCGTAGCTTGTCTGAATAATTCTCCAAATCAGTGTTAGCGTCGACGGTGTACTGTTTAGTAAACTCTCCTGGGAGTCTAAGGGTTGTCCCGTATATCATCTCGGCAGCCGACCTGCCTAGTCTCTCCTTAACTGCGGAACGAACTCCTAAAAGCAAAGTGGGTAATGTGATAGTCCACGGGTTCGGTGAATCGTGCGCCATAATGGCGACTTTCAATTGACTGTGGAAGCGTGCGACCATGCCATTCGACTGGGGGTGATAACTCGTGGTACGATTCCGAATAATCCTGAATTGATTACACAAACTATCCCACAATTTGGACTCGAATTGAGCGCCCCTATCAGTGGTGATAGTGGCTGGAGTACCATAACGTGCTATTCACCCGCTGAAGAAGGCATCGGCGACCGTTTCGGCTCTAATATCTACCATAGGTATAGCTTCGGGCCAACGTGTAAAACGGTCGACGCAAGTTAGTAGATATCTAATGCCATCAGCATAGGGTAAAGGTCCGACTATATCTATGTGGACATGATCAAATCGCTCGGTAGGTTCAGTGAACTTTCCGAAAACTGGGGTGTTGTGACGTGAAACTTTAGCAGTCTGGCAACCCTTACAGGTACGACACCATCTAGCAATATCTATATTCATGCCGTGCCATACAAATCGGGTATTAATCAAAGGTTTGGTAGCTCTATGCGATGGGTGGCCTAAACCGTGTAAGTTTGAAAAAACTTTTCGGCGAAATTTCGCGGTAAGGTACGGCCGGTTGTGTCCCGTGGACACACCACACCAGATCAATTGATTATCGAACGATTTTAATAGTTTGAACTTCATAGTGGATGTAGTCGAGGGTCTCAAACGCGTGAATTCCGCGTCATTAGCTTGGTCGAGACTTAACTCTTTATAGTCTATCGCTGGTCCATCATGTATCGCAGACACTGATGGTCGTGACAGCGCATCAGCGACGAAATTTGTCTCGCCTTTTACATATCTAATATCGGTGGTGAATTCAGCTATGAAAGCTAAATGACGTGTTTGTCGTAGGGACGCGCGCTCAGTCACGGATGACATTACCAATGTCAACGGTTTGTGATCTGTATTAACGAAGAAATTTCGTCCTTCTAAATTGTGTCTGAAATGTTTAATTGTGGCGTATACCGCCAAAAGCTCACGATCGAACGCGCTGTAGCGTGTCTCTGCTGGGTTCAGCTTCTTGCTGAAAAACGAAAGTGGCTGCCACATACCATTTAAAAATTGCTGCAAAACGCCACCGACGGCGACATCACTAGCGTCGCACGTGATGTTAATCTGAGCCGTAGAATCTGGGTGCACCAGAAGCGTAGCGTTTGCCAATATTTGTTTTGACTCAGAAAATGCTGACTCTGCATTTTTATTCCACTTTAAATCGAAATTTGACTTCGGTGACAGTCTTGTATGTCCTTCGTTGGCAGCTGTCAGTAAATTATTAAGTGGTGTCAACTTCGCAGCGCAATGCGGTATGAAACGGTGGTAGTAATTCACCATTCCCAGATATCTACGCAGTGCTCGTTGCTTTTCGGGCTTAACGAAATTAACCATCGCGTCAACGGCGCTGGGTAACGGCGAAATTCCTTCGGCACAAACGTGATGACCTTGAAAACTTAATTCGGTTGTACCGAACTGACACTTTTCAGGACCAATGATAATTCCGTATTCAGATAGTCGGGCAAAAAGAATTCGTAGATGTTTCTTATGCGTTTTATGATCTGGGCTGGTTACCAGTAGGTCATCCAAATAGACAAAAACAAAATCAAGTCCGCGTGTATTGTGGTCTATAAAGCGCTGAAACGTTTGACCGGAATTTCTTAGACCAAACAACGTTCTAGTGAAATTAAATAAGCCAAAAGGTGTAGTAACGGCAGTCTTGTGTACGTCGAACGGTTCCACCGGAATTTGGTAATAAGCTCTGACCAAGTCGATCTTCGAAAATTTTTTCGATCCGGCTAAACGCTGCGTGAAATCTTGTATATGAGGAATCGGATAACGGTCCGGTACGGTCTGTGCGTCTAAACTACGGTAGTCCCCGCATGGTCTCCAATCGCCGTTTTTCTTTGGCACCATGTGAAGCGCTGAGGACCACTCGCTGTCGCTGGGTTCAATGACCCCTAGTTTTATCATCTCATCAAACTCGCGGTTTGCGGTGACCAGCATATCGGGTGCTAACCGTTGTGGTCGTGCAAACACTGGGTGTCCTTTAGTCACTATCTTATGTGTTATACCGTGTTTAACGGTCTCACCCTTTGTCGTAGGGCGTGTCAGTTCCGGGAACTGGCCGAGGAGTTTTGTGTACTCGTTCTGCACAGTGTCTACTCTGTTCAATGACAGTGGTTTAATCGATGACAGTGAAGCGGCAATAGCTAGACCTGTACGCATGTCCCGGAGACATCGGCTTCTCAAGTCTACGAGCAAATTATAGTGGATTAAAAAATCAGCCCCGATTATGGGTTGCTGCACATCTGCCACTATGAACGTCCATGGATATTCGCGCTTTAAGCTGACATCGACGACGCGTTTACAGTTGCCGTAAGTATGTATAGTACTGTTATTAGCTGCCACCAGGGGGAAACTGTCAGCGTCCGAAATCTTGTTAGCGCAAGATTTCGGCAAAACACTGACAGCTTTTCACCGTAAGTTTGGTGGTAGTAGCAAACCTGTGCAGTGGCTATGTCGAGCGATTGTGGGACATTATTTTGCGGCGTTTGCGGCGGCGGTGCGTGCGGACGAATATTTTTCTGTGCATTAGTACAATCATTTGGTTTGTTAACAAACTCAGTGGCCTGTGCATTCGGCGGCGGAACGAAAGGTCGAGCATTATTCTGTTCATTTCTATAATGACTAGGTTGGTTATTAACAACTCGTCCACGTCCTTTATTTCTTTTCCTCTCTGATGTAGTCACAGTTTCTAGTTTTTTAATTCGTCTAGACAAATCCTCCAACAAACCAAGTAGCTTGGTGGTTTCTTCTACCTTAATTTCTGCGACCCCCGGCTTACTCTCTTCGACGTCCTCTTCGGCTGCCAGTGCCCGGTCGGCCAAAACAGCCAAACTTTCGAGGGTGGCACTGTCGGGTTGAGTCGCCAAATGGGCTCGGATTGAAGCGGGCATCTGTCGATGAATGCTTGACGAATTACTGCTTTCCCCACCACGGCTTTTGTGCCGAAACCTGCAGTCTTCTGCAGACGCCGCAGGAAACGCGAGGGAATGTCAGTACCAATTCTTTCACCAGAGATCACTTTGTTAACCCTTTCGGGTGTGGTCAAACCTCGTCTCTCTATCAAGATCGCTTTCAGGCTTTCGTATTTATGGGACCTGAAAGGCTGCAGTAGCACGTCCCTCACATCCGATGCGACCTCGGGTACTGGGATGATTGCTAGTAGTAGTACTTTTCGCCCCCATCCGGGGAGGGTCATTAGGGATCTGTTTCGTCTGTTGGATGCTGTTACGGCATTGTACGGAAGCACTAGTCTACAGCAATCATCCAAGGGCAGCTGCAGCCTCCTCGTATCTGGCTATAATCTTCGGGCGGATTGCCAGTGGCGTACCCTGGTTCCTCCGCTCAACAGCGGAGCCAATGCAGCACCCGCATCAGTGCTGGCGCTGATGTAGGCTGTGGTAGCCTTAAATAACCGGCAATAGCGTGTTTGACATTAGGTCTCTCACGTGGGATGAATGGAGTTACCCAGAGGGAGTGATCCTTCCTATTGTTACTCTGGGGACTATCTGACCCGAGGATAGCGAAGCTGTGCAAAATGCCAAAGAGTTTCATCATTAAATTGTACAGCGAAACTCAAGTCTCCGGCCGTCTGGGCATGTCTGGGGGTATATCCCCTAGACATGCCTTGAACCCCTTATCGGGTGAGCGAAGGAAAACGCTCTCAATAACCCACCATGCCCTATCGCCCCCACCCTCACATCATCATCTGTACATCATTCATCTCATCAATTGACTACAACGTTTTTATTGTATTATAATGTCACTTAAAAGACCTTTTGTGCCGAAAAGTGAAGTAAAGCAATGATTTACTACTACTACCGATGCGACCTCGCCCGAAAGTGCAGCGCAGGTTAAGCTGTACCTCTCATTATCATCGTTGATCGGGTGAAGAGCAAACTGAGTCTCTTTTTGGTTGAACCAGAGTTCAACATCCGAAGCGTAGAAAGTGGCGATTCTGAACTTTGGTAAGTTCGTAGCACGTCTCTGGGACTGCCTATCGAGCGGTGAAGTACTCCTTGAGGAATCGCTCCTAGAGTGAGAACTTATACGTTTAGCTCGGGCAATTCGAGCGAAATCAGCTTTGAGGCGTTGATATTCTTCGTCTGCCTCTCGGAATCGAACCTCATTGTCCTCACTGTCATGATGATAATCATCTTTAGGTCGAGCACCCGCACCTTCTAGGGGCGTTGACATGAAGCCTTCACTTTATTATGAAATAGTGTTTTGAAATTAGCTAACTAGTGAAGCATTTGAGATAGCTGGCCTATTGGCTCTGTGTCTATCTCAAATGTGTTTAAAATGGCATGTCGTATTAACACATGCCAACTATTTTGACGTGCCGTGCGCGGATAGGTTGTACGTTGCCGTCTAAATCAGATGAAAAATGTCTGTAATATGCTGAATCTTAGAAATGTAGACTGTAGAAAATGTTCATGCTATGTCGCATGTTGCGAGAAACAGGGGTTGCAGATATAGTTGAAAATGCGTCGCTGAGGTTGCGCCTAAGTGCTGTGCACTAATTCACAAAGGTATATATTGATTTTAGTGAAAACTGAAGGTCTATATTTGACATAAGACGTTTTCACTTATTCACACACATGCATAATGGTATAGTGAAAACCGTAGGGCGAAATTGTACATAAAAAAATGCCAGATACAATTATGACATGCTATGCTAAACTAAGATAATAGTATTTTGTAAATCGACCTGTGTGAAAAAAAAAAAATTCACGCAAGTCGAAAAACACATGCAAATATTGGCAATGTTTCGCAATAGCGCAACTGTCAAATCGAATATTTCTGTATTTATGAAAAATTTAAACTTCAGAAATAAACTATCATGAGAAAATTTCGTTCTCAAACTGATAGACTAAATGTGACTGCGAAGAAAAACAGTTACATTTATAATTTTAGAAAAATATTTAAAACGTGACTGACAGTAGTCTATGCTGATTGATGATATAGTATATCATTTTGCTGAAAAATGATGTCTGTGATGAACATTCCACGTTTTTTTTTTTTATAATGGCACGTTCATCATTCTTATAAACGTCCGAATCAATCGCTCGCTTCGATTCATTGATTGACGTATAAACCGGCTGTCGTCGTTGCGGTTGTGTTTATTTCGTCTGTGGTGGGTGTGTGTATGATGTATTGTAGGTGCTGCTAACATGTGCGGCAGACAGCATGTGGCTGCCTGTCTGTTTCAGCATGCGTGGAACGGTGTATACATAGAAACATGATCAGCGGCCCCGTCTCGCCTCACATTAGCATATTCATTACCTACTGCGTGCCCAAATAAGGCGCTAAATAGGCTAGAGCGATTACAAACACCGAAGGGCGTTTTCAAGTGAAAAAAAATCTCACACAATTGGTGTTATAATTTCGTTTTCGAAACAACTTATTTATATTGACTCTCTTTCAATCGTTTTGAAAAAGAAAATTTATAAATAATTTAAAAAATGTTTTATTAAAACTAGTCCGTGTAAAATTTTGAACACGTGAGGAATCAGCTCCACCAAATCAAAATGGCGGCCTAATTTATGCTAATGTGATGTGGCGACACAGGTTCACTGTCCAAATGCATGGCCGTTATGGCGGGACACGTGTTTGCCCACGGCGGGCGATCAGCTAAGTTAGGGGAACCAGCGTCCAAAATGGCGCTCACCTACCAAATACATGTACAATATTCAGCATTCTCTGAAATAACATATGATAATAGTAATAAAATATTGACCTACGGTCCTGGGAATATTTTTAACAGACTAACAAACAGGCCCGTAGCCAGGATTTTTGTGTGGGGGGTCGTTTTGAGCAAAAAGTGGACCTTTTTGTACTTTTCTTTCTGTCTTTCTGTCGGTAAAGAGGGGGGGGGGGTGCGGGGGCATGCTCACGAGACTTTGTTTTAAACCCTTCTGCTGCTAAGTCAGAATATATACGTTTCAAGCTAATTTCAGACTAAATAAAATAACATTTGGAAGATGTCTATTTTTTAGAAATAATATTATTTTCATTTGAAGCAGGAAATTGCGTTAGCAATTTGCGTTAGCAATTGAGCTTCAAATGAATAAAAAAATCAATCCATATTATTACGATCACGCGCCATTTTGTATTTATGTGTCTACCACTGAATAGATGTCATGATGTTGAACAATTTAATACATGCTTTTTCAATGAAAAAGAACGTATATTTCAACATGAATAGTTATAGGGGAGACCGGGGCTAACTGGGACATATTATTACGATCACGTGCCATTTTGTATTTATGTGTCTATAACTGAATAGATGTCATGATGTTGAGCATTTAATACTAGCTTTTTGAATGAAAAAGAACGTATATTTCAACATGAATAGTTATAGGGGAGACCGGGGCTAGCTGAGACACTTTTATCATTTATCGCCCTGGGGCATACAATAATAGAGTTAGAGATTCAAAACAATCATTCAACCTAGGTGTGATATTTGTTATTGTCACAAGGGCCTTTAATAAATGACAACTATAACCTATACAGATTTGGTATACGGGGCTAAGTAGGACAAGGCCAGGGGCTAACTGGGACACTCCTAAAATTTCAGCAATTTAGGAATTGTCCTAGTTAGCCCCGGGTTGACCTTTTATGAAAAATATGACCTGGCATGTGGGTATGGTACAGCATCGAACATCTAATAATTGTAAATTAGGCAGTAAATATGAGTGTTTTCAGTGATATATTTCAGTATAATACAACTATAGTAATTTAAGTTTTATAAGATTCGTAATTGAGACATGAAAAATTACTTGAAAGGCAAAAAAATACTTTTAGTTTTGCCTGCTCACACACCTCTGCTAGTTCCACTGGGATTGTAGTTCAAGTGGAAGGGGGTATCCCTCCATTCTTGAAAACGAGGCCACTGATATTGTCATATCATGGAATTTCCTATTAGAGGCCTGTCCGAGTTAGCCCCTTGTCTCAGTCAGCCCCGGTCTCCCCTACTAACATGAATAAATTCCGTTTTGCGAATGTGAGCTCACAAAAAATATCATGGCGTTTCCTAGCTGACTGACTTGACAAAGGATTCATTAATGATTTCGAGTGTAATTTCATGTATTTAATTAGCTATATTATATGCCAGGACAGAAGTATGCATTCTACTAAAGATTGTAGATAATGCTGTTTTGGGGTATGCCTGAACAACCAAAGACAGTTGTGGATCCAGGAATTGACAGACGACGAGGATACACAATTTTTTTCACAATAATTTATATAGACGACAGCTGGCACATCCAGCCTCCTATATGCTCTAGAGGGTCCTGGGGCATGCCCCCCCCCCCCCTGAATAAATGATGCATTCTAGAGCATATATTTAGGCCGATATAAGTTCTTTATTTAGGTAATTATTCATGTTGCCCAAATAGTGGCACGTAATTTTTTGCCACACATCTAGCCATTAACGTAACAATATTGCTTCAGATGTAATATTAAGTCAAACTAGAAGGTGAATTTGATACATGTATGCGTCAATTGTATGCCTCCGCCATCACATGAGGCCTATGTAGGCTTACTCTATCAACTCTCCCCCTGACCTGGAGTTTTCTGAGATATCGTAATGACAATATTTGATAACAAAAAAGCGCAAGATCACTATATTCGAATTTGAGATACAGTTTTATCAGTTCTATCAATTGTATGGATACTAAAGCGATACAAATTGTATGAACCAAGATTTATCATCAAATCGTGATGACAAACGTTTTCCTTTATTAGCTATTTGCTTTGAAAAATAGGTAAATGTCACCCATCTTTGAACTTGACCTTGAGTTTCATCATATGAATCACTGGTATTAATAGGGAAGTAATAGGGCCTACAAATTGTAGGTGTGGAGCTTTCGTGACGACAACCATTTTCCTTTACAATATTTTTATTGTACGACTACATTTAGAAAGGGGTATGATAGACATAAGAAATCAGGTGGCTGATGAAGGCTAAATTCATTATGCGTTATTCTGTCCCTCATTTTAGACCTACATGTAAGATGAACTTAAGAGAAGTCATCCATTGCGCCAAGGAGAACGAACGTGATTCGATACGTTCGTAGATCTGAATCCTATCCTAGAGGCCTACGTACTCATTTACTGCCTAAATCAGTTGGTTGGGATCAATGACTTTTGCACCTAAAATAGACAATAAATCATTCTGCTGAAAAAATAGACTACTAGTCAGGCAGTTAAGCACTGAAATATCATTGAATTGTTCAAATTGTGATAGAAGTATGAAATTTGGTGCACTGATACTTCGATATATGTAGAATCCAACAAGATCAAGCCCCAAGCCAAATTTTCACCGCTTCATGGTAAAAGTCGCAATTTATCGCCGCCATTAGTGAAAAATAGAAATTATGATGTAACTTTTTTTCTATAGATGGTAGCCTCATAAAAAGTATGTCTAGCCCATGTTTCAAGGGTCAAGCATTTCAATAAAACCCTGTGTACAAGGAAAATGCATATTTCACTTCATAATAATAAAAATGCTGAAATTAGTTATGTTTTCACTGACTTATTTCAGTTTGTTTCATGTTGTGGTAGATCGCGTAGTGGATGTAGTCATTAATCCAGGAGATATTCCCACAGACTATTTGGTGATGGTAGCCTATAGAATTACATGTATGTGTCCCTAAGAACGTACCATGGAGTCTGATGTTACTACAGCCGGCTCGAGAACAGACCATCCCAGACCATCCCAGAATGATGATGCCATTTACTGGTCACTTTGTATTTCATGTGAGAAAGTCACAACCGAGAAATTGATCTGCCCATCAAAATCCACAGGAAAAGACTATGACTCCGGGTATAGAAAGTTGGCCAGAAACATTTGTTATTTACAACAGTTGGATAATATGCCTATGGGCATTAATGTATCATAACGGTTAATGACACAAGTCATGTATTACAAAGTTTTCGGATCTTAAAGTAGAACGAGCAGTGAAACGAAAATCAGATGAAGATGCTGAAGGAGTGAGTCCTGTAAAAACTAGATCCAGTTTAGGTATTGTAGGTAATGAAGAAGATGCAGAACAATTACGATGTTTCTTTTGTGAAAAACCAGGAGGCTCATTGCACAGAGGTTCCAGTTTTAATTTGGATCGGGATGTCAGATGGTGTGCATTGGAACTGCAAGATTGTAAGTTACTAGCTGTACTGTCGCTCTGTGACATGCCTGCTATTGATGCATATTATCACAACATGTGTTCGGTAGCTTTATATAACAGAGCGAGGAGTGTGAAGAAATCGCCAGATTGATCAAGTTTCAAAGGAAGCTATTGCTTTTGCAGAGTTAGTGAGCTAGAAGAGGCAAGACATTCAAAAACTATAGCTACATTCAAATTGTCCGAACTGGTGAAACTTTACACTTCTAGGTTGCAACAGCAAATGCTCCCAAAAGAGTAAATTTTACAAGGCTTAAAGAACGATTACTTTCCCAAGTTTCAAACTTAAGGGATTTTAATAAAGGTAGCGATGTAAGTCTAGCGTTCGAGGGTGATATTGGTGCAGCATTCCAATTTGCGAGAGAAAACAGCTCCGATGGAGAGGCTATATACCTCGCTGGCATATCACTTGCACAACTGTTGATGTTTAATAACACTGAACATGCTAGAGCTATATCATCTGCAACCATTCGACATAACCAAGCCAAAGAAACTCCCCTTGCCATCTACATAGCATTGGTCATCTATGCTGAAACACGAAAGATAACTCTTATTGATAAATTTCACCAACTTGGCTTGTGCATATCGTATGAAGGGTTCTATAGATCTCTACAGATATGGCCAACAGGGTCTGCCGATTGAGCGAACAAGAAGGTGTGGTATGTCCAATGAAGCTTAGAAAATATATATTTACAACTGGGAATGTAGATAACATAGATCACAAACCTAGTTTAGGAACTGCTAATGATTCATTTCACGGCACTGCCATTTCTTTGACCCAGCATCCAAGTAAAGATTTAGATGGGGTTGACCGAAGTTCTGTGATTCAGGGTCTACCTACTCAAAAACAAAAGAAGATATCTGAACTGCCAATCTCTTATACAGATATTCACCCTGTATCACTTCCAAAGATAGACGACTACGTACCAGCGGCCAACAGGCCGCTAAAACCGTATGCTAGTTTGATCAACGAGGCTATGAAATCCGCAAAAACTGGATGGAAACAGCACAATAGCTTAAATCTTTATTTCATGAAAATGCACAAACAGGGTCTATGATTATCCATTCAAAGAAAATGGTGAAAGCAGCAGCAGATCATGTAAACCCAGGCCAGGTACCTATCATTGCCATGGACCAGCCTCTCTTTGCCCTCGGTAAACAGTTATAATGTCAGATATATATGGTGAGGACAGATATATTGTTATGATGGGCAGTTTACACATCGAGATTGCTTCATTGAATATGATTGGCCAGTGGCTGACAAAATCATATGAAGCAGACAGTAGCATTACTAATCAACAAATAGAGTTTAAAGACTGGGTAGAAGAAAAAACTGAGAAGTATCCACAATTTAAATTTTGGTCAATTGCGTTGAAATTGGAGCTTGCTGTCTTGCAGCTAGTGGAATCACTTAGAGAGGGAAACTTTGCTTTGTATATTCAAATCCTTGGTCAACTGTCGCCCTGGATGTTCGCTCTTGACCATATCAATTATGCCAGGTGGCTTCCCGACCACATCCAAGACATGATTTATCTGAAAGATATCCATCCTACCGTGCACAACGAATTCTAAGCCGGCAAGTTTGTTGTGCAAAAATCACGTCATGTATTCTCATTGCTAGCTCTGGACCAAAACCATGAGTAGGAATTTTTTTTATTAAAAGTGGTGGAGGGGACCAGAACCATGAGTAGGAAAACAAGATTATTAAAGGTGGTGGAGGAGCGGTTGGTCTCACTGATAACCCAGCTGCTCTCAAGCACTGGATGGTGGTTCGATCAATCAAAGAGTTTGAAGTGACATTTCAGACATCACAAACCGGTGATACTCGACACCACAAACAAACTCCAAGCACACAACGTGCTTTTGCGAATGATGTCATATCTTTAACCTCAGTCATAGAAGAAATGGGAAATCCCTTCACAGAAGACAACCTAGACTTTTTGGTATTAGATAACAAGGAGATTATGCCTAAAACTGTAGTAGACACAGTGAAATCAATAGAGACAATAGGACAGCAACAGTATAATTCGTATGGTGTTAATAGACTTGAAAAACACACAGCTGCAATAACGGACACTATCCATAAAAAAACAACTTTCCGCTATTTGGAACATCTCTAACTTCTCGTACCAAAAACCAGACTCATTTATCGTCTCTAAAAAATGATTGCAATCTTTTCGCAAGATCATACATATAGCGTATCAATCAAGAGAGGGTAACCTTGAAGACTTTTTTTCGACATGACAACCCGTCCTCTCCACCGCCCCTGTCTTCAATGGGAAAACGTAGTATTGGCCAAAAATCTGTTATGCTTCACTGCCTGGAGATTTATACCGCATATGATTCTCCAGATGTCGACATGAAAGTCATTGATGGTCCAGTATTAGTTAACAAGCAAAAACATTTAATGATTATAAATCAGATGTATTCCAACCATATATAGTAAGCCAAGCGAGTACAGTCAGACGACTTGACATTGTGTAGGATAGATATCTACCTGATAGTCTCAAACATAGCACAAGAGAAGCACTAGGTCAAGGTGTTCCTCGACGTATCTTACCAAACTGTACCATACCAGGAAATTCGAGCGGTTTCCTGCGCAACGAAAACAACAAGATCGAATTATTCACCTTTCTGGCTACATGCGTAGCTGACCTCCAAATTCAAGGAGTGCAGATAATCAGCTCTTGCAATGAAGACATAATCAGCTCTATGCCTGTTGATAAGAGTGGTATATCACCATGTAACCACGAAAAAGGGCGATACCATCGTTTTCCTTCATGCAGCTCACGCAGTAAAGATGGGTTGTAGCAAAATTTTGATCAGAGCTGTAGACACTGATGTAGTGGATCTGGCAGTGGCATATGCAGCAAAGATGGGCATCGTTGTGGTTAGTATTTGGGGTAGGAAAAATTACTGATGCATAGCAGCCCACAGAATTGCCATTCATCTTGGCCCAGATGTGTGTGCAGCGTTACCCTTTTTCCTGCTGTATCTGGGTGTGATACGGTGCTATCAGCATTGGCACTCTAGTGATTAACTAGTTTTATTTCGATGCTCACGTCACCTGATTTTGTTAAATGTTACTCATTTAAATCATAGTTAGACATTTTGTACACGATACATTGACACAGCTGTTGATATTAAATCACAAATGTAATGACATTTATTATTTTTATTTGATTTTCTTCAAATACAACATACTGTACAAACATCCGGAGTAGACAGTAGTTTTTCGTCAATAATTTTATTTTGACTGAGAAAATGGATTTAATTAATTTATTAAGAGTTATAAGATTTTTTCAAAATTATATATCTTTTTTATTATATCATGATTCTTATTGTTTTATTGTAATATTTGACCATACAAACATAGGTGTAGACACGATTTTATCTTTATTATTGTTAATTGTGACGGAGATAATGGATTTAATCCTTTTTCCTTTAACGGCGGAACTATTTCTTTAAATTTACTTATATTGTTATTTTATTTGCTCATTATATTATGATTCTGACTGTTTCATTGTAATATTTGACCATACAATCATAGGTCCAGACACGCTTTTTTCTTTCATATCTCTAATATTGACGGAGATATAGGATTTAATCATTTTTTCACCAATGGCGGCACTAGTTTTGCAAATTTACATCGATTTGTTTTTAAGTTTGCAATAAATTATAATTCTGACTGTTTCATTGTAATATTTGACCATACAAACATAGGTGCAAACACACTTTTTTCTTTGTTATTCCAAATTTTGGAGGAGATAATGAGTTTAAACCATTTTCCGCTAATGGCGGCATTAATTATCTAAATTCCGATCTTTAAATTTCGAAATCGTCTTGGGGCTTGCTTGTATATGAATCTACATACCAAACTGGCGAAACAATTTTGAACAATCTATCAGCTTATCTGCTTGACTATACTGCGCAGCGAATTCTTGCATTGTGCCAGGCAATATCTGCAGGGATTTTGACCTTGCAGGGGTCGATTAAGATTGGTCTTTATCTTAACCCAGGTGAATTTTCTACTAAGAATAAGGCATGATTTGAAAATTCCATGGGGGGGGGGGTAGCTGCCCATCAGCCCCATCCGCAATCCACAGCCCCGATCTGAGATGACACATTTTAAATTTAATTTAACCACAAACTTACCACACGATTTCCAGAAACAAGAGTCCATGAGACAAGAAGATACCTTTAAGTATTAAGCGTTATAATTAAACCGTTTTTAGGGACAAAAATCACAATGGATAGGTCTGTGTCGTAATAACACGATGCATGTATGGACGATGTAGGCCTATATAATAAGGGAACTCAACCTTATATTATTACCTCACCTCATAATTATACGTCATTAAACGGTTTGGTAAATTTTCCAATCAGTCACAATGGTAACTGAATGTAAAATAAATGTCCAATATCACCCTAGCAAAACACGAGACAAATGTCAATACAAATGTTCTCATAAATTGAAAGTAATTTTTAGTGCCAGAAACAGTATAGGGCCTATAACAACATTCCTGAAGTTTCAATTATGTCGATTAGTGGAGGAGGAAATCTGAAAATTGACGTTATTTAAGGAGTTAGTTGACACTTAAGTTCCTAGAGACAAATAATATAT
Organism: Flabesymbios commensalis; assembly: GCA_964017125.1. NCBI lineage: Eukaryota > Metazoa > Annelida > Polychaeta > Terebellida > Flabelligeridae > Flabesymbios > Flabesymbios commensalis. The sequence continues at coordinate 105,891,304 of OZ024903.1, forward strand.
CGCTGCAAATGTATGAACGTCTAGTTTTACGAAGCATGAACAGTTTTTGCGGCAAGTGGTCGAGTTTTTCATAAAACGTGCATATGTGAGATGTCGTGATGGTTTTGACGTCACTTTTTCACCAATTTCTACTGGATATTTATAAAGGTGGATCATTTATCAGCTGCCTAGGGGGCCATCAATGATATTTTAATTGTGACATGTTGTATGAAATAGTAATGACGTCATAGTTATGAAATTTGAACATATGTATACAAAAAACATAAATAGACATCTCATACATATCTTAGATAGAAGTAATAGACGACAGGGAGTTTTTGGCAACAATCTTATGAATATAAGCTTATATATTTTTATGAATTTATTGATGAATTTATGTGATTTCTTCTGAAAATCTTTTGTTTTGTGTGGTACATTATATATTGCCATTGTATTCCAGTTATTACTTTAGTCAGGACATCACTTTTGGGAGAGATAATAGGCTAAATTTCCCACCTCTACCCCTTGGGCAAAGGAGCCAGGGCAAAGGGGGGCAGGCCATTTCAATACTAAGACCATACAGCATGGCCCCCTTTGCCCTCTAACTTACAATGGGTAGATATTTCACACACTAATCCCAGTGAACAAAAGTATTTTGTATATTACTTAGTACTTAGTATGTCCAATAAAGCATGTCACCATATACATCAAATGAAAGGTTTTCATCATATCTGTTTTATCAGGCTTACCTCAATGTACGTATTTATTAAATTTATTTGTTTTTACATTCTCATATTATGTATATTTCATTTCTTAGTCACCCTGTCCCAGAGTGAGGCGAGAGCATGTACCATAGCAAACACAGAGAGCCGAACAAACAAAGCCTCAAATACAACAAGAACAGTTGCTTGCACAACGCTTCTGGCCCTTCAATACTTAAAACATATATCAACACTAAAATGAAATAAAATCTAAAGGTAATATTCCTGATAAACGTCACAGTATTTTACTGTATTACATCTAACCTTTATCTTATAAATTACCTGCTACATCATTTTAAAATGTGATTTTTTCCCATCATTTACTGTATCACACATACATACAATCATTTCTATATAGCTGGAATTGGTGACGTGATTGTCAGCTTTAAATGACGTCGCGTCAGTTTTCAAACACATTATTTAATCATTGCCGAAACGTACCAGAGCGACGACGTACGCGAGCGTGATAGGCATCGCGACCATTTTCAAAACTGTTACATTTTCGTCACGCCAGTTGTCGCAATGGAATGAATCGGGCTTTAGGCCACCTTTCTCCACATATAGGCAAAACTGGGCCAGGAGAACCTCCTGAGGATGGTGAGATGAATGAGACACTGTCCTCCAGACACAGGATTCGAAATTCGAGCCCTGGCGGGCTGAGGCCGAGCACGCTACCTCTCGGTCATGTAGGCTCCCCACAATACTGAGCTTTACACGTGGATGGGGGAGAAACATTTTTGTTTCTTTCAAACCGCCGAGACCGGGAACCGAACCCCGAACTCTAGCTCTACCCTAGGGCCCCCGCCCGCCGGCTGTCGCGCCTCAAATGTCACGTTGGTCGTCGCGTTGGTGTGTGGACAGTCATGTAATTTTCGCGTCAGTCGTCGCGTCACTCGTCACGTGCCTAATCGCGCTGACGTTCGCGTTGGTGTGTTTTGCACTTAAAGTGGAGAAATGTAAATGACCCTATATATTATTTTAACCATCAGTCTGTTCTCTTTCAATATAAAACATAGCGAGAAGCTCGGCAGAATGGACTCTGAGTTTGAAACCATCACTGTAGTTGTTGGAGGAAATGACTGCTACTCAGACAGATTGATCCCGGACATAAGCAAAAATTATGATAAACTCATCAAAAAAGCAAAATCTATGTGCCAGAGAAGAGTGACTATGTCCAGTATCTGCCCACGACTTGATACTGTAGACGTCCAAAGAAAAATTGAACTGACCAATACAGCCTTAAAAAATCTGTGCGACACACATAGCTGTAGATTTGTCAACAATGACAATTTCTTCAAGCTGGCTGACAAGACGGTAAACGACTCCCTATTGATGAGAGATAGAGTACATCTGACCTGGCAACCCAGTAATAAATTAGCACTAAATCTAAGCTCAAAACAACTGAAAAATGTGTGTCGCTGTACAGATCAAAAGGTAGACCAAGACAGACTAGATATGCCAGTAACTACAGGCGCTCTGATGTAAACCGAACCAGGCCGACAGAGAGAGAATACAATGGATTAAAACATTCCCAGAAAGATGAACGACAAAACCACTATCACAGACATGATTCCTACCATCACAGAAGTAGCCAGAACAGAGAAGACCACCAGATACTAAGACAGAGGCACCAGCAAAGAAGTGACGCATATCATCCCAGAAAAGATCAACAAGAATATGACACCAACACTTGTAAAAACACTAGACATGACACCAATAACCGTCAATGTGACCACTGCTGGCAATTTAAATGTGAATGCTATTGAAAACTACAGGAGGAAAAAGGAAATCAGGACATAGGCCCCATGCCGTCATATGTTAAACAACCTTCTAACAGAAAAACTTACATGGATGATAACAAAATAGACAATAGTGACACAAATAATATAAAAATGAAACACTGCAACACCAAGACTGAAATATATAATCGAAAACAAAACAAAGGAGTGAAAATTGGACATTTGAACATACGAAGCTTATTGAAAAAAATAGATGAAATTAAGATTTTAATACATCAGAATAGTTTTGACATTCTAGCTATATCTGAAACATGGTTATCGGACAAAATACCGAATGAACTTGTAAATATACCTGGTTTTAATGTATATAGAAAGGATAGACCGAGTCATGGTGGGGGTGTTTTAATATATATAAAGGAGACTTTACCTCATACATATTGTCCAGATCTCACCAATTTTAATAATACTGAAGTGGTCTGGGTTAGGATTGATAATAAATCTTCCCCTTCTTTTTATGTATCATGTGTATATAACCCCAAAGCGGACGATAAGAACTATTACCAATGCATGTTAGATAATTTTGAAAATGTTTTAGCAAAGAATAAGGACATTGTTATCCTTGGTGACTTAAACATTAACTACATCTTAGACAAAAATTTATGTGAAAATCAAGCTCACTTTTTAGAAACACTCCTTTGTTGCAAACAATTGATAGTTGAACTTACTCGTGTTACAAAATCATCTCAGTCAGTCATTGATCATATATATACCACGATGCCTCACAACCACTTGGATCACGGGATACTGAAATATACTCTTAGTGATCATTACTTTATATTTACAACTCTGAAATTTAGGCGCCAAGCTTCTCCTCCAAAACTTATTCACAAAAAAGATTACAATAGAATAAATATAAATGATTTTATTCGCGATTTAATGGATATTAGACTAGTATTTACAGCTTTAAATTGAAAAGCCTTCTTGAAGAAGATGTTCTAGCATTTATAAACAAATTGCCATCTGAAACCAATGTTGATATTCTAGGCTATGATTCTTGTATTCTCAAACTTAGCAGTGAGATTATCTGTAGCAGTCTAGCAATCTTATTTAATATGTCACTTTATAATGGAGAAATTCCAAATGAATGGAGGAAAGCTCGGGTTACTCCAGTTTACAAAAACAAAGGCTCTAAACAAGACCTTAATAACTTTCGACCAATCTCTGTAATTGGGCATATTCCAAAATTATTTGAAAAATTAGTTGACTCTCAATTGAGAGAATATTTACAATCTCACTCTTTCATTACACATTCCCAGTCAGCTTTCATGAAACTCCATTCAACCCAGACGTCTTTGCATAATGTGATTGAATATGTGCTTGACAATATTAACGAAAATGAAATCAATGGTATTTGTATGTTTGATCTTGCTAAATGTTTTGACACAATTGATCACAAATTACTTTTAAAAAAATTAAGCAAATATGGCCTTAATGATGGCACTGAATTATAATGGTTTACAAATTATCTCAATGAACGAACTCAAGTTGTTACCATAAATGGTAAAATGTCTAATACAAAACTCATTGACAAAGGTGTTCCACAGGGATCTATACTTGGTCCTCTGCTTTTTACTATTTTTATTAATGATTTTCCCTCATGTCTATCTAATGCCTTCTGTAATATTTTTGCTGATGATACTATGATAGGTGTTAGTGATAAATCTATAACAAAAATACAGCAACTACTTCAGAATGCTGTAAATGAAGCTATTAAATGGTTTGGACAAAATAAGTTAACTTTAAACATAAACAAGTGTAATGTATTAATTATATCTAACAAAAATATAGTAGACAGCATAGATATTTTTATAAATGGTGTTAAGTTACCCTTTGTTAAGTCCGCTAAATATCTTGGTGTAGAAATAGATAGTAAATTATCCTGGTCTAACCATATAGATGGATTGTGTAGGAAATTGTCTTCGCAACTTTATATCTTAAGGAGGTTGAAACAAATTCTCCCAACGGATGATATTAATTGTGTTTACTACGGTTTATTTCAGAGTATTATTGCTTATTGTATCACTGTCTGGGGCTCTGCTTTACAAACATATTTATGTAAAATACAAAAATTACAAAATAGAGCAGCACGACTTCTTGCACAAAACTTTAACTGGAACATTCGTGGTATAGATATTGTGAGAGGTCTAGGGTGGCAGAATGTTAAAGAAAGATATTGTTTTTTATCATATTGTCTCACTTATAAATCTCTAAATAATCTAGCTCCTTATTACTTATCTGATCTTTTTTCCTCCGTTTCTGAATAGCATACTGTTTCAACACGTAATGCAACAAGTAATACTCTACAGCAGCCCAGGTGTAATAATTCTTTATATAAATCATCTTTAAGTGTGAATGGGTCTAGACTTTGGAATAAGCTTCCTTCAGAAATGAGAAATAAGAAGACATTTTCTGCTTTCAAATATAACCTTAAACTATATATGGCTAATAATCAAACCATTACTCAATCATAGTTAGGGCTGCAATAACTGTACATGTCTTATCGCTTTCTCCAATTTTTGTAGGTTTTTGTTGGAGTTTTAGTGTGGGGACATTTGTGTTTTCTTTTCACTTTGCTATAAATGTACATGTATATACATTTGTAAACCTATTCAATTAACGCAAAGGCATATATCATCAGATTATGATCTAAAATGTCTAATGTACCTTCTATTTTCGTTATTGTAACTACTGTACATAATATGATAATTATTGTTTAAATATGTGTTTTCACTTTTTATGCAAATACTTGTCATAAAACAAGGCACATATGCAAAATAGCCAAAGGCTAATAATGTTTTTACCCTGTATAAATATGTTTGAATAAAAATAAATAAATAGAAAAGGCATGTGAAACTGACGTATTTTTTATTTGGGCCATAATAACCTCTTGCCCACTCTCCCCTGAGCGACCTAGCAAAAAAAATGCGTTCGACTTTGAGAAGAGCCTAGTTACTGGTAGCGCAAGGACTTCCTGCTACCATATCTTTGCTTATTTCGCTGCTTTTGCTACAGCAAATCATCACAGAATCGATTCTAATTGGTAGCAAAATGATAAATCTGTAATATGTACCACCGAGGCTGCTGCAAAGAGCCACAAATTTAAAATAAGGAACTATGCGCGAATGAATTTGTGTGGTGAAACCTTAACGTTCGATAATTTCACATTGAAACACATTTGCGATGCTGCCCCAGCATTAATCCACTGCGACTTCTCGCAAACTGTATAAATGGGCTAAATATGTAACGTGTACCGTGTAACGTTCTGGTCTTTAACAGCTACCTGCACATTTGATTAATGTCAGTTGACGTGTTATGGAAAACATTTCAACTTCGCCTACCTATGTTATGGGTCTACAGTCATTATAAATATTTTACTCTTTCAGTGCGGGGATCGACTTTAAACAATGAGCTATGTATGAGCTCAACAAATATGACAAATAGATGACTATTTAATTTCAATATTTAATTTATTTGCAACGGAATGAAACATTTTCAAAATTCCATCAAATGAAAAAAAATATAAAATCTGTCTGTATATTTTATCACATAAAAAGTATTTCTGAACCAGGTGTTACGGCAGTTCAGCTGAGTACGGCCAAACACGAATTCCAACCTGTCAAGCATGACGCCTGGTCATCTAGTTTTGCGTCATCTTCAGGTATATTGACAAATTATTAGTTTTAGCTGTAGAGGTAGCCAAAAATATCTGCCAACCTCTAGAAAAATAAACCCATAATTTTTTCTTCTTATTATTATTATTATTTTTCTTCCAGCTAACATAACTATACTGCTTTAATGTTGGTTTATTGTTGGTTTAATGTTGGACCAGATATCCGTAAAATGATCCAGCCAGGATGTGAACATAGGCCTATAAAATTATACCTACGTACAAATTCTGACATAAAGAATGATAAAATAAAGTCAATTATCATCGTGCAGCGAGTGCTAGGAAAATCTTACTCAATTTTATTATTTTTAATGATATGATAAAATAAAATTTTCGTATGAGCTGAATAAACAGATGAATATTTAATATCATTATTAAATGCATTTTTCACACGCCGGTTATTATTTCTTGCAGATTCAAATACATGAACTATTCCTAATGTGATTTACTTTCACTAATAAATATTACCGCCGCCTTCAAATTGTATAGATGACATTCTACACAGGCGATATCTCGTGCCCGCGACCATATAATAACTTTAACTGGCAAAACAACCTAATCAAGTTGTTCATGGGGGCATGACGTCGACCGTACCACTTAGAAATTTTGGATGCCATATTAAAATAGAACCCACTTCTGTTTACACCACTGCTATTTAGATCATTACATATGAATTTACGACATAATGAATATATACAATTATTACCAGGTGTGCGTAGTATGTGCTGACACATTAAGAATCGACACCGCATCATACTAATACTGAGCAGTGACTTAAACATGACCCCTATTTCGTAGTTTGTCTGGCCAATTTGATTCATAAAATGACGTCATTGCCATAGCGACATGACGTCACAAACGTACGTTTGAAAAAAATATCGACTATGTACGGCAAAAACGATATACGCCACCATAAACAAGACTACATAAGTCCAGGAGCTCCCGCTCCGAATTAGAATTTGATTTAAGCAATTTTGTGTAGGGTTATTAATGTAGTCCTAGGCTGGGTCAAAAATCAAGACGCAAGACAACTAGGTCCAAGAAGCCCAGTCTAAGAGTAAGATAAGAACTAGACAGTCTGTCTGAGATTGCAAACCTCCATTGAAATTAATGATCCTAATCAGTATCCCAGTAATTCGATATAAATTAGTTAAAAACTTAGGGTGCATCCTCCCCCGAAACCTCAAATTTTGTTTTATAGTAATGGACTAACATCTAACAGTTTGCAAAATATTGGGCATGTGAAAGTAAATGATGGCCGATAGGGGGCCATTTAGAATTTGATCGAGTTAGAATTTTTCAAGATGCATCCTCAGCTGAAATCTCACATTTCATTCTATAGTAATCGTCTAGCTATCGAGCACGGTTTACCAAATATCGGCCATGTGAAAGTGAATAATGGCCGATAGGAGGCCATTTTGAATTTGATCAAGTCAAAAATTTTCAAGATGCATCATCTCCTGAAATCTCACATTTTGTTTTATAGAAATCGTCTAGCCATCTAGTACGGTTCCCAAAAACCGGCTATGTGAAAGTCAATAATGGCCAATAGGCGGCTATTTTGAATTTGATCGAGTCAATTTTTTTCAAGATGCATCCTCTCTTGTAATCTCACATTTTGTTTTATAGTAATGGTCCAGCTATCTAACACGGTTTACCAAATATCAGCAATGTAAAAGTAAATAGTGTCTGATAGGCGGCCATTTTGACTTCGATTCAGTCGAAAGTTTTTAAAAGGCATCCTCTCTCGAAACGTCACATTTTGTTTTATAGTAATGGTCTAGCTATCTAGCACGGTTTACCTGATATCAGGCCTATCGAGGTAAATAATGCTGATTGTCGGCCATTTTGAATTCGTAAGTTAAAAAATTTCAGGGTGCATCCTCCCCCGAAAACTCACACTTTGTTTTATAGTAATGGTCTAGCCATCTAGCACGGTTGACCAAATATCGGCCATGTGAAAGTGAATAATGGCCGATAAGCGGCCATTTTGAATTTTATCGAGTCAAATTTTTTCAAGATGCATCCTCTCCAGAAATCACACATTTTGTTTTATAGTAATGGTCTAGCCATCTAGCACGGTTTACCAAATATTGGCCATGTGAAAGTGAATAATGGCCGATTGGCGGCCCTTTTGAAGTTGGACGAGTTGAATTTTTTCAAAATGCATCCTCTCCTGAAACCTTACAATTTGTTTCATAGTAATGGTGTAGCTATCTTGAGCGGTTTTCATGATATTCCGCAATATCAGGCCTGTCGAGGTGAATAATGGCCGATAGGCGGCTATTTTTAATTTTATCGACTTGAAATTTTTCAAGATGCATCCTCTCCTGAAACCTCACAATTTGTTTTATAGTAATGGTGTAGCTGTCTTGAGCGGTTTTCATGATATTCCGCAAAATCTTTCAGTTGGATTTACCGATGTTATAAATTAGGTCAAAGTGCTGGGTCAACTTCAAGGTCAAGGTCCAAAAACCTGAAAAGGCACAACTAGGGACCTTAGAGAACATGTATGTGCAATATGACTGTCATCGGCCCTGTACTTTTCGAGATCTGCTCCGGAAATGAAGTGCGAGTCAAAACGTCTAAATAGGTCATAGTTCTGAACCAGAAGTAGGTCAAAGTTCAAATACCCCAAAAGGCACAACTAGACCCCCTAGGGGTGTTGTGTGTAAAATTTGAAGACAATCGGACAAGTACTTTCAGAGATATGCTCCGGAAACGAATTGTTTACGGACGGCCCAACGCCGTAACATCATCATTTTCTCCTCTGCGACCTTGCGTATTGAATTCAGATTTAAAATTTTTTAACCTGTTCATTATCCACCTGGAAGTAACCCACATACCAAAAATTGTTATCCTAGCTTATTTTCTTACAAAGTTATAGGCAAAAGAAGAGGCAAAATAAAACGGAGGTAGAATCCATAGCTCTACGGTGACGGCGGGAGCTAACTAGAGACTTAAACCTTTCCCCTGATATATTTTTTATCTCTAGGAATTTAAGTGTCAACTCAACTCCAAAAATGGGTTCATTCCTCTTGTACTAGATGTATGGCCAAAATGTGGACCTTCAGCCGTCAGGGGGGGGGGTCGTGCGACTCCTCCGACCCCCCCTGGCTACGGGCCTGTACAAAATCGTGGAACGGACATATCTAAGAAAATAGTTTTTTTTCGAATCAGTAACATTTTAGCTACGATGACGCATGCTCAGCTCATTTTCCTCACAGTCATTAAAACGTTGTGAACATTTTTCAGACCTTGGGGTCCAGGTCGATCTCAGTCACCGCCATGTTGAAAAACGTTGATGTTTCAGGTGAAACGAATCAATCCAGGGCTAACTCCATCCCACGCTATACATTAAAACAGAACTAACCAGTAGCGCATGTTTTTCGTTAATTACTCCGTCAATTATCAGGCGATTTTCATGAAATTTTGTGAACGTAAAGTTATATGCATTCTGGAATTCTATTACATGTCGAGTGATCTAACTAAACTGTTACCGGTGTTAGGATTTGACTTGAAAATGAACTGTGCAAAATTTCAAATAAATCGGGTCAAAATCGTTGAGAAATCTACGTAAAACATGTGCTACAGATTTGCCGAACTAATTGTGGCCCATGGTAGGCCTATAGGTAAAACAAGGCTCTAATTGGTGAAGCCAACAATACAACGCATTTCGGGGATATGCAGTGGGTTACAGACAACCCCCACCCCCTGGAGTAGACTAAAATGAAGAAACAAAAATGAAAGAAAGAAAAGTGTCAATGGCGCCGTATATAGCTCATCTTTGTAATTACAGGTGTTTTTTGTTTGAACTTTCTACAAGTTCAAACTAGCACCAAATTTAGGTGGATTTGAATTCAGATATAATGTAGATCTGGTAATATTCGCGTGGTTTTAATTTTCGCGAATTTCGCGAAGAGGAGAAATTCAAATTCTAGAATATCGCGAAAATTACTATTATAATATCACTTCTAAAGAAAAATGAAAACTCGCGAATTCTAAAACTTCGTGAAAAGTCCCAAAATAAAAAATTCGCGAATATTTGAACACGCGAAAATTACCAGATATACAGTAGTGTCATATTCCTGAATTGCAGGGAACTATCCTCCTGTGATTGGTTTGTGGCTTTTCACTATGTTGATTGAAGTCCCAATAGCGATTTTGGCAATTGTGGAGGGACAGACGACGGACAACGCGCCATGACAAAAGCTCATCTGACCGAATGAGCTCAAATGAGAGCCTGTGTTTTGTTATCCTGCTTTGTAGGCCTAATTTACAGGTCAAATTGAAAGATGAATGTTTTTCCTACATAAAACAAATTTTTTTCTGAATATAGGACCTTCTGAATATATCTGAATATAGGACCTTCCGAACATAGAACCTTCTGAATATAGGACCTTTTGAACAATTTTTTTCTGAACATAGGACCTTCTGAACATAGGACCTTCTGAATATAGGACCTTCTAAACATAGAACCTTCTGAACATAGGACCTTCTGAATATAGAACCTTCTGAACATAGAACCTTTTGAACATAGAACCTTCTGAACATAGAACCTTCTGAACATAGAACCTTCTGAACATAGGGCAGTCACCATATCATTTATTTTCAATTTCTGATATGTTAATGATTGAAATAGTATTTTAAATGTTATACATATCAAAATTTTGCTTATTAATATACCTTAAATTGCAAATAAATTATAGGCATGACTATTTAGTGACTCGGAACCTGTTTCAATGGGATCCTTATGGCAATAAATGCACATGTAGACATTTAAATCATCAAGTTATGTTGATTACAAGCCGAGATATAGTAGTTTCAACATTTTGGCGGCCATCTTGGACGCCATCTTGAATAATGGAAAAGGCTCCAGCTGGAATCACGGGGAGTTTTAGTATGTTGTTTCTAATGGTATTTGGAAGGTATCCTGAAAAATTCAGCTTGGGCATATTTTTTTCCCCTTCAGCCTGTTTCCAGGTCTAATACTATTCACCTATTAGGTCTCACACGGGGAATGAATGGAGTTACCCTTCGTATTGTTACGCTGGGGACTATCCTACCCGAGGATAGCGGAGCTGCGCCAAATGCCACAGAGTTTAAGCATTAAATTGCACAGCGAAACTCAAGTCTCCGGTCGTCTGGGCATGTCTGGGGGTATATGCCACAGACATGCCCAGAACCCCTTATCGGGCGAGCTAAGGAAAACGCTCTCAATCACCAACCATGCCCTATCACCCCCACCCTCACATCATCATCTGTACATCATTCATCTCATCAATTGACTACAACGTTTTTATAGTATTATAATGTGCCGAAAAGTGACGAAAGCAATGATTTACTACTACTACTATATTTATTTTCAATGCAGCGCTAATCGATTATTTGTTTGCGGTTGTTATTATCCCATGCATTCTAAACCCTTGTCCTGCTGAATTGTTTCGTAACTATTTTTCATTTAAAGCTGGAATTTCTAACGCAATGTCCAGCTTCAACTGACATAAAAAAAATACATTTATAAAAAATAGTCATCTCCCAAATAGCATTTTTTGATTTACTTAAGTATTTGCCACTGACTATTTTTATTAATTTCATTGGCATTTTAGTTGGTTGGAAACTTGCTATGAACAGTATATATACGGGTCCCGCGGAATAAGGGTGAATAGTCAGGGTCACTGTATATGTGTGCACAGAAGAAAGAATATCGGCCGCTGCGGGACCCGAGCCGGGTACCCTTCCATGAAGGGAGGATTGCGACCATAGGGCATTTGTACCCAGCCTTCACATTATGCGTCGGACACAGTTGTTCACTCTCAATGTCAGTTAAGTATGAATGAATATATATGTATTGTGCTCTTGTCAAATACAACACATTGGGGCCATGTTAAACAACAAATCTTATCTTGAACCAGTATCAGACTAACAGCATTAATGGTAAAAAAGAAGCTACCAATAAAAGTAACAATAACAAATGATTTAGAACCAATAACCTCATTCCAGTCATAACAAAATATTTATATAATCCTAATTATTCCAATAAACAATTTGTATATTTTACATTTTTTTATTATTCAAATGCTTCGGGAGCGACTTAAAAAAGTATAAATTACTGGTGTCGGAAAATCCCCATTAGACAAGCTTCATGCAAACATGAAACATATGTAGCTACATTTCAATACACCAAACGCTGCTTTATAAATAATGATAACCATTACCAAGTTCTTTCTGAAATTGCCATTGGCTGTTCGTCAGCACAAAGCCTCAAGCTGATCCATGGTGGTTAGCGGCTCTGAGACCATATCAAGAACGTCATTGTCTGGCGAGTTGAACCCTTTCTCTCTCAACAAAGTCATAGTTGCCTTCTTGTTCTGCATCATCACTCTCTGGTTCTGAAGCAGCAAGTCCAAGAGGACCTGCATAACGGTTTCTTGGGCTAAAAATATAGAACTGTATAGGTCCCCAAGTCCAGTCCAACATGCCATAAGTCGTACTTTAGATTACTGTAAACCATGAAATTATTCGGGGTTTTTTTTAGCAATGGAAGGAGTAACAAAGTAGATGGCCACTACACAGTTTTAAAATAATGACCACCACCTAGATTACAGATTTAAAGTTGAAAATGGTTTAGACCTCCATGATCTCGAAATTAGGTAAACGCTATTTTTGAATAATGGTCTATACATTATATATATAAGTAATTTTAACCCACGTGAAGTTGTGGGTCGCGTCAGTGAGACACAACTTCAAATCGAATAACTCAGTGTTTAAGGGTTAAATTACTTTTTATTTTAACAAATAATCGCCTTAAAACCATATAACTACATGTGACAAACCAACTGTGGCGAACCTACTGATTAGGTTGTGGTGAACTTACCAAAGTTGTGGTGAACCTACCATAGTTGTGATCCAAGGGCAGATGCAGCCTCCTCGTATCTGGCCATAATCTTCGGGCAGATTGCCAGTGGCGTACCCTGGTTCCTCCGCTCAACAGCAGAGTCAATAGCATGTTTGACATTAGGTCTCTCACGTGGGATAATGGAGCTATCCAGAGGGAGTGATCCTTTCTATTGTTACTCTGGACCCGAGGATAGCGGAGCTGCGCGAAATGCCACAAAGTTTCAGCATTAAATTGCACAGAGAAACTCAAATCTCCGGCCGTCTGGGCATGTCAGGGGGTATATCCCCTAGACATGCCCAGAACCCCTTATTGGGCGAGCAAAGGAAAACGCTTTCAATAACCCACCATGCCATATCACCCCACTCACACATCATCATCTGTACATCATTCATCTCATCAATTGACTACAACGTTTTTATCGTATTACAATGTCACTTAAAAGACCTTTTGTGCGGAAAAGTGACGTAAACAAAGATTTACAACTACTACTACTTTTCTTTACCACTTTTACTATACAGTATAGGATAATACTAGGAATTTTCATTTAAATGGCCATACTGCCGGAAAGTGGAGTCAAAAATATATTTTTCTTACTTATGTGACTAATATTGCTTGTTTCTGTCTGAAAGAGCTATTTTGTATTTTGTTTTTATTCCACATAAAACAGCAGATGAAAATTCTGAACTTTTTCTAGCAACTGTTGGACCTTTCCGTTTGCCAAATATTCTTTTCACCATCTTCACTGGTGATACCAAAAGGCATTCTTAAATATCAGTATGTGCCCGACGGCATTCAGAATGTAGTTAAATATATACTTTTTTCATCTAATTTAACTTGATGATAACCATCTTTTTTGCATCTACTTCACTAAACACTTTCGCCCCTGCTAACTTCGGTAAAATTGCACCAAGAGTTGGTAATTGGTATTTTGGTTGTTGAATTGTTTGTTTTTCAAATCTTTAGGATCAATACACTGTCTACTAATCCATGGTGTAGGTTTATCAACCTTTTATAATATTTTTTGATAATTCCTTTGTCAACCATTTCTTTCTATTTTTTTGTCAACTTTGTCTTTTAAATGTACAGGAACATATTGCACATTATGCACTTTTTTCTACTGAATTTCTAGTTATTAGTTGATTTCTCTGCCGTCAGGAGTGGATTTTGTGAACATTCTATAATTTGAATTTCAAGTTCACATTTTGCTTGACGTCTTGTACATGACACTCAAGTTTACATTTTCCTTTCACACTTACAATCCCTCCATCATATATTTTAATTTTGGTGATGAGTTTTGCAGGTCAGGGTTTCCTGTCTGTTTAATATGACATATATCAATAATTGACATGACATTACAGCTTGTACATGTGTCTATTTGACAATTTATAATAGAATCCGCGCCCCTATTTCGACTACATGATATACTTAATTAAACTCACTTCCTCCGTGGAAATAATATAATCAACTCTTGTCCAGAATAGTAATATTAACGACACAATAAAATAAAACAAACACACATTGGACAGTAAATTTATGAATCTACACTAAAGATCATTCATAACGAAGTTATTGCGAAATGATCTTAAAACTGACAGTTGACATGCATTATTAGAATTTCAAAAGTTAATAAAACTGTTACTGAAAGCAGATGTGAATTAAATTCACCCGTCTTCTTAAAACAATTTCGATATACCAAGAAAACCAAGAACGGCTGAGAGACAGCCGCCACAATTCTACCAAATTATGTCATTATGGAATGAGCAAATGATCAAATCATGAGAATTATAAGAACCGATACTGCTATTAATGACACACAAAAATAAAATAATAATATGAAAAAAAGGGGAATGGAGGGCGGTTAGCTGACATCCAGCTCACTGAACAACAGGACTCTTGAGTTTGGAAGTGCTTGCCTGCACCCACTGATACCAGAAGCTGTACAGGATCAGCCACTCCCTCCCTAGTTACCCTCCTATCACAGCTCAGCATCCCGGTCTGGCTGCCCAGGAGAGGGGTGAGTATACACACCGAGATGCTCCGCCTTAACCTGCGAAGTAAGGTCACACGAGATACAGTTCTGGTTATGAAAAAGTATCAGCACTGCTCCCGTTCACCTAATTACCACTTAGTATAATAAGACACACATTTTCTCTTCCGTCTTGTAACTAATACTTTTTCTTAACGTTGACAGTACAAACAGAATTGAGATGATTTTTTCGACCACACTTTCTACATTCTCGGCCAAAGACTGGGCATTATCTTTCCCAATTCATGTCTGCCTCCACAAAATGAGCAAATATTCTCCGATTTTGCCTTATTGTGAAAATTTGCTGCAGATTTACTTTCTGCCTTATGTTGCTTGCTATAATAACCAGTTTTTTTCTTTGTCTTAAATTGTGGTTCCTTTTTTGAGCGATAATTCACTGCATTTATATTATCCTCTTAGCTATTTTAATAAATTTTCTTCAACTGTTCATTCGATGTCTCAATAATTTTCAAAATGTCTATCACTTTGTTTACATCAAAATTATCGGAAAAGTCTAGCTTGTTCACTTTTACCACTACATCCAATAACTAGACGATCCCTTACCATGTCCTGTGACACATTAGCTGCTTCAAATTTACATGGTTTTGCTGACTATCTCAGACGGCCAGAACCCCTTATCGGGCGAGCGAAGGAAAACGCTCTCAATAACCCACCATGCCCTATCACCCCCACCCTCACATCATCATCTGTACATCACTCATCTCATCAATTGACTACAACGTTTTTATCGTATTATAATGTCACTTAAAAGACCTTTTGTGCCGAAAAGTGACGTAAAGCAATGATTTACTACTACTACTATCTCAGACGGAATAGATATTGATAAACAGCTTAATGCGGCTGTTTGTTCAGCACTATAACAAATATATCTTTCATACAAAATATTTCTGCTTGGAGCAAACTGTGCCTCCAACGCGCTTAACATTGATTCTGTTTTTTCCACCTTCGCGACTTGCACAGTGTCCGATTTTTCAGTTAATTATGTGGCGATGGTGTAGTGCTCGCATGAGTTTCTGAAAAATTCTTATTTGTAGGTGCATCTCCGCTGCACTTCATCGGCTCTGGTGCGGGTATTTGGTAACTTACAATTCTAACGTTGTTAGTTCACTTCTGACACCATTTTTGCCAGGTTGGCTAAAAGGTGTAGTGACATATAATTCATAAAATAATGACAAGTTTCTGTCACTGTCAAACGGCCCATCATGGCTACCCCACGTGGCAACCACGCTATAATTGATACTGTCAATAGTCGGTAAGCTAAGTACATGGTTACCGTAATGGTTCGAATCATAATAATGTTTCTATTCACATAATATTCATATTCACATAATACCAAAACAACTGCTATCGTTATGTACAACTCTAAATGGATGAAAATTACGTGCAGGAAATACTAATTAATAAAACAACAAAATTATTAATTGGAAAAAAAAATATTATTCTTCCACAATCAATGGGATGTCTTGAATTTTTTTTTTTATTAATCATAATGCTTAGACTTAACAATAATTTGGTGGTTGACTTGTCATCACACTGAGATAGGTTATATAGTTTTTGTGGGGTAAATCCGTTAGAACTATCAGACATAGGTATAGGCTCTACAGGCTCTTTTCTACTTTCATATGAATGAAAGTCTGGGATTTGATTTTAATGATCTCTACCTGTTACCCGACGAAGATACTTACGATTTCTACAGAATGTGTCATGTGCTGTCACCATGTATGACCTTGAAGCCACTTTCGACATCAAAATTGCACTTGTAGACCGATTTTTATGACTGTTAAGTTTATTAATACATTTTCTTGTAACTCAGATGCGGTTGTAGTGTGATAATGATTACTGAAATATAGTGCTCTTTTAGACTTGGTTTAATCTGGCCACATAGGAGGAAGATTCTACTAAGATTGGTAAGATTAGTGTTGACTTGTCTACCTATCACTAGCTGGTATGGTATAGATCTATATTTCAATAAATCTGTACGGCTGCTTTAGAATTAATTTAGCCTATTTCATCTTGTGGGGAGGATGCGCATCAGTTCCAGGGAGCAGGCATGCATGTAGTGAAACATAGAGTAAATGTTCTTACCAGAGCACTTGACATGTCAGTGGTTTGAGAGTTAGGCCTTCCGGGAGAGTGATCACTCTTGAAGTTGAAGTCTGTCATTTGTCTGTCGGCGATCTTTGGATCAGCTGGATAGTGTGGTAGCTAGTGCAGGTGACGAATGAGCCTGGTTGGCTATCATGGTGACAAGACTATATTAAAGTGGCATTAGCTGGCCACATGACGAATATGTAATTCAGCATTGTTCAAATATTGTAATATATAACAAGAGTGAAAACATATCGACGTTCAGTCTTCGGCAAAATCCTGCTTTAGCCCCACCTGGGGTTAATGCTTCAGCCCCATTGTGAACATGATTAATATCAGAAATGGAGTATATTTCTTCAGTATATCACTTAATGACGGCTATTTAGAAGTATGGCGTCATTTAGTTTGCATTTATATAAACGTATCTATGAACAAATCTTGCCTAACATATGAAGCTATTTCACTAATTAATTGAAAAGGCTCATTATGTTTTGAGAGACAATTAGAACAAATTACAGGAACGAAAGACACTACAATTATTTTCAGTAAATAACTGAATGACGGCATAGGCATACATCAATTACGGCGTCATTTAGTTAGATTTCACCTAGCTATAGACATGACAGACATTTTGGCAAGTTAGATTAAACCGTGTTATTTTACAGATAGCTGCAGAAAATTATATAGTCGCAGTACATGTATAACTAAATGACGGCTATGTACATATCAATTACGGCGTCATATAGTTGCTAAATATTAATTATCCAATATGTCATTTAGTTTAATAGTTTGCATTTAGTTTTAGAACCACGATTGTAACCGACATTTGACCTGTGAGGACTACTCCATTATTATTACATTCTTGCCGTCATTCAGTTCTTTTAGTTTGTATGCCCCATCTCCGATGTCTTATTAAATGAGAAATGTGGTTTAAAATATCTACCATTTAAATGCTTAAAATTGTCATTTACCCCCAAAAATATCCAAGCCCCTTTTTGCTGATTATTCCCGGGCCCCAAATGAAAACCCTTTACCCCAGGGGGTCTTCCCCCCCCCCAAGGCAAATCAATAATTAATTATTTTTAGGATGGTAAAAAAAAGTAAATAATTTATAATGTTTGTTCCTATATACTACTACCGGCCCCATTTACAGTCACTAATATATTCAAAATGGGCCAGAACTATAGCCCCACCTCCCATATATTATTAATGGGAGGTGGGGCTAAAGCTTTAGCCCCATCTCGGATGTCTTATTATCATTAGCTCATGGCCTAATGTGCTTTACGCCTTTGAATGTATTAGATGAAATGAATAAGCCTCCTCCACATTTTTCTGTGACCGAAACATTGACTACAAGCTACCAATTTATCCAGCATTGCAGTAAGTATGCTCTGCATGTGCGATTCTGGATTTTTTCGTCGAAGACACATCTTCTTCAGAAATGCCTGTAACTAAGACGTATCCCCTGTTGCATGAGAAGAAATGCTACAATGTCCCTGTATGAATAAACCGACTTAAAATACGCTTGAATGATCTTGTCTCTGGAAAGTTGTCCTCCAGTTGCAGCTGGCAAGTAGCCTGGTAAAACAGCATAGGCTCTAGTCACCATTTACATTGATGTACACATACATCTGTCTGTAACCACCGAAGAAGCAGTGTTGCGAGATATATTCAACACTCATTAAGATTACAATTGATCAAAGCAACAACCCCAGCAGCCGCCATATTGACAAACCGCAATCTATTGACCACGTGCACACCTGAAAGCTGTATGGGAGAAGTAGGACGTGGGAAGTGGGAAGTCGGGAGTGGGAAGTCCCCACTGGGCTTTCCATCTATGAAGTACGAAATTTTAAGTGAGAAGTAGGGTGTTCCCACCGGGCTTCTAAACAAGGAAGTGGGAAGTAGGAAGTTGGAAGTGGGGATGCCCCACCGGGCTTGCGTAAGAATCAGATTATGCCTACATGTACATCATATGATCGTGATGATGGTGACAACGAAACCACCAAAAACGAGCACACAGTTGTCGTGTGTTGTGGGGAAGTCCCTCACAGCAAACACGGGTAGCTGACCCAATGTTGGTTTGATGTTATTCAAACCAGTGGTGGTTAGTGTTGTTTCAGCCTATAGTTTGCAAAAGTGGCCATGGCATATTAAATTTAGCATTCCAAGAAATTGTGATCAATAGTATCTTGTTGACACTTCATGGTCCGTCTCAGAAACGTACATGTATATCTATCTGCCTTTTCTGGCTTTTCTTGTTCAGACTTTCATCAAATGCCACAGTGAATGGACCTGTGATTTCTTTCCGCAGCTCCTGCTTAAAATGTACTGCCAGTCCAAATACGGTCAAATAGGCTGTTTTTCTATCCCCACAACTGAACTTTGATGCCAAGTAACTATCTGGGAACATCACTTTGAATAAACGATCAATTTGATCATTCGATTTGCACGAATTATGGCATACAACTGTGGGCAAAGTCCACAACATTTCTGTCTTCAAATAATCAATTTTCGTGCACCTATTTTTAACTGACACTGGACTTGTAACCTTCCCAGACAACATGCGACCGTTGGTTGTACGTTGGCTCATCATACGTAGTTGGGTTGTCCAAAGTTGGCTGTCAACGTCGGCCCAACATCTTTCTGCTCATTGGCAACTGGTTGGCCCACTAGAGTATACCAACCGTTGGTGACAACGTTGGGCCGACGCCTGACAAACGTAAGTTTACAACTATACATTCCAACGTCGGGCAAACGTTGGCCCAACTCTGTCACGTGACAGACCCCCTTACCACATAATAAACAAACAAATAAACAAATTTGTTTTGACCCCCGCCTACCCACTGGCAAAAATATAACAGAGAAATATTTGTTCAGCATGGTATCGCTTAGCAAAATTCTGCCTATTTGCTAATCAAATTTGTAATTGATTCTGAGAAAAATATTTATACATCAAGTATAAGGATTTCTAGCAAGTTACAACGTGGAAAAGAAAATTGCTAATCAATAATTTTCAAACAATTTTTTTCCTGAATAATCACATTGGCCTTGACCCCCCATCCCTTGGCCTGACCCTCCCAGCCCGTAAGGAAATGTAATCCAGAGAGGCTACTGCGTGAAACGAAAAAATGACCCTTTAATTTAATATTTGTTACCCCCCCCCCCCCCATGTGCCCACCCTGCCTGATTTTTTTAATGGCATTGATCACACCCCCTCTCTTTATGCCTTACCCTCCCTTTCAAAAAAAAGTAATTTTGACGGACAGACAGACGGACAGACAACCCGACTACATAATGCCTTTGGTCGCAGGCGAGCGGAGGCATAAAAAATCCTTTACATGTATAAAAAATTTGATTTAATTAGCAAATGACCTTAATTGCATAGCAATATGTGACGCGTCACCAGACATTTTTTTCCCTCAAGGAATACTCACGTAACTGTCATCCCAGCTATAGCAGCACGTATGTTGACTCGTTCACCATTTCGACCATTAGATCTGGAATAGCGATTAGTTTTCTGCACTGCAGGAGGCACCCCCTCGGACATATCTGTTTTATGGCGAGAAATGATGTGTCACACTACAGAGTGGTCAGAGTTTTCCTGATCCTGCCTTGATGAGTCCGGATCCGCAATTTGTGCTGGCGTCACTCGCACTAGCTCGGATATGTAACACTCCTGTCCAGTAGAAGATCCTGTGCAGTGTGCTTGAGTGGAGCCAATTGGGGTGACATACGCTTCCTTCAGTTGAGCAGGTTACAGGTCTTGAATAACGTCTGTGAATTCTGGCAGACACTCTCTGTTGTGTGTGGGGTACTGGGATGATTGCTAGTAGTAGTACTTTTCGCCCCCATTCGGGAAGGGTCATTAGGGATCTGTTTCGTCTGTTGGATGCTGTTACGGCATTGTACGGAAGCACTAGTCTACAGCAATCATCCAAGGGCAGCTGCAGCCTCCTCGTATCTGGCTATAATCTTCGGGCGGATTGCCAGTGGCGTACCCTGGTTCCTCCGCTCAACAGCGGAGCCAATGCAGCACCCGCATCAGTGCTGGCGCTGATGTAGGCTGTGGTAGCCTTAAATAACCGGCAATAGCGTGTTTGACATTAGGTCTCTCACGTGGGATGAATGGAGTTACCCAGAGGGAGTGATCCTTCCTATTGTTACTCTGGGGACTATCCGTCCCGAGGATAGCGGAGCTGCGCAAAATGCCACAGCGAAACTCAAGTCTCCGGCCGTCTGGGCATGTCTGGGGGTATATCCCCTAGACATGCCCAGAACCCCTTATCGGGCGAGCGAAGGAAAACGCTCTCAATAACCCACCATGCCCTATCACCCCCACCCTCACATCATCATCTGTACATCATTCATCTCATCAATTGACTACAACGTTTTTATCGTATTATAATGTCACTTAAAAGACCTTTTGTGCCGAAAAGTGACGTAAAGCAATTATTTACTACTACTACTACTCTCTGTTGTGGCGTATATGTCTTCACGACAAAATTCACCAGGTGGAGGAAGTATTAGTAGTCAATGGTCTACTGTTAATAATCGCCATCAATTCATAAAAAAATGTTCTCAAAATAGACATATCTACCCTTGATCCGTGTTGCTGTAACATTGCAGCTAAAATACTTCTAATAGTTATGATGTGTCTTTCCCAGACTCCGCCCATATGGCTAGAGTAGGGACTATACAGTTTTGATCGTTCCACTGGAGTAAAATTCTTTGTTATCTAATACACAGCCAGGTTATTTACGAATGTTACTATGTCTGTCATCTTGGAATGTGTACCCTTTGTTTTAATTTCACGGTTTTTTGAAAGCCAGCGGTTTTTAAACCTGTCAAGCAGCTCTTGTATCATGTTACACAGGTTTTGCTGGTTTCCAGCTCATGGAGGTATTGGAGTTTTGATTGCTCCACTTAATGTCAGCGTATTTTCTCAAGCCGGATTCGGTAACAGTTGAATAATTTCTAACCTTGTTGATGAATGCTTGGCAGATGGTATATTCATCACCAAATCTTCTCTTCATGATCCTACGAGCTTCTTTGTAAGCCTCTTCTGCATCCATGATCACTTCACAGCCCTCTAGAGCGGCACGAGTTTCCCCTTTATATTATTGCAACATAAGCTGTGGCTTCCCACTTTCTGGAATTTCATCGTAGTAATCTTTTAACTCTTGTTCTTGAGCTTTAATTATGGCTTCTCTTTCTACTTTCTCACGCTCCATATCTAATCTCACCTTATGGCTTGCTGTCGCAACTCAAATAGTCTCTGATCCTGTTCACTCTTAGTATGTTTAATTCTTCTTCTGCCTTTACTATTTCGGCATTGGTGTACTTTCGTTTTGGAATTTGATGATGTTCAAACATGTTGCTTAGGTTCAGGTTCCATAGCTTCATCTGGTCAGTCTTTGCTTTTGAGCCAGGAATTTACAACACAGAAGCGTTTAAAAATCTCAAATTTCTTATCATAATACTGATTAGATCCTTCAAATTCCTCTTGATTAGTGAGTAATTTGTGATAATCTTGGTGTGAAGTTTTTTGCTTGCCCGTTAGATTCATCATTCATTAGCACATTGATGTTATTTGTTACGCGCGTCACTGCACCTTTTCTGGCACCACATGCGGTTTTCTTGGTAATTTGATCAACTAATAATCTTTCTCAAGATGTCGTGTCTGTGGTGTTTATAATTCCGAATTTAAACTATTGATGTAGTGCACTAAACACTACACTAAGACAATCGGGGTTGTCATCGAATTTTTTTATAGATTTCCTTTATATTCCTTTATTTGTGCCCAGCAAATCAATACAAACATAAGTAATCTTGTTTATTTACATGGTGTCAAAGATGTCAATCATAGATGTTGTAATACATAGATGTCAATCATAGATGTTACACAGCGTTGTTGTGTGCGGGCGAAGAAAGAACAAACACGAACACCACTTAGGAGCTTGAGTAATCTAATTTCCCGCGTTATGGTGAACGAGATTTTGAAAACATTACAAATAAACATCAATCGGGAATAACATTACAAACATCGTTAATAATTCAACAAACTCAAATAAACACAACTTCTAGGTGAAGATGCACTCACAGAATTAGCATCTCCCGGTATCCCCACACAGCATCAATAGATTCCATACTTTTACTGCTAGGCCTGAGAGGGGTGTAGCACTAGACACCCGTAACTGATCAACTACAATATATTATACCAAAGTTAAATATGTCATTTAAACAGCAACATGTCGGATTAACAATATTATTATTACAGGTTATAATTAAATCACTGAATTACTCATATATATCACCTAATATTGCTAAGTTTACATTAATATTAAGCTAGATAAACAGATAATTATTCTAACCAAACATTGGAGATCATTCTTGCTTGAAATGGCTGCACAGAGAAAGGAAGGTGACAGGGTTCGCACTAAAACTCCAGAAACATCAACACTGAATATAATTAGCACTATATTGCTTTACACACCAGGTGACAACCTAGCTGGTCAACAGGTGACAACACAAAAAATTGTAACATATATATTATTTCAACACGGAGACAACAGATGTAACAGTCATTGACCTATCCTTGCCAGTGGTGTACCCAGGCTCCTCCCCTTAACAGCGGAGCCGATGCAGCACCCGCATCAGTGCAGGCGCTGGTGTAGCCGTGGTAACCTTAAATAAACGGCAATAGAGTGTTTGACATTTGGTCTCTCACTCCTGCAACATGTGTTTGAAGACCTTAAATTATAACGCTTTTAATTTAGTTTGATGCTAAACATGTCTTGTAAATGTTTGGGAACAATTTTGTGAATGCACTAATCAATTGATGAGATGAAATGATGTACAGGTGATAATGTGAGGGTGGGGTTGATAGGTTATGGTGGGTTATTGAGAGCGTTTTGGGGTTCTGGGCATGTCTAGGGGATTTACCCCCAGACATGCCCAGACGGCTGGAGACTTGGGTTTCGCTGTACAATTTAATGCTGAAACTCGCGGAGCTCTGCTATCCCCGGGTCGATAGTCCCCAGAGTAACAATAGGAAGGATAACTCCCTCTGGGTAACTCCATTCATCCCACGTGAGAGACCTAATGTCAAACACGCTATTGCTGGTTATTTAAAGCTACTACAGCCTACACCAGCTCCAGCACTGATGCGAGAGCTGCATTAGCACAGCAGTTGAGCCGAGGAACCAGGGTACTAGCAATCCGCCCGAAGATTATGGCCAGATACGAAGAGACTGCAGCTTCCCTTGGACATTTGTTTTAGACTAGTGCTTCCGTACCATGCCATACAGCATGCAACTGGGTAAAAGTAATTTATATATCACAATTTTTTTACATGTAATACCTAAACATCCAATGGTAATGGACTATTTATATGAATGCCAGGTAATTTGGTATTGTTTATTTGCTCAATTGAAGTATTATCAATAAGTAGTTTAATGTATTTTTCAGATGCACTAAATCAGTTTAATTTTTGCCTTGATCCAATTAGCATTATTTTTGCTTGTATGATGATCTGTAGCGTCATTGGTAAATAGAAGCATGTTAGAAAAGCATGATTACTTATATATATATTTCATATATTACATCGATCCATTAGTAAATATCCATCTCTATAATGAAAATCACTAGCTTGGAAGCCGTGGTGAATTTAAAGTTCAATAATAAAAATAAAATAATCAGTATGGTTGCATATATCTTATTAACGCTAAGGTTTGTTATAAAAACAGGTCTTGAGCTCACTCTCTGATGTCATGGTTGATATCTTGCCTTTTAGACAATTCTTCACTCGTAAGACCAACAAGCCATTATTTTATTACTGTGTTTTGCTCTTCTTGATAAATATAATTGTTCTGCTCGTACCTTACTCAGGTCCCCATTTACACAAATCCGTGGTAGATCCTGTCCTGTTGTCTCGTCGTCCGTCGTGGCCTCTTCTGCACCTGCAATTCTCCGTCTGGGATCTAGTCACCCCCTTTCCGAGTATACTCATTGACAAATGGCATACGTGACAAACTAGCCACAACAGCTTGTGTCGTATGCTCTTGAAGTCATCCAACACGATGAACACGATCAAGTTCATGAGCCTTTCATCCTATTATTGACCACCTCCAATACTCTTTTTCCAATGTCCTCATCCTCAGGTATACCAGATGCACAAATATAATTTCAGCGTGACTACTGTTCCAAGTCATCTATTTTTTGATTTGGCGTTTTTCCGTCTTCTTGTAGAGCCTTGATAAGAACATATTTTGCCTCATAGTTTTCTTGAAGTTTTCAATATTTCTACCCAGACTGTTGACACATTCCTTTATATTTTGAAATCCTGTGATTTTACGGAATTGTTTATGAGACAAAAAAAGTAAGTGGAATCTGAACAAAATTATCAGGACTCATCATCTGTACATCATTCATCTCATCAATGGACTGCACTGTTTTTGTCGTATTACAATGACCATTGGTGCTGAAAAGTGACGTAAGGTAACAATTGACTACTCTATATATTCTGTGTCTGTCTGTGCTGCCTTGTGTTGTGGTTTTTGTCTTGATTCCATCTCTTATCTTTGTTGTAAACTCTCGATAACAGAGTAAAACAAGTGTTTCTATGTCAGTAGTGCGCAGAAATGCTGGTTTTGATACTGTCGTACCAATTTCAATGATTATTGGTCAAGTGAAGCTTTTTTTATGAGAGGTGTCACATATGCTGTCTTGAGCATCGCAGGAATGACACCCGCCTTCATAGACCAGTTTATTATTTGACATAGCATAGGGAGATGTGCTTTTTCAGCAATGGTGTTAGAAGTTGGTCAATAGGGCATGATTTTGCTGGCCCATTTATTCAAGAGCCCACAATCCCAGCAGACGCGAGGCGTTGACCAATGATGTTTTAATGTTGGCCGCTGCTGACGATGATGTGCCAACATTTAAACAGCATTGGGTCAATCGCTTGTCAACACGGTCCTTTTGTTGAGGAACTCACCAGTCACTGTGTGGGTGGTGTGTTCTTGCCTCACACACAACACTGAATACATACCCAGCAACCCGATGCTGATACAATGTTGGGCCAATGTCACAGACAATGGGCCAACATTAAATCACATTGCGAGTCTGGACGATACGTCTTAGCAAGCACGGAACATTGACGCAATGCTGGTTTAATCTTGGCCTACCGAATGCCACAATGTGGCAACTTTAAGCCAGCAACAGTTCAATAGCGTTAGTCCGGGATGACGTGCTATAGCGTGCTAAAAATAGCACACGCACCTGTACCCACCTGTGTAGGACAAGCAGCCGGAATCGCCTGGCTGTCAGCGTGACTGTTTACTATTATAAACCTATGTTTCTCAGATGGAATCTCACTGGATCCGTCTTTGCCATCAGAAATGTCACTAGGATAGGTCGAAATCAAACATCCTATACGATTTCATTAATGGTTTTTATCAGCTAATTTAACGTATCAAACGCACCTCGCAAAACATTTGCATAACCTTTTACCTGTTCGTGTGATTCTACATCTTTGAAGCTCAACATTTTTTTTGACCATGCCCTTGCAATTTTAGTTTGGTCACCATAATTAGTTTTTAATCTTTGTAATGCTTCCTTGTAACCTTCTTGTGCGTTTGCAAAGTACAAGCACAATGCAATTGATTCCTGCACTCACATGTGAATTGGTGAAGTCGCATTAATTTTTCAGTGTCGGAAATAGTGGGTTTATCAACCAAGTTAAATAAATGCGTGAATGTACAATATTGAAGTGGATCACCATTATATTTGAACAATGCTGTAGGCGGCAGTCTTATTGAATTTGTATTACATACTGTAATTTTGAAAGTTCAAAAATTGTGCAAAAGATTGATCAGTGGAAACGGATTCACGGAAGGTTGACTGCATATTCTCTTTCTTTTCACCTTTCATTCCTTTATCTCTGCTTTAAGCTTATTGATTTCGTCTACTTGAGTCTGAGAAAAGGTCTGGGCTATGTCTTCTGTTTCAGAAGTTATCTGACCTTCAGCTTGAGCCTGATGTTGTATTTCAGTTTGGTTACCTGGTTTAGTTTGAGGCTCAGCTCGGGCAGGAGGTTCATTGACATGAACGGGTACGTTGTCCAATAGCTGCCCAGCTTGATGCTTCAGCTTTTGCACATCTCTCAAGACCAGTTCATAATATGCCTTACTGTCATCAATGTTGTTCTCATCGAGGAGTTGATGATAAGCGGTATAAACATCATTAAATTCAACTAAGGCGGCATTAAGCTCATTATCTTGTTCTTGAATGGCGGTACTTAAGTTATTATTGATTTTAATTAAAGCAGCTTTAGCGACGCCTCTCTTTTTCTTTAGTTGTTCGAGTTCAGCGGCGTCATGTGTTGTAGGTGGCGCCATCTTGGGTGGATAAATAGTTTATTTAATATATTTTTATTTGTGTTAAATTTTTTGTAGAAATTTCCTTCCGAATAAATGTAAAGACAAAACCAAAAACAATAACCCTAGCTATTCTCACTCCTACATCACTTTATTTAATGTTTAGGCAACTGGTAGGTATATGATATGTAGTAGGTAGGTATATGTAGTGCAGGCAGGGTTCAACTGTACAGAAATAAAATAATGTCCTGAGTTTTACAATAAAATACTAATTCCTTATTATTAATAGCCATAGGCGCACACATATAGTTACCTTCTAAAATAAAAATTAGAAAATTAGAAAAAACATTTGTAATGCGCCGTCATTTCTCATTAGATTTATGGGCGCAGAAATGTACATGAGGCATCAAGGAGACCACCATGATTCTCTAAATAAATGAGTCTTCAAACTATTTTTAAACTTATCTGAGTCTGTTATATATCTTAGTTCTGCAGGCAGTGCATTTCACAGTCGTGGCCCAGCAACAGCAAAGGCCCGGTCGCCAAAGGTCCTAGTTTTTCATGTACGTGGCTGTATGAATGTGATCTGTCGTGAAGAGCGCAGTGTGCACTTTACATCACGCTGCTCCAGTAGCTCACACAGATATTCGGGAGCTTTGCCATGAGCTGCAAGGAAGGTCAGCCATAGTACTTTACAGCAAACTCTCTGTTTCACTGGTAACCAATGTAGCTGCATTCGAACGCCAGAGATGTGCTCGTGACGACGCACACATGTTATCAGCCTTGCAGCACTATTTTGCACACGTTGCAGTCTATCGAGCTGGTACTGTGGTAAGCCCTGATATAGTGTGTTGCAAAAAACCAGTCTAGAAATCACCAATGACTGGACGATTTGGCGAGTGGCAGTAAGTGTCAAATGTGATCTGATGCGGCGAATATTTCTCAACCAGAAATAGGATGACTGGCAATTTTTTTCAATTTGGGAGTCCATGTTGAGAGAACTGTCAAAAATTACACCAATATTTCTTGCAGATGTTGTTGGTTGAATATTAGATTCTCCAATTGTTATTGGTTCAACATCAATATCACCATCACTCTGTGACGACACAAGGTAGACATACTCCGTCTTGTCAGTGTTCAGTACAGTGGGACCTGCTGGTTGGTCAAAGTGCCAAGTCAAAACAGATACCGACAATTGTCACACATTTTACTGAAAAACAAACAATATGAATAACAATAAAACACAACCTTTTTTTACCACAAATTAGGGGCATTATCTTTGATTATGGCATTTTAAAGGACAAATATTTCGATGTCAAAAACGCAACTGTCATGGCTGAACAACAGGTTGGACAAGGAAACGTATCACTGCACAAAATGTTGAACAAGATGAACAAGTAAAGTTGTGCTGCACAATTGTTTACAGGCAGATCAATTATCATTTGAGACATACATGAAAGATTATTTATTATAGTCAACTGACAGAAATGTCTTTCAAGAATATTACATAGCCTTTCGTGTTATTGGCATACAATTAAGAATTCTATATGGACACTTACTAGAGAGCATCTCTTACCGACCGGGTACATTCATATCCGCATTTTTTGTCACACAGTTCCACGAGGTGGTGACATAATTGAAGGTGATCTTAGTGGAGCTGGATGACGAGAAGTTACTGTTCCACGAAGTGGTGACATAATTGCAGGTGATCTTGGTCAGCAGGAGGTTGAGAAATTAGTGTTCCACGAGGTGGTGACATAATTGCAGGTGATCTTGGTGGAGAGGGTGGAGTGGGAGGTGGAGATGTTACTGTTCCACGAGGTGGTGACATAATTGAAGGTGTTCTTGGTGGAGTGGGAGGACGAGGTGGTCACATAATTGCAGGTGGTCTTGGTGGAGAGGGTGGAATGGGAGGTGGAGAAGCTGCTGTTCTCTCAGAATCACTGGATTCATCATCTGTAGAGCTACATGTATCATCAACCACTTCAGTGGCTTCCTTTTTCGTCTGAGAAGGTTGAGTGGTAGGAGGTAGTTCCTCTTCTGAATCTTGGTACTGCTTATTAGGGTTGAATCAGATAACGATTTTGACATGATATCAGTGAAAGCTATTATGATTTGGACACGCACTAGCCCAGAAATACGCTTTGTGAACATGCTAGCCCTTATCCTCCTGCTGAGTTAATTTATTTAAATTTTCAGCCACTTGAAGTTGTGTTTTGCTACGGCGACCCACAACTTCAAGTGGCTGAAAATTACACATATTTGTTTAATTTGTACACAAATATTTGCAATTCAAAATCATGATGTTTAAACACACATTTTATTCACAATCACAGTGATTTGGTCGAATCAAAAGACGTATTGAAAACGACAAAAGCCGTGATCAGCAGAATAAGACTCCCAGCAAACATGAGGCATTGGACTCCCAGCGAACATGAGGCATTGGCCCGATGTTGGGCCGACGTCGTGCAACTATTGGCCCAACGTCGGACCGATGCTTTTTGCTTACTGGGCTAATGAGCACAGTGATAGCTGTTGGCAGCACGTGACGACAGCCAAAGCTGTTCACAGAGGGCTATTTATAGACCATACCAGTGGTAGCCGCGGCTGAGTCAGATATCATAATGAAATGCAGGCAGACTATACATACCCCTTTCCTCCAGCAATCACACAGTAGGCTTTGGCATAAATAATTGTGTCTGTTTGTAATCAACTAATTAAATCTTATACATATACTGGCATCATTATTAAAGCATTCATTTCTAGGTCGCTTTTTTCAGATGTCAGTGTTGTAGTAACAAAATGTTCTGTTAATTTTAACGAGAGTGCCTCTTCAACAGCAGCATTTTCAAATTATTTTGAATCGTTTTTACGTTCTTGTACGTTGCGAGTAGTTAAGAGAAGGAGTCTATTATGAGATTTTGTGGATGTATTAATTCTGCATGGTCCACTTCTGGGACAATCAATACCTGTGACTGTCGCTTAGGCATCGGAAGCATTTTTTTCCTTAGCAAGATCCCAACGTTGGTGCAATTTTTTTGTTTATAGATTTAACATTACCACACTCCATGATTACCGCCACATGACGTGTTAATTAGCTACCTTTGAGTTTGTCTTTGGCCGCTGCAACAGAAGCACCTAATTTCCCAATAGTTTTAAGGCTTCACCAGCTATATAGTGTCTGAGCTGCAAATGTTTATATTCCGGAATAAGCGGCGCTTGATCAATACATGCTGTGAAGGCTGCATTCCAATTAGTATAATTTGCTTTATTTCAATAAAATACAGTGATGGATACACACATTAGTTGTTTTCACATGTCTTTAAAGATGTTTTTAAAGATTAATTAGCACATTGATTTGGATAAGAACTAAGGGAATGTCAATGTTGATTCGCATCTGGTGATTGATCAAATATAGATGTAGAATTACATTGGCCACCAGCGGGAGGAGATGATATTACAGGATTTTCGCAACCTTTCTAATCTCCTGTTTAAATAAAAATCTAGGCAGGCAGAATCTGATATTACCTTTTTCGATAGTGATCGCTCCTGTACAGATTGTAGGGATTGTCACTGAAATGGCCTTACTGTCGGAAAAATGACGTAAAAACGACATTTTACTTACTTACCAGTATAACTTAGCTCCCGTTTCACTGGCCTAATGAAGCAAATTACTTGCCCCAGACTTGATTTAGCGCTCATATATGCTGATTGATAGCCTCCAAGTAGAGGTTTTAGTACCTCTCGCTGCCACGATGGTCTATTTTTAACACTCTATCTCCCCACATCGACCTCCTTTAAATAGCTTATCGAAAGTCCATGATTTGTGCTTGCAACTCTTCTAATTCATCTGACTCTCCACATAAATCAAGCTCTAAAATCACTACTGTCCATATCTTTCAATGTGACTGGATTGACATAGAAGGTGATGGGGCATTTTTTTAAGGCAAAATAGATTATATTTTGCCAATACTCCTCAGTTATGGCACGGAGAGGAAACTAATCACCATGCATAGTCTCGTGGAGGGAAGATTGAGAGGTTAAATTTCTATGGTATTATGTCTCACGTGGGACGAATAGAGTTATATTAACTATTGCTACATAACATTGTGGACTATTCGACCCAAGGATAGCAGAGCATTAAATTTCAGCATGTAAACTGGTTTTATCCGTGACACAAATCCTGGTCACGGCACCAATGTAAACTGGTTTTATCCGTGACACAAATCCTGGTCACGGCACCAATGTAAACGGGTCTTATCCGTGATACGTTGACACGCTATCGTCGGGTGTCCAAATGTTCTGGCACGGCAAACACAACACTCGTGTTGTACAGCGAAACTCAAGTCTCCGGCCGTCTGGGCATGTCTGGGGGTATATCCCCTAGACATGCCCAGAACCCCTTATCGGGCGAGCGAAGGAAAACGCTCTCAATAACCCACCATGCCCTATCACCCCCACCCTCACATCATCATCTGTACATCATTCATCTCATCAATTGACTACAACGTTTTTATCGTATTATAATGTCACTTAAAAGACCTTTTGTGCCGAAAAGTGACGTAAAGCAATGATTTACTACTACTACAACACTCGTGGATAAAGTTAAATTAACTCTTGAATATATATAAAATATATATTAAGCATAAAACATTCAATTTCTCAGTACACTGATGTTAGTACTTATATCTCGTTGTGTAATTTTGCTGTTGCTTCAGTGATCTACAAGATGTTAGATACCGAAGCAACTCCCACTAAACTTAGCCAAACCCGAAACGTCTCTGTTACAATACTCCCCAATTTCTCTCTGACTTTCTCCCTGAATTTTCCTCTGAATTTCCTCTCGAAGGCTATAGCGGATCCCGACGGGCGCGGTCACTTCCTGTGGTGAAATGACATCTCCACCAATCAGGATCCTTACTTTGATATACATTCACATTCCTGGGCTGTTTTCCAGAACCGACTCACACAGGCCCCCAGAACTAGGGGACGTCCTGTATGACAATTAGTACTTGTCGCAGTACCGTCTCCACCATGTGGTTCACATGTAAACAGCCCAGGACAGCATGTTTATTCTACCCTTTACTTACCGAAATCCCAATTTAGCCACCTGTTACTTTACATTGTTACAAGCATGTCTGGTGGTAAATCCCCTAGACGTGCAAAAAACGGTTATCAAGGAAAACTCTCATTGGGCGAGCGAAGGAAAACACTCTCAATAACCCACCATGCCTTATCACCCCAACCCTGACATCATCATCTGTACATCATTTCATCTCATCAATTGACTACAACGTTTTTATTGTATTACAATGTCACTTAAAATACCTTTTGTGCCGAAAAGTGACATAAAGCAATGATTTACTACTACTTTTCTCAGTGTCAACATTTAAGGTGCCATGTGAGATATACGATTTATAATCCAGAAAATCTGTAAATTGCATTGGTACAATCTTGTATGGATTGTGCCTTCGCGCTAAGCAAATTATATTGTGCCATTGGTCGGGTACATCAATTCTGGAATATTTTTTGGCAGTTTCAATCGCAGAAGATTTATGGTAAACTGACACCCGAGACAAATGCAGATCCTAACATGAACTATAATATGATTCTTGATATCCTAACAGAGTCCATGAAGAAACACTTCCTGATTAAAACAGTCAAATACAATAAGCGAAAACATAAGAGAACAAATAATAATAATATAACGAGTTGCATTAATAAATGAATGAACAAAAGAGACAATTTATATCGTAAACTGAAGGAAACATCACCTATGTGCTCTGTACTATCCCACGCGAGGATAGCGTGCCGTGTCGTGTAGAAAAAAACAGGGTCTCTGGACGTCTCACCATGCGTGGGGGTAAATTCCCCAGGCATGCCCAGAATCCCTCATTAGGCCAGTGAAGGAAAACACCTACAAGAACACACCATGCTCTATCACCCCACCTCACGTTATCATCCGTTCCTCATTTATCTCATCAAAGAACTGCACTGTTGCTTTATGTTAAAAACAGTACCATCTTGAGCTTTTAACACTGCTGATTTAGAACCAAATACTACTCACATCCTTTTCTGTTGCAGCCTGAACTCTACCACCAGCTAGCTGAATAAAATATCCATCTGGTATGAAGCGCTGTCAGCAAAAATAATGATTTTTGATTTATTTGTCACAATATAAGCAGTTGCCCCACAGTCCACCACAAAATAGTCCTTACATATATTGAGGTCGCACACATAGTCAAAACTTACTTTGAAGGAAAACGTGTGAACTTCAGCTGGTTCAGCGTTTGTAGTTTTTACAGAATCTTTTTTACGAGATTGATTTGTATAATGAGTACCCACTTTGCAATGGTGGCACCACTTTGTAGAGCCCCTTTTACTTGCTCCACACTCAAAAGATTTGTGTCCCTTCCTGCTGCACTTAAGCAGCATTTTAAGTCACTGGAATGTTTTTCCTTCTCCTCCTAGCTTTGCAAGGTCACTTTGAATTCACTAAAACTCATTACTGGTTCTTTCTGTGTTACAATATCGATAAAGGTATTATATTCTTGGGGCAGTCCCTTTAGAATCATATCAACAAGCAGTGAATCACTCACTTTCTCCCCAGCCTGCTTCAAATAATTTTCTGCTGTTAAAGTTTCACCTGGCTCCTCTTTTAAAGACGTGGGTTCAATGTACAAGGATATTATCCTCCGTTTACCTTTACCTTGGTAGTGATTTCTTAAGAGTTGTAAAGCTTTCGTACTGGTGTTCTTTGCATCTTTAATACTTAGAGACAAACTCCGATCGTCTAAAAATTGTACAAGTTCAGAAAATGTTCCATCATTTTTCTCATCGTCTACCTCTTTGCCTGGCAAAATGGCTGCCTGAAGTTTCAGTGATTTGAGGTGACCCAGGAACCGCACCTCCCACAACTCATACTTGTTCTCATCCCCGCTGAGCACAAAGCTCATGTGGGTGGGCCCATAACCTGTTGAACTAGCAGATGTCATGACGGAGGATATTAACACAAACACAAAGATAAAATATAAAACACGTCTATTCAAAGTGAGAGAGAATGACATGAAATACACTTTATTATGACATCTGACTGTTACACAAAACACTCACCAGGTGTAAGGAACAAGAATGGTATTACATATCTCAACCAAAGCAACAATTTACTACTAATACTTTACCGATTTTAATGTACAAAATAGGAAATTGTTATACTATGAATTTTTTGCTGAATACCCAGCCATATTGGAATACAGGGCAATGAACGGGCTGATGTTTTGGCCAAGGCTGCCCTGGATAAGACAAAACAGTTTTATTATATACCATATACTGATTTCAAGTACAACATATCTGTCTACCTTGATGACATTTTGCAAGGTGAATGGAACATAAATGTCACCAGCAAATTGTTTGAGGTACAACCAATTATTAAGCGATCTTTTACACCAATGGAACGCAGAAAAGATGACGTTGTCTTATGCAGGGCTAGAATTAGCCATGCCTATTTCACAAACGGATATTTATTGAGAGGAGAATTGCGCCCTATGTGCTGCAATACTCGTTTCACTGTAAGATATGTCCTTCTCAGTTGTGCGAAATATACGCATATCAGAAGGAAATATTTTTCGTTTAATTCCCTATTTGAACTATTTAGGGACACCCATGCAGGTTTTATTATACAATTCCTACGGGAATGTGACCTCTATTATATGTTTTAATTCTTCGACTTAGATTTGTAGTTTTTACACAATCATAGTGGGGTACTGGGATGATTGCTAGTAGTAGTACTTTTTGCCCCCATCTGGGGAGGGTCATTAGGGATCTGTTTCGTCTGTTGGATGCTGTGTACGACATCGTACGGAAGCACTAGTCTACAGCAATCATCCAAGGGCAGCTGCAGCCTCCTCGTATCTGGCTATAATCTTCGGGCGGATTGCCAGTGGCGTACCCTGGTTCCTCCGCTCAACATCGGAGCCAATGCAGCACCCGCATCAGTGCTGGCGCTGATGTAGGCTGTGGTAGCCTTAAATAACCGGCAATAGCGTGTTTGACATTAGGTCTCTCACGTGGGAATGAATGAAGTTACCCAGAGGGAGTGATCCTTCCTATTGTTACTCTGGGGACTATCCGACCCGAGGATAGCGGAGCTGCGCGAAATGCCGAAGAGTTTCATCATTAAATTGTACAGCGAAACTCAAGTCTCCGGCCATCTGGGCATGTCTGGGGGTATATCCCCTAGACATGCCCAGAACCCCTTATCGGGCGAGCGAAGGAAAACGCTATCAATAACCCACCATGCCCTATCACCCCCACCCTCACATCATCATCTGTACATCATTCATCTCATCAATTGACTACAACGTTTTTATCGTATTATAATGTCACTTAAAAGACCTTTTGTGCCGAAAAGTGACGTAAAGCAATGATTTACTACTACTACTACACAATCATAGTGACTTGATAAGTCGTTCGTTTTATAATCACTTCATATTTTACATTATTCATACTGACATTTGTATGCTCATTAAACTGTGTTGTAGTGCAACATGTTATCAAACTCGTTACATATAGGTGCCAGGAGCATCATCATAATATTATCATATCAAACGTTTTAAACTGAATATTTTAGTGCGAACATGCTGTTATTAGTCTTTTCTCAACCACTTTTATATACAATATCCCCCTATACAATATGGGATATTGTAATAGTAGGTTTTTTACTGAAATGGCCATACTGCCCGAAAAGTGTAGTAAAAAGACATTTTACTTACTAATACTTACTCAAGTTCGTCATTTTTCTCTTTTAAATCAGAAAAAAAAAAATTCCGCGCAATTGATTCGTCTCTGGATTGCGCCAAACGCATAACCATTTTGTCTAAATTGTCTATCAGCTCATCAGTTGTTAGAAAACGATCCCTATAATCTTCGAGCTCGTCGATTTTATTCTGATAAAAATCAGCTGCGGATATTGTTGGTGTGAATAGTAAACAGCCAATGATAAAATCACGATACCAAAAATCTCATGCAATCAATGTGCACAAATGAGAAACAAAACACAGCAATTGTGCAGTAGATCAGTCATCAAGACTCACAATGCAGACAAACACTTAATAAGTACAGCCAGTCTACATAATGCAAAGTAAAGAACTGAACAGAAGTGTTAACACGTGGTCAACAATCACTGTTATCCGACTAATGTTATCAATGCTCAGCGCTCACTTAAAATGACAGTTAGCTAATATCTGAATATATAAATCACAATCATCAAATAAAATTCATGGACAGCAAAATATCAAATATGTCAGCACTGTCCCGAAAGGTGTGAACAAGAAACCATCAAACAAGCGGCGCCAATTCAACGTCGGGACAATGCTGGCCCACCGTTCATGATGTCGGAACAACGTTGAACCAGCATTTGTCAACTGGGAAACGTGCAGTCAGCATAAAAACTGAATTAATGTTCAGCGAAAATGCTGGCACCCGAGAAAGCCGTCAAAGACGTGGGTGACACTTTCGGCACAAGGGCACATACACATATATAATTCTATCTGACTGGATAGGAAACTTCAGTCAAACATACAAATAATTTCAATACAATATAGGGGGAAATGGGTGTCACCTCCGCGTGGTCCCCCCTGGGCAACTTCTTAGAAGGCCAAGCACACCCAAATGTTTTTGCCTTTCTGCAATTTTCATTCAACCAGGGTTTTATTTTTTGTGTCGTGAAGTTTCTTTCTCATGTGTTTTTTGTCTTTGCTTTCTGGTGGTTCATATTCATATTTACATATTTTTTTATATATTTTTTCATTGTACAGTGGGTTCTTTGAGCTGTGCTGGGTGATTTCTCTGGGATGTTGCCCCCGGATTGATCGTCCAGCACATACTTTGTACATATACGGAATTGTTTAAGTATATATTAGTGTATCGTCATTGTTTGATTCACCCGGGTTGTAATAATTTAATGGTTTCTCTGTGGCATCCTGTCGGATTATGCAGCATGTCAGAGAGAAGCCATTGCCATACAATTACCTGTGGTGACTTACGGTGTTCTCACGGTTTGTGATCGCTCTGTGGTGCTCTTCAATATCACATACCTTATTACCAACTGTGGGGCACTGTAAGTCTTTAATTTTTGAGAATTTGGTCTTTTGTTGTTTAATGGTTTCTCTGTTCATTGTTTCATATATTCATAATAATTTTTGCACAACTATGGTTGTTTTTGTTGAAAAGTGATGTCAGGCATTATTTGTTTCTACTGTTATATATTTGTTTTTGACACAAACACGTTTTGCGATTTACATAAAAATAGTTATTTTTGTCATTTTTTAAAACTATTTATATTGTGTATCGGCGTTGGCGCTGTCTAAGGTTTTTAGAATGTATATATATCCAATACAAAACTCGTTACATACAGGTGCCACAGGCACGATCATAAATCGTTTTTATCTGAATGCCTTAGTGCGGACATAATGTTATCATTTTGGACTTTTTACTTTTTCACTTTTACTCTTCAATAGGATGTGTTGTGATGTGTTCAAGATATCATATTATTATTTTAGTCTGAATTGTCATTTAAATGGCCATACTGGCCGAAAAATGAAGTAAAAAGATATTTTACTTACTTACTCAATACAATATAAGAATATACATGTAATACAATAATTAGAAATATACGTCATTCACGGAAATAGAAGTTACGTTTGTACGTCCTTCTCCAGATGTCATGCATTTCACACAAAACAAAGCATCATACAGTCACTCACAGCAAGTTGCAGTCGCATAGAAATTAGGAAACAAATAATTGTCAAGCAAATTGAACATAGAAGTAATACGTAGGAATAGGTTATTCTGCCGTGATTGACCACGCAGTATATTGGACTACTGACCACCGGCCACGACAGGTGTGAACACAATGACCTGATGACATGTGGTGTTCAGCCGCCAAACCAGCATACCCTCTGGGGCGCCAGACCATATACCATCTTAAAAGCCTACAAGTGCTTTATACGCCCTGTCCTTGAATATGGTTCACTGATAACTGGAGCTTTAAGGGAATCACAAGTGAAGGAAATGCAGATCTTTCAAAACAAGTGCCTGAGACTAGCACTTGGTGTAACCTACCTGGACAGAATGAGAACAATAGATCTGCATGACCTCACTAACGTCCCTATGATCAAAACTAGGATGACAGCAATGGCGGTTAAAACATTTAGATCACTTGAAAACACACAGTGTTTCAAGGATCTGGTGTTGAATCATGAGATCGTTCAAAAACGATCAGGCTCTAATACAATTCTGGATCAATTGCTGGCTGAAATCCAGGCTGACGCTTAAACACGGTTGACGGTTGACGGTTGACGATTGACGGATAACGGTTGAGCTCCTGTTCCCACATAGAACAGGGGCTCTGGGGGCGCCGTTCTGTGTGACATACCAAAAGCAGGGAGTTCCCTATCACTCCACTGCATGAGACAAGAACACGGTTGACGGTTGACGGTTGACGGATATCGGTTGAACTCCTGAACTCCTGTTCCCACAGAGAGCAGGGGCTCTGAAAGGAGCCGTTTTGTGAGACACATAAGGCAGTGGGCTTTCAATCATAGCACTGAAGGAGACGGATTCTGGTCTTAAGCAATGAGCTCTCTATCATTACATTGCTAGCTTGGGTGATGGCACGGCGGACACGGATGGTTGGCTAACGATGACGGTTCATGATGGTGGTTTCAAACACACTGCTCAGAAAGCAGAGCACATTTCAAAGGGTCAGTCCTTGCCCTTACTCTGGTGGCTGGTCGCCTCTTCCCTGGTTCCTTGTCTCCTGGACTTCTTCTTGCCATTGCTTGTACAATCACCTACCTCACCAGGTGAAAAGAGAGAGGCACTATAAGGTTTATACCAGAACTAGTGCATAATCTCGCGTCAGCCCTCGCGCTGCGCGCTCCTCTAGACTAGCATACCCTCACTCGACTAGAACCAACAGCTACAAATCACAACAATATGTTCTGATCGACCGTCTAAAAAATGGACAAGGCGGCCAAATTTGACACACGAACTTTCCAATTCCAAATGATTATTTACTACAATTTACAAATTTAACCAGATATGCGAGTAGGAACGCGGCATGCCTGTATAAAACACTAAAATTACATGGAATTAGAAATATGGCAATCTTTAACGCTTGAAATGCACATTCTTCTAGCGCTAAAAGAATGGGAATATTAAAACAATTACAGTACACTTTGTGTCGAGCACATGATATCACTCCCCTCTCAAATAAGGGAATAACGAAACAGTATCATGTGTAGCATCTACCCATTCTATTTTAAAATTATTCAAACTATTTGAGCCTGAACCCGAAATCAATGATAATTTACTTGGTAAAAAAACACGACATAATTATATTGCTTTATTTAAAACACTAGATTGATGATAATATCTAAACTTATTTGAAGAAAAAAATAATTGAGATAAAAAACACGTGGTCCACAAAATTTACAGACAAAATTAATCGGGAATTTGACAATTTAATTAAATTTGAGCGTGGTAATACGTTACGTGCACTCTGACACCAATGTTGTCTTTTTTATAGTATGAGATTATAGTACTAATAGTGAGTTACTACCTGTACTTTATTGACGACTGTCACAAAGATATCCAAGGAATTGTACATCTTGGAGATCCCAAAGGTGACCGTGTCATTTCAGTGCCAGGCAATAACTGACCGGTATCAGCGTGTCCAGAGCCAAGCTGAGAGAGGTCATGTGACCTGTCGAAATAGGTCACTGGTACAAGGTACCACATACTAAAAATCCCTACACAATTACAATGTCCCTTAAAAGACCATTTGTGCCGAAAAGTGACGTAAAACAATGATTTACTACTACCACTACATAGGTTGAACTCCCGCAGCTAAATCGTTAGTGCCAATTATGACAAAATCTGGTCTGATACTTTTTCACCTGGTCACGAAAATAATCAAGATCAAAATCATTTGAAATGTTTGCACCTCGTTTTCCAAATAAATGTAACGAGTGGAGAATTTTTTTGAGGCGAAGTTGTGAGGAAATGACATTAGAATTATTTTCATGTAAAAGTCCATTTTCAGGACGGACAGAGCCTGCAGCTGTCATGGCCGACAGAGTACGTCCACGTGCGCCAGTCATGCCAGTAGATCTATGACTATGGTAAAGAGAAAGATGATCATTCAACCCAGACACGAAAGAGTGTCCAATCATACATCTAACATATTTCACTGTGTAGAATAATTGTGTGTATCTTACCAAATAAGAAATTAAATTTTACATAAAAACAAATCGGTGTAGAAAATATTAAGAGTAATTGCTTGTGTTGTTTCTACAAAATTACTTTGGGCGAGCCTAATCTATCTTTATGTAGTGTTGATAAAAAGGGACACACTATTTTGATATTCTATGAAATACTTTCATAAAAACATTCAATTATGTATCATCAAAGGTAAGCCTATGTGGAATTGTGTGTGTGACATCGATCGTATGATATTACTTTTTGAGTCCTTGAAAGCCCTGGAGGAGAATTGCGACCTATGTGCTGCAATACTCGTCTCACTGTAAGACATATCCTTCTCAGTTGTGCGAAATATGCGCACATCAGAAGGAAGTATTTTGCATTTAATTTCCTATTTGAAATATTTAGGGACACACCTGCAGATTTTATTATTTAGTTCCTTCGCTAATGTAACCTATATTATATGTTTTAACTATTAGACTTAGACTTGTAGTTTTTACACAATCACTCCAATTTCATGGAGATATAGTGACTTGATAAGTCGTTCATTTTATACTCACTTCATATTTTACATTATTTATACTGAATTTTTTATACTCATTAATGTTGTAGTGCAGGCGCTACAGCATTTCATCAGACTCGTTACATATAGGTGCCAGGAGCATCGTCATATTATCTTATCAAACATTTTAAACTGAATATTTTAGTGTGAACATGCTTTTATTAGCTTTGTCTTTCCTTTACCACTCTAACTATACAATATGGGGTATTGTAATACTAGGAATTTCCACTTAAATGGCCGAGAAGTGAAGTAAAGCAGACATTTTACTTACTTACTTACATTAAAAGCCGTTTAAATCAGTAGCCTTACATCACATTTTATGTTTTTGCTTTGCACGTGTTAGTGATATTTCTAAATGTAGAAACATGACAAAGAAAGAAAGAAAGAAAAGAAGTCGTTAAATTAATAAATTTCCAATCAAAATAATTATAAGGTCGCTTCATGTACAATATATTGTATTTTTGTTTCACAAAGAGAGACACCCCTCTGGAGGTGGTAGAGGTTGAGCTATATTGTAGTTTTTGTTTCACAGAGAGAGACGCCCTTCTGAAGGAGGTAGAGATTGAGCTATATTGTAGTTTTTGTTTCACAAAGAGAGACGCCCCTCTGGAGCTGGTAGAGGTTGAGATATATTGTAGTTTTTGTTTCACAGAGAGAGACGCCCCTCTGGAGGTGGTAGAAGTTGAGATGCGGTGTGGGGAGACGATACCTAATGAGGCAGACTTTCTGATGGGATACGCCACAGTGCCGGGATTTGTCTCCTATCGAAGCAAGACGTCAGGATCATGGTACATTAAAACTCTGACACAGATGCTCGAGAAATATGCAAGAAAGTAAGTGGAATTACATTATCTATAACAGGGTTCTCACAGGTGGGATACTTCAAAACCTAGAAATACTCAATTCTAGAAAAAATATTCAAGGCCTGGACAGTACTTCAAAAATGTGATATTTACTACAAAATAATGTACTTGAAAATCCTTCAGTTTTGCCGAAAGGTTCACATCAAAAAATACCCTGACAGAGATTAAGTAGAGTAAAGTTCAATGTCTTGTTTACGTCACTTCTCGGCCAGTATGGCCATTTAAGTGACAATTCCTAGTATTACAATAGCCTATATTGTATTGTAAAAGTGGTAAAGTAGGCCAAACTAATAACAGCATATTAGCACTAAAATATTCAATTTAGAAAAGTTTGATATTGTGTTGGTGCTCCTGGCACCTATATTTATCGAGTTTGATGACATGTTGCAGTGCCTGCACCACATCATATTATAATGAGTATAAAAAATGTCTAACAGCATAAATGGCCTGACAGAGATATGCCTGATTATCTATGTGTTATTTTTATAGTATCACGGTGCAAGTTTTCTGTAGGCAGCTTTGCTGTCCTGGGATACTATAAGATAAGATACGATTTATTTAAGATTTGCGCGAAATGCCATGGAGTTTCATTAAATTGCACAGCGAAACCCAAGATGAGTCTCCGGCCATCTGGTCATGTCTTTGGGTAGATCCTCTAGACATGTCCAGAACCCCTTATCTGGCGAGCGAAGGAAAACGCTCTCAATAACTCACCATGCCCTATCACCCCCACATCAGGATCTGTACATCATTTCATCTCATCAATTGACTACAATGTTTTTATCGTATTACAATGTCACTTAAAAGACCTTTTGTGCAGAAAAGTGACGTAAGGGAATGATTTACTACTACTACTAGAATAGGTTAGATTATCACTTTCAGCGCGAGGATCTTCTTTAGACGTCAGATTATGACGCCCATAGACATCAGATTCTGACGTCTAAAGACTGAAAAAAAAAAATTCTGGCTGTAGACCCATAACCATGATAACATAGGTATTCAAACGAAGCGGAAAGAGCTAACTATGACATTTATGATGAATTCAAATTTTAAAAAAATCTTTGATCTCTACGGTTTGTATAAAAATATATCAGTGTTGGAAGGGTTAACCCTTACAGCAATACTATATGAAGATGAAAGCAAATCCTGAGAACCCGGCATACTCGTGTGTTGTCAACCCAGAGTACAAGAGACTGTTTAATAACAAGCCAGGGACTATACCTACTTTGGGTATAAGGCTTCAACCCCATCTGGAGGACATGGAGGTGGAGCTCGACGCAATTAGCGTTGTGCGCCCACCAGAATGTCCACCCTGGCTTCACCAACAGCCTAATATACTTTTTAACCTCTCAGATCTCAGGAAGGGAGACACCTGTCCCCTTGTCTTCCAGAGCATGTTGCTTGAGTTATTTTGTAGATTTCCGAGGCACCGGAAGGTGTATACTG
Organism: Flabesymbios commensalis; assembly: GCA_964017125.1. Taxonomy (NCBI): domain Eukaryota; kingdom Metazoa; phylum Annelida; class Polychaeta; order Terebellida; family Flabelligeridae; genus Flabesymbios; species Flabesymbios commensalis. The sequence goes on from OZ024903.1 coordinate 105,935,059, forward strand.
ACGGATCAAAGGAAGACAAGAGGACAGCTATGTCCTTTGTCTGTGATGATCATGAATTTAGCTGCCGCATTAACGATGAGGCTTCAATTTGCACAGCAGAGCTGTTAGCTATTGAAGCTGCCATCGAATACATCTGGGATAGTAATGACGAGGAGTTCATGATCATCACAGACTCGCTATCTTTATTGCAGGCTCTTAAGAGTCAAAAACTCAACAACCCAATTGTTTCCAATATTTTGCATATGTGTCACTACTTGTCTGGGCACAAGGACATTATTTTTTGCTGGGTACCCAGCCATATTGGAATACAGGGTAATGAACGGGCTGATGTGTTGGCCAAGGCTGCCCTGGATAAGACAAAACAGTTTTATTATATACCATATACTGATTTCAAGTATAACATCTCGGTCTACCTTGATGACATTTTGCAAGGTGAATGGAACATCAATGTCACCAGCAAATTGTTCGAGGTACAACCGATCATTAAGCGATCTTTTACACCAATGGAACGCCGAAGAGATGACGTTGTCTTATGCAGGGCCAGAATTGGCCATGCCTATTTCACAAACGGTTATTTATTGAGAGGAGAATTGCGACCTATGTGCTGCAATACTCGTCTCACTGTAAGACATGTCCTTCTCAGTTGTGCGAAATATGCGCACATCAGAAGGAAGTATTTTGCATTTAATTCCTTATTTGAGCTATTCAGGGACACCCCTGCTGGTTTTATTATTCAGTTCCTTCGGGAATGTAACCTATATTCTATGTTTTAATTATTAGACTTAGACTTGTAGTTTTTACACAATCACTCCAATTTCATGGAGATATAGTGACTTGATAAGTCGTTCATTTTATAAAAACTTCATATTTTACATTATTTATACTGATATTTTTATACTCATTAAACTGTGTTGTAGTGCAGGCGCTACAACATGTCATCAGACACGTTACATATAGGTGCCAGGAGCATCGTCATCTTATCATATCAAACACTTTAAACTGAATATTTTAGTACGATCATGCTTTTATTGGCTTTGTCTTTCCTTTACTACTTTAACAATACAATATGGGATATTGTAATACCTGGAATTTTCACTTAAATGGCCATACTGGCCGAAAAGTGAAGTAAAGCAAATATTTTACTTACTTACTTACTTACTTACTGGGATCGACTTCAGTCGTCAGAATCTGACGTCTGTAGACGTCAGATTCTGACGACTAAAGTCGATCCCCGCACTGTAAGAGTGAAAATATTTATAATGGTCGTAGACCCATAACATAGGTATTCAAATGAATGAGAAAGAGCTAACTAAGACATTTATGATGATTTCAAAATGAAAAAAACCCTTTGATCTCCATGGATTTTCCATGGAATTCAACGCTTTAAGGGTTAAATTCTGATGGCATTTTGTGTATTTGCAGAGAGGATTTACTGAGTATCCTGGTGAAGGTGAATCAGGAAGTGAGCAGGGACACTGCTAACTATAACGGAGGGGCCTTCAAACAGATCCCAGCCCCCCTGGTCACACTCAGAAAAAAACTATACTTCTACTGACCGAAACATGAAGTGAGCAGGGACACTGCTAACTATAACGGAGGGGCCTTCAAACAGATACCAGCTCCCCTGGTCACACTCGGAAAAAAACTATACTTTTACCGACCGTAACATTCACTAGTCAGCAGGGACACTGCTAACTATAACGGAGGGGCCTTTAAACAGATACCAGCCCCCCTGGTCACACTCAGAAAAAACTATACTTCTACTGAACCAAGCATTCACTAGTCAGCAGGGACACCGCTAACTATAACGGAAGGGCCTTCAAGCAGATCCCAGCTCCCCTCGTGACACTCAGAAAAAACTATACTTCTACTGAACCAAACATTCACTAGTCAGCAGGGACACCGCTAACTATAACGGAGGGGCCTTCAAACAGATACCATCTCCCCTCGTGACACTCAGAAAAAACTATACTTCTACTGAGCCAAACATTCACTAGTCAGCAGGCACACTGCTAACTATAACGGAGGGGCCTTCAAACAGATACCATCTCCCCTCGTGACACTCAGAAAAAACTATACTTCTACTGAACCAAACATTCACCAGTCAGCAGGGACACTGCTAACTATAGCGGAGGGGCCTTCAAACAGATACCAGCTCCCTCTCGTCACACTCAGAAAAAAACTATACTTCTACTGACCGAAATATTCACTAGTCAACTCTCAACGTCAAATTTAACCCTCTCACGCTGGAATTTAGTTCACCATTGACATTTCACTGCAAGTCGTGAATTGCTATATATACATTCTCGACTTGTACCAAATAAAATTGACTTGCAGTGGGTGAAAAATTTAAGGAATCGTCATATACTGTTAAAGCAATTAAGAAATTGTCTTTCTAAAACTCTAAAAATTGAGTAGAAATATAATTTTTCTTAGATGTGAAAATGTATGGTACTTTGATGCATTATGGGAATTTAAATTATTAGTAATATTGCTACAGTACACTGCAGGTAAAATACTGTATTATTACTATTCAGTATTTTACAAATCTGGTCAATTTGTATCAGGAATTGCTGCAGAATTTTAAATTCTCAAGTGAAGGAAAGTATCTTGGTAGTTGAAATAACTTGGTAGTTGAGTTATTGGTCTTTGAACAACGATTATTATAGCATGCATTAAAGCAGTAGTCCACAGTGTAGCAACAACGGGACTAGTCTGTACCCAGAAAGCACCTCGCTACAACGCCTGTGAAGCTGACCCAACATTAAAACGACATTGCTCGATATGTACTGTTTGTTGTGAATAGTTCCTTTGTATTGTATCAATACCAAACAAACACATCCTGAACTCATGAAATATATAATTTGCAGAAACAATACCTTTATTTCATGAGTTTAGGATGTACATTGAGAATGTAAAATTATGGGTATGCCAGCAAGCACGCAGTTCTTGGCCGGTGTTGATTTAGTGTTGGTGGCCCAGAGTCGGAAACGATGCGCGAACACCGGTCAGCACTGGTTCGGGGTCTCGTGTTTGCTGGGAATCACGTACAATAACGGTTTGTCTTTGTTTTAGATCACCAGTTATTATTTGTATTGTTTATTATATGAATAATTTGTATACATGTATGAATGTTTTGATATTTGGTTTGTAAATAAAAATACTTGTAAAAAAAATACCAAAACAAACACAAGACTTAGTGTTTAGACTCAGTGAAATAGTGCTGGTTTAATGATTGCTCTTTGTCTACCCCTCCCCCAGAGATGCCCAGAACCCTGTCGAGTGGAGGAAACTCTCAAACACCCACCATGCTCAATCACCCCACCCTCACATCATCATCTGCACATCATTCATTTTTCATCTACGAATTCGCTGTTTTAGGTTAATATATATTATCACTGAGGTCGACAAGTGACATAAAATATTATTTTGATATCATTACTGTTTTGTTTAATATAATACATAATATATCATAACTAAGACTCTATGTAAAATGTACTCCTTGTTATTTCTCTGAGTCTACATTGTGAATGCTCACTTGCATATAATTAAGTGTAGGCCTATCTGTGTGTGTTGAGTGTGAACACAATTACCACGTCTGCCTATCTTTTAAACAAACATAAATTATGTATGTTTGTTAAATGAGACTTCAAAGTCAAATCACAAAAACCCAGCAGACAATAACAGTAAACTAATGTTGGCTTGATCTTGGGCCAACGTCTCATTTCAAGCACCGATGTCAACGTCTGGTGACGCTGGGGATTTCTAATTAGATTTTTAAAATCTCATTCAACCCTGTAATCAACAAGCATGTTAACTAATCACATCCGACGTTAAGCATAATTTATTTTAATTTAAAAATATGTATTCCATGATGTGTTTTTGTTATATATATAAACAAATATATGTATACAGCTTGCTTTTATAGCTTGACATCACCCCGGCAAACCCGACACGTTAAACCAATGCCTATTTAATGTTGGCCCGCCGTCTCCGACGTTGGGTCAACATTACATCGGCATTGGTTTAGCGTATCGTGTCTGCTTGGACGTTTGCTGCTCACTGGAAGCTTGAACAACATTATTTTCTCAAATGATGACAGCATAGAACAGAGCAGAACAGTCGTTAATTGTGACTCCTACCCAGCGCGATATGCGCTGATATCCATATACATGATATAGGCCTACGTATTATTGTGAAAATCACTGCACAGAGTGTGAGAAGATTGGCTTATTCATCAGTTTCTATGTGTTTATATAGTACAGTGGCATCAGACACTCATCACTGAGAGATTATATTTATTTCAATGATAAAACCAAATAAATGTTAATGAAATTGATAAAATAGTTTCAGTTAATCAAATGGTTTTATATTCATCATAACTAGATGTTTTTCGTCACTCAACGGCAACAATTGATAAAATAGATTCAGTTAATCAAATGATTTTATATTCGTCATAACTAGATGTTTTTCGTCACTCAACGGCAACAATTGATAAAATAGATTCAGTTAATCAAATGATTTTATATTCGTCATAACTAGATGTTTTTCGTCACTCAACGGCAACAATTGATAAAATGGATTCAGTTAATCAAATGATTTTATATTCGTCATAACTAGATATTTTTCGTCACTCAACGGCAACAATTGATAAAATGGATTCAGTTAATCAAATGATTTTATATTCGTCATAACTAGATGTTTTTCGTCACTCAACGGCAACAATTGATAAAATGGATTCAGTTAATCAAATGATTTTATATTCGTCATAACTAGATGTTTTTCGTCACTCAACGGCAACAATTGATAAAATAGATTCAGTTAATCAAATGATTTTATATTCGTCATAACTAGATGTTTTTCGTCACTCAACGGCAGCAATTGATAAAATAGATTCAGTTAATCAAATGATTTTATATTCGTCATAACTAGATGTTTTTCGTCACTCAACGGCAACAATTGATAAAATAGATTCAGTTAATCAAATGATTTTATATTCGTCATAACTAGATGTTTTTCGTCACTCAACGGCAACAATTGATAAAATGGATTCAGTTAATCAAATGATTTTATATTCGTCACAACTAGATATTTTTCGTCACTCAACGGCAACAATTGATAAAATGGATTCAGTTAATCAAATGATTTTATATTCGTCATAACTAGATGTTTTTCGTCACTCAACGGCAACAATTGATAAAATGGATTCAGTTATTCAAATGATTTTATATTCGTCATAACTAGATGTTTTTCGTCACTCAACGGCAACAATTGATAAAATAGATTCAGTTAATCAAATGATTTTATATTCGTCATAACTAGATGTTTTTCGTCACTCAACGGCAGCAATTGATAAAATAGATTCAGTTAATCAAATGATTTTATATTCGTCATAACTAGATGTTTTTCGTCACTCAACGGCAACAATTGATAAAATAGATTCAGTTAATCAAATGATTTTATATTCGTCATAACTAGATGTTTTTCGTCACTCAACGGCAACAATTGATAAAATAGATTCAGTTAATCAAATGATTTTATATTCGTCATAACTAGATGTTTTTCGTCACTCAACGGCAACAATTGATAAAATAGATTCAGTTAATCAAATGATTTTATATTCGTCATAACTAGATGTTTTTCGTCACTCAACGGCAACAACAGCTACACAAGGGTTACGTTTACCACTAGCTTGCACGAAACATTGACACAGTTTTATTTCACTGCTGCACCATAGTTTATGACTATGCCCCAATGTTACCCCATGTTTGTTAGGCTGTTTTCATCTCGTTATCATATACCGTGAATTTTGTCATCACATTTCAAGGTAAAAGAAAAAAAGATGCTTTCCAATAACCCACTATTACGTACATACTATGAGAGTGCTTGTGTATGACATGGTTATTCTAAAGATATTTGTCATTTTGTTGTATTTTTACATATGTTTCTGTCAATATGTAGCTAATGTTAAGCATTCTATTGTTTGTCCACGTTTGATTACTACTGCTTTAAACCAGACGGCTATAATATATATATATAATGACCTAAATATATAATGACTCAATTGCGCTGAAATATATATATATATTCATTATTTTCATGCTCAAGTAGAAAGTACAAGAAAGTGCTCAAAACAAACCCTTACAACGCGGGGTCGACTTTAGACGTCAGAATCTGACGTCTGTAGACGTCAGATTCCCAGTCAGTCAATCCCCACCCTAAAAGAGTAAAAATATGTATAATTGTCGTAGACCCATAACATAGATGGCCTATTCAAATGAGTCAGAAGAAGTTAACTTAAGACATTTATGATGATTTCAAAAAGAAAAAACCCTTGGGTCACTATGGATTTTACAAAAAAAATTCAGCGCTTTAAATGCATGTAAATACAAGTACGGATGTACATGACACCAACCCTGTCCTATATTATAGTTGGCTTAATGCATACAACGTTAGACCAGCATTATTTCAGCATTAGATCCACCCGTCATGGGAACCATCAAACACGACACATTGATACAATGTTTGTTTAATGTTGGGCCAGCGTTGCAGATGGTGGGCCGACAATACTCCAACATTGGCTCAATGCCTCGTGTTTACTGCCAGCAAACGCTTCCAGTGAACGCTAGATTTTGTGTTATTTGTGAATCAGTGCATATCACAGTGAGTCAGATAATTTTTGTGGGTTAGATTTTTTTTTACGTGTCGACGTTAGTCCTATATCAGTCACATCCACGTTACTTCCGTTAGTTTTCAACGCAACACCCAAGAGATGTCTATACATGTTGTGATTTCATATAGAATAGAATATATTATATTTGATCGGTGGGACACTGAAAAACTTCCATCAAACGATGGATTGTGTGCTATTCATCTGTTCATGTTAGTTGTGCAACAGTGCATATTACAGTGAGTCAGATAAAAGTTTCCGTGTCAACTTAGGGCTACTTCAGTCGGTTATCCTCGTTATTTCCGTCATTTATCAACAAACAAGAGAGGTCTATACACATGATACACGTCTTTATTACATATTGGATATATAATACAGGCGAAGTACACATAACTAGGGCCTATAGGTCTTTTCAAGTATTGCCTTTATTTTGATAGTCTGTTCTGTTCAGATTAAACTAAAACAGGTAAGTGTGATATATATTATAGAAACTGTGCATGGTCTCTAAGTATATATTTGAAGCATTGGATCTCTTACAATATAACAATATAACTCATACTCTAAATACCTGTTCATGAGTTGTTCAGACTTGACTGAAACAGGTGGATGTGATATATATATTATTCAACTGTTGTATTTGATTATGTGTTTGAATCATTGGATCACCCACAGATATCATCTAGATGTCATCTAGCAAACATAGTTAGCCAGCTCGAGATGTTGCCCCAGTGTTGGTTTATTGCTGGTACATCGTCTTCGACGCTGGACCAACATTAAATCAACACATATAGTGTTTGGTTGGAGGGGCCTGAGCCGCCCTTGTAGAATTAGAGCGAACACCTGTATATGGAACCAATGTGTGTAGTGGACCGCGCCTGGAGCAAACATAACCCTTTCACTGCGGGGACCGTTTTTATACATCTGACGCCTGTAGACGTCAGATTCTGACGTATAAAGACGACCCCGCACTGAAAGAATTGAAGTATTTATAATGGTCGTATACCCATATAGTGCAACAGATTTGTGAAAAAAGGCTCAGTTAGTGATAAAAACACACAAATTAGCATATTGCTAGTTCATTATATAGCAAAACATATTAGTTTTGGACCCAATCTCAATTTCCTTTTTTTAGAATTGATATTCAAATGAATCAGAAAGAGCTAACTAAGACATTTATGATTAGATGATTTCAAATTGCAAAAAAACTTTGGTCTCCATGGTTTATACAAAATAATTCCGCTTTGTGAGGGTTATTATGATGCCCTTCACGTATGGCACTATGATTAGAAGAACATTTTTCAAGCTTGAAAGCATAATTTAGGCACCCTGTGAAATAAATTTTGAAAAATATAGAATTAAGAAAATTATGTCAATCACAAATAAAATATCATATCCTCCTCATTTGTTTTCAATTCCAGCTTCAAATGCTGGTCAAGAATCAATTTTCACATATTTTAGTAATTATTCTGAAAATGATGTTGCTGTTCCATGCTGTCTATGTGCAGATCACCAAGATGAAGACGACCTCAGCTGTTTTGGCTGTAGGCCTATTGTGGATTGTGTCTTGTGCTGCGCAGTTGACACCTGGTGAGTACAGCTGGTTTTACTGCAGACATATTTTTGAACATAGACCATGAAGATATAAAGACGAAATTCCTTTCTTTCTTATTTTTGTACATCTGCATGTCCTAAATAAGAAATACGGGAATTTCGTCTTTATATTTCGCTTAACTGGTAAATACACAACACAAAAATTAAAAAAAACAATTCTAGTCTATAGACATGTTCACATCATATGGTCATAATAAAAAAAAACAAAAATAAAAATACAGATTTGTTGATGATTTTAGCCTGATTGTGTCGCTTTGATGTAGGCCGTTATGTTCTATATTCTGGTTTGTGACTTGTGTCTCACAGTCCCCTTATAGTCTGGTCAATAAAACTCATAAAATTATATTACCTGTATTGTGGGATGTTAAACCCATACATGTTCAACTCCATAAACGTTTTGTAAATTTTGTAAATAAGAATGCTCAGACTGAAAATGAAATAATAAAAATATGTCATAATCTTACAATGCAAGGCAGCAGCTCCGCCGTTTCAAATAGTGTCAGCCATATATCTTTTCTGTATAATATATCACGCCATAATGTACCTACGTCCAGACATTCATTACAATTTGACATGCCTGATGACGATGTTGTCGCTGTATCAGCCTGTATTAATCAATTATTGACACTAAGAAACAATGTACATTTAGGTAACATACCACGTGAGGACATAATATCTGGGATCGATCTTCTGTGCACCGAGTGATTTTTCTATATATTCACATAATTACACTTTAAATGTTATTGTTCCATTGCATGTACATGTACCCTGAGTACGAAATAAATATATTATTATTATTAATAAAGAACTGAGATAGGAAAAGTTTCGGACAAAAGCTTTTTTGTTGCATTTGGGTACATAATGACCTTGAGGTTATAGAAAATAAAATCTACCAAATTCTATGGTGGGCTAAGGTCACAAAGAGGTCAAAACCAAAATGGCCGCTGTCAGGGTCATTTGTTGACGAATAGACCAGAATATAGACAAAATGGAAAAGATGCACCGTATTGCACTCAAATATACAGCTGAGAAAGTGAAAAAAAATCACCTTTATTGTGATAACATTTATTGATTTGACCTTGTTGTGACCTTGACATTTGACCTTGATCACAAAAATAACAGGTAAGCTGAATTCTCGTTGATTATCGTACTAAATGTGAAACAATTATTTTTTATCATGACATATCCTGGGTTAATGGCGGCCATCTTGGATTTAACCTTGCTGTGACCTTAGCCCACCATAGATTTTGGTAAACTTTTATTTCCGATCTAAGGAGGTCATATAGATACTATATAGAAAATCTTTTGTCCTCAACTTTTCCTATCTACCAGGATTTGAGAGCCTTATTGACCGGACTATTATATCCGTCTACATCTTCTCCCAAATTGCAACAATCCAGTAAACTCGGGATATTTAGGCCTGTCCAGTATTTGATAAAATGTTGGGCCACGTTATAGACAATGGCCCAGCAATAAGGCCACTTTGTTTAATTTCTCTGTTTTAGATCAGAAAAAATCCAAAATCTAATGAGGGAGGGCGGTAAAGAAACATTGAACATATTTTTGGAATAGGTAATCAGGGCGTCGAAATAAAAAAAACTTTTGACCCATTTTAAGAGAAGGTAATGAGGGCGACGAAAATAAACAAAAAAGTTGTTGTCGATCGGAATGCATCGTTGCTGATATTTCACTGACATGTCAACGGATTTCTTTGATAGTGTTTGTGTGGTGGCTGCAGCATCAACGTAATCGTAAACAATAAACATGTTAAAATAATCATGCTCACAAATTTATTAATGGGATTGAATTATTCATTTATTGTAGAGAATTTTCTTGATAAATAATAATAACCTCAGGCCTTTTATGTATTTGTGTCTGTTTGTTTTTTTGATTGCTCACTCACTCACTCACTCACTCACTCACTCACTCACTCACTCACTCACTCACTCACTCACTCACTCACTCACTCACTCACTCACGCACTCACTCACTCACTCACTCACTCACTCACTCACTCACTCATTCAGTCGCTATTTGTTTTTAGATAGTGAATGCACACAATCAGCCTTTGACAGATGTAATATGCCCTTGAATGATTTAACTGAAATAACTCAGCTATTTGCCGGTTATAACAGAGAAGAACTGACGGCATTATGTAGGTGAGTACTGTTAGAGCAGGAGATAAGGGTGATTTAACTAAAAACTTTGCCCAGGTCTGTGTTTGGTATCGTTGAAAAGGTTATGTATCCGGGAGAAAATGGATGCTGGGTTGTCACCAGTGGTGGAATAGGTCATTAGGTTCATTAGGTTTATTTAAGGTCACTACCCAAGGTCATTTTAAAAAAGGTGAATTTATTCTAAAAAGTTTGAGCAGGTTTGTGTTTCGTATCATTTTGGAAGGTTACCCATCAGGGACTTTAGCAATGAGCTCTGGTGTGTCGCCAGTGGTGGAATAGGTCAAAAGAGGTCATTTGAGGTCATTACTCAAGGTCATTAGATGAACAAATTGCGATTCAAATAAAACATTTGACCAGGTTTGTGTTTGGTATCATTGCACATTTATTATAATTTATTTATGGGAGTATGGGAAATGGATTCTGGAGGGTTGCCAGTGGTAAAATACGTCACCATAGGTCACTACCCAAGGTCATTTGCGGAGATTAAATAAGGTCATTACCCACATTCATTTGAAGAAAAAACTTTGACCAGGTCGTGTTTGATATCGTTGGGAACGTTACCTATCTGAGACTGTGGAATATGAGTGCTGGGGTGTCAGCAGTGCTGAAATAGGTCACCAGATGTCATTTAAGGTCATTACTCTAGGTCGTGTGGCGAAAAAAAGGGTGATTTAACTATGAACTTTGACCAAGTTTGTGCTTGGTATCGTTGGAAAGGTTATCTATCTAGAAGTACAAATTTATCTTACTCTGAAAAAGACCATGAATAGAGATGCATCAGCCAGACACACTACAATAGCAGCCTTCGCGGACTCAAGAAATGCTTGTAAACGATGGGCAACTAAAAAATGAATGTCCAACAGAAGGATTTGGTTTTGTGCACTGGGGATATATTATGGGGACATCTGATGTATTTGGCAGCGGTACAAAATCTACACTTTTTGAGAACGTGATAGCATATCCTATGACAATGACTCCTCTATCACTTGTTCATATTGATGGTGCTATGACTGCAGAACCGGCAAATCGTCACTGATGATAAAACTGGAAAAAGCCACAAACCAGGCATCCTGGACAAACAGAATGTTAATGTGTGTTTAATAGACTTTAATTGGCTTTATATATTTCTTGCGAATGCTTCCACCACAGTTGCCAGCACCATTTGGTGAAGTCACAACAATAATCATCAAACATGCATGTTTGCATGCAGACACCGTTCAAATAATTTGTGATACATTCCCAAATGAGCCAACCATCAAGGACCTCGAGCGTGATGGAAGAGGATATGCTGAAGCTACATATATACTTTATTCAATAGTTAGGTTGACTGGGTGTTATATATGAAGGAATTGTTCTTTTGATGATAAAAAGCATGAAATTTTACATGCTGTAAGAGAACACCCTTGAGAATGTTTTTAGCTATAGGACCATCAGAAAAATGACTTGTGACCTCGCTGGCGGCCATTTTACAAGATGGCTGCTAAAATGTATATAAGTGTCGATGTCTCAGCGCCTAATCCACTTGGAATTAAAATATTTTAATCTAAATATACATTTTTAGGGGTACTAATTATAAATAAAGTAGTTTTATACACATTAATCTAACACAGAACATTTTAATGACTTTAATGTCAGCCATTTTACAAAATGGAAGACCAAATATATGATAATTTTCTATAATTATTATGGCAGCTTCTAATCTACAAATATCTGAATAAATATGTCTAAATGTATATTTTGAAGGCCACTGGTAACAAAACAAAATATTTTTAGGCCACCCAATTTTTTTTACTGACTCCGATTGTGGCCATTTTTAAAATGTCCGACAAAGTCAACATACGATGCGTGTCAATATCTCAGCTTCTAATCTACCTAAAATCGAAATATTTTAATTTAAATATATATTTTCAGGGGTACTAATAATGAAAGTCTTTGTAAGCACAATAATCCAACAAAAAACAAACATTTGACGACTCCAGTGCTGGCCATTTTACAAAATGACTGACCAAATCTGAGTACGTGTCAATATCTCGGCTTCTAATCCACCTGAAATCGCAATATTTTTATCTAAATATACATTTTCAGGTGTACTGATACTAATTAAAGTACTCTTGAACACATTAATCCAACAAAAAAACATTCTACTAAATCCATTGGTGACCATTGTACATGTCAATATCACAGCTTCTCATCCACGTGAAATGGAAATATTTGTACTTGGATGTACATTTTTAGGGGCACTGATGAAAAAAGTATTTTTAGACATTTTAATCCAACAAAAGAACATTTTTATGAATTCAATGGCAGCCAGTTTACAAAATAGCCAGCCGAATATTTTTAGGTGTCAATATCTCGTCTAATTATCCATTTATAAGCGAAAATTGTGTATCTTGACATAGGCCTACATTTTCAAGAGCAATGATAACAAGAAAAGTATGTTAAAATATTTTAATTCAATAAAAAACATTTCGCAGACGTCAATTACGGCCATTTTTGGAAAATAGCTATTCAAATAGATATATGTGTCGACACTGTCTCCTACTTGAGAGCAAGGATTACAAAAAATATACCCTAACCACTTTAATTCAACATAATAAATCAATGGCAGTTGTATAATTGAAAATATTTAAATTAAATGTAGATCAATATATTAGATTTCCTGGTACTTTATACTTATAATCCAGTTATTGGTGATGTGCTCTATAAAGAACCCTTGAAGTTAATCGCTGAAAATAGGATATAAAGGCTTCCTTCAGTCGCGATATTGCCATGAATGTGCAGAAAACGACGTAAACTATATTCACTCACAATCCAGTTACAATCGAACTGTTGTGTCTAAAATTAATTTGTTAATGGAAGGGATTAAAATATATATTTAAAAAAATTCTTCATCTAACAAAAAACGCATATTAATTTTAATTAGTAACTTCAATATCTTTAAATCCACTTAGAGTTGAAATATATAGCCTTAAAATATATATATTTTTAAGTATTATTATCAATCTTGAATATAGAACGATTTAAAAAACGGCATCCTTATAATTCAGACTAATTTTATTGGTAGAAAACTCATTTTAGATAGTTAGAATTATTATAATCAAATATTGTTACCAGTGAAACCTTCTCTTTAGTATGAACATTAAATTAGCTTTTGACCTGTTCTTGTTACGAATAAAATAATCTATAGATCAAAACGCCTTGACAGATTTATATATATATAATTACATCTATATTGCACACACTGTGTAATCAAACATATTTTCATTAGATACATAGACCTAAAATAGGTAGAAAGATTAATTTTGACCACTTCACTTCTCAGGTTCCATTGCCTGTTGGCAGTCACCCCAATTCACAATATCCAAACTGACCAGATATTACTATATGTGACAGTGAGGTATGTTTTTACCTTAGATAATTACGTGTTTGTGCATTATGAATACACATACTATTTACAAGAATTCTCTCTCATTATTACTAATAGCGTCAGGTATGAAATTACAGTCTGACTTATTAGGTCCAGCAAACATAAGGAGCCAGATACCCCCTCTCCCACCTCGGATACATTCGTGGAGTGTATGACTGTTGTAGCTTGTCTATAATGATCACTGTTCGGCGTATTCAAATGTGTGTGCCTCGCTCCACTCGCCTTATTTCGACGATTTTGACTCGCCAAACACGTGTTATGGTCAATAAGATCGATGGCTACCAGGGGGTTTGCCATTGAGTTTTGGTGCATACACAGCTTGACCTGTGTTAAAATAATGACAGCGGTTGTTGCCCAATCTTGTGGAACTGTTTATGACACTATCATTATGATAATACACAGTGCCAATTTAAATAGAGCCTCAACCAGTTCCTTATGTTGTTGTGGATCAGCCCTACGCTGATGTCTGCTTTTTCGTTATATCCCTTACTTGTCTGGCGCGGTTGTAGAAATTCATTTACCATGTTTACAAGACACTTCTATATGGTACTCGGCCTTATGAATAATAACATCATCTTTGGTTAGTTTAGCCAGCATACTTTCATCTTGTAGGTGTCGGGAATATGTTCTGACCAGGACATAAAGATCAAGCGTATGGTACAATAGTTCTGTGTCTGTTGGTGGTACCATGCAAAAACAGATCTGTCATGTTACTATTTTGACAAAAATAAGGCCTATAGCTGTCATACCTTTTAGGAACATAATGTAAAGTCTGCTGATGCTGTTTTTCTCTCATCAGTTAATTCAAGCTTACTTTGGTCAGATTGTAAATGAAATCAATCAAACCATTCGCCTTATCAGTTTTAAACGTTCAACTAGCTGTAGACTGGAAATTATATTTTATAGCAAATATCAAGTCAATTAGCTGTAGACTGAAAATAATATTTTATAGCAAATATGATTTTTCAATGCTACCGCTCTCAGCCTGTATCAACCGAAAAGCATAGCCATGCATATTAGCTGCATTAAGGTGGCAATGATTTGTAAATAAATCAATAGAACGATAAAGCAAACATTTATCGGATCATTTAGATACGTATTTTAGATTGTTCTCTCTAATCCCTGGTCTTGGTCATGAAAATGTATATTTAAACACCAAGATCTTCATTCTACGTTAATTAGAAACGGAGATATTAAAACAGGTAGGGTCTATATTCTGCCGGCCATTTTGAAAAATGACCACCATTGAGATGAAACATTTAATTTAGCGTAGTTTTAATGCATTTTGTGTAATCTTTGGTCCTGAAAATGCATATTTAGACACCAAGATCTTTTTTTTTCTAAATCAATTAGAAACTGAGATATTAAAGCATTTATATTCTATCGGCCATTTTGGTAAAATATGATTGCCACGATGGTTAATTTGCATCTTTATTATTGTCTTTTTTGTAATCCTTGGCCCAAAAAATGTATGTTTAGACACCAAGATTTTTTTCTACGTGGATTAGAAACTGAAATATCAAAACATGTATATTCCGGCGGCCAATTTTAAAAATGGCCACCATTAAGGTCAAAGGTCAAATGTAGGTATTTGTTATTGGCTTTTTTGTAATACTTGGTCCTGAAAATATATATTTGTATATTTGGACACCAAGATCATTTGTCCAAGTGATTTAGAAACTGAGATATTAAGACATGTATATTCTGGCGGCCATTGTGAAAAATAGCCGCCATTAAGATCAAGGGTCAAATTTGGAATGGCCCTATAGCTAAAATTTACCGTCATTGTATGTTCTCCTAGCATGCAAAATGTCATGCTTTTATCATTAAATGAACAATTTTTTTACCAGTCAGCCTAACTACAAGGATGCAATCAAACACGCCCAACATCAGTTAATCGTGCACTCAATTAAGGTGCGAGAGCTCTGGTGCGAGATGTAATCATCTTTGGTGTGGGCGATCTGTTTTGCTCTCACAAAGAAGCTGACACACGAGTATTCGCATGTATTGCACGTTATGCTACAGAGAACACATCCAATCCTCTCATAGCTGTTCGTGCAAGTGTCACTGACATTCTAAACCTCCTTCTTCTCTTTTCTCCTCGGTTAGATGCTCAGATGTGGATGGAAGCAAATCAATTTGCACAAAATCGGCGGGATTTGTGGCATTTTACCTTGAGTAATGACCTTATTTTATCTCCGCAAATGGCCTTTGGTAGTGACATTTCACCACTGCTGACCCTCCAGCAGCCATTTCCAATACTCCCATGTATATAATCTTCCCAATAATACGGGGCACAAACCTGATCAAAGTTTTTCTTAAACCTCCCTTCTTTCAAAAAATGAATTGTGCAATAACCTTAAAATTACCTCTAGTGACCTATTCTACGACTGGCAATACCCCAGCACCCATTTTGCATAGTCTCAGATAAGTAACCTTTCAAACGATACCAAACACCAACTTGGTGAAAGGTTTTAGTCAAATCACACTTTTCCCTTCAATTAACTTGGGTAACGACCTTATTTCATCTCCACATATGACCTTGGGAAGTGACCTTAAATGACCTCTGGTGACCTATTTTAACACTGGCGACCCTCCAACATCCATTTGCCATACCTACATGTATGTAACCTTCCCAATGATACCAAACACAAAACTGGTCGAAGTTTTATTTAAATGGAAAATTTGTCATCAAATGACCTTGAGTAATGACCTTAAATGACATCTGGTGACCTATTCCACCACTGGCGACACCCCAGCATTCATTTTTCATACTCCCGGATGGATAACCTTTCCAACGATACCAAACACAGACCTGGTCATTTTTTTTAGTTAAATCACCCTTATCTCTTGGACTATGTAGGCCTATTTCTACACAAGCAACTGTAACGGATTATACATGTGTAAAGTAACACGTTAAGGCTGTTTGCATTTGATCTACAAGGAGAGGCCGGGGCTCTGGTGCAGTGGTTAAAGCTGCCTGCTTGGAAAGTCGGAGATCGTGTTCGAGCCCCACTCTAACCTTCAAGATTCAAAGAAACAAAATGTTCCTTCGCTGCTCACTCGTGAAGATTCAATAATGTGGAGAGCTTCCATGACCGAGAAGTAGCGTGCTCGGCTTCAGACCGACAGGTTTCGTATTTTGAATCCTGTGTATGGAGGGCAGTGACATCCCATTCATCTTACCATCCCCAGGAGGTTCATCTGGCCCAGTTTAGCCTATATGTGCACAACCGTGGTCTAAAACCCCATTCATTTAATTTTATATCTACAAGAAAAAGTCACTTTAAATTCAAACAGCAGTAACAAACAGCTGTTTGTATTTGACCTACCCTTCTACGCAACTAGATTGAATTTCAAATGCATAAAGTAAGCAGTTAGTATGCAGGCATTTGACTGACACTGTACAAGTGTAGCTTGTTACTTGAAAAGTATATAGTTACATCGATGGCAATCAGTAGTACTAACCCACACAACGCTGAAATATTTTAATAGAACCAGGAGTCAAAAGGGTTATTCCACTTGAAATCATCATCAATGTCTTAGTTAGCTGTTTCCGCTTCATTTGAATACATATGTTAAGGGTCTATACGCTATTATAAATATTTTTACGCTTTCGGTGCGGGGATGGACTTTAGACGCCAGAATTTGACGTATATAGACAGATATAAAGTTGATCCCCGCATTGTAAGTATTAACTGCTAACTGTTAAGTGAGTAGTAACTACAATGAGAAACAGGTTGTGTCGTTTGCGTTTGCTAGTGGTACAGGTTTTCACACTCGATTACCCGGGGTAATTCCAGGGGTATTACCTGTGTCATTCAGTGTCGCTAGCCTCACTGAACACAACATTATCGCTTAACCCTTTAAGCACCGATCACAACTATAAGGTTTTTAAAATATTTGTTTTAACACTAGAAATAGTGTTATTTAAATGCGACAAAAATTAGCATCTTGAATAGTGTTTTTTTAAATAACGTTTTTCATAGGGATATTTAACTGTGACAAAAGGATTGATTCCATTTTGAAACTATCTGAATGTGAAAATTATAAACAATGTTTTTTTTATTATTATTGAAGTTTTGTTTTGCTCAAACCTTCCACAAGTTAAATGTCAAGTTAAATGTAAATTGAATAATGTGTTCAGATTAATCATATATTTCATTAGCTATGGCCAACTATTACAAAACATATTGCGACATATTCAAGTCTGGGAAGTCACCTGGTGAATAACCATGCATAAGTCGACCTATCTCTGGAGTATTTCCATCGTTGGCCTCTAAATCATTTCAGACCTCGGAGAGCGGAGGTTTACTTGAGCGACATCTATGTGTGGAGAATGCCTCTAAATATTCTAGCCCGTAAATCCCTAGCAAATTCGTCACTATGTAGCTGAGGATCAACTATAGGTTGCAATAAAGACAGGCATGATAACCGCACTTGTAGGTGTTCGGGGACGAGGAGATATCTCAGACTCTCAGAGGGAGGGGGGGGGGGGTATGTAGGGCCTACGGATGTGTGTGTCACATACTGTCTTGGAGGCAGGAAGGGAGCATCTTCATTCATCCAGTTGTCTGCTACCAGCAGACTTCTCTATTCTGTGATACACAGTGACGTCACTCGGTGAAAACAAGGTTATATAACACCTCCTCCCCCATACTTCATTCTGTGAAACGCAGTGACGTCACTCGGTGAAAACAAGGTTATATAAGAACCCTCCTCCATACTTCATTGTTTTAGTCAGCTCGGTGAAAACAAAGGAGGTCGAGGTCATTGAGTTTCACAGATATGGGTTCAGAGCCCCCCTCCTCCCCGGCCAACTCAAGCAGCCCAGACGATCTGACCTGAGTGTGACCTCCTCACTACAGTCAATAAACCGGTGACGTCATAATGAATATTCATGTTGCTCGCACCCCTCCTTTTCGTACATGCTTCCCACACACCTGTTGTCAAGCTCAGACCGGTGGTCTGATGGTCTGACCTTATGGGGTAAGGTGGAAGGGAGTGTCACCTAATTTATCTCTCCATACACAGGAGAATCCCTTGGCCCAGTTTAGCCTGTATGTACACAACACTTCACCCTTACAGCGCGTGGATCAACTTTAGACGTGTCGATCACCGCACTGCAAGAATAAAAATATTTCAGCGCTGTAAAGGGTTAAAGCCTTAATTTTAAACCCTTTAAGTCCCCACGATGCATTGAAGCATCATTTTACATTCCTGAAAACAGACTTACTTTGCCTGTAACTAAGGGTTTTAGAACGAAAATTCCCACGAAACTGGCTTACCAATACATGGTAATTTTCTTTAATTTTTAAACCACATCAAATCATCTTCATCCACTATAAGTCGAGAATTGCGGCAGCAATTCGCGGCTTGTGGTGGATGAAGATGACTATGGTAAATTCAGGATTGAAAGGGTTAATTTTTTTCTTGTGAATTAGATTCAGAAGTGGACGACCTAATTCTTCAATAAAATATCTATATGAGCTATAATGTATTTTTAATATCTGCTGATTTGTATTTTATTTTGTAGTGCATATTCCCAATTTGAGATTTGTATCGAATCTTTTCTGGACAACTGTAGCAGTTCAGATGAACAGAGCTTGGAAGGTTTGGTTAAAGCTCGGAGATATCTGTGTGAAGAAGAATTTGAACGTAAGAATAGCTATATAATTATAATGTGGGTTTAGAGAGCAACGTGGGATAAGTAGGTTGAATTGATCCCTAAGTTTGACCAGGAACTCTATATAAAGTTCCAGGCTTGACCCAGGATCAAATGGCCCAGGCTAAAATTGTACAACGACAGGTTCATTTGATGTCTCAGCTTAGCTGGTACAATTTAGGGAACGTTTGAAAAAATTGCGAAAAGGGGTATGTGCCCGGATCCGCCTCTGTGATAACACCAGTACACTCACAATTCAATTCAAATAAAGACATTGACATGACCGAGTAAATGATCTGAAAATGGGACAGTGCCCTATGCTATCTAATAAGTCATCGCTGTCTGAAAATTGGAACGAGTATCGTAACGGTCAGAGCAGTAACAACACGAGACGTATTCGAGTGCTGCTACGCTCTGACCGTTACGATGCGAGTTCCAATTTCCAGACAACGTTTTCTTATTCTGTTTATTAAACATATGAACAAACATGACCGGTGACTAGATTACATGACAGATGGCCAGAAACCTCTCAATTCATAAACTAGTAAACAGTCTGAAGATGGGACAGTGCACTATGCCATCTAATAAGACATCGTTGTCTCGACATTGGGACGAGTGTCGTGTCGGTCAGAGCTCAAACGGCAAGAGACGAAGTCGAGTGACGTCTCCATGATTACAGCTCCATCGGGGATGGCCGTCTCAACCGGTGGTACCGGTGCTACCTGTTCCGCGGATTGCCACATTTATTGTACTTGCATGATATTTTATTTGATTTTAAAAAATACCATATATTTTTAACATTGTCTCATTGCATACTCCAGTTACCGTAGCATAATTATGCACTTGTTTATGTTTTAGGTTCCCACGCTTTCCAGATTGTCTTTTATGCTACTACATATAATTAGTATGTTATACATAGTAGCTATTTTATCTATTTTATTGGGGCGGGAAACAAAATGAAAGATCCCCATGTTATCTTGGTAATGCCTTTTAATTTTATTTTAAGTGGTAGTCATTTGTATTATCGATTACCTAGTGTTTATTATGCAATGCGACTTTAGTTATGTAGGCTATGTCATACCATGTATATTGTCATATGATTTTAACATAAATATTAACAATCTTGTAAATATATGTATCTTGTATATCTCTCTCTCATTTCTTCTGTAATGACTTTCTTTCTGTCAACAACATATCTGTATGTCTGTCTGGTATTTCGCATGTTTTCAGTTCGTGTGGAGAACGAAGAATGTTATGACAAATTAGAAATTGAAGATGGAGCTCAGAGCTGTTTGGACACATATATCGAGGAAGGAACGAGAATAGCGAATGAAAATACAGACAATTACGAATTTTTTCTCAACGAATTATGCAGGTAACGTAAAGATAAGCTTGTTTTGGTCAGTGTTATTGTTATCATCATCAAGCAAGCTAATAACACCAGGGGTGTATAATTCTGGAACTGTGCTTTAATTCTGCGTTGGCTGCCGTTTGTCAGAAACGTTTTGAACAAAACAGTACTTTGTAAAGGCATCAAATGCTGGCTATGTTGTACAGTGTTATGTCCATAAATATAAAGGGGTGGGATGCTTAGATATCTGGGAACAAATTTGATGTAGCGGGCCCTGCTAAGATAGTCAGGGGGAATGCCCATTCCCTGTGAGTGAGTGAGTGAGTGAGTGAGTGAGTGAGTGAGTGAGTGAGTGAGTGAGTGAGTGAGTGAGTGAGTGAGTGAGTGAGTGAGTGAGTGAGTGAGTGAGTGAGTGAGTGAGTGAGTGAGTGAGTGAGTGAGTGAGTGAGTGAGTGAGTGAGTGAGTGAGTGAGTGAGTGAGTGAGTGAGTGAGTGCGTGCGTGCGTGAGTGAGTGAGTGAGTGAGTGAGTGAGTGAGTGAGTGAGTGAGTGAGTGAGTGAGTGAGTGAGTGAGTGAGTGAGTGAGTGAGTGAGTGAGTGAGTGAGTGAGTGAGTGAGTGAGTGAGTGAGTGAGTGAGTGAGTGAGTGAGTGAGTGAGTGAGTGAGTGAGTGAGTGAGTGAGTGAGTGAGTGAGTGAGTGAGTGAGTGAGTAGAACCAGGCGATTGGGGACCTCTAAGTTTTTTCAACGGAATTTGACCCAGTGGGGCTATGTGAAAACACCTACCAACCCCAACACGAATTATCATTGTTCACATTTAAAATTCCTAAGAGGTCAAACTGAGGTCATTTTCAAGGTCAAATTAGGCCTCAACAATGTGATTAATTTAATATTTTTTCAATAAATCGCTATCTTTTCAGAACTAAACATCGTAAAGCCACACATAATATATATTTTTTCGCACTATGTTTTAAGGGATTCTATTTGTTTACATTTCGAATTGCTAATAGGTCAAACTGGGGTCATTTTCAAGATCAAGTTCTTATTAGACCTAAAAATGTGAAAAAAAATGCATTTTCAAGTGCACAAATGCCAAAATATTAAATTGACAAAAATGTTAACAAATGCTTTTCAACATAATTTGCCTCAGTGAAACTCTTTAAAACAACACATAAAACCCCACCGAATACTTCTTGGAGAAAGCCTCGTTTTTGGGTAAAATCCAAAATGGCTGCCATCAACCCAGTAATTTATATAGATATTTTTTAATCGCTATCATTTCAGAACTAAACATCGCAGAGCCACATATGATATGTTTTTTTCGCACTATTTTTTCGGGGATTGTATTTTTTTACATTTTAAATTTATAAAAGTTCAAACTGAGGTCATTTGCAAGGTCAAATTAAGACTAAAGAATGTGACTAATTTATATATATTTTTTAAATCGCTATCATTTCAGAGCTAAACATCGTAGAGCCACACATAATATGTTTTTTTCGCACTATTTTCTTAAAGGTTTTTTATTTGTTTACATTTCGAATTGCTAAGAGGTCAAACTGAGGTAATTTTCAAGGTCAAGGTCTCAATAAACCTAAAAATGTGAAAAACTGCATTTTTAAGTGCACAAATGCCAAAATATCTAATTGACAAAAATGTTTACAAATTCTTTTCAGCATAATTTGCCTCAGTGGAACTATTTAAAACAACACATAAAAGCCACCAGATCCTCCTTGGTGGAAGCCTCGTTTTCTGATATAATCCAAAATGGCCGCCATTAAACCAGTAATTTATATACATTATTTTTGTTTTAAATCACGATCATTTCAGTACTAAGCACTGCAGAGCTACATATAATATGCTTTTTCGCACTATTTTTTCTGGATTCTATTTGTTTACATTTCAAATTTCTAAAAGGTCAAACTGAGGTCATTTTTAAGGTCAAATTAGACATAAAAATGTGAACAATTAGCATTTTTTAAGGGCACAAATGTCAAAATATTTAATTTACAAAAATGTTAACAAATGTTTTTAAACATAAATTTACTCATTGGCGCTATGTGAAAACACACATAAAACCCCATCCGAATAGACCTTGGGAAAGCCTCGTTTCCGGTCAAAATCTAAAATTGCCGCCATTAAACCAGTAATTTATGTTTTTTAATAATAATAAATCGCTATCGTTTGAGAACTAAGCATCGTAGAGCCACATATAATATGTTTTTTCGCTAATTTTTAATATTCATATCTTAAATTCTCAAGAGGTCAAACTGAGGTCATTTGCAAGGTCAAATTAGACCTAAGATATAAATAATTCGCATTTTTAGGTCCTCAAATGCCGAAATATTTAATGGACAAATATTTTAACAAATGCTTTTCAACATAATTTGACTCGGTGTGGCTATGTAAAAACACACTTAAAACCTCACCCGAATCAAAAATGCCCCCATGTCAACCAGTAATTGAGCAAAATCAATATAATTTAGTCAGTCAGTCAGTCAATAATACAGTACTGGATTACATTGGCTTGCATTACACTGCATCGTACATGAAGCGCCAATACATTACAAATTAATTATTATTCATTAACTTGAATAGCTAGCAGGCGAGACTGGTTGTCTTAGTTAAGTAGACTAATGGCAAATTCCATCACTCGTTAGAAGGGTTAAAAAACGGGGACCGTTTACTAAACTCTTTTCACTTCTCTCATCCTTGTTTGACAACAAAATGTACATTCGTACAGGAGATAAAGCCGAAGTAATACTTAATATTATAAAGCTAGTCCCGGCGACCGTGATCTCAAAAACACCCGATATGAGTTCACAGATTGTTATTGATGATGGGCGACTAACTGTTACTCCATTAGTTGTCATGACCTAAGCTTTCCACATACGTTGATATATGTGGTATGTGCACGAGCTACGTCTCTAACAACACTGGTGCAGTAGTGGTATTTGACGGGTATCATGGCTTTTAATAGTACCAAAGACGAAGTACATAAACGTAGAATGGAAAATTATGTTGGTGCACCAGTCTCGGTATCTCAATACATGGCCAAATGGAGACATTACAGTCCAGCAGAGGGTGATTCAAATTATAAGATATGTACTGTGGCCTGCAGGTCAGCACAAACTAAACCAACAGGTGTTAACGCAAACGATACGGATATTTTTCAACTCTTGATACATCATGCTGATCCGTCAGATTACTATGAAAACATGCACATGATTACATCAAGACATACAGTGTGCATCTTCACACCGAAAATAAATCTAGATCCAGAACTCATTTATGATTTACTTCCTCTACATGCCTGGAGTGCATGCGACATCACTTCAAGGCCATATGGCATTTAGTTCAGGGTATTAATAAGCACAAAAGTAGTGAACATAGGAAAACAATTGCAACAGAAGCTTTTTTGATTTTTTCATATATTAACCCTCTGGGGTATAGAGTATTCCATATCTCATAGATTACCCATCTGGCGGCTAGAGTATCCCATATCTCATGTATTTGCCCTCTGAGGGATGACCATTGGATGTCCCCTATATGGAACTTCTAATGGCCAGTGTATCACATGTCGCATGCAATAACATCAACAATATCTCATTATGTCTCATTATATTAAATGATGGCTTGTCACCTATGGTATTGACAGTCAAAATATGTATATAGATGTTTAATATACATAGTGCTAATAATTGTATTGTCATTGAAATAAATGACCACTTCTGTGTTTAAGAGTTTAAGACTTTACAGACTATGTAAGTCTGTAAGTATGTTAGCGACGGAAAAAAGCATCCCTGGCCCGGTAGTTCCATTTTGTAGCGAAAATAATTAATTGTTCACCTTTATTCGAATTATTTGGTTGACAAACACACTATTATACCCCCTCAGGTAAAGATGTTGCACTAAACGCAGCCTAATTCAGTCTTTGAATTTTCTTTTTCTCTGAAACTTTACACATATTTTGCAGATATTGATGTCATATCGCACATTTAAAATTACAGTTGCCTTATTTACTTGAGATAGCGTACTATCAACACTCAGATAAGTCATCTAATGCGCTTTACACAATGTACATTATTCGACGAACAAATCTCTACATATGGCACATGCAATGTTCTCAGTATTTACTGATCATTCAGGTTTTCAGCTTAGAAATCCAAACCATTATTCCTGGTGTGTTCATAATGCACATTGCCATAAAAACTTACATCAGCCGGGTATAATATTTTGACAATTCACTAAAATGTTTGAGACCTGACCTGGGTTCAAATTCGGAAATTGATTTGGAGTTAGACCTAATTCCAAGTCTAATTCTAGGAAATGGAATGGTAATGGGAATTACCTTTGAAGAAATTTGAATTGAATCGGAATTATTAAAAAATAGGTGGAATTAAAAAGAGAATTGAACTTAACAAAAATAATTATATTTCAACACAAATACAAGAACGGCACATTGTAGTGGAGGGGGGAATCAGTTATTATGAAGGCTGCACAGGTCTGTCACAGAGGGGTGTGGGGTGTTAAAAACACCACACCGGTTGTTGTTATCTTTAAGCGACAACGCACTGCAACGTTGGCCCAGCATTGAGCCAGCATTGGTCAATGCTGCATGCTCACCATGGGTGTTTTTTCTTCGATGTACATGATGTACCACTTTAGGTCCTAAAGTCAAATATTTCTATAAATGTACACGTTGATAATATTGAATTGCGGGTATGTAACAGTTACACTATTTGCAGTTCGAAAAAAATATCCTAACAAAAATATAATGTTAACATGTTAAGTGAATCGTTTAATTTACAATGTCAGGTATGTTACGATAACACTGTGTTGAGCGTACAGTTATAGCTTTGGATTACATATAGTGACTTTCTCCTTATGCATGTTATATGAAAAAACAAAGCATAACTATACAACACCAGCGCTGAATTTATCATGTTTTTTTATCAGTTTACAGTCTTTTTTATATACTTTATGCTGCCATATAAAATAAAACACCACACCGATCTAGCATATGATTTGTTTTAAAAAAATGACACTAGCCAAACATTTCGTATTTATATATAAACTGATTCACTCATGATTTTAGTATTATTCATTCTATATTAGTTTTGCTATACATTCGCGCGATACTTAAAAAATATATAAAAAGATTTTACAAAATATACAATATAATGACCAAGAATTTAACACGAAGTTATATTAAAATACATGTTAGAATAATTAGCTTAGTTGATTCTGATTGATTTATTAATAATAATAAAATTATCTCTCATACAAAAAGTGCTATTTATTATTCTCAAAATAAAATACCTTGTGCCTAAAATCACATAATTTTATAGCATTTTAAAAAAAGTCCGGAATTAGAAAGGAATTAGAAATTAAGAATTGGAATGAGAATTGGAATTATAAAACTGAAAATAAAGGGATTGGAATTAGTCTCGGAATAAAAAAGAAGGAATTGGATCAGGAATAGGAATTTAAAAAATTGAATTAACTCCAGGTCTGTTGGAGACATCACTTTCACTCGGATCTGACCTACACTACACGAACAAAAAACATTAACTACACGATGAGCAAGATGCGAAGATCATCGGAGGTCAAGGTCATGATTATTTGAGGCTTCTAAATAAAACAAATCGCATATTTTGACTGGAACAAATCACATATTTTGACTAAAAATGTTCATGTATGTTCCTCAGGCCATGATAAAGGTGTGATTCTAAGTTTAACGAGCCGGTATTTTACCCTTTCCAGCTAACAACCACATATGGGCCTACCCACTAAAGTAAGAGGGGTGATGCGGTCTATATTCACTGCATAATGCTGTCTTTGAATTGCACGTATCTCTAAAATGTCTCGACGGCGGCCATTTTGCTTTTATGCCGATAATAATTCACCAGAATGGTTATTGTCACTCTCCTTCCAATATTGGACAATCTCAAAATTTATATTTGAATAATTTATGTCACTGTAATTTTGTTGAGCAAAGAACCTATTTTTCAACCGAATTTTTTGATGAGATCGAAAAAACACACTATAAATCTACAGCAAGAAGTATATTATGCTATGACATTGAGGTTTTATTTAAAGTTCAACCAAGGTGATCTGGTGCTTGTCTCAGGGTGGTTCTGTGCCTGACTCTCATAACAGTCATCAAAATATATTTCACTGAATATGTCATGCTTTATTCATATTTAGCACAATTGTTATGCTTAACAGCCCTACTAATATTAAATTATGAATATATATTGTAATTTGATCTTGAAGCTTAGTATTTGTCTTTCTCGTTGACATTAAATGATTTCAAAATTACTCTGTCTATCTGGGGGAAGCTGGCTGCATAGTTATGCAGTTTTATTTTGTATATCTATCGGTTCGTAATCTCATAGTGGCGGCATAGTTGTAGATATTGTGAAATGGCCCTTGAGGTAGAAATGTGTCCTTCTCGTTGATTGTTAACGAATTTAACATTAATTTGTTTTTCTTGTGGAAGCTACGTGGTTATAGAGAAATATATATCGGTTTTATATATGTTGATCACTCTACAAAGCTCACAGTCTAGATATTCTGTTTCAGTCGTTATAATTATGCTAGGTATTTGTCGTGGACAATAAATTATTTCACAATTACTGTGTATATCTAGTGGATGCAACGTGGCTGCAGAGAAATACAAGTTATTTTTATATATGTTCACCACACTACCAGGATCACCGTGGCTACCTATGTCTAAATATTGTGGTTTGATCGTTAAGTTAAGTATTTGTCCTTCTCATGGACATTACATGAATTCAAAATTACTTCCTCTATCCGGTGGACGTTACGTGGCTGCATTAAGCTACACAGATTTTGTTGTATATATGTGTATCACTTCGTAAGCTCATATTGGCGGCGGCATAGTTCTAGATATTGTGATGTGGCTTTTTTTTATCTGGTCGACGCTACGTGGCTGCAGAGATATAGCAATTGGTGCTATATATGTTTACGTCGCTTTCTGCACAATCAGGGCAAAATCGTGACAGAAGGAAGCCCGAAGTCGGGAATATACTCTTCTCTTATCGAATGACTTCAAGGGTTCTTAAAAGTGCACAGTATACCATAGACAACACTGCGCACTCCAGAACTTTGAAGAATTTGGAGCACTGTATATGCACAATTTCGATGACACACATCCGTGTGGTCGGGATTCCAAACCAGTACCTCTGAGTTTCGAGCCACAACTGGACCGAATGAGTCATCGGGGCCGATCAATATTATATTGCCAGCAGCTTTCATCTCCTGAAGAATGTATTTTGATAAAAAAATAATTGATAGGAACATGCCCCTATACAAGTTTTATTATGGTGTAAATGTAAGCCTACATAGGCATTTGGAGTTATATGTATACAGTTGAGGTGTTGCTGCTTCTAATAAGCCAAATATTGAACTCATAAATTGTTGCACAATTTCAGATTTAGTACCAACGTAAATATATTTTGTCAAGATGATAATAGCGGTTACACCCCCACAGTCACAGTTTAGTCGTCATAAAATTAATAATGGCCGTTGATCCATACCATAAGTATTCCAATGAAGCAGAAAGAGTTTACTATAATTAGCTATTTATGGTGATTTCAAATTTAAAAAAACTGTTTTCTTAATGTGTTGCACCCTATACATTCCACTGACAGTTATTGAAATAATTACAACATATGTAAGACCTGAGATACATAGTAGTAAGGTAGATAAATCTGTCAAATTGCAAAACTCCACCAATTAACTTGGTGTTCATGACCATCTGGAAAAACTCTTTTAAAAACGCTCGTGAGCCAAGCAAACTTTCAAGATTGCCACTAATTTTACCCCTCAGCCATTAAGGCTGTGGGGTATAGTGATCACCAGAGGCGGGCGTCCTGCCGGGCGGGTGGGCTTACGGTCAGAAATTCAGCACTAACTAAAAAGTTAACTGATGAATTGTGTTTATTTCTTATAGACATGACCTATGTGCCTGGGCAATTTATCCCATATATTTTTTTTTGGCACCAAGCCATAAGCGGCCATTTTCTAAGATAGCCGCCTAAAAAGCTTGTGGGCACGATCACTTATAAACCGTTGGTTGGGTTGCATTCAAATTTGGTATGGTTGTTCTCTCGCTATTTCTGATGATCTGATTAACTTTTGTGATGAATACATTAAAAACAAAATGGCTGCCGCAGACATTTAAAAAAATTTGACTTGGTGGTAGTAGGGGTCATTTTGTTTTCATTATTTCTTGATATTGATGGACAGAGCCTATGGCTGAGGGGTCCTGCCATCAATCATCAATTGATGGCTAAATTTTCAAAATGGCCGCAACTAGACCACTAACTTGAACTTCTTAGGCTTCGTCCTGTCACACAAATAGATATTTAGTCATTGATTTTAATTTTGTTGTACAATACCTAGCATCAATAAGATGGGTTTTTTTAGCTAGTTTGTAGATGATCGTCATTTGACGAAGGTCAAGGATACATTGATATAATTTTTAAAAGAATTGAAGCAGATTCTTTATTTCGGTGTCTATCATGTTTGTAGCTCAACTCAGAAATTCCCCATTTTCCTAGATGATCATCATTTGACGAAGTTCAACGATAAATTGATATAATTTTGAAAAGAAATTCAGTGTCTATCATCGGGTTTTTAGATAACGCCTGACATAGTGTTATAGCCAGAAAAAACTTTAAATATCGCTTTGTATACCAAATAACCAATTTTAGGAAGGGGAGTTTTGCACCTTGGGGGTGCCCCACGTAAGGGGCAAAACGCCTATTTTAGATAAATAATAAAAAAAAACGAGAGCTTTTCTCTAAACGTTTAAGGATATAATGTTTTTAAAATTCATCCTTAGCCATTTTGTTAACATGTTGTATTTTGTGAGATACCAACTGCCAAATAATATACGTTTTAGTCTTTATCTCAATTATTGAGAAAGCTATGATAATGTTATTGATTTTATGGCGGCCATTTTGAATTTTTTGTTCGAAAATAATCCTTTAAGGATGAAAGCTCTACATCTGCCCAGATATTATTATAGGGTGCTATCCATGCACAGACAAAAGTGAAACAAACTTTTATCAGCCAAAACAAGGTTACCAGCATGGATGCCAGACCACATTGATTTTACAGTCAAAAATTTAAGGCGTAATCACGCCTTAATTTAAGGCGTGATAACGCCTTAATTTAGGGAGCCATAACGCCTTAATTTGAGGCGTAAAAAGGCCTTAATTTAAGGCATAATAACGCCTTATTTCAAGGCGTAATAACGCCTTATTTCACGGCGTAATAACGCCTTAATAAGGTGAATGAGGCGTAATAACACCTTAATAAGGCGTAATAACGCCTTAATTTAAGGCGTAATAACGCCTTAATAAGGCGTAATAACGCCTTAATAAGGCGCAGTAACACCTTAAAATAAGGCGTTATTACGCCTTAATTTAAAGAGTTATAACGCCTTATTAAGGCGTTATAACGCCTTATTAAAGCGTTATTACGCCTTAATAATATGGGGTTTCTCTGGGACGAAAATTGGCGGGTCCCCAGTTGATTGTGTGTTAGATGAGGTCCCAAGTTGACTGCCGTGTGTTAGATGGGGTCTCAAGGTGGCTGTATGTTAAATGGATCCCCAGTTGATAGGGTGTTAGATGGGGTCCCTAATTGGCTTTATGTTAGATGGGTCCCCAGTTCATTGTGTGTGAGATGGGGTATCTAGTTGACTGCTGTGTGTTAGATGGGGTCCCTATTTGGCTATATGTTACATGGGTCCCCAGTTGATTGTATGTTAGATGGGGTCCCCAGTTGGCTGCTGTGTGATGGGATCCCTGGTTGACTGCTGTGTGTTAGATGGGGTCTCAAGTTGGCTGTATCTTAAATGGGTCCCCAGTTGATTATGTGTGAGATGGGATCCCCAGTTGGCTGCTGTGTGTTAGATGGGGTCTCAAGTTGGCTGTATCCAAAATGGGTCCCCACTTGATTGTGTGTGAGATTAGGTCCCCAGTTGGCTGCTGTGTGTTAGATGGGGTCTCAAGTTGGCTGTATGTTAAATCGGTCCCCAGTTGATTGAGTGTTAGATAGGGTCCCTAATTGGCTGATGTGTGTTAGATGGGGTCCCTAGTTGACTGTATGTAAAATGGGTCCCTACTTGATTGTGTGTGAGATTAGGTCCCTAGTTGGCTGCTGTGTGTTAGATGGGGTTTCTAGTTGGCTGTATGTTAGATGGGTCCCCAGTTGGCTGTATGTTAAATGGGTCCCCACTTGATTGTGTGTGAGATTAGGTCCCCAGTTGGCTGCTGTGTGTTAGATGGGGTTCCTAGTTGACTGTATGTTAGATGGGTCCCCAGTTGATTGTGTGTTAGATAAGGTCCCCATATGGCTGCGGTGTGTTAGATGGGGTCTCAAGTTGGCTGTATGTTAAATCGGTCCCCAGTTGATTGTGTGTTAGATAAGGTCCCCAGTTGGCTGCTGTGTGATAGATGGGGTCTCAAGTTGGCTGTATGTTAAATCGGTCCCCAGTTGATTGTGTGTTAGATAAGGTCCCCAGTTGGCTGCTGTGTGTTAGATGGGGTCTCAAGTTGGCTGTATGTTAAATCGGTCCCCAGTTGATTGTGTGTTAAATGGGGTCCCTTGTTGACTGCTGTGTGTTAGATGGGGTATCTAGTTGGCTGTATGTTGAATGAGTCCCTACTTGATTGTGTGTGAGATGGGGTCCTCAGTTGGCTGCTGTGTGTTAGATGGGGTCTCAAGTTGGCTGTATGTTAAATCGGTCCCCAATTGATTGTGTGTTAAATGGGGTCCCTTGTTGACTGCTGTGTGTTAGATGGGGTATCTAGTTGGCTGTATGTTGAATGAGTCCCTACTTGATTGTGTGTGAGATGGGGTCCTCAGTTGGCTGCTGTGTGTTAGATGATGACCCTAGTTGGCTGTATGTTAGATGGGTCCCCAGTTGGTTGTGTGTGAGATGGGGTCCCCAGTTGGCTGCTGTGTGTTAGATGGGGTCCCTAGTTGGCTGTATGTTAGATGGGTCCCCAGTTGGTTGTGTGTGAGATGGGGTCCCCAGTTGGCTGCTGTGTGTTAGATGGGGTCTCTAGCTGGCTGTATGTTAAATGGGTCCCCAGTTGATTGTGTGTGAGATAGGGTCCCCAATTGTCAATGCCCCATTACATGTTCAGAAATATAATTAATAGCTAATTTGCACAATGGACTACTAGATAGCGAAGCTGGCGTACCACACCTGTAGTACCGACACATTACTTCCAATATAAACTATGGACCCCATTTGTATAGCAACGTATGAGAGTCCCCAATTGACGGAGATTACACCTATGAGTGAGTGAGTGAGTGAGTGAGTGAGTGAGTGAGTGAGTGAGTGAGTGAGTGAGTGAGTGAGTGAGTGAGTGAGTGAGTGAGTGAGTGAGTGAGTGAGTGAGTGAGTGAGTGAGTGAGTGAGTGAGTGAGTGAGTGAGTGAGTGAGTGAGTGAGTGAGTGAGTGAGTGAGTGAGTGAGTGAGTGAGTGAGTGAGTGAGTGAGTGAGTGAGTGAGTGAGTGAGTGAGTGAGTGAGTGAGTGAGTGAGTGAGTGAGTGAGTGAGTGAGTGAGTGAGTGAGTGAGTGAGTGAGTGAGTGAGTGAGTGAGTGAGTGAGTGAGTGAATTGTTTCTGCACAAACATAGTAATGTCGTTACTGATGGAAGCCCGAATTCGGGACTCTGTCCTACTCTTGAAAATATGAGAGTTTAGCTGAAGCTAACGAGATGAATAATAATCACTTCGAAAATGAAGAGTGGTGCTCGAGTAACCTTAACACCTATTATCTTGGATGGGTGTATGATCAAAATTTGTCGAGAATAGGCTCAGCATGATCCACGTTTTAAGGAATGGCGTCCATCAGGTAAATATTATGAATCAGTGAAGCGACTGACCATCAGTTGCGCAGTTTCTTGTAGTACTACAGGGGCCTGTAATTACATAGGCTAGGCAAATATTGTATACATTTGTTCGATTATGTGTCCAGCTCAAGCGTATACGTACGTTACAATTTCTGATATGTGCGTTCGATTTTTTTATGCGTCAAACATTTGGTTGTGATGTCAAATTGTAAAAAGGTCCATGCGTTGACACAATCATGGTCATACGCACTAATATAAACCGGTTTTATCCGTGACACAAATCCTGGTCACGGCACCAATGTAAACGGGTCTTATCCGTGATACGTTGACACGCTATCGTCGGGAGTCCAAATGTTCTGGCATGGCAAACACAACACTCGTGGATATAATACTTAACTCTTGAATATATATAAAATATATATTAAGCATAAAACATTCAATTTCTCAGTACACTGATGCTAGTACTTATATCTCGTTGTGTAATTTGTTGATAATTTTGCTGTTGCTTCAGTGATCTACAAGATGTAAGATACCGAAGCAACTCCCACTAAACTTAGCCAAACCCGAAACGTCTCTGCTAGAATACTCCCCCAATTTCTCTCTCAATTTCCTCTGAATTTTCCTCTGAATGTCCTCTCGAAGGCTGTGGGCGCCTTCCTTTATAGCGGATCCCGACGGGCGCTGTCACTTCCTGTGGTGAAATGACGTCTCCACCAATCAGGATCCTTACTTTGATATACATTCACATCCCTGGGCTGTTTTCCAGAACCGACCCACACAGGCCACCAGAACTAGGGGACGTCCTGTATGACAATTAGTACTTGTCGCAGTACCGTCTCCACCAGGTGGTTCTCATGTAAACAGCCCAGGACAGAATGTTTATTCCACCCCTTAATTACAGAAACCCCCAATTTAGACACCTGTTACTTAACATTGTTACAAAAGTATGACTGCCATTGCTATGCAATCGTTACATCTGCAATAGATAAATCAATATAATGTTATTATAACGACAATGCTAATAAAACATTGCGATAGTTTTCGTTGATTGCCTATAGAGATCAAAGGGTTAAATGGAAATTAAGGTGTTTCCAGACTTCGTACTAATATTTTTTCGTTGCCTTAGAAATGTAAAAATGTGTCATTGTTAAAGCCCAGTCACACTGGGGTATGGTTTGACACGGTCACACGCGGAAGGAGTAAAAGCCCCGCACCGGGAATCTGCGCACGTAAGTGTCAGTAAGTGTCCGTGATCGTACATTTCCAAGCGGTCACCGCGTCAGTTTTCGCGGCAAGCGCGTCCATCCGTCGGCTGCCGCGAATCAACTTCTTGTTCAAAAATTCGTGGCCAAGCGTGGCTGTCCGCGGAAGCCCAATCATCCGTGAATCAGCGAAGAGACACAGCGAGATGGTGTACATACACCGTAGGCATCGTGCATACACCGTAGGTATCGTGGGCGTGCGCGACGGAGCGCAAACCAGAAATGGCTCACCATGCACCCCTCTCCAAGGCGGAGCCCCTACACCGGCACACGCTGTCCCTACGCTCTTCTACACTGTTATACAATAGCCTACGCTACCCTACGCACAGCGCAAAATATTTTGGGTGTTGCACGTGAGACGGTCAGCGTAGGGGATCCGTAGCTACTGGCTGCGCTTAGTCACGCTGCCTACGGTCTCTGTACTCTATGTACGGTTTCTGTACACCGTTTGACGACATATCACACTTACTCACGCTATTTCACGGTATGTCACGCTGTCTACAGTGTATGTACGCCATCTCGCTGTGTCTGTACACTATTTTGCGGTGTTCGCCACCAAAATGTGTCAATTTCTAAACCACGTATGAAAAGGTCGTGGATCGGAGTATTTTTCATTCTTCCCTCTTGACCTTCCTCAAGTTCCATCTGCACTGTTGCTCTTCTCTCGCCCCATCATTGTCGTCGACGTGTCTGGGTGGTTCTGTATCGATTGTTTCCCCAACATGGATGTAGTACAATAACACGCACGTCAAATGCAGTTGAGGGTTTGGCAGCTGCATGCAGTTTGCAGAGCATTGACGAATTACTACTGTGAAACTTGGTCTCATGGCAAAAGAGAAGGGAAAGCAATAAAAAGAAGCCGCAAAGAAGCAGATAAATGAAAGAGAAATTCCCGATTCCTTATTTGCTGAGGGCTTGGAAAAAAATGCAAAGCAAGATAAAAACCGCAAAGAAGCAGATATAAAGACGAAATTCCCGATTTCTTATTTCGGACATGCATTTCCAAAGTAAGAAATGCGGGGATTTTGTCTTTATATCTCGCCTAACTGGTATATAATGCGCAACACAAAAATTTAAAAACGTATACGCAGTTCTAGTCAATGAACTTATTTACATCATAATGGTAATATTAAGAAGTCATAATAAAAATACTGATTTTTTTATGATTTCAGCCTGATTGTTGCTTGAATTATTTTCGCGAGAATACTGTGGAGCATATCATGTTTCCTGACGTGCAGTGCACTTTTTAAATCTACATGGTCGCAAGATAATTAGAGGCTAGAGCCCTTTTATTTACGCTGCTTAAGCTATTTTTGTCTCTCAATCAAGCTTGAATTATATTTATATCCGTGTTTGTAATCCCCTGATTATTTTAAATAAACATAAATCTAAAATGAACTGGATCTCCTGGGACCATTGGCGGGCGGTTACGCAATGCTTGGCGACGTCAGTAACAGTAACAGTGGCTAGTTGAGTGTGTCGCACCATTTCAAGCCTACGGGCTTGGTAGTTATCATATGAATAATATAACATCAGTGATATGATGTTTTATTACACGAAAAACATAATATTAGTGTTGTAGTGATTTATTGCACGATATAAAAAATTGTAAAGACATCGTGTTCGTGTTGTAACGTTTTATTACACGATTTAAATGGAAAAATGTAAAGGAAATGAAATGATTCGGGCTTTAGGCCACCTTTGTGCACATTTATGCTAAATTGGGCCAGGACAACCTCCTGAGGATGGTGAGATGACACTGTCCTCCAGATACAGGATTCGAAATTCGAGCCCTGGCGGTCTGAGGCCGAGCACGCTACCTCTCTGTCACGGAAGCTCCCCACAATACTGAAAATGATGGTTTAATGTCCGATTTAAAAATATTATTATTTCGTGTTATAAGGCTTTAATACACGATTTGAATAAACATGTCACTTTGTTAAATAATTTATAAGTTATATTAGCGTAATAGATTTAAAGCTGTTGCATAAATATTATTATATGCTGACACGGATCACTGTCATTATTGATAGTTAACCGACAGGGATGATTGACAGGCATGTTCAAACTCCTCCCATCTCAACAGGCCTTGTCTCGTATGATCTCGCGTGGAGAGTGATATTTCCCGAGATTTGAGAAACACACTGGCTGATCCTAAAAAAATACCATTTTTTCAAGATATACTATGTACATTTTTTTTAATAGGCATTAATCATGTTAATCTATATTAAAGACATTTATATTGCTTTATTTCAATTGATTCTAAGGGGCATAAGCCGCAAAAATCAAAATAATTAAGTGGACTCTACGATTTCTACGGTATGCGTACGCCATTTTTCGTACGTCACGGTGCGTATGCACACCGCGCGGATGAAAACGCGCGATTGGAGACAGTCTGATACAGATTGCCGATCTCGGCTATTTTGCTCAAACCGCGGGCAGCATGTCGATTCGCTTCCCAGTGTGACTGTAGCTTGACATTACTCGTCAATATATAGCCAAAGTGTGGTCGTAGGCCTACATTGTAGATAAATATCATTTAATGGAAAGAACTGTACAGAAAACTTTGTTTTAAAAACATGTGCCGTTTTGAAAACATCTGAATTTTTCAGAGCTACCAGCGTTATGGTGTACTGTACCAGGGAGATATTTGCCATACACTGTAACGATGAAGTAGCAAATGTGGAGTACACTTTTCTGAAGCGAGGGTTAGAAGGCCTGCTGGCAGAACTTGATTGTGAAGTTTCAGGTAATCAAGTTAATATGAATGATATATTTTATAATAACCACCCCCTTTCCACACCCAACCCACCCCTCTGCACTGCATGGGCGGGTGTAGAAAGGGGGTGCCTATGATTTTATATAGCTAAATAAGTTAAACGTCCCGATGGGGTGTCAGCGTGGAGTATTCTGTAGCTATGGTTAGAAGGCTCGCTGGGAGATGTTGGTCGTGAAATTGCAGGTAACCCAGTAAACACGATGCATTTGACCCAGTAAACACAAAACATTTGTATAACATTTTTACAACGCCGGACCAACGTCTTCGACGTTGGTCCAACATTGTACAAATGCTATACAAATGTTTTGTGTTTGCTGGGTAAGTGAGTTAACATACATGATATATTTTTTCATAGATAGACCCTTTCCACTACATAGTGTAGGGGGAGGGTGGGTGCCTATGAGGCGTTGTATAACTAAATAAGATAAATCGTCCCGAGGGGGTGTCAGCACAGAAAACACGAGTCACTCACACATTGTTGGTTCAGTGTTGGTCCACCGTTTACAGCACCGGGCCAACAATGATCCAACAATAGCTGAATGTTTCATGTTTGTTGGAGTGGGTTGGTCCGTCGAATATGACAGTGACAGTGGCATCTACAGACACATTGACACTGACAGTGATAATGGGACCTACAGACACATTGACACTGAAAGACATACAGTGGGACCTACAGACATTTTGACACTGACAGACATACAGTGGGACCTACAGACATATTGACACTGACAGACATACAGTGGGACCTATAGACATATTGACACTGACAGACATACAGTGGGACCTACAGACATATTGACACTGACAGACATACAGTGGGACCTACAGACATATTGACACTGACAGACATACAGTGGCACTTACAGATACATTGACACTGACAGACAGACAGTGGCACTTACAGACACATTGACACGGACAGACAGACAGTGGCACCTACAGACACGTTGACACTGACATACATACATCACATTTCCAATGAACAAGGCATTTGCCTAAAGGCTCAGACCTTATTCATTAAAAGAGTGCCATATCGCACTTAAATGAACACCGTTTGCATATCTTACAATGCAAGCGTGAATGCTACATTGATTATAACTGTCGTGAAAAATACCCGGAAGAAAAGCAGTTTTCAAGGGGAGCATCAACCAGATTCATTTCGCAATATTTTTTCCACACCTTTCGACGCCGTGATAAGAAGATTTTGAAAGAAAAACGGTCTCGCTTTGTTTGAAGAAGAGATTCCTTTTCCGATACATGGTAAGATTCTGATGTATATAGAAATATAAACCCAGCAACACAAAACATTTGTATAACATTTATACAACGTCGGCACAACGTCTTCAAAACTTTTATATAACATGCAATTATACAATGTTTAACCAACGTCTTTGAAGACGCTGGTCCAACATTGTATGAATGTTATATAAATGTTTTGAGTTTGCTGCTGGGTGATAATGTAGTTTCCTCTTGTTTGTAGGTGATCATAATGAACGCAGGATACAAGTACTGTAGACATGGACACATCTGACTCTATAATGCAAGGCCGATCTTCATTAATCTACGTTAAAGGGACACTTACCAGTTAGGCTAGATAAAGAGACAAAATTACCGTATTTCTTCTTTTTGACACGGTTGTCAATAAATAGAAATCAGGAATTTCGTCTCTATATCTAGCCTAACTGGTGAATGTTAGACATGGGCATGTCCCTTTAACTTTCTAAACATCTAAATATTTATTTCAATTATGACATATACATTGCCAAACCATCTGTATGCAAAAATTATCCCTCCCCCCCCCCAAACGTTTGTATTTTGTACTCTCCATCTACCTGTGGGTTCATGTGTGAGAGAGTATAAGGGGTCTTGTCAAGTTAAAAAAAATCTAAAAATCCGAGAGTCAGACAACACCCACCCACCCCCATATCCATTGTTTTAATTTTTTTTAAACTTTTGGAAACATGAAAACAACACGAAAAACACCAAAAAAAAACAAAATTTCCCCAAAAAAAGAGAAATCCGAGTTGGTGCTTGACCCACCCAACCACTTCCGAGTTTTTCTCGGATTTTGGGAATTTTCTTAACTTGACAAAACCCCTAAGGATGGCAAGATACACATGTTGACCAAACATAGGGAAGACACTATCCGCTCAAGAAAACGTAAGTAATCAATGGCACTTGTTGTACTTATATCTCACTAATTAGTGTGTTGTCATGGTTACATTAACACATGTTGATTTTTTTATTATTAATTAATTTCTGTATTACTCCTTGGGAATTTAAACTGCCATGCTGCAGCAATTGCCATCTTCAAATGAATGGAAATCAGCCCTACGTTTTCAAACTAGATACGTTTTTCATGTTACAATATACAAAATATACATGTTACAATATACAAAAAAAATCAGTATAAAAATATCCATAACACAATTTTAGAATTTTGATATCAATATCATTGAGGGAATCTTTACATGGAGAAAGGCCGTCAGTGTCAGTGTGCTTGGGTGGACCCAGAACTAAAGGGAAGGGGGGAGGGGGAGGGCGAATTGAATTATCAGTGAATTAGGCTACTTGGTTATCAATTATCGATATTTGTCTGAAAGGAGTTGTGAGAGGAATAGCTTTATCACCATAACATCAAATTAATACAGATATCTTGGTTGGCCTACATATCCGAGCAGAGTTCACCTTAGTGAGCGTGAGGTGTCGAACCAATGCTGGTTTAATGTTGGTCCACCGTTTACGACGCTGGCCCAACATTTCCCCAGCATTGGTTCGACGTCTCGCGTTGTCTGGGTTCAATTCATGTTAATCAGCTGCTGTCAACCTTTGAAATTGGCCCTCACATTAACCTCATACATCAAGTCATAACACCGTATCACTGTATGTATGAGATATGATCCAATTAAATATAGTATAACAGAAGAAAATGCTCGAAATTAACAGGAAAGATTTAAATGAAGAATGTAAATAACTCATTTTTCCTCGTCATAATAAACCTCAACTATAGGCCTTTATTCTAGTTTATTTATATATATTTATATTATCAGCAAAAATGTAAATATATAAACATGTATCTATAGAATATATGTATAGAACTGTCAAAATCCACAGCAAAAAATTATGTTAAAATCTGGTTTAAATACTATTTAAAATGATGTTGCATTATTCCCATTTTTTGTATTGCTAGAATTAGACTCTTTCGGTGCGGGTGGCAAATAAGCAAATTGAGGGATGTATTTTTACAACAATAATAAACATGACACAATATCGATTAATTAAAAATGTTAATGAGTGATGTATGCCTTAACCCTTTAACCGCCGGTGCCGCATATATTCGGGTTTTCATTTTTTATCAGCACATTAAGTACCACCTTTTAAACATGTTAAAGATAAAATGTGACATCAATCAGCAATATTTGAAAACAGTTGACCTCCATTTTGTCAAATCAGAATAATTTTCAATCACTTGAAGTTGTGGATCGCGTCAGCGAGACACAACTTCAAGAGGGTGAAAATTCAAAATGAATAATTTGGTGGTTAAAGGGTTAAAGGATCAACGGGTGATATAAGACTTAAAGAGTTAGCCATTGTCCTCAGTTATCAGTATCACGTGACGGCGGTGATCTACACTACACCTATATCAGTGATAGTATCTCGTACCGTAAGTGGGGAGTTGCAGTGTTGGCGAATTTCGCGGCGCGAAAGTGAAATTTTCGTAATGTCCTAATTAAAATTGACAGCTATAAAATAACGAGGCGGTTCTAAATGATGGAAATTACATTTCATTACCCGCATCTTTCAAATTATATATTATTCTATTTACATTACTTGTGTGCCTGACCGACAGACACAATATATGGATGAATGTCGGATAAAAGTTGGTCATCGCTTGCGCAACATTAGCCGAGTATTGAGTCATATCTTGATGGGTGCTATTTTAGATGAGGGGAGATACTTAGTGCATATCTATTTAAACCGCGGTGTAATGATGCGGGTAATACTATACGTGTGAAATAGAAGCTGTCGTCTTAAGTGTTTATAGACTACCAGCGTGTAGCCTACCTATGTGTATGTAATAGAAACATATTGTAGGTAGATATAGAGACATATTGTAGCAGTCATGTACAGAACAGCGTTACGAGGTTTATGTGCTAACCGGATTTTAAATCGGACTCAGAATCTCTTAGCACGTGTTCCAGGTGAGTGAGTTGTTTATACTACGGTGTAGGTGTTTTCCTCAGCCTTAAATCATCAAGCCTACAATGAATATCTATCATAACCCAGCAGACAGGACATATCGCCCAATGTTGGACCAATGCTGGCCCACCGTCTACGACGTCGGCCCAACATTGGACCAACATTGTGTCGATGTGTCCTGTTTGCTGAGAATTCCATTTCTTTTTTTCTACAGATGCATCACGGGCGTCTAGTACATTTCCTTTGCTCTCTGACACGCATCGTATGTTTCAAGAATCTCTGAGAAACTTTATTGACAAAGAGGTTTCTATAAAAACAGCTTCACAATGGAGCAAGCAGGGATTTATACCCCAAGAAAAGGTGGGTCGTTGAAAGGAATAGGTCGCTTTAAAATATGTGTGTGTAAGAACTGGGTTCCGGTCAAGACCGTCAATCGAAGTAATTGAGGGTTTGAAATCTGTTATTTTTGTGCTAAGTTGCGAGTGGTATTTTTACTCTGCTATCTGTGTGACAAGTCACGTGTCCTAGCTCTAATTATCACAAATGTCTTAGTAAGCTCTTTCTGATTCGTTTGAATACCTATGTTATATGGTTTACGGCCGTTATAAATATGATTACTCCCTTACAGTGAGCAGATCGACTTTAGACGTCAGAATCTGACTCTGTAGAGGTCAGATTTTGACGTCTAAAGTCGATCCCCGCGCTGTAAGGTTAAATTTCAAATATGTTTCTGTTTGCCAAGTAGCAGGTTTAAATATGAGTATTTTATTTGTGAGCTTAGTCGCGGGTTTGAATTTTGAATCTGGTATGTTTCGCATTTGAGTTTGAAATCTGGCATTTTTCTGCTAGTTATGGGTTTGAATTTCTAATCTGTTATTTTTCACCATAGATATTAGTCAGGCAGCCATCAAGCTATACCCTGCTCCGGCTGTTAAAGTTATTTTTCGATGGATTCAACACCCTCATGGGATCTATAATGCACATCTGCCGGATATCAAGAGG
Source organism: Flabesymbios commensalis (assembly GCA_964017125.1). Classification (NCBI taxonomy): domain Eukaryota; kingdom Metazoa; phylum Annelida; class Polychaeta; order Terebellida; family Flabelligeridae; genus Flabesymbios; species Flabesymbios commensalis. The sequence continues at coordinate 105,977,104 of OZ024903.1, forward strand.
ATATCCTTGAGCGATCAGAGAAAATTGATCAAATTCAAAATGGCCGCCTTTTGGTGAAGGTCAAACTTTAAATTGACACCATTTTCGACAGAATAGGAGCAGCTTCTTGATTTTGGTGTCCACTATAGGGTTTTCAGGTATGCCCGATCTAGTGGTGTGGTCAGAAATAGCTTTAGACATTGCATTGTGGGTAAAATCCAAGATGGCCGCCATGTGTCCAAGGTCAAACAATAAATTGATATCATTTTTAACACAATAGAGGCAGATTCATATTTTTGATGTATATTATAAGGTTTTATGGTATGTCCGACACAGTGGTGTTGTCGGAAAATATTTTAGTCATTGCATTGTGGGTAAAAAATCCAAGATGGCCGCCATTTGTTCAAGGTCAAGCAATAAATTCATATCTTTTTCGACATAATAGAGACAGATTCGTGTTTTCGGTGTCTATCATGGGGTTTTCAGGTATGCCGTACATAATGGTATTGTCAGAAGATATTTTAGACATTGCAGTGTGGGAGAAAAATCCAAGATGGCCGACATTTGTTCAAGGTTAAGCAATAAATTCATATCATTTTCGACATAATAGAGACAGATTCGTGTTTTCGGTGTCTATCATGGGGTTTTCAGGTATGCCGTACATAGTGGTGTTGTCAGAAAATATTTGTGGCATTGCATTATGCGTAAAACATTCAAGATGGCCGCCATTTGTTCAAGGTCAAGCAATAAATTCATATCATTTTTGACATAATAGAGGCAGATTTGTGTTTTTGGTGTCTATCATGGGGTTTTCAGGTATGCTGTGCAGAGTGGTGTTGCCAGAAAATATTTTAGACATTGCATTGTGGGTAAAAAATCCAAGATGGCTGCTATTTGTTAAAGGTCGATCAATAAATGGACATCATTTTTGACAGAATAGATACAGAATAGTGATTTCGGTGTCCATCATGATGTTTTATGGTATTCCCGACTTAATGGTGTGGTCAGGAAGTACGTTAAACATTGCATTGTATGTTAAAAAGCCAATATGGCCGCCATGTGTTCAAGGTCAAACGATAATCTGATATAATTTTCGATAGAATATAATCAAGTTCATGATTTGTATGTCTAGCATAGAGTTTTTATTTACGCCTGATTTAGTGCCATTTTTCGAAATAATTCCAGACACTTTTTACACCGAAAAAAACAGACGCCAGTCATCATTGCAACAAAATGGCTGCTAGAGAGCCATGGGAGGGCAATAAATGTACAAAACTTTGGGCTGAGATATATTGATGATTTGGTGTCCACTATATAGTTTTTAGTTGCTTCAAACATTGTGGCGTTGTCATAAAACTTTCAGACGCTATGACTGATGGCTATAGAGAGACATATATGGCTATTATAAATGGGTCATGAAGTACACGATGATGGCCATAGATAGACAGCTATCAATGGGTCATGAACAGAGCCGGGGCCCTGGTGCATTCAAGTTTTAAAGAACCAAATTGTTACTTCCTCGCTCACGTGTAAATATTTAATATTATGGGGAGCCTCTGTGACCAAGAGATAGCGTGCTCGGCCTCAGACCACCAAGGCTCGAATTTCAAATCCGGTGTTTGGAGGGCAGTGTCACCTCATATATCACACCATCCTCAGGAGGTTCTCCTGGCTCAGTTGAGCATATATGTACACACAGATGGCCTAAACCCCCACTAATTAATGTTTTTAGGGTCATGAACAAACTAGAAAATGTTTATGGTTGTTGCCAGATTTCTCATGAAAGGATGGGCTACTTAAAGTAGGGCTAATTTCAGATGAAGTACTCGCCCTCTCGATCGCTACTTTATTTGGTAGCGAAAAAAATAAAATACTGTAGATATTTGCATAGATAATGAATGAATGAAAACAGTAATACCGATAATTCTACAGATGAAAATACAGTATACTTTAAATGGGCTACACATAAATAGCACAACCAACTGCCTTGCCTTTTCTAGATAGCATACAATCAACTATTGCACGGGAGTATTTAAACCCCTTTGACTGCTTTATTTGGACAATATCAGCATGGAAAGAACCCTAGTCGTGAAGTGTAAACATCAACAAACCATATGGGTTTCATATATGTCATATGCCGTTACAATGATGTAAGAAGGTATGGGATAATTCTTGTGGCATATACAATAAGTGAGAGAGAGATGGAGTCTCTGGCCCAAGCACATTCATTCAGAATGCATACACGTATGGAGCTATGGATAATGGAGATATTTGATCGATCGATCCTCTATCTCAGGTACTGAATCTGGTCATATTACCGTGCAAGTGCTTTATCAGGAGATAATATCCGCACATGAATCAAAACCTATAGAGTTCTGAAATGAACTTAAGCAAAAGCACAGCAAGACTACCATAGGAATTATCGTGCCAAGATTTGACATATCATGTCAAACCACCGATGAAACCAAGCCTCCCATCAAAGTCCTAGAAGAAAGATCTTCACAGTCCGATCTTCATTGTGTATCTGAAACCTACATATACATGTATGTGATTTTTAAGAATGCAAAGGAGAGCCGCTTCAACGCAGGCCACATTAAAGTGTTTATTGGAGAAAATGCTATTCTTGTTGTTAGTTTCTATGTACTTTATTACTGTAAATATTACCTGCTAATACCTTGGCTGAATTGATATTTATGAGATAAGTTATGGACAGTTCAAACGCTATAGAAAACAGAAGTTGTACATTACTCTGATACACATAACAACTTTATATCTAAAATTGATTCCTCACACCAAGATGAGCTGAAAAGTGGTATTACTCGTTATAGTGGATAGGTTGACGACATGCCCACTGCATTTTGCAGCAGTGAGGTTGCACTTTTGTTTGCCTTATAGCCGCCATCTTGGATTTAGCGATCTCTATCATCTCTAATATTATTTTCTGGTGGCGTAGGCCTACCCATAATGGACACCAACATCACGAATCTGCTTCACTTCTGTCGCAAGATGATATCAATTTATTGTTTCATCTTATACAACTGTCGGCCATGTTCAAGTTGGTCATACCACTAAGTCGGACATACATGAAAACCCTATTGTAGACAATGTTTCTTTTATTTTGAACAGAATGTGTGACCTTGGCCGTCTTGGAAATTGGCGGATGTTTCGCTCTTTAGAAATAGATATGAATTGTCTCTTTGGATAAAACTTTTCTAATGAAGCTATGGAACATCGATGCCAAGTGTCATGCTTGCCCTAAAAGTGAGGCTTCGCCCATTTTTGGGCTCTTAGCATGTCTACTGTAGTCAAAGTTACATTAAAAAATAGTTCTTACTTGTAATCATTAGACTCACATTTTGGCTCATTTGACCTTGAAATTGACGTTTTGACCTTGAAGATGACATGGAATCATGAAAGTAATACTATAAATGGATTTTTTAAGTCAAAATAAAAATAGGTATTACACTTGTTCCTGGGTAAAGTAGTTAGAAATATCATATTTGACCTTGAAAATCGTATTTTCGCTTATTTGACCTTAACATTTACGTTTTTACCTTGAGGATGACTCTTAATCATCAAAATAGTACCACTCTCAATCATCAAAATAGTACCACTTAACTTAATTCTTCAATCAAAAACACATCAAAAAGAGGTATTACACTTGCTGCTATTTGCCTTGCTAAAAATAACATTTCACAGTTCTGACCTTAGAATTGACCTTTTGACCTTGAATATGACCTTAAATCAGCAAAACAATATTAGAAATAAATTATGTAGTCAAAATCACACCAAAATAAGTTATTATGTTTGTTCTTAATTATGTGTGTTAAATATAACATTTTCAACAATTTGACCTTGAAATTGACCTTTTGACCTTGAAGATGAACTATAATCATTAAAATAATACCAAAAATGATTTTTTCAGTCAAAATTAGATAAAATAGAGGTATTACACTTGTTTGTAGCTCTATTTAAAAAATAAATATATTTGACCTTGAAATTTGCACTTTGACCTTGGATTTTGTCATTTTTCTCAAAACGCTCAAGGATATTCTTTTGATATCCGGCGGATAGGCTTCATAGAACACCTGAAAAAACTTTAACAGCCGATGCAGGGTTAGGCCAAAAAACAGCTTTGGCTGCCTGACTAATTGGTTTCAGTTTCCAATCAGTTAATTTAAACATTAGATACCGGTTTGATTTTAAAATCGTATTTTTTAACTTAGATGCTGGTTTGGTTTTTAAATTGTATTTTTTTACCCTACCCAGTATACACAATACATTTGTACATCATTTGTACAATGGTGGACCAACGTCGAAGACGTTGGGCCGACGTTGTATAAATGGTATGAACATTTTTGTGTTTACTGGGTAGCAGGTTTGAATATCAAATCTGTTATCTTTGTGTTGAACCGCGGGTTGGAATTTAAAATCTGGTATGTTGTGCTAGTTTCGCATTTAAGTTTAAAATCTGGCATTTGCCTGCTATTTGATGATTTGAGTCTTAGATCTGTTTTTGTTGTAGTTACGGATGTTGGGAGAGCTGGGGATAATGGCGATAGAGGTAGAGGAGGGATTCGGCGGCACAGGACTTGACTGCATGATTTACGCTATAGCGATGGAGGAAATATGTCGCAGATGTGCCTCGCTGGGAACTCTCGTTTCCGCGCATAATGTGAGTCAGAGCTAACCATATTATACCCCTACATTTTACTGTGCCATGCTGTTTTATTTTAGACCTGTAATTGCTCTCGCAAAAATACATTAAAATAAAAAACATCGTGTTTTCTTTCGTTTATACATTGGATTGTTTCATTTTTCTTAAGTTGGCATTGCTGTCGAACTTTCGAAATTGTTTTGAAAAATTATTCTAGATTTTTTTAAAGCATTCAAGAAATATTTTACACTATGTACAATGCCTTATAACATCATTTTCAAACTTTTAACTGAAATATTGTTTGAAATATTTCAGAAAGTTTTATAACGCTATAAAAACTTTTTTGTGTGTGTTTTAATTAACAGCATATGCTTATATTTAAACAAGGTTTATTAATTTTCTCGATCCTATCGAGCAGACACAAGACGTTGGAGCAATGTTGGTTCAACATTGATTAACGTTGGTCCACCGTCTACGACGCTAGACCAGAGTTAGTCAAGCATTGATTCAACGTCTTGTGTCTGCTGGGCCCGTATACTCGTACAAGTTACGATATATCGTAGGCTTCTGATTGGTCGAGATGGCCATCTCGACCAATCAGAAGCCTACGATATATCGTAACTTGTACGAGAATACGGCCCCTGGGTACTATATAATATCGAGGTGATGTATTTATCGGTATTTGTGTCATGGTATTTACAAAATGTTTAACTTCTTTGTTGGAATATTTAAAGTCTAAAAATACTATTATACAATTTAAAGCGGGGAGTTTAAGTATTATTTTTATTATGTTTCACTTCTATTACAGAGTCTGTACCTGAACCCCATCAAATATTTCGGAACAGACGAACAAAAAGAACAGTTTCAGCGTCCGTTGACAAAAGGAGAGAAAATAGGGTGTTTCGCCCTTAGTGAACCTGGTAGGTAGAACTCATTATTTTAATTAATTAATTATTTAATTATTTAATAAATTAATTATTTAATTAATTAATTAATTAATTATTTGATTAATCAATTAATTAATTAATTAATTCATTTATTCATTCATTCATTCATTCATTCATTCATTCATTCATTCATTCATTCATTCATTTATTCATTCATTCATTCATTCATTAATTCATTCATTCATTCATTCATTCATTCATTCATTCATTCATTCATTCATTCATTTATTTGTTCATTCATTCATTCATTCATTCATTCATTCATTCATTCATTCATTCATTCATTCATTCATTTATTCATTCATTCTTTCATTCATTCATTCATTCATTCATTCATTCCTTCATGCAATCGTGGTTTTTTTGTAGGTAACAGAGCTCCTTATACCACTGCTCGCACACACAGAGCTTTATTTTGTTCCTGGTGCTTGTAGGTAACGACAGTGACCTTGTGAGATCACAGTGACCACACACACACAGAGCTTTATGTTGTTTCTGGTGTTTGTAGTTAACGGCAGTGACCATGTGAGATCACAGTGACCTCACACACACAGAGCTTTATGTTGTTTCTGGTGTGTGTAGGTAACGACAGTGACCTTGTGAGATCACAGTGACCACACACACACAGAGCTTTATGTTGTTTCTGGTGTTTGTAGGTAACGGCAGTGACCATGTGAGATCACAGTGACCTCACACACACAGAGCTTTATGTTGTTTCTGGTGTGTGTAGGTAACGACAGTGACCTTGTGAGATCACAGTAATCTCATACACACAGAGCTTTATGTTGTTTCTGGTGTGTGAAGGTAACGGTGATGACCTTGTGAGATCACAGTGACCTCACACACACAGAGCTTTATGTTGTTTCTGGTGTGTGTAGGTAACGGTGATGACCTTGTGAGATCACAGTGATCTCACACACACAGAGCTTTATGTTGTTTCTGGTGTTTTAGGTAACGGCAGTGACCATGTGAGAACACAGTGACCTCACACACACAGAGCTTTATGTTGTTTCTGGTGTTTGTAGGTAACGACAGTGACCTTGTGAGATCACAGTGACCTCACACACAAAGAGCTTTATGTTGTTTCTGGTGTTTGTAGGTAACGGTAGTGACGCTGGAGCTGCTTCCACCACAGCCAGACTGGATGGTGACCAATGGGTGCTGAACGGGACAAAGTCATGGATTACTAACTCAGCCACTGCCTCAGCAACACTGGTAAGGTCATGACCTAGTGCATTAAGGTCTCAGCAACACTGGTAAGGTCATGACCTAGTGCATTAGGTCTCAGCAACACTGGTAGGGTCATGACCTAGTGCGTTAAGGTCTCAGCAACACTCGTAGGGTCATAAACTAGTGTATTAAGGTCTCAGTAACACCATTAGGGTCATGACCTAGTATGCCAAGTTTTACTGACAATGCAAGAAAGCCTATGCAATGGGAGGCTAAATTCAAAATGCACATCCACGAAACACAGGCTGTGAAAGGACTCCAATCTGAGCCCCCAATAATGTGATATCAATATTATTCGTATTTAGTAGTATACTTTTGCATATACGAATATACACAGGCCTCCGACGTGAGCGCTCAATAATGTGTTCTCATTAACCCGCTGAACACGACTACTCGTTTTTAATCAGTTTTATTAGCAGGTTAAATCACAGTAGTGAAATTCGTATTTGAATTTTCACTCACTTGAAGTTTTTGGGTCGCGGTAGCAAGATGAGATAAGTTAGCGGCAAAGGGTTGGCACTAGGGATTGTTCACATTTACATAAACTATGTGTGATTTCAATTCAACACTGATTACTTTGTTTTTATTGGTACCAGGTTTTTGCAACAAGCGATAGGAGCAAGAAACACAGGGTAAGTTTTGAGATTTAAGCAGAGCTGTTCTTGCCTTTGGATTAGCATGTAATCGAGAGACAACCTCACTGGTTTTGGTGACGCATATATAAAAACGAATGCATTAATCCTTGAAACACTGGAGTAATTTTTCTAAAAAAACAGAAGAAGAACGTTTTTTTAAATTGAAATAATCATTTCTGCTACATTTGAATACCTATGTTATGGGTCTGCGGTCCTTATGAATATTTTTTACTCTTTTGTTGCGGGGATCGATTCAGTCGTCAGATTATACCGTCTATAGACGTCAGATTCTGACGTCTAAAGTCCATCCCCGTTCTGAACATAAGAAAAGTGACGGGTTAACATTAAGTATGTATTAGACAGTCTTCATTCCTTTGATAATTCTTTTGAAAATATTTGGCATGTTTGCAGGGTATATCTGCCTACCTGGTTCCCATGCCAACACCAGGTCTGACCGTAGGGAAACCAGAAGATAAGCTCGGGATAAGAGCGACGTCTACCTGTAATCTCATCTTTGAGGATTGTAGAATTCCAAAAGAAAACATACTTGGAGAAGAAGGCATGGGATTTAAAATAGCCATGGTGAGCGGTATAAGAGAATGTGTTTATTAGGGGGGTTTTATCTCACGTTCACATATATACGAATAGAAGTACGAATACAGGCACGGCAAGTATCCCTCGTATGTTATATTCTCACAAATTGGCTTGTCAGCTTCCATGTACCACGTGTTTTATTGAATAATGAGCTCCGGTCGTAACTGTTATATTACACTTGGCAAGTGTAGTCGAGTTTTAAGGTGAGAATTTGGGCGATAATTCACACCTCAGGATAAATAAAAAAAATGTAAAAACAAAGATATGAATTACGGATTCTCACCAATCTGAACATATGGCGAGAGTATTGGGATTGATGCCTAGATATATTATTATTACGTTATGTTTACAGCACACTCTGGACGCTGGAAGGATTGGAATCGCTGGACAAGGAGTGGGAATTGCTCAGGTAAACTGTTTATTTTTACATTGGAAATTGTCAACGACACGTCAGCTTTAAGTATAACCATGACTTAATTTCAACTAATTTCTTACCTTTCATATTGCTGTTTATAAAATTCATCCTACTGCAATATTCATTCACTTTAATCTGACTACAATATAAATATAGACTAATATTTCAAATGCAGTAAAACATTATTTCGTAGCGCCTATCAAAAAATTAAAAAAACATATTTTTAATTGTTAGATAACAAAAATCATAGTATAATAAAATTTAAAAGGGTTACACAATTGTTTTTTGTTTTAGAATATTGTTTTACAACGTCATGAAAAATCATTTTTTAAACATTTTTGTAATGTTTTCTGGCTAACATTTTGAAAATAATTAGATTTTATAGATATTTTCTGGAGATACGACAAAATGTTGAAGTGGTATTTAATAAAAAAAATTGTGTGTCAGGTAAATTCTGAGACCCCAGATATAACCTCGGGCTCAGCAATTTTTGCATTCTTGTACCTTCGACTTTTGAACTGGCAACAACAGAAAAAATATTTAAACCTTAAATTGTGTTGTGAATTCCTTTTATAGGCAAACCCTTCAGATTTGTCTTTATATATGTTTGCTTCATATGCATATTGTTCACCCCCCCCCCTCAAGCAGCCAAATTTGTCGCTCAACCAGTGGCACATCTCACCCTTTGGCTGTCAGGAATTGATATAATAATCATACGTTCATAAAACGGATCATGATCCGCTATTTTAACCCTTAAAGCGCCGAAATATTTATGTATAAAGCATGAAGTACAAAGGTGTTTTTTTCAATTTAAATCATCATAAATGTCTTAGCTCGTTCTGCTTCATTTGAATACCTAAGTTATGTGAAAACGGCCATTGTAAATGTGTACCTTTTTCAGTGTGGGGATCGATAATAGACGTCAGAATCTGACGTGAAAATCTAATTTCGCTTTATAAATATGGCATACTATACAGAAATATACATTATTTATCAGTGTTATAATTCAATATATTTACAAAAGGAAATATAATATTAGCTGGCTTCACACAAAATAACTTTAGTATTTCAGTCTAGCCCAGTAGGCCTATGATCTACATTGAGTTCAAGATATTCGGTATGCTTACAGGCAGCTTTGGAATGTGCCATAGACTACGCGGGAAAACGACTGGCGTTTGGGAAACCAATAGCAAAGATGCAGTCGATACAGGTGAGTTTTATTAATAATAAACAATATTTATTTAATAGTTATAAAAAGCGCGCACACAATGTTATCTAGGCTACACTTTGCACAGCATGTTATCCCAGGCCGAGGACCAGTTTATTTATGTGCCATTTCTACTCCCCGGGGAACATACTTCTCATCAGGGGGTTCACATGGACCAATAATTTAAAAAATCAAAAGATATCCCATTTTCCTTCATTAGGTAAATATCTGCAATGGTCAAAAGTACTTAGATCTGACAGTGTTGTCGTGATTTTCAGTGACTGATTATCTTCCTTTACAGAGTAAACTGGCCGATATGGAAGTACAAGTTCAAAGTTCACGGCTTCTGATGTGGAAAGCGGCCACATATAAAGACATGGGCCTTCCTTATACAAAGGTGAGTGACGATGATTATAGTCTTGACTTTTATAACTGTTGATGGAGTAAAAAAAAAGAAGTTGATTGTGACTGTGTCTTCTTACAATTGTTATTATAGTTGTGTTTGCTGTCGTTTAATTTGTGTTGCCCTTGAAATTTTGCACCACACAAGTAAAATAAAAAAGATCATCTTAAAAAGTTTCTTACTTAAAGTGAACAAATCACTTATGTAGACCTCCACGTATACGACCTATAGTTTTCATCTATACCTCGTATAGTAAACCTCCCAACTAAACCAACACTACTCACGATGAGCTTTCCAGCTCCAAAACGTTTTTGAAGCATTGCAGAACGTCAGAGAGTATCACTGAATAGAATGACTAAAACATTTCTTGTAACTTAGGTTTTCTAAAATATTTGTCAAATGTGCCACGCTATTTGTAATTTTCACCAGTGAGTATGTGGCAAATGGTCGATTGTTACCTTGTGATCCCAAAAACTGACCAGAACAATAACCGGATTGTAGCATGTAGTTGGGTATTTTGTGGGATATACCTGTGTTTTACCGTAGGCCTACATATCTGCTCGGTCTGACGTCATTGAGAAGTCTGCTTATAATATTGTTTAATCCCCCCCCCCCCCCTGATATGTTATTTGAGCGTTTTCGTTAATTGTTTTACAGCGCCCTACAATAAACATGTCTAGAAAGTTTTACTGATGTATTTTTATATATAACGTTTTAAACAATTTTTTATCTCCCTACAAAATACCATTTTAAACACGTTTTGCAAAATGTTTTGGCAGACGTTTCAAAATATTGCTGTGTTACATGGGATGCAATATTTCACTTATATTACAGGAAGCAGCCACAGCCAAACTTGCCGCCTCTGAAGCTGCCACGTCTGCCGCTCACCAGGTGAGTGTCAAGTCAGTATGTTGGAGATTACAAACAGACGTATTACAAAAAATATTGTGTTTTTTTATTTTTAAACACCACTTACACCAAGAAAGGCGAATTTGTTGCGTTGTCTTATATTTACCATTCACAAAATTAAATTTAAGTTAACTTAATGTGTGACCACTTTTCACGCTAAGACGATATACGTATATCTTAAGTACCTATGTATTTGTTCAAGTATGGAATCACCGTGTACCTTGCCAAGGCGCAGTTCAAGAAAATAATTTTTAAGTTGAATATATTGAATTGGAGCACACCATTTCACATTCAATTCCTTATCTTGAAATATATGGGTTATTTTATCTACGTTTTATTTCCAGGCGATGCAGGTTCTGGGAGGTACAGGTTATTTTATCTACCTTTTATTTCCAGGCGATGCAGGTTCTGGGAGGAATGGGTTACGTGACAGACATGCCAGCTGAGCGTTATTATCGTGACGCCCGCATCACTGAGATCTACGAGGGAACCAGCGAGATTCAGAAACTGGTGATAGCTGAGGCGATGCTCAAGGAATATCAGGCGCTAGACTAATGGTGATCGCTTAGGACATTCTGAAGGAATATCAGGCTTTAGACTAATGGTGATCGCTGAAGAAATATCATGCTTTGGACTAACAATGATTGCTCAAAGATTATCAGGCCCCAGCCTGATGATGACTGCTAAAGGAATATCAGGCTCTAGAGTAATGATCGGGCTCAAGGAATATCAGACTCTAAGATTGCAATTTTATCAAGAATGGGGGAATATCAGATTCTAAAGTAACAGTGATTGATCAGGCAATGTTGAATGAATATCAGGTTTTAATTTAATTTAACTTACAATGGATAACCTGCCGTAAAATAGTAACTAATTCATTAATAGGTCATATAAGACCGACTATGCCAAATAGACTGAATGTGTCAAAGCTGCTAAAATGCAACCAACATAAATTAATATTTATAAATAGATATTATTATCAGTGTATGGGGCGCTGCTGAATATTTACGGAAAATGTGAGCAGCAATGCCTAATAATAAATAATGCAATTAGGCGTATTTTCATTATTCACTGTATTATTATTTGAAGCTGAAAATTGCGTCAGCAGTTCCAGCTTCAATTGAATGAACAATGTGAATAATTAATTCAGCAGAACACGCATTATATGATTTAGGTTCACAGGCATAACTCAGAAGATACTTCGACTAGTTAAGACTATGGACGGGGTATGATAGTAGATATATGGCGCATGATTTGAAGACTAGCTGTAACCAGTGAGGGGTCGTATTTGCCGACCACGTGGTACATTTAGCTAATCCCCGCCCCTCATTCAGTTATGACGTAACGAGTGAACTTTGACATGTGATCCATCAGGCCCAGAAAAAAGTTATCAATCCCCAAGATCTACCCGCACAAATAGCAAGTTTCACACAATAAACTTAAATTCAGGTTACATTTTATTTATCTTCTTCTAAAATTGTCAATAATACATTTTTAAAGCTGTGATTTGTCACAAGAAGCAGGTTGTACATTAGATATGCTGTATATATATGTGGAACACAACGGTTTTCTATACTAAGTTTATGTGAGTGACACTGTATAAATGTTTTTCAGTTTTCTGCCTTGCCATGCTGTATTCACACCGATGTAACAAAATTAAACATTTTGTTGTGCAACAAATGCACTAACAATTTATTTAGTAATGACAATCCATTGTCTTGCTGTGCTTATAATATTTTCTTATTATTTAGACAGCAGCATGTCTGGTATCTCGGTCTGCAGCCCGCTGCAACATGGTGTTGCTAAACATGGTGCAAGCATATTCATTTTCTAGTTGCATTTTAGTACGTTACACTCTTATATTATGTTGTTCATATGACAGCATCATGTCTAGTATCTGGGTCTGCAGCGTGCTGCAATCATCGGGGTGGTGGATATGCAGGCATACATTTGACTATTTTCGAGTTGCTCTTGCATGGATACCACCTCAGTCTGCAGCCTGCTGCAGCACCGGGACGCTGGCCATGATGCTAGTGTAATTTCATGTCCGAGCTGCTCCCTAAAAGTTATCATATTTTACGCTGCGCTGTGTATATGCCAGCAGCGTGTATTCCAAGTGTTTTTTTGATATATACCTTTACCTTATACTTAACATTGTTCATATGACAGCATCTTGTCTACTACCTGCGTATGCAACCTATCGCAATGCTCAGTTAATGGACTCGCTGCTGTCATATTTAAGTTCTAAACGCCACATTGTCTTCAGCGAACCAGTTATAACTGTTTCATACTATCACAGTACATTTTTTCTTGCCCTGACTTCCACTTAAATGGATCTACACTGACTTTAATCACAAGACGGAGCGCTGCGCCCCCTCCACCCCCGCACCAACTACAGCAGCCTGCACGAAACCAGTCATCATGTCACCACTCGGCGAACGAAACCTCGTATTACTATTTTGTATATGTTTCAATTGCTTAATAAAATATGTTTATACAAAAGATATGCTGTCATGGCTTTAACCCGATTTATTCAAAATAGCGGCATCACGGCGTAGCCCGGGACACCTACCTTGGTTGTGACGTGGTGAATCATGCACAGTATCTACACTTGCATGTATGTCAAACATGAACGCCAAGTAGGCTATTCACAACAAATCAAGCAGTGGTGTAAATATAAAACATGTATTTTTCTGTCAGTTCATAGCTATTTCTGCTACGGTACTTTGTTTTGTTTACAGATTTATAAGATATGTGTGTAATAAATGTACAATTAATACTACTATGTGAACTTCCTTCTCATTTATTAATCAATGTTGAAACGTTTATTGAGCTGTTGAAACGCTATATTGTAGAATTTAAATTGTTACCCAATTGAAGTTGTGTATCGCCACCGCGACCCACAACTTCAAGTGGGTGAAAATGACTCGTATCCATAAAATAGCAATCAAAATATAATCTCCTATGTTAAATCCAAAAAAATATATACTCATTTCTCTTGACAATGTTTATTTAAAGGACAAGCAGAAATGCTCAACGAGGCTATAGACGTGACCTGCACAACTACATTTAAACTGACAGACTGTCAGAATGTTGGTATCATGAAGAGAAGATTGTCTTCAGTAATTCGCATTTGTTCAATTTGAATACAACGCCAGAATGCAATACTGCATTGAATGCCGTATATTTACCACTAAAACACATTTGCACTTCCGATTACCGGTCTCACTGACGTCGTTTTGAATAGTTTATATTAAATTGTAAGGAAGTACATGAACTACATGCTTGTGTGGCAGTTATCTTTGATTGAAAGTTATTAAATTAAACATTTAATAAGGTATTAATGCTCTAAGAACATGAACATCGGTGATTAGTCAGAATATACGAAAAAGATTGATCAATCTCAAATCAATATTCGCGACTGTAACGTTTTTATGCCGAATTGGTGAATAATAACAACAACAGACATCAGTAAAGCATAAATTCTCCACTATAAAGTGGGTGGAGACTTAATCATTAGAAAACATATCACAGAAAGTTGTTTATTGTCATCTGCTATATAATAAACCAATTACAAACTTAGTGGTCATTTAAACACGTCATAGACCTACTGATCCATTCCAAAATGTAGAGCGAGTCTGAAACTTCAACTCGTCCTAGATTGAGTTCACGTTTCAAACTTTATTCTGATAATGAGATGACGTATCAGACGTGAAAACTATAGCTGGATATTAGTGATGGTTGAGGTATTGCGTTGATAAGTCTTACGTCGCGGACGAAAACGTGAACTATATTTCACGAACATAACTGCTGGCTTTATGGATATGCTAACAGTTTTGGAAAAGTGCGAAGGATAGAGATGCGACAGCGTTTTCATCCTGGAGAATTGTAACATGGATATTATTATTATTTTCCTGGTCCAACCAAATCCTGATGTCTAACTCGTCACCTAGCACACATTCTTTCTGTAATAGCATACTGACATTTTGTATTTTTACATCCTGCCATTTGCATGTAATAATAGCGAAATATCCATTGTCAACGGCTTCAGCGAGGCACTCCATAGTGATGTAATAATACCAGCTGACATTCAAATGTCCCTGTAAGTCTATATGATCCTCCACTACTGTCCTGGTTGCCTGGTAGCTGTTGCTAGGCGACACAACAGGGTTGATTATCAGTGGAGGACTGTTGTGTAAGACATCAAGCTGTGAATCTGTTAGCTTCATTGTCATTGGTGAAGATCCTCTGCTGGTCATATCCACAACAGCCAATCGCATTGCGAGACTCAACAGTGACACATCCGAGCCCAGCTCAGTGATGTAAACCTTGTACTGATAGGATGATGTGCCCATGTGTGTCAAATGAAAATCTGCTTGCATATCTGTGATCGCGCCATCATCCGTTGATTTATCAAGCCAGGTATAGAATTCAGGGGCGGTTTGAATGGAAGCTGCCTTCACAAATTTAGGTACTAGCGCCATCTTGCGGAAGAATGAGTCATCTTCGTGACTGGCAGGGTAGTCGCGAACTCCCATAGCCAGCCTGTAGGCAGCATGCGATATGTCACCTGATAAACACAAAATAGTAGATAAGTTAGAGACTCCCATAGCCAGTCTGTAGGCAGCACGTGATATGTCACCTGGTAAATAGAAGAGAAAAATAAGTCAGAGATACCCAATGACCATTGCCAGTCTGTAGGCACCACGAGATATGCCACCTGACAAATACAACAGAAATATAAGTCACAGCGTCGTAGACGGTGTACCGACGTTAAACCAACATTGATTCAACGTCTCGTGTCTGCTGGGAAGTCACAGACTCCCAATGGTCATAGCAAGCATGTCGCCAGCACGCGATATGCCACCTCATTATAGATAATAGTCACAGACTACCATATAGTCTGGTTCACTATGTAATTTCGTTCATAATTTATGGACAGTTGCAACATTTTTAGAAACTAGACTACATGACACACAGAATCTGAAATCGGATGATTCCATTTGTATATATATATGACCGGAATGTCAGTCACTTTAAATTTTAAAATGGTGCCACGAAATACAAATTTCGCCATATATTAACATGATATTAACAACTATCAGACTTAGAATATTGATTTTTACTGCCGCATCTTACATTTTGGGATAGTGGAATACACTGGTCATATTACAAAGTTATTATTGAGTTAAAATACATATTTGGAAATAGTTTTCTATTAAAAATGGAGTCATTTTTCACATTTTTTTCAAAGTATGATGGATAAAGGTGCAAGTACCTTGGTGATATCGTCTGAAGCCTTGTGTACACTTTCTCCTAGAGATGTACTCACCATTCTCTCTGATGTCATGTGTACACTTTATTCTGGGGATGTACTCACCATTCTGCCTGAGGTCATGTACACATTTTCACCTGGGGATGTATTCACCATACTGCCTGACGTCATGTGTACACATGAGGATAAACTGACCATTCTGCCTAAGGTCTAGTTTACACTTTCACCCAGTGCTGTCTGTACTCACCATTCTGCCTGAGGTCATGTACACATTTTCACCTGGGGATGTACTCACCATACTGCCTGACGTCATGTGTACACATGAGGATAAACTGACCATTCTGCCTGAGGTCTTGTGTACATTTTCACCCAGTGCTGTCTGTACTCACCATTCTGCCTGAGGTCTTGTGTACACTTACACTCAGTGCTGTCTGTACTCACCATTCTGCCTGAGGTCTTCTGTACACTGTACTCACCATTATAGCTCATTATGTCTGAGGTCATGTGTAGGCCTACACTTTCAACCAGTGCTGTCTGTAAGACCTACTCACCATTCTGCCTGAGGTCATGTGTACACTTTCACCCGGTCCGGTGCTGTACTCACCATTCTGTCTGAGGTCTTGTGCCGGAGAGTTAAACGTCATCCCGAGAGAGAAGCCGTCATTATAAATCCTGAAGCTTCTGTTGAGAAGATTTGGCAGTCTGTGCAGAAAATATACACTGTAAGATATTTAACCCGAAATGTGTATTCGCTACAGCGAAAACGAATTAAAGCACCCCACCCCATTCTTTGTTTTTTGGGGGGCAACATTATACTGGTGATCACAATGCAAACTTGTATTTGAAAGCAAAATCATGAATGATTGATTCAGAGTATTATGAGGATGACGTGTGGTAAATAGGAGAAATTTTACTTTTCAGCTTGCCGTTATTTCCGCCATTTTCTTAAAATAACTGAGCTGTGAAAGAAACCTCCTAATTTTAGCGGCCAGACAGGTAAGCCTGCTTACATATTAAATTTGAAACAACTCGGATTTGCGGTTCACAAAAATTCAAACTTGGAAACTTCAAATGAAGTTGTGTCTCGCTACCGCGACCCACAATTTTAAGTGGATGAAAAGTACGGTACTCATATTTGTTTAATTTGAGACAAAACATTTTCAAATCTTGATCCCTTAGAGCACTGAGATATTCAATTTAAATTTTCAGTCACTTGAAGTTGTGTCTCGCTACCGCGAAACACACCTTCAAAGGACTGAAAATTTATGTTATTTGTGAAATTTAAGTCCCAACATATATCAGTGTTTTAGGATTGAAAGTATATTTTATTTTTAACAACAGGTTATCAGGGGCTATACAGGTGCTAATAGGAACACAGAATGTCTACTGTAGTCGACATCAGTGTTGTAAGGGGTTAAACACAGAATGTCTGCTGTAGACGACATCAGTGGTGTAAGGGGTTAAACACAGAATGTCTGCTGTAGTTGACATCAGTGGTGTAAGGGGTTAAACACAGAATGTCTGCTGTAGTCGACATCAGTGGTGTAAGGGGTTAAACACAGAATGTCTGCTGTAGTCGACATCAGTGGTGTGAGGGGTTAAACACAGAATGTCTGCTGTAGTCGACATCAGTGGTGTGAGGGGTTAAACACAGAATGTCTGCTGTAGTCGACATCAGTGGTGTAAGGGGCTAAACACAGAATGTCTGCTGTAGTCGACATCAGTGGTGTAAGGGGTTAAACACAGAATGTCTGCTGTAGTCGACATCAGTGTTGTGAGGGTTAAACACAGAATGTCTGCTGTAGTCGACATCAGTGGTGTAAGGGGTTAAACACAGAATGTCTGCTGTAGTCGACATCAGTGGTGTGAGGGGTTAAACACAGAATGTCTGCTGTAGTTGACATCAGTGGTGTAAGGGTTAAACACAGAATGTCTGCTGTAGTCGACATCAGTGCTCTAAGGGTTAAACACAGAATGTCTGCTGTAGTCGACATCAGTGTTGTGAGGGTTAAACACAGAATGTCTACTGTAGTCGACATCAGTGTTGTGAGGGTTAAACACAGAATGTCTACTGTAGTTGACATCAGTGGTGTAAGGGGTTAAACACAGAATGTCTGCTGTAGTCGACATCAGTGGTGTAAGGGGTTAAACACAGAATGTCTGCTGTAGTTGACATCAGTGGTGTAAGGGGCTAAACACAGAATGTCTACTGTAGTTGACATCAGTGGTGTAAGGGGTTAAACACAGAATGTCTACTGTAGTTGACATCAGTGGTGTAAGGGGTTAAACACAGAATGTCTACTGTAGTTGACATCAGTGGTGTAAGGGGCTAAACACAGAATGTCTACTGTAGTTGACATCAGTGGTGTAAGGGGTTAAACACAGAATGTCTGCTGTAGTTGACATCAGTGGTGTAAGGGGTTAAACACAGAATGTCTACTGTAGTTGACATCAGTGGTGTAAGGGGTTAAACACAGAATGTCTACTGTAGTTGACATCAGTGGTGTAAGGGGTTAAACACAGAATGTCTACTGTAGTTGACATCAGTGGTGTAAGGGGTTAAACACAGAATGTCTACTGTAGTCGACATCAGTGTTGTGAGGGTTAAGCACAGAATGTCTGCTGTAGTCGACATCAGTGTTGTAAGGGTTAAACACAGAATGTCTACTGTAGTCGACATCAGTGTTGTGAGGGTTAAACACAGAATGTCTGCTGTAGTCGACATCAGTGTTGTAAGGGTTAAACACAGAATGTCTACTGTAGTTGACATCAGTGGTGTAAGGGGTTAAACACAGAATGTCTGCTGTAGTCGACATCAGTGTTGTAAGGGTTAAACACAGAATGTCTACTGTAGTCGACATCAGTGTTGTGAGGGTTAAACACAGAATGTCTGCTGTAGTCGACATCAGTGTTGTAAGGGTTAAACACAGAATGTCTACTGTAGTTGACATCAGTGGTGTAAGGGGTTAAACACAGAATGTCTGCTGTAGTCGACATCAGTGGTGTAAGGGGCTAAACACTCATTTCATTCCAAATTACTGTGATTTAATCGGCCAATAAAACGGATTAAAAGCGACTACAGCGGGCAAAGGGTTAAA
This sequence comes from Flabesymbios commensalis, assembly GCA_964017125.1. NCBI lineage: Eukaryota > Metazoa > Annelida > Polychaeta > Terebellida > Flabelligeridae > Flabesymbios > Flabesymbios commensalis. Next base: position 105,996,450 of record OZ024903.1, read on the forward strand.
GTGTATTTGATGAACTTATTAACCCTTACAGTGCGGGGATCGACTTTATTCGTCAGAATCGCAAGTCTGACATCTGTAGACATCAGATTCTGTCGACTAAAGTCGATCCCCGCCGATCCCCGCACTGTAATTGTAAAACTATTTGTAATGGCCGTAGACCTATAACATAGGTATTTAAATGAATCAGAAAGAGCTGACAAACTCATTTATGATGATTTCAAATTGAAAAAAACCCTTTGGTCTACAAGGTTTTCATACAGCGCTTTAAGGGTTTATATTAGCCAGAGCTGAGCTGACCTGATATAAAGAGCTAAGTGATATCATACAAGAAAATAAATATTATGTGAAATCAAAACTATTTGATGGCGTGATTTTTAGGGCACATACGCCTCATTAGAAGGTAAAGGGTCGCTAGCAGGTGAAGAATCACTAGCTGACAAAGGGTTAATCTAGGCATACACATATTCAACCCTCAAAACACTCACGATGCATCAAAACATAATTTTACATATCTAGTTAGAACGGTCTCGTCCTCCACTACATTCTGGGTTAGAACGCAGCATGTATCTGAAACGTAAGATACTCATATCGTCACAAATGGGTAAAATGTCCGAAATATTTTTCGCGAGGTGTTTTAAAAATGATTTCACTCGATAAATAACTGAGCAAATGTTTCAAAATAAGCTGAGTGGCTTCATAAAAAGTCAGTAAGTTAGGTGGAGTCAATTAAAATGTATTTCGAGGGCGGAAAGAGGGGTTTAATCGATCGCGTGTCACATGACACTTGGTCTTACGGTTCAGATAGGTTTTGCTTGCTAACCCGTAGGATATGGTTGGCCATCACCCTCATAAGTAAATAAACCTTCCGAGGATAATTAAAAACCTTCCGAGGATAATTAAAAACCTTCCGCGGAGAATTAAAAATTAATTTTCCGCGGAAGGTTTTAATTATCCGCGGAAGGTTTTTAATTATCCGCGGAAGGTTTTTAATTGTCCGCGGGAGGTTTTTAATTATCTGCGGAAGGTTTTCAATTGTCCGCGTAAGGTTTTTAATTACCCGCGGCAGGTTTTTAATTATCCGCGGAAGGTTTTTAATTGTCCGCGGAAGGTTTATAATTATCCGCGGAAGGTTTTTAATTATCCTCGGAAGGTTCATTTACTTATGATGGTGATTGCCATCCATAGTAGGGCGGGGGCCCTAGGGTAGAGGTTAGCACCGCTGTCTTTCACGCCAGATTCCGGGGTTCGGTTTCCGGTCTCGGCGGTTTAAAGGAAATAAAAAAATGTTTCTTCCCCATCCGCGTGTAAAAGTCAGTATTGTGGGGAGCCTCCGTGACCGAGAGGTAGCGTGCGCGGCCTCAGACCGTCAGGGCTCGAATTTCGAATCCTGTGTCTGGAGGACAGTGTCATCTCACCATACTCAGGAGGTTCTCCTGGCCCAGTTTAGCCTATATGTGCACATAGGTGGAATAAAGCCCGATTCATTTCATTTCATTTGCTAACCCGTAACATGTGAAGGTGTAATCTGAAGAATGATTTAATCTCCTACACCTATGGGTTTTCATGGAATAGTTTTAATATTAACAATATCGTCATCCACTACAAGTCGAGAATTGCGAGAGCAATTCGCGGCTTGTAGTGGATGAAGATTACAATGGTAAATTCAGGCTTGAAAGGTTTAAGTTAATAACATTACCACGGAACAATAGAACGACCGACTGAATGAGTTCAGAAAGTAGACCTAGGTCATTAACTGAGAATGACAAATGAATGGAAAGTTTTCACTCACTTTTCTACTTTTCGGAAATGATCCAAAATACGTTCAATGGTCCACGCCATGACTCGTTATACTAGTGATAGACCCTATCACTGGAATATATGATAATACTATATTATAATAAGATTTCTATAGAATACCGGTATGATTATACAGTGTGTACGGCAAGTGTGTATTATATAGGTATACATATCTCTGATAGATGGGACTGTATTATGTCCCGGCAAGCACGCTACGCTGACAAATGTTGAGGTAATGGTGGCCCGCCGTCTGCGACATCGGGCCAACATTACCTCAACATTTTTTCAAAACCTCGTGTTGGCTGGGTATATAGATAAGCCAGTTGTATACATAGATATAATTATACTCACACAGTATAGTTTAATGATGTATACTAGTAGTGTATTATACGATAGCAAGTGATTACATCATGAGTAGGTATAATTGCTTTAACCATTTGAATACTATAGACGCATATAGACTACACCACCCCAGCAAAACACAAAACATTTATATAACATTTATACAGCGTCGACTCAACGTCTTCGTTGTTGGTCCAACATTGTATAAATGTTATACAAATGTTTGATTGACACATGGTCAGATCGCGTACAATACCCACTGGTCGTATGCGTTGTTGTGACGTTGAATCAACGTCATTGACGTTGATTCAATGTCGCTACAACGTCGTCTTCCCAGTGGATAAGGACGCTCTGCCTATTGATATTTTATTTGAGAGTCGCGTCATCTTCCTTCACCCGGAGGAGTGAATATCAAAGATAATACTAGGCTGGGTGGTTAAAAAGCACCAGTTAAACCATAAAATTGGCAGCCGATGGATATCAATAAATTTTCCACCTAGAGCCGTTCCATTTTGTCATGCATGTCTGTTATTTCTGTTGAGCAATGTGAGATGAATGTATCGTGAAGGCATTTCGGCAGCTCATTAGACAATCTGAAATTAAGAAAAGAAAATACTTCTACATGTAATACTGGATATGAAACGCTGGATATGAAGATAAATTGATGAAAATATACATCGAAGCTTTAATGTATTCTGATAATTATATGTTTTTTTACTACTAAATGCTAAATTTAATTTTATTGGAAATGATTGAATGAATGAATAAATAAATTAATTAATGAAAGAATAAATGGATGAATAATTGAATGAATGAATGAATGAAATGAAATGAAATGAAATGAATCGGGCTTCAGGCCACCTTTGTGCACATACAGGCTAAACTGGACCAGGAGAACCTCCTGAGGCTGGTGAGATGATTGAGAATGAATGAATGAATGAATGAATGAATGAATGAATGAATGAATGAATGAATGAATGAATGAATGAATGAATGAATGAATGAATGAATGAATGAATGAATGAATGAATGAATGAAAGAATGAATGAATGATTGAATGAATGAATGAATGAATGAATGAATGAATGAATGAATGAATGAATGAATGAATGAATGAATGAATGAATGAATGAATGAATGAATGAATGAATGAATGAATGAATAATCAATCAACGAATCGGTAAGCAGACAAATGAACAAGCCAACCAGCGAACAAACAAACAAACAAACAAATGCATAAATGAATGAAAGAATGAATGAATGAATGAATGAATGAATGAATGAATGAATGAATAAATGAATGAATAAATGAATGAATGAATGAGTGAATGAATGAATGAATGAATGAATGAATGAATGAATGAATGAATGAATGAATCAATGAATCAATGAATGAATCAATGAATAAATGAATCTACATTACAATAAATCAAACACATTGGTGAAAATCATGGCAGCAATATTCCCGAGCTCCCACCTGCATAATTCTTCATTGTTTATACTACCAGCTGTTGCGCTGTATATTTGCAGACAGTCATTAATATCATCGTGAACCTCCTTCTTCCCATAACAATCAGCGTTATTTACCAAACCTAAAACAGACCATCTTTTTGCATCTTTAGCTGTCGGGTATGGCGCACAGACACTGTTCATATCAACACTTCACTCGCCAAGTTATCTAATGTGATTTTCATCCACTTGAAGTTGTGTCTCGCTACCGCGATCCATAACGTCAAGCAGTTGAACATTTTTAGATTGCAAACTTTACAAACTACACACTTTACGTTTAAACACATATTTCATTCCCAATTTTAACTAATTAATTCTACTAGATTTAACCCTGTCTTCTAGTTTTCACCTCTGGAGCACTGATGTCGACTACACTAGTCATTCTGTGTTTTCATTAGTATGTGCATAAGTAGCTGTTTAAAGTACAATATGTCCTTAATCTTGAAAAACAGATAGGCCTATGTTTGGATTTAAATTTCACAAATCACAGTTTCAGTCACTTAATGGTGTGGATCGCGGTAGCGAGACACAACATTAAGTGACTGAAATGTCAATTGAGTTGCTCAAGGCTGTAGGGGTGACCATTGAAACCCTCACGGTGCATCAAAGCATAATTTTGCATAGCTGAAGGATGACTGATTTTCCAACACAAAGGGGGCTTAGAACAATTTTTTTGTGGAACTGTTTTAATAGTAACAAATTTTTGTCATCTGCCTACGACTTTAAGAAATCTTCATCCACTACAAGTCGAGAATTGCGACAGCAATTCACGGCTTGTAGTGGATGAAGAGGACAATGATAAATTCAGGCTTGAAAGGCTCAACTAAACCACCAAATTTTGCTTTGCTTTCATTTTCTTTTTACAACGCAACGGATAGCCTACTTATCATGACGATGCTGTTCAAGTACTCACTTTCAAATTCGTCATTAGACAAATATCCATGTACATTGTCCAGCTCTACCAGTTGGATTTTGATGTCTGTGTTGCAGTTATTTTCAAATGATTTTATACAGGTGTCAAATTGACGATAGATTCTGAAAATATAGGCCTACATGGAAATAATGTGTAGGTAGAGCTGATATTTAATATGTTCGAGATACATATATTTTGCACAGAGTAATACATATTTGATTGAGTAGGAGTGTAGAAAGTTAAAAAAAAATGCTGGCATACATCGGGCAGCTACCTATCACTTTATCAAGACCGATGGTGAGTGAGATCATTATACGATAATTCTGTGTGCATATTTGAGTGAGATCATTATACAATAATTCTGTGCGCATATTTGAGTGAGATCATTATACAATAATTCTGTGCGCATATTTGAGTGAGATCATTATACAATAATTCTGTGCGCATATTTGAGTGAGATCATTATACAATAATTCTGTGCGCATATTTGAGTGAGATCATTATACAATAATTCTGTGCGCATATTTGAGTGAGATCATTATACAATAATTCTGTGCGCATATTTGAGTGAGATCATTATACAATAATTCTGTGCGCATATTTGAGTGAGATCATTATACAATAATTCTGTGCGCATATTTGAGTGAGATCATTATACAATAATTCTGTGCGCAGATTTGAGTGAGATCATTATACAATAATTCTGTGCGCATATTTGAGTGAGATCATTATACAATAATTCTGTGCGCATATTTGAGTGAGATCATTATACAATAATTCTGTGCGCATATTTGAGTGAGATCATTATACAATAATTCTGTGCGCAGATTTGAGTGAGATCATTATACAATAATTCTGTGCGCAGATTTGCACTGTGATCTAAGCTACATATGCCTACTTGTCTGAATTGATAGATGTTCAGCCGGTGAGATTTTTTGACATTAATACTAAAAAATTCCCATTAACCCTCATCCTGCTCTAGAATTAAATTTTCAGCCACTTGAAGTTGTGTCTCGCTACCGCCACCCACAACTTCAAATGGGTGAAAATTACTCATATTTGTTGAACTTGAGACCAAATATTTTCAAATCTTGATTTTTAATAGATATTTTGATCCCGATAACAGTGATTTGGTCGAGTAATACAACAGAGTGAAAACGACTATTGATCAGCAGGATACGGGGTGAAACAATTTATGATATGCAAACGGTGTTCATTTGAGTGCGATATGGAAAAATACAGCACTCGTCCAATGAATAAGGTTTGAGCCTTTAGGCGAACACCTAATTCATATGCACCTGATACATATGCAATAATAACCTTACCCACCGGTCTTAAATATATTAATTGTTTTTTTTTTCATTTTTTATTAGCCCATTAAATACCAGCTTTTTAACATGTTATTTGATAAAACGTGACATCAGTCTGCAATATTTCACGATCGTTGGCCAAATCTCAATAATTTTCACTCACCTGAAGTTCTGGATCGCGTCAGCGAAACGCAACTTCAAATGTATGTGTGATAATTCCAAGTAAAATTGTTTGGCGGAAAGGGTTGATAAATAACGTGCAGCCATCTATTGTGTTGGATATACAGCGCTGAATTATTATCATTCGGCGATGTATGACCTTATATTTAACACAATGAAGGACCGTACTTTATTTCCATAATGCATCAATGCAATGTCCTGAGGTGTCAATGAAAGATGCGTGACAATGAAGCTAGTACCAGCATAATTCGGAACATTTCACAGTAATTCACCAAGTATTGCATGTAATTATTTAAATTACACTACAAATATATAAAACCATTGAACAATATGTATGTATTACATAATAATTAAACGACATAGGAACCATTACAATAATATGTAAATATATATTTCCAGCTTAAATATTTGCAGCAATATCTCAGAGACCAAGTAGCTCGCAAAGCAATTCTATACACTATGGTTTGAAGGATGAGAGCTTCCTATGCGATATATTTTATAGATGCACATATAATGCATCAGAATAAAATATGCTAATAAGCAATAACTACATAATTTTGCCCATTGAAGTCTTGGGAATTTATGGTGTTGGCAAATTAAATTTATATAACTAAATTAGTCTTGATCTGTCTCAACACAATTGTGCTGTTGAACTGTTCGTTTCTATTTTTAATTCCTTCCAACTAACGCAATTTTCTGGCTCCCGATGACGAAACATGTGCATATTTATCATGTTTATGGAAATAAACCTCTACCATAATGTTACCAGACTCTTCAAACTATCATAAAATTTAAACCATGGTAACTTCAGATTTGAATGTGTGATCGTATACCCATTTTTCCCTATAAATAGCAATGTATGATGACATTAGATTTGTTGTTACTTTGTGCCATCACATCGTTTAGCGAAATATTTTTAAATAAACACCTGTGTTTTTCTCTGTAAGAAATAGCTTTATAATGTAGAGTCCTAACAAATTAATGTAAAGTTATGCCAAGGTTTTGTAATGGCTTGGCACGTTCAAGTCACAATGCGGCATAAATATAATGTCAGTATGTGGCATTAAAATTCCAGGATATCACATAGCAATGTAGCTGCATTAAAATGTCATGATTTGGCATTATAGTAGCATGATGTGTTATACTTCAGTCAGAATTCTGCATTGACATTTCAATATATTGCAAATAATACTAAATATCTATATTAGGGTACAATTACGGTCTCGAATACAGATTCCTTGACGTAAATAAAGTTAGCTACTTATTCCTTATTCAATAAGGAATAAGTAATAGTTACTTGTTCATTATTCGAGCGGATAAGGAATAAGTAACCGTTACTTATTCCTTATTCGTTCGAATAAGGAATAAGTAACAGCTACTTATTCTTTATTGAACCGAATAAGGAATAAGTATCATAAACGTATTCTTTATTGGAAAGAATAAGGAATAACTAACTGGTAACGTATTGCTTATTCGAATTTGGATAAGTATTACTAAAACAAAACAAAAATAAAAGAAGCAAATGTATGCTCACGCTCCACAAAATATGCTGACAGGCCTATATACTAATAGTTCGCTGCGTTAAATCACGTGAAAAAGAGTCAAATCACCAACCTGGCAATATTGACATGCACAAAGAGCTTTAAAAGTATATTCACGTGTTCAGATTTGAATAAGGAATAAGTAACTGGTTACTTATTCCTTATTCGCGTTTGAATAAGTAACTGGTACTAATACGGTGAAAACCACTTTTAAAATACGAAAACACCTCTAGAATACCCTAAAACTCGACAAAAGATGTTCATATACTTGTATTTTATGAGATAAAAGAGTAAAACACCAATCAGATCGCAGAAAAAGTAGTACAAGTCTTGTTACTTATTCGGTTTTGAATAAGGAATAAGTAGCTGTTACTTATTCCTTATCCGCGTCTGAATAAGTAACTGATACTATATGCGGTAAAAAACACTTAAAAATACCAAAATACAGCTAGAAAACATTGAAACTCGACAAAATACGTCCATATACTTGTAATTTGGCGAGATAAATGAGTAAAACACCAGCCTGATTGCTCAAAAAGTTGTACAAGTCTTGTTACTTATTCTGTTTTGAATAAGGAATAAGTAGTACCTGGTTACTTATTCCTTATTCGCGTTTGAATAAGTAATTGGTACTTATACGGTGAAAACAACTTTGAAATACGAAAACACATCTAGAATACCATAAAAGTCGGCAAAATACGTTCATATACTTGTAATTTTAGGACATAAAAGAGTAAAACACCAATCGGATCGCAGAAAGAGTAGTACAAGTCTTGTTACTTATTCGGTTTTGAATAAGGAATAAGTAACTGTTACTTATTCCTTATTCGCGTCTGAATACGTAACTGTTACTTATTCCTTATTGAATAAGGAATACTGAATAAGTAACTAACTTTATTGACGTATTCCTTGAACTATAACGTGTTACATATAGGACTAGGTACGTGATGATTCAATACACCTTTTCGCTGAATAAATCTCCCTGTATCTATATAAGTTGATCACAGAGGCGTGATTATCAGAGTAGGCCTATTCACGTTATCAGTTGGTTATCCCAGCAATCAACAGGAGTTGGGCCAATGTTGGGCTGATGTTGGACCAGCGTCGTAGACAATGGGCCAACGTCAGCCCAACATTGGCCCAACGCCTCGCGTTGACTGGGAGAGGAGGTATAACTGTACAACTGCGACACTGAATGTGGGTGATCGACAAATCCGAGGGCCAATATGTAATTTGAGGTATATAATACCCAAGATAATTATAGATGTAGGCCTATGTTTTCTTTGACTATATTTATATGTCAGGGCTCCACGGCGGATGAGCTATGCTCAGTGGGTCGGTCCATTACCCATTTGTGCTTGCATACCTGTACCCTCGATAAATAAAGATGCCCTACTCTTTCGAATGTTAGAATAATTTATTTTAGTATGTTTTTGTCGCAACGTTGAACAGGGCTATAGTGGGGGACCATAATTCCAATTAGTGAAAACAATTGTACATCTGGCTAAAATTGCCAAATTTGGTTTGTAGGTCCTTTAGACCTTATACATTCATCATGTTCATGGGTCCAACTTGAAAAAGTACTGGAACCATTATTTTAGGCAAAATCCAAAATGGTCGTCACTCGCAAACTATAATTATCATATCTTTGCAACCATTGGATCAAATTTAATGATGTTAACATCAATTTTATATTTTTCGAGGTCGACGCTTTCACTGTTCTCAGTTTAAACATGATTAGAGTAAAATATTTAATGCTTTGACAATTTTTAACGCATTTGAGGCCGAAAAAAGGAAACAGACCTCGGAGATCCGTCAGGCGGGGGCCCTAGGGTAGTGGTTAGCACCGCTGCCTTTCACGCCAGAGTTTGGGGTTCCGTTCCCGGACTCGGCGGTTTGAAAGAAACCAAAAATGTTTCTTCCCCATCCACGTGTGAAAGTCAGTATTGTGGGGAGCCTCCGTGACCGAGAGGTAGCGTGCTCGGCCTCAGACCGCCAGGGCTCGAATATCGAATCCTGTGTCTGGAGGGCAGTGTCATCTCAATCATCTCACCCAGTTGGCCTGGCCCAGTTTAGCCTATATGTTCACAAAGGTGGCCTAAAGCCCGATTCATTTCATTTCGGAGATCCGTCATCCGAAATTCTGCAATCTTGCAATCACGATTTTCAGGGGGGGGGGGTGAAACTGCTCAATGTAGTTTTACTTCTATGTTCTGCCATCGCCGATGTTCGCCTCTATCATCAAAGTGTTAAATCACCGCAGAACTGTCCCGTTGCTCTGCCACGGTCGTCACACTACAGGGGCGGATCTAGCTTTTCGGTGAGGGGGGGGGGGGGGAGGGGTTTAAAACTTGATAAAAAAAAGATTTTACTGTAAAGGGGTCAAGGGGCCCGCCTCTGGGGAATTTTTTTATTTCCAAAGGTTTTTTCATGCGATCTGAGGCATTTTGGGCACTGTTTCTCACTCAGTATATCACCAAATCATAAGGAAACCCTTAAATAAGGTGATGATTTTTTCCGAGGGGGGGGGGGGTTTAAACCCCCAAACCCCCCTTGGATCCGCCACTGCACTAATTGCACCGCTATTCGACAAGCAATGGCCAACATAAGAGTTTTATCATACTTCATGTTACCTTCAACTGAAGTATGATGCCAGGTCTGCCGACAAAGTGTAAGTTTCTCAAGAACATAATTATCATTACCATGAAGCATATGAGTTGCTAATTGCACAACTGGCTGCATAATATAGATAGTCCATTCAAAGAAAGCAAATCCAGTGGGTGAAATTATCAGTATGTATTGTAAATATCATCCCAAGCTGCACGGCCCTTATATTACTCAGCTGTACGACAGACAGATAGGCCTTATCTATGTTTCTGGAGATGTTACCCCCCCCCCCAAAGTCTGAGATTATTGTGCATCCACGTCATCACGGGATCTTAACCTTTAAAGCGCTGAATTAATTTTAAAAACATCGCAACCAAATGGGTTTTTTCCGATTTGAAATCATCCTAAATGCCTTCGTCAGCTCTTTCTGATTCATTTGAATACCTATGTTATGGGTATTAGAGACCTGAGCGTGGTCACATGCATGGGTTAACACACGTCGGACAACCCCCTGTCTCAGAGGTGTGAGAACATATTCTTCCATCCGACGCTTGTCCAGCATTGTACCAGCATTCGATGAATGTGTCTGTTTCGTGCTAGCATGGCTGAACCCTTTGAATCCTCGCAGTGCGTGGATTTAGATGAGATAATATTTATTTATACATGTATTCGCAAGTGTATACAATGAGAAAACATTAGACAACTATATCTATTTCAACGACTTGTGATTGAAATGTGATCAAGCAATAACATTTCAAACAGAAAAGGAAAAGTACCAATATGTGAAAGTTAAAATATAATATTACAGGTGAAAGTTATGAAAAGTTATGAGGTGATAGTACAATAGATACAATTATTGTAAAAAAATAGCTATGTCTTAATATGTGTATGCATATGAGAAAGCTATAACGACGGGACAGGTGAGTGATTTAAAATTTATGCGATTAATCAAGTATTATTATCATGATTATACTGTATAATTAGTTGTTTATATCTTTATTGAAACATATTTATATAATTTCTCCAGGCGCTTATATAAGAGCGTGAATCAATAGTTTAAATTCTAATCAATACCATGCAACAATAAATTGAACCTGGGCCCAAGTGGTGTAGGAGGCTGAACCAGAATTGTGTGAGTAACGTTATAGCGATCTATATGACAAGTGCAGTAGGCCTCTATTCCCGTCATTGTAGTAAAAACAAAATATAGCCCATAAATATAATATTTTGTTATTTTTTTACTATTCGCACAAATAAACCGTAAAAAAACAATTAATTGAATGATATTTTGCAGGATTGATAGGGTTGATAGACCACGCGTGTCAAGGGGATTAGCCGCAATATGGTCAGTCAGCCGAAGATAATTAGTGACGATGACGTAATGTTAACATACATGTATGTTATGTCATAGTGATTACTGGTCGGAAAGTGTGATGACAATAATTGGTACGGCGAGGTGACTATATAATGTCTCCGGGCTAAAAAAGATATATTTTCCAGCAAATCAAGAGACCGACAAATGCTGAAAACATTTCCTTAAAAATTGCTATCAACAAAATTGCAGTATACGCCACAACATAACATAATATAGATTGATAAACATTGTAATCATGCACTACTATTTTTTAAGTGACGCCATCAAATTTAAATGTATCCTATTTTTACCACTAAATTATTCAGGGATTGTGCTCCATTAGACTAATTATAATAAAATTGATATCCAATAAATTATATAACGTACATGATTATAATTATATATTTTCATTACGCATCGCTTGGTGTAAATTATCAGTTAAACCCCCGCATATATGGATGGGGGGGGGGGGGGGGTGATGGGTGTTGGTGGAGTTAGTGTAAACTATAGTACAAGATATCTATCGACCCTGCCTAGCTACATTTATAATCAAGACAATAGGCGCGTAATTATCACCAGGTGGGGAGTTGACAAAACACCTGAGTTGGGCAAGTGTCGAGAACGTTGGGCCAATGTTACACCAATATTGTGGCTACCAAGTAGACATTGCTCAAACAAACTTATTTCCTCATGGTTTTGTTTAACGTAATTATCCTGGTACAATGTTGGGCCAAGACTGTATTATATTTTTGAAAAAAAACAATGTTAAACATGCTTATATTATAAACATGCATCGAAAAGAACTGAAAAAATTTGAATTTTTGTTAATTTGGTAATGAGTTTTGCGGGTCGCTGCGGGCCTGACAAAAATCGTGCCGGTGCGGAGCGGGTGCCGGTCCAACTTGTGCGGGTACAACATGTGCGAGGCGGGGCGGGTGCGGATACAGAATATAAATTCATGTGCGGGTTCAGTCAAGCGCGGGGGCCCGCGGAGCGGGTGCGGGCATAATTCAGAGGCCCGCGCAGGCCTTTAATGGGTATACGACCAATATAAATATGTGGATTCTTACAGTGCGGGGATCGACTTTAGTCATCATAATCTGACTAAAGTCGATCCCCGCGCCATAAGAGTTAAATGGCGCTCAAGTTACATATCAAGCTTGGCTTGAGAGGCCTCTGGTATAATTCTGAACGCGGTAAACTTGGGAACAGAAGATGCTATCACGTGGGCGGGGTGTAATTCCAGTTCATTAACAAAATGATACTTTCAAACCGAATGTGATTATTGAAATAGAATTATTTCAATAATCACATTCGGTTTGAAAGTATCATTTTGTTAATGAACTGGAATTACCCCCCTTCCCTGGCAAGGCAACATCTATACCAATGGTGAAACTCACCATGGACCTTAGAAAGTATGTGCCAGATCTTGGACAGATACCGGGGCTGGGTCAGCTTATTTTTGCTTTTGGATAATAAATTCAATGACTGAAGACAAATATAATTTGTTGCTGGAATGGTAACAGATGGGTCTGGTTTTGTATATATCGGTCATTAGTGAAGCGGGGGTACTCACTCAGACTACGTTTCTTATTCCAGTACTGATCATCATCTCAAGAGAACTCACTACGTCATGTTTTTCTCATGGCTGGCTCAATTCTGAAGAAAGAAGTCTAGACCATACATCAGCAGACAGGGTCTTCTGATTATGGCAGCTGGGACACTCACACGATAAATTTATTTGGAAATTTTCATATCGGTCAATGATTCTTGATCTGGAACAACTACACAGCTGATTTGTTCGATCTCTGGAAAGTGATTTTGACCTTTATAGTTGATACATTCTGCAATGGCTTTAACAAAAGCAAGAATTTACATGAAACATTTGTCGAAGAGCGGACCATGAATGAATCTGTGTCTGATACAATAAAGACGATATATCTCCCAGCATTTGCAAAACATCCAGAACTAAAGGCAAAACGGCCGGTGCCAGTGTCGATATGGCCAGACAAACCAAAGTTGGAAACTTTCAACAATGCATAGAACGTAATTTGTACCATTTCGTACAGAGCATAACATCGGTGTCGCAGTCTTGACCCAATATGTGATACCGTACCTAGTTTGAAACATTTAACCAACAGAAAGGTGGTGCTTCAGCTGGTTGTCCAAACAAGGCTCAGTGATCAACACCCATCCATTGTGACTGGTTTATAGGTCAAGAATTGGTTGACTTCTCATAACGTTTCCCAAATATTGCAATATATTACACATAGAAAGACAAGGTACATCCTTTATTGTACATCCTTCAATAGCGCTGACTTCGCTCAGTTGATGCCTTGTGATCATATGTAAGCTGACAGTCACATTTTTCTACACACATTTTCGACGAAGCACAAACACTGATAAAGCTCATAACAATATTTATAACAGGGTAGTGGATAGTGCTAACGCTATAGGTCATTAAGAATAACAAAACACAAAGACCTATGACCTGTTAACATAATGACATTTATTATACAGTTTTTACAAAACGACAGAAGCGGTTATGAAACATTGTATAGGCAAACGACGTTTAAATATAATACGCAATGTCTGCAAACAACTTGTATATCCCGCCCAATCATTCGAGCTCACTGTACAAATAACATGCCATAAATTACACAAGCAAAAATCCTAATGGAACGTCTCACCCGATCACTATGCGCATCTCGTCACACTCACCCTATGTAACCTGTTATAACTGATTATTCCCCCTGCATTGATATCTTGTCACACTCGGCAAATTATTTTTTATATATAAAACATTATTAAACATATGTGTTGTTACCGGTCGTGCAAATATTACATATTATGAACGTAGGCAAAGTGTTATCAAGAGTTATCCCCCTCAGAGTTTATTTATGCTATAATTTCGGGACCACAAAAACGATTAACTCACGGTTTATTTAATCTTGTTTCTTGTGACATAATCACTATTTAAGAACACAGATTTTATCATAAGTGCCCTAAACAACGTTTCAAATGGAGCTCAAGTGTACATAGTGTTGCTGATGGGCAGTCTATCTGGATGGTGCCGTCGCCGTGGCGCTACCTACTTCACTTGTAGGCATGTTGTGCAGGTGTGCACTTCATGACCTACACGTGTGTACAGGTGTAGGCATATATTGGCTAGACAGAAATCGACATAGTCCTACAGACCACCCTCTAAAATTTCGCGCCCAGACTGACCCCGTTTCTAGACTATAGGCATAGACAGCAACTGTACTCGGTTTATCTGCAAGTCTTAAAAGCCTATAGGCCTATACAGATCATTAGAAATAGCAAGCACGACAATCATGAATAGGAGCCACAAGATAATTTGTCATGTTTTTGGAGAGGATGAAGAATTGAGAGGTAATGTAGGCTATCTGTCATGGCTGTTCATACTATTATATGTTTAATAAACAGAATAAGACATCGTTGTCTGAATATTGGAACTCGTATCGTAACGGTCAGGGCTTTAACGGAACTCGACTTTGTCTCGTTCCGTTACAGCCCTGACCGTTACGATACTCGTTCCATTATTCAGACAACGATGTATTATTAGATAATATGTTATATCCCACAAAATTCTCACTATGACTTCAACTAACACTTAACCCTCACAACGCTGAATTATTTTTGTTTTATCCTGTAATACAGGATTTATTTTTGTTTGTCTTCATATGCATAATTCAACATGGTTTGCTATTTTTGTGCAACTCTTTAAGCTCGCACGATGCATTAAAGCATCATTTTACATCCCTGAAAACAGACTTAATTTTCCTACAACCAAGGGTTTTACAACGAAAATTTCCATGAAACTGGTTTACCAATACATGGTAATACTTTCTTTAATTTTTAAACCACATCAAATCATCTTTATCCACTATAAGTCGAGAATTGCGACAGCAATTCGCAACTTGTAGTGGATATAGATGACAATGGTAAATTCAGGCTTGAAAGGGCTAAACGATAGAAACCAAATGGTTTTTTTCAATTTGGATCATAAATGTCTTAGTCAGCTCTTTCTATTTCATTTGAATACCTATGTTATGGGTGTACGGCCATTCTAAATATATAAATTCTTTCAGTGCGTTGACAGTCTTTATATGTCAGAATCTGACGTCTACAGACACCAGATTATGACGTATAAAGACGCTCCCCGCGCTGAAAGTGTTAAGCTCCGATCATCACATTTATGGACAACAATTGAATTGAGTAAATACAGTAGAACCTGCTAGGAACAGCCACACTTGAGACACAGGAAAAGTGGCCTTTCAAGACAGGTGGCTGTATAGGAAATGGCCATGTGGTCCCCCATAAAGGCTGGCTGCTCATGAGAGTGGCTGCTCATAGCAGGTTCTACTGTACAAAACAGTATCTTACATCATAGTGATGAAATGCAGATATTTGGGATTTTATACTTTGTTACTTCATAAAATCATTTCCACTGAATAAAAATCATATTAGACAGCCGGGTGTTAGGAGGGGTCAGTAATGTATTGAAAACTATGATGGGTAAAATTGAAAACTATGATGGGTAAAATTGACTAAGTAATCATTTCAAAGTGTGAACCTACAAACCTTAACACTTACAATGCTGACATATGTGTCTATAAACCATGGAAATTCAATTTGAAATCATCATAAATGTCTTAGTCACCTCTTTCCGCTTCATTTGAATACCTATGTTATGGGTCTATGGACATTATAAAGGTTCAATTCTCTCAGACAGAATCAGCTGTCTAAAGGTGATCCCCGGACAAAAAGGGTTAACTGGATAAGTCCGCCTCTGTATATTAATGTGAACGACCAGTCACATCAACAGGGGATAAGCAAGGATATTTCTTTAAAAGACTCATGTAGGCTCAGTGGGAATCAAATCTGATGTGACAGTCATGCAATGTACCAAATTCTTAAGTCTTAACGTCTGAACCCTTTAAGCCCTCATGATGCATTAAAGCATCATCTTACATACCTGAAAACAGACTTAATTTCCCTAAAACTAGGGGTTTTTGAATGAAAATTTCCATTAAACTGGTTCACCAATACATGGTAATTTTCTTTAATTTTTCACCCGTGGCTATTCGCGGCTTGTAGTGGATGAAGATGACAATGTAAAGTCAGGCTTGAAAGGGTTAAAAAGCTGAAATATTTTTCTATATAATATGGCGAGCGAGGGGTTTTATCAATGTTAAATCATCATAAATGTCTTAGTTGGCTCTTTCTGCTTCACTTGAATACCTATGTTATGGGTCCACAGTCATTATAAAGATTTTATTTTTTCAACTTGGGGACCGTTTTTAGACAACTGTCCCCCCGTTGAAGGGGTTAATGAAACAAACCTCCAAGCATAATTAAATCCACGCTCAGGAACTGCACTTACTTCTAAAGTTCTGTTTTATCACTTTTGTGAATATTTAAATATATCATTGCCGCTTATTTCAAAACCTCAATATTCCAGATATGGCATTGAAAATTATAATAAATTAACAGTTCAATATGGCGGTGTGGCTGAAAATTGGCTTATCTGGAATATTAAGTGTCTTGTTATATACTCTATTTCCTTGTGCATTAAATAAAAAGTAATATACACAAATAAAAAAGACTGCAAAATATAGAAATTGCATATGATATAAAAATTCTTGATGATAAATAATTACTATGGACTTAAAATTAATGTCTTCAGATTGATACATGTACAGTCTTTAGATATATGTGCAGTCCTTAATTAAGTACATGTGCAGTCTTGAAGTACATGCGCAGTATTTAGATAGGTACATGTGTCGTCTTTAGATTGGTACATGTGCAATCTTTAATTAGGTACATGTGCAGTCGTTAGATTGGTACATGTGCAGTCTTTAGACTGGTACATGTGCAATCTTTAGTTAGGTACATGTACTGTCTTTAGATTGGTACATGTGCAGTCTTTAGATTAGTACATGTGCAGCCTTTAGATCGGTACATGTGCAGTCTCTATATTGCTACATGTGCAGTCTTCAGGTAACTACATGTGCAGTCTTCACAACACAGATTACGTTCCATGAGATTTTCCGAGATGATCATTTCACAGCGATGCTTGGCATCTTTACGTTACAGATAGTGGTAAGTTGCCCAGGTCACATCTCTCAGACGTCAGTCTATACGACACTGTTCTGTTCGTGATGATTTCAGATGTGTCATCTTCACGTTACAGGTGCGATACCTGTGACATCAGGTTACATGTTCTCGTTCTGTGCGAGATGATATCTTCAACACGGTGAAACTGTCTCCTTACAGGTAAGTTCCCCAGGACGTCAAGTTTTCCTCAACCATCTGACTCAAGCTGTCAAAATACTGTAGCTGCTGTAATTGTCAGAACTGCTGTAACGCCATCTTCACCCTGTAAAACATAAAGCAACTAATGTAGATTTACATTAAAATCATCAATCTGGGTGAATGAGTTTTGCAGATTCCTCAGTCAATTCTCAACCAATTTTTATGACACACACAATTGTCTAGTCATGTGGTGGCGACTACTCTGAATACGCCTGATCTACTGGTAGACTCCGGCGAACACAAGACGTTGCGCCCGTGCTGGTTAAGAGACGGACCGACATTGTAGACGTTGGACTGTTACTTTGCTAGCACTGGGTCGATGAGGTGTATTCGCTGGACCGTCACCATTCTATATTAATATTCTTACATCTTCAGCTCTGGTCAGTATAATAAACGAACTGAATTGATTACTTTGAAAATTTTGTGAAGTTTTAGAAGTTCTTTCAAAATTATTTGACATGTAATGAAATTTTCAGATGAAGCTGATGGGTTTATATAGGGTAACATTTTTTTTATTTACACATGTTAAATAGACTTACTTTCCAAAATACAATATTTTTCAATGAAATTTTCAGGGTAGTTGCCACATGACTATAAAACAGTGCTATTAAAATTTCATGACAATTAGTTAAGAATTGACTGCGAAATCAGTGACAATCTTTCATGAAGGTCAGTGTGTTATCTAGTCATGTCTAACATGGTGCAGCCCCATGATGTCGTTATGTGTTATAGCATGTGCTATGTCGTCCCCTTGCAATTAAAAGGGTGCTAAACTGCCACTTTACAAAGTGGCAGTTCAGCACAATCAAAGGGGACGATATGTGCTATATCATTATAGAATGTAAGCCTTACTTGTCAAGTAGCGTTATATCATTAGTGCTGAGTAGAGTCTGTAATAATTTTTGAACTCCCATTTCTCGTAACTTTGCTTGACGTTCTAAAGCACCTACAACCGAGGATTTTAAATCACACTAGATACAAGTAATCATTACTGTTTATCAATAAATAATATAACACAGAAAATGAAAGCATGCATTATATTTCCACACCAGAAAACATGAGCTACACCTCAGCATACTCTAAATGCATACGAAACAACTGGCGTCGATTGTACTTTAGTAATTGATAAGAATACGATGTAATTTATTCTTTAAGTTACTTGTAATGTAGACACACAATTTCACCGAGTTTGTATTACCATAACATAAGAGCTTACAAGACAGTGAGATTTAAGATTTAAAAATCTTATTTGTTTTGACAAAGATGTGGCTTTTGTCGATAGTTTAAATTTTTAGGACACTTGATTATTTTCAACAAGAAGATTATCCAGATATCATTTTTTTTAAATGAACGAACACATTCAAACAGACAATATTTTAATTTGGTATTTATATTTGCACATACCATCATCTTCATTCCACAGCAGATTACTGATACAAAATGTGGCGGCGATTTGTAGCTTCACTTTATTATGGATCTGTAACAACCATATATAATCTTGACTGACAATATGTTTTAATAGCTTTATGATGCATGCAGTGGTGAAAGGGGATTTTAACCCTTTAAATGCCAAGTTGTCTTTTTAAATTTTCACCTATTTGAAGCAGATAAAAATTACTCACATTTGGTAAGTTTTAGACAACATATTTGCAAATCGTTGTTTAAACATTGCTGTTAAACAATGAAGAAGCCCATTGCACGGAGAGTGAAAAGTATTTTGTCACGGAGGACCAGACAAATTTTTAGCATATGTTCTGTGTAATTTTTGTGATGTCTGCCATTGAACACCTTTAATTGATTTCTACCTTCAGAAAATCATTTTTATGTTTTCCTGCTGGTAAACATCAATTGAATAGGTTCAATGAGCTTTGTCTTCTTCAATATTCTTCTAAACAAAATACTATAATAGAACTGACCATGTAATTCATGAGTTTTTTCAAGACATCTTCGTTACCCATGATGAATTCTTTCGCAGTGTCCCCAGCTGCTACGTTACCCAGAATGCAGAGCGCCTAGAAACAGAACATAATTAACTCAAAATGTCTACTTTCATTTTATTATCTTTATTATAAAATCTAAAACAGAGGATCTATAATTGTTTAATACATCAAATTTATCAAATTAAAATATAGTAGTAATGAAGTATATCAAGTAACAATCACCACTGTAAAATTGGACCTTTCAGCATGGGGACAGTCTTTATATCTGACGTCTACAGACGTCAGATTCTGACGTATAAAAACCGTCCCCGCGCTGAAAGGGTTATTGTATGGGCATATGTAGATGGTGGCCCAACATTAGACCAACATTGTGTTAATGTCTATGTATGCTGGGTATCTAACACTTGTCACCTTGCCTTAAGATATATTACCTGTTGACCTTGACCTACCTGTTCTTTGACCTCTACAGGATGATCTCCCTCAAGGATTAGGATTGTCGCCTGCATGATTTCAGTCCCGTACAAAGACATTATATTGTCAATGTGCTGAAAAATGATCACAATATCAATTATAACCTAATGTCCTGCTCGGACCAAATATAGTTTACCGTCGTTCTGCTGGGACTGCATATTTACAGTTCCAAGCAAAAATGAAATCAAATATAACAATGAATGCATTTTAAAAGTTGAAATATTTTTTCTAATAAAAATTATATGTGGAGATCTTCGGACATTTCTGTGAGTTGAATGAAATTTATTCAAAATAACATTAGCCAGTAGATATGTTTAAATAGGAAAAACGTGGCCCACGATATTGGTTGTATGACATGTAAGGCAAATTAGAACAGCAGTAACTGCTTAGTTTTCTAGTAAATAGTTCTAGTTACTGCTGTTTGCCTTTGACATACACGTACATTGCAAAGATAATCAGCAGTAATTGTGTGCAACGACAAACAGCACTAACGTTGTTTACTTTGCAAGTAAGCAGTTACTGCGGATTGTCTTTGCAAGCAAGAATACATAGCTTTTGTGAAAGAAATAATCCTGAAACCAGTACATACAGCTTTACTGGAGAGTAGATTACGTAGAAGCCCGAGCGTTTTCATGAGGACACTGACATTAGGGTCGGAGAGTAAAGCAAACAGCTGCTCTGTGCCCAGAGAGTTCAGAATCTGACTCTTGATCTTCATCTCTGCTTGGAATGCCAGGTTCTGCAGAAACAGCGCAAAAGTGCAATTTTAATTTCAAAGCAAATTTTCAAAAATAAAAAAAAAAAAATTCTATTATAATTATTTGACTGTTTTCATAATGAATTTGAGCTACCAAAAATGCTTGTTAATAATAATATACAGATCAATTTTGGTTACAAATTTGGTCATTCAAAAAGGGTCGTATTTTCCACTTACGGTCATAGGGTTAGGATTTACGTTAATGCATGATGTATATCAAGACGTACCATGAGACCCCAGATACCATTCAGTCTCAGCGACGGATCATCTCTTCTCGTCAAACCAACCAGTAAATCCTTAGCACCAGATTCCAACATAAACTACAACAAAAATACACGAAAAAATATCATGTTTTCTTCAGGGTTTCATATGAGAATAAAAAATTGTAAAAGTCTTCTAGTTGCAGGCTCACCCATCCACCATTCAGTCATTTTAGTTACAAATAACATTTCACAGAAACTGTTAATGAAACAAACTGCTGATTAATAGTAGAAATGAACATTAAATAACTTTACACACAATCACCTCATGCGAATTAACCCTCTCAAGCCTGAATTTACCATTGTCATCTTCCTCCACTACGGGTCGCGAATTACTGTCGCAATTCTCGACCTGTAGTGGATGAAGATGATTTTATGTGGGTGAAATTTGAAGAAAATTGCAATGTATTGGTAAACCAGTTTCATAGAAATTTTCATTCTAAAACCCTTAGTTGTAGGAAAATTAAGTCCGTTTTCAGGGATGTAAATTGATGCTTCAATGCATCGTGAGGGCTTAAAGGGTTAAGATGATAAAAAATTATCTAAAATAAAAAAATTCCATTTATCTTAAAATTTATTTTGCAGATAAGATGAAGATTTATATTTCACGTGAAAGAGCTAAAAGGAGAACATACATCTTTGCTCGGGGAAAACTCCAAAAGCAGATTACAAAGTGTTGAGGATGAAATGACCAGCACTTCTTCTGTGGCGTTGTGTAGAATCTACAAATAACAAGCATGATTAAAAATAACAGATGGGTAATAATGGAGAAAAGTGAAATAGCATGATGGACTTTTATAGATAATATTATGGACAAAATGTGTTTAAATACTAAGATTTGCAAATGTTTGGTATCAAATTAAACAAATATAAGTAATTTTCACTCACTTGAAGTTGTGGGTCTCGCTAGCGAGACACAACTTCAAGTGGGTGGAATTACAATTACTTATTTGAGTGGGTTAATTAAATTAGGCCAAGACATCTTCGACATTAGCTTAAAATTGAGTGAATGTCTCTTGCTCAACTCTAAACTTACATGTGTTTCAGGAGACAAATAATATTATGAGTAAAGTATTTGTTTCTCACGTTCATGAGAGGTTTCCAAACATTGTGGTCCTGTAGACTTGTGCGTAGCTGCTGAACAGACCGTGACAAGCTGTGGAGGCAGCGCACGGCCGATACCTGTACTTTTGTCACCGGGTCAGATAAACCATTCACGAGACGCTCCATCAAATTCTCAGTCTCTATAATCTGATCAGATTCAACAGATTCAGTACATGTAATGAAAAGGGAACACAGATTATTTTAGTATCAAATGTACTGTATTTATTCTAATAAACGCCCTTGGCGTTAATTAGTATACCCTCTGAGGCTCCAGAAGGGTGGGTGCTTATTGGAGCAGTTTTTTAATGACTATAGTGTGCCATGACGGTCGATTTTATTTCCAAATAAGAGAGTGGGGGGGGGGGGGCACTTATTGGAATATGGGCGTTTAGTAGAATAATTACAGTACATTGGTCTCATTTTTTTCAAAATGAGATGCAAGTCTGCAATTCCCACCTCTAGTTGAATGAAAACATACAAATTTAAAAAAAAGCACAAGCTCAAAACATGCCTAATATATGACTTTGTTGAAAAAATTCTATGTGCTGCATTTAGAGAGACCTTTATTTAGAGATACGTAGAGAAACATTTTAATTTAAGTGAAAATACACAGGTTTGTTAATAGGAATAAAAGATCATTTTCAGATATAATACTGGTTACTTGTTAATGAGTTACCTTTTTTCTAATCTCTTCATCATTTGCTGCTAAAGCTGCATATGCTCGAAACGCTGCTGATCGTAGCTCATTTCCAACTGTGATATCATCCTATTACAAACATAAAAACACTAGATTATAAAAAAAAAAATGGATGGGTAATCAAAGTTTATTGCTTGTTAAATCTATCATATCACAAGGCAATCTGCATAAAACTATTAATGAGTATTTTATCAAACAAACTTATTTCTTTAATGGGTTGAATATCCCAGGTCATTGAATATTTAGTCACTGTAGGCTGTGAATATCAACAGCAATAACTAACCCACAGTAAATGCAAATTAAAATTTTATAGTAAATATAGCCTATAAAAGGAATATATCAAAAAAATACCAAAAGAAACCTTAGTATTTCTTCATTTGTTAGCTTACTATTTATTATCTGGATTGATTTATCATTTTCAATGAAATTACTTATATCGAAATGAGCACTATGCTCCTTAATATATGGGTCATCTTAAGTTAAAAGTTTTTTTCTGAGACTAATAATACTGCATATTGCAAAGATGAAAACCTCCGATCAGCACAATTTCTACCAGCATACTGCCACATTATTACCATTTTATGATATCAACTAAATATATTTATAAGAGCAGTGATAAAACAGTTGAAGAAAATGAGAATTTTTTAATATACAAAAGAACTAATTTGAGATATTAGCGCATGTCATATAAACTAATGATTTGTGATAAATGCAGATATCATTCAACATAAGTAAAAACATGAAAATCAGTGTAGATCAGCAAAGAAAGGGATCCTATATACTATAATATGTACCGAGTGGTACAAATGGATGCATTGACTGAGAAGGCACCAATTTATTCCTAATTAATTCAGTATTGATTACTAATAATCACCATGTTAATTTTCTGAAATGTTTGATAGATTGATTACAATCACAAAAGCCAATTCAATTAACAACCAGATATTTCCCCCCATTTTTTTAATCTTCATGAAGATTTCCGAATTTGGAAAATGTTTATTTACCCAATAAATATGCATGGCAAATTAGTGATAAAAAACGTGGTGATAATTTTTAAAGAAAAATATGTTTAGGCAAATCCTAATTTACCTGATTGTACATGCTTTTGTCAATTTGTTACTACAGGTACATGCACTGATTTTTTACAAATCTGCAAGTTTTTACAGAGATGTTTATGAAAAATTCTAATTTATCATTTTTCCACAAGTAAGGAAGTTGAGGCTCTCAAGTGCTCTATAAGGCACTCAAAATCTGGGTTAGAACAATTTTACAAAAGGTGACTTGTGAAAGGGTCAGTGAATAAATATTACTTTACGTCAATTCCTGCACATTGTGAAAATATTGCAACGGAAGGAAGCCCAAAGTCAGAACTATGCCTTACTGTTATCGAATGATTTCAAGGATTCTTTATAGTACACAACACTATAAGCAGTCATGCACACAGCGGGCCTTTAAAACAGTTCAGAGCACTTTTTATGCTCAACGAAAATGACAAATATCCAACCTGCCCAGAATTCAAGCCCAATGCCTTAAATCATGAGCTACAATCGACCCAAACATGTGCAATATAAAATTATTGATTTATTG
Organism: Flabesymbios commensalis; assembly: GCA_964017125.1. Lineage (NCBI taxonomy): Eukaryota > Metazoa > Annelida > Polychaeta > Terebellida > Flabelligeridae > Flabesymbios > Flabesymbios commensalis. Next base: position 106,021,158 of record OZ024903.1, read on the forward strand.
ATTTGAAAATATTTTCTAGGCAAAATGGACCAGTAATCACAAGACATTCTATTATTGATAAGTGATGAGGTGTTAATCTAACAATCCATTATATAGCGATTATTTTTCATTCCCGTAATCAGGTAAAATAACATGCTTCTCTAACAGATAATTACACACTGTTCCAGCATACACAAAATGTTAACCAATGTTGGTTCAATACTGGACTGACATCTGTGATGTTGGCCCAGCATTAAACCAGCATTGGTTGAATGCCTCATGTTTACTGGGTAGTGCTGAGAGAAGAGAATGCTGTAGGCGAAGTAAAAATACACTACTATTGTGAGGATGCAGCAGATGAAGCCACAGGCAATGCCAACCAATACAACCCTTGGTGCCATTACATTTATATAATAGTAATTTTCAGGAAGACCAAATATTTCAGATAACTTTTGTTTAGCAATTTTATCAAATTCCTGATAAATAAGCTTTAGTATATTACAATATAATTATAAAATTCATGAATTTTTTTAACCATAGTAAAGTCTATATGAATACCAAAACCAATTCCTCAAACAATTTCCATACTTTATCAATCCCTGGAATTTTAAAAACATAATTTATAAGATAAAGAGCATGAGGGTTTTGTTTTGTATTGAGCACTGGACGGGTTAGTGGCTAAGCTTAGATCGTACTGAATGACGCTGTGCCTTTTTGGTCGGCATCAGTGTGGAGTCGACGGGTGTCCCGGGGAAGCGGAAGTACTCTGCCAGGGTGGTCAGTATGTGATCTGAGATGGCGGCTATTCTCTGTAGATCCAAGTCGGTCTCTATCAAGTACGCTAACGTCTCCGCGCCCTCCACTCGCTCCTCCCACTTCCTGTCTGTCTTACACATCCTAACCAGCGTCGGTAAAGTCTACAAATATAAAAGTTTTTTACATTACCTTTGCAAAAATTCTTACAAATAAAGATATATCATTTGTTGAACCTGAAGGTTGCAATTCAACCCTCACAGCGCAGGAATCAGCTTTAGATGTCAAAATCTGACTTCCATAGATGACGTGTGAAGTTGATCCCCGCGCTAAAGGGTGAAAATATTTATAATGGTCGTAGACCCATGACATAGGTATTCAAATGAAGCAGAAAGAGACAACTAAGTGATTTATGATGATTTAAATTGCAAAAAACCCTTTGGTCTCTGAGGTTTGTATATCAATAGTTCAGCGCTTCAAGGGTTAATACTGACCTTGTGTGAGATATTTGGATTGGAGGGATCCAGGGCTCCAGCTCGACACAGATAGCTGAGGCTGAAAACATAGACAAAACAAACAATTACCGTATTACTCAAATAAACGCCCAAGGTGTGTATTAGAATACCCCCTGAGATTACAGGGGGGGAAGGGTGCTTATTAAGAGTGGTTTTGTAATGATAATATTGTGTACAACTACATTATCTTGGGTGTCTCTATTTTCAAACCAGGGGAGGGTGGGTGTCTTTTAAAATATGGGGTTTTATTCAAATAAATACATACATTTTTAAAATAACTTTCAAATTTTCACTAAATTCATGATACTAGGCTCTCTGCATGGTCCCATCTGCAATCAGTTTTCAACATGCCACATGTCTTCTTCTTTGACTATGATATCAGTTGTGATGTAAATGACACAAATCAATTTTATTTTCAGTCACATGAAGTTGTGGATAGCGGTAGCAAGATACAAATTCATGTGACCGAAAATTCAAATTAATTTCTGAGGGTTAACCATTCAACTCTCATACATGTATCTAATTATCAAATAAATAGCCAGGTGTACTGAAGGACTGGGCGTTGATTACCAATATCACTTTGTGGCCACTGAATTAACTCGCAACTTGAAGCGAATCAAGTTTTTCACCACTTATCCATGTTTAGATCTTCTTCCTAAACATATGCAAAGTCACCTACCATTTTGCTGCTGACATCTGCATTTCAGTGGAGCGATCTCGAGAGAGAAGTTTGACCAACAAGTCGGGAATCAGTTCACCATTACAAGTAGCTGAAACACAACAACTTAGGAATAAGCACAGATTTAACTGTTGTCCTGCTGAATAGTAATCAGTATTTCTAATCATTGCCATTAACAATAGTCCTGCTCGGAGGTTAATTTCGAGCATTATTAGAATTATATTCATAAATTCATATTAGGAAGCAAATTAGGAAGCAAATCATTAATATTAGCTCTTAAAGCGCCGAAATATTTTGGTTCAAACCAAGAGAACAAATTTTTTTTTTTCAATTCGAAATTATCATAAATGTCTTGGTTAGCTCTCTCTGCTTCATTTGAATACCTATGTTATGGGGCTACGGCCATTATAACTAGAAAGAGTTGTTCGGGAACACACACAACAGCAGCCCTCCGTTATCAATCGTCCACTATTTTAAAATTGTGGTATATGATGGCTATTAGAAGTTTGAGGAAGCAGAAATTCATAGATCAGCTATCATTCAAGATTTCCGAGATTATGTAAAAAATAAAATAAAAATTGTCGACTGGCAGCCATTATGGATTTTTTAGTGTGAAATTTGTCATGGGTTATCCTTGTGTGAGACATTACATTTTGTTTTATATTTATGGTCCAGTCATTTTGCATTTTTTGAGTTAAGTAAATATTACAAAATTCAAAATGGCCGCTAAACGGCTATTTTAAAATTGTTTGATCCCAAAAGTCAATCAGGTCATTGGCTGACATAGCTGAACATATTTGCCAAATTAAAAGAAGATCTGATGGCAACTTTTTCCTAAAACGTGCTAACGAGCATTTCATCGTTTGTGGCCATAGTAATTAAAGTGTTGATGATATGAGAATCAAAATGTCACCAAAACAATTCCCCAGTGGTATGTGATGGCTATGTGAAGTATGAGGAAGCAGAAGTTGATAGATTAGTAGCTATCTTGAAAACAAATAACTGCGCGGCGTCGGAAGCGGCGGCGGACTGTGTGGAATACAGTAAGCAGCCAGCCTCGGCGAGGGCTGCTTAAATATTACTTTTTCAGTGTGGGGATCGACTTTAGAATCTGATGTCTAAGATGTCTAAAGTCAGTCCCTATGCTGTATGGGTTAATAAGCAAGATAACCTTGTTTGCAACTAGGGAACGTGAAAAAAAAGAAATACCTGTTGCAATTGCTGAGGCCACTTGATCATTCTGGTAGCACAATGCCGCAAAACACTTCAAGGTTGGCATCTGCACCTAAAATTACAAAAGTCACTTGTTAGATTCTTGACAAAAAAAAGATTTGCATGCTATTTCAAATAATTAAAGGGTTGTGAATCATGAGGTAAATGTACACAAACTCAAAGACAAAAACAGTTCTTGATAAGTAATAATTCTTAAAAGAAATGTGTAATCTCCCATCCGGAATGCAAAAAAGGCAACCATTTTTCATTCATTGTGTGATGAAATTGCTGATATAATTAAACAAAGAATACTTTTACAAATAGAATATTGCATTGTATTGCACTATTTCGAACTCCATACATTCAAAGAGTATCTAATATTGCTCTGCACTGGAATTTTTGTTCTCATTATAAATTATTGCATGGTGAATAAAAATAAGCTATTTTATTAAATACACAAGTTATTTTATCAATTAGATATTATTTTTATATGTGATAGCATTGTTTCTTTAATAATTTGTGTTTAAAATATGCTGTGTGGTGCTTATAATGCAAATGGTAATAATTATATAAAATACCGGATTTATTCTAGCGTTAATTAGAATACCCGTCTGAGATTATTCAGAAAACTCTGAGTTGATAAAATAACACAATATAAAGCTCAGAATGTCTGATGGATTATACACTTTTCCTTTATAACTTATTCAAATTATGCCATGTGGCAGACGTGAGAGCATAAAGGGCTAATAAAAATATATATAGATGATGTATGAATTACCATAGACCTCTAGATATGGACAACCAGCAGGCGCGAGATCTTCGTAAACTTACGGCGTGCATGCGCGGCTAGGAAAAGGCCTAACTGATTTCTGGTCTACCTTTCATGCTTTTTATGTTTCTCATCGGCTCATAGGCGAGTACTTTGGGCTATTTTGTCACTATAATTTAAATTATTGAACCAACTAATTGTTCAAAATAATGTATTTTTTTGTTTATGCTAAATATATACATTAAAAACAATGACAATTGAGGTTTACAATTTAAATTAGACGCCAAAGTGAAGCTGTTTCAAACTTGACTGTACTAAGCCAGCATGTCAGTAGACCTTAATTCGGACAATTGTCATATTTAATTGAATACATGTATAGACATCAAATTATAGGTGCATTGGACTTGGTGTGTATACGTCTATGATCTATGTCCAGATATTTTCACGGGAGAAGGATACTTTATGGGCTTGGATGTTTTATTCTTGTTGTAATATTTAAATACTTTTGCTAATGAAGCAGAAGGAACTATTATAATCAATTCATTTATCGAATACATTTGTTACGATTTGAAAGATATTGATGTTAATAATTAATTTGACTGTGATTGAAATTGTGATCAACACAATGTCTACATACCCATGAAAACTATCAAAAAGCACATGGTTGACTGTTTACAGCGTAAGTAAACTATCCCTTTTCTCGCCAATTCTCGCAAACGGAAGCTCATACACATCAATCAGTGTCGTGAGATTTGAAGCCGGTTGTCAATTCCGTTGATGTCCATGGAATTAATATCACACTTTCCACCACGGGTTAAAAAAGAGAATGCTCAAAATAGCCAGCCATTTAATATTAAACTTGTGAAACTAGATCTTACATTTGCGTAGCAAATATATGAAAGTCTCCACCTTCCATAATAAAAAGTTATTGCCAATGCAGTAAAAATGGGGCCATAAAAACATAAGTGCCATGGCGGCCATCTTGGATATGCAAATTACCTGATTTTCGAACTCAACCAGGGGGATCAATCAGAGGGTGTTCAGAAAAAACATTGCAAAGATCTGAAGAAAATTGGCGGCTGGAGAGCGTGTACTTCGATCTTGGATATGCAAATGAACACATGGCGGCCATGTTTAATATGCAAATTAGCTGATTTTCAACTCAACCAGGATAATCCATCAGAGCGTGTTTAGGAAGAATGTCGTGTCACTCTTGGATATGCAAATTAGCCCATGGTGGCCATGTTGAATAAGCAAATTAGCTGATTTTCAAACTCAACAAGGGAAAGGGTGTTCAGAAAAAGAATCACGAAGAGAGTGTTTACATCAATCTTGGATATGCAAATTAGCCCATGGTGGTCCTGTTGTATATGCAAATTAGTTGATTTTCTTAATCAGACGGAATAATCCATCAGAAGGTGTTCAGAAAAAAAATCGCGATGATCGGATGAATATTGGCAACTGGAGTGGGTTTACTTCGATCTTGGATATGCAAATTAGCCCAAGGCGGCCATGTCAATATGCAAATTAGATTATTTTCAAAATCAACCAGAATAATCTGCCAGAGGGTGTTCAGAAAAAAGATCGGATGAATATTGGCGACTGGAGAGGGTTTATGTTGATCTTGGATATTTACTACTCCTTGGCGGCCATGTTGAATTTGCAAATTAGCTGATTTTCGAACTTAGACAGGTTAATCAATCAGAGGGTGTTCAGAAAAAAATTCTGTAAGATCTGATAAATATTGGCGACTGGAGAGCGTTTACTTCGATCATCGATATTGGATATGCAAATTAGCCCGTGGCGGCCATCTTGGATATGCAAATTAGCTGATTTTCGAACCTAAACAGGATAATCGGTCAGAGAGTGTTCATAAAAAAAATTTCGAAGATCAGATAAATATTGGCGACTGGAGAGTGTTTATGTTGTCAAATTGTTGAAGAATAATAATAATGATTTTTTTTCAGCCATTTTTTAACCTGTCCTAGAACTGGTTATTAGCAACATGCAGAACAAATTTGAGCAGGACACAGGTAAAATAAAAAATCTGGCAAGTTGTGGGTCGGGGCAGTGAGACGCAACTTCAAGTGGGTGAAAATTTAAAGGTACACACTTCGAAGTTTTCAGACTATAAAATTGGCTATAAGGCCTGATTTTCCTATTATTGATATTCATTTTGATAAATATCGCCGCCAAAACGACTTTAAAATGCAGTATTGTCATTCAACAATTCTCCAATGTGACCCACAAGTTGCGGGGCATTATCAATCAACAATAGATCATGCATATCATGTGCCGATCATGTGATCACTGGGGATGTGGCCGTGTCTATTTTTGACAGCTCATCAAACAAACTGAGCAATGGAATGGCTGAGCCGTTTTTTAAGTCAAATAGTCTAAAGTAGGCCTACACTACACAGGGTTATTACGGTTAGATGATAATTGTGTCTTACTTGAACTGAGATGTTAAATTAACATAGTTTCAGAAGCCCGATGTGGGGTCGGTAGGCTATAGGCCTACCTGTGGGGTTATCTGCAGCTGGGTAGGTCTACTGTCATGACTGTTGGCAGATTCCCGCCTTGCGGCACAGACTGGCGGTAGTGCACACCGGGCGAGGACGACCCTGCCCAACAACACGATGCATTCACCCGATCGATGCTGCTTTAATGTTGGGCCAGCATCGAAGACGGTGGACCAACATTGAAAAGCATTGGGTGAATGCCTCGTGTTTGCTGGGTGTGTATTGGCGCGTATTTTTCATACACATATACCACCATACAGTTGTCCTCATGATAGCTGCACGCGGCGGGATAGGTGTGGGTCTGTGGTGTTGTCTGGTTGTGTGTATCAGAGCCGGCCTGAGCTGGCAAACTATCAAGCCTGTGTTCTCACTGGGCACAGAGTCTCAGAATCTGAGATGACAATGATTTTTTGTCTAGTGACTTTTCCAAGTAAACTGTTATAGTAGGCCCTAAATTTATTCTGTGAGAAAGGCTATCTCTCCCTACAGGCTCGTGGGTGTGGCGCTGGTGACAGCATGATATGGATGATGTGTTTACAACTGAACTGTGTCAGACTTTCTCGGTTTGCGTACGCCATGTTCACGTGACCAAAATTAGCATATGGCATGTTTACACAAAATTCAAATGGCGACAGTTTGAATATCATTCGGCGATACAATCATTAAAACATCTTATATGAGAGTCCTGAATGATGCAGTATGGCCACATATACACGGCATTTTGTATCATAATTAAACATGTTTTGAAAACTCCATACGCTAATATACTTCAATGTGAGAACCTTTAAAGAAAACATAGCAAGAAAACAGTTGACCCTTATCCTGCTGATCCAGACTTTTGTCGTCTGCAATCTGTTTTATTAGTCGATCAAATCACTGATATTGAGAATGAAATGTGTCTTTAAACATCAAAATTTAAAAATTTTGATATCAAATTAAACAAATATGCTTCAATTTCACCCACTTAAAGTTGTGGTAGCGAAACACAACTTCAAGTGGGTGAAATATTAAAGATAACATAGCGAGAAAACAGTTTATGTAAGTATAACTTACTCTGTAGTTGTTAGATATGAGTAGTGGGGCCAGTGCCGCTACACATCCATTACTACACAGAATCACCTGGTGTTCAGATTTCTGGAAAAATAACAATACAAAAATCCATATTAACATCAGCTAACATCAGATTTTGAACAATCACCCAGTAGGGAAAAATAAAATTTGAAAGATGAAATAAGAGACAAAAACAGTAGAAAAAAAATATTAATTGATTTACAAATAATGTTTTTTTTAAATCAGCTGTATTTATATTTTCTTTGAACCAGACAAAAAATTTTGCTGCGCATGGTTAAAACATTGTCGATAAATTTACAAATAAATAGCCTACTATGTCAATAAACAATGGAAAATTGTTCTCACTTTATGCACTTTAGCGTGACACACTTCTGTGTAGATAGACTACATATAATGAGCCCGGGGCGTTATAGAATACCCCCTGAGATTACAGGGAGATGAGTGCTTATTAGAGTAGTTTTTTAATCATCATATGGTGTACTTTATGGTGGGTTTATATTTTAAAAATCAGGGGGGGGGTGAAGTTTTTTGGAATGTGGGCATTTATTAGAATAAATACAGTAGGTTAAAATAAGCCATAATGTATGCGGTTCTTAAAATAAGCCATCATTTATGCGGTTCTTAAAAGAAGCCATAATGTATGCAGTTCCTAAAATAAGCCATAATGTATGTGGTTCTTACCTTGCAGCAGTTAGCTAGGATTGTTGTGACACATTCTTGTGTGCAGACAGATTTAGACATAATGGAGATAAGGTGGGGAATAATAGTAATGTCCTGAAAAAAAAAGAGTTTTATTAATCACCATAAAAAATGTTGCTATAGACATTTTTCAGTGCGTAACCAGACTGGAAGTAGGGACATGTACATTATGCAATAAAAAAGAAAAATAGCATTTGTTTTCTGGCAATAGATAAAGTAAACAGGGTTCGTACATTCAAGAACTTAAAGCCATGAGGATACATTCCAGAGAATGATTCACATGGTGAAGTCAGAAGGCCACATTAATTTGAGAAGCAATTATTTCACAGTAACCCAGTTAAGCAGCTGTGTTGTGATTCTGTTAACCTTTTCAGTGCGGGGCTTGTCTGTGGGCATTGGATTCTGACGTCTGTAGATGTCAGATCCCGACGTCTAAAGACGATCCTTGCACTGAAAGAATGGAAAAATTTCCAACGGCCATAGACTCATAACAAAGGTATTCAAATGAAGCGGAAAGAAATGACTAAGACACTTATAATGATTTCAAATTCAAAAAATACATTGGTCTCCACAGTTTATACAAAAATATTTTTGTGCTGTAAGGGTTAAAAATATGTGGATAATTATACATATATTCCATGCCAAATTCCTTATGTCAGCATTCAAGTACTTGTTGCTAAATATCCTTTTTTTTTCTAGTACCTGTAAAGGACATGAATAATATTGTAGAACTTAAGGTTTTTAACTCTTACAACGCTGACATATTTTTGTATCAACCATGGAGACCAAGGGTTTATTCAATTTGAAATCATCATAAATGTCTTAAGTAGTGAGCTCTTTCTGATTCATTTGAATACTTATGTTATGGGTCACGGCCATTATAAATATTTTTACTCTCACAGTGCGGGGTAAGGGTTAAGGTTTTTAAGGACATGTACAAAATTTAAGTGAAAACCAAAAAAATGTAATGGTCTGGATCATTCACCTGGTAGAGCAGATCGACTTGAAGTGTAGGGCTCGCCAAAATGGTTCTCAGGCATCGTAAGCAGGCTTCTACATATTTTATGTCCGGATGATTAATGTCTAAAACAAACAAAACAATACACAGGTAGTAAAACAATACAAAACACTATACCACATGTAATAAAACAATACAAAACATTATACATGTAATAAAACATTACCAAACATCATAATAAAACTTCACAAAACAGTATGATAAAGCAATACAAAAAGTTTTACAGTATGTAATAAAACAATACGAAACATCAAAAGGCGAGAGTTCATTGATTAATTGGTTCTCAAGACCACCGAGTCACCATAATATAAAATAGGATTTTAAAAAATTGGAATTTTATCTTTTTCACATTTTTTATTTTATTATACCGCCCACCCGCTATTTATTGAAATGAACTGATATAAATTGAAATTATAATGTCAATTATGCACATTTTTAACAGAAAAGGAGTAGACACTTGAAAAAATTTGTTTTTTTGTTAAGTTTATGGTTACAAAATAAAATAACAAAAAAAAAAAAAAATTATTCGCGATCGCCTGCTCTGAATCTTGAATAAAAGAGAACTAATTACCCAAAAAAACTGTGACATTGATAAACATCACAAAAAACAGTCTGATAAAGCAATACAAAACATTATACATGAAATAAAACAATACAAAAAAAACCAAATAACCGGCATTCAAAAGGCTCCTTTTATTTCTTTCAACAAATAGTTATAATTTCGGACTCAATTTAATTTTTACTTGAAAATTTCAAGTCCAACCAGAACAGCTCAGCATTTGTACAATCGATAGCTTTTTTCTATCTGCTGAGCTCTGACTATGGCATAGTCAGAGCTCAGCAGATATAAAAAAATATAATACTGACTACATTAGTGGTGAAGAAAATAGACCTGATACAGATCTTAGCCCTAAGCTCACATAAAAAGGTACCGGGGGTATAACACCCATTTTAGTCGTTATTCCACTCACCTTTTAATAACACACTGACACAGCTCGCTTCTACTAAAGCTCGAATATTGTCTGGAGTGCCTTTGGCAAAACTCCCGAGAACGACTGCTGATTCTAGACGGAGCTCCATTGGTGTGTTTTCATCGATCATGAACTGAAGTAGCCTGATTTAGAGAGATAAAATGAAAGATAATTAATTTTAAAAAGCATGAAATGGTAAAAAAAAATAAACACTAAACCAGTAACAAAATCATTTTTTAACAAATAGAAGAGAAATTTAGGTAAAAATTATGAGTATAACACAATGATGTTGAATATCAATACAATAAAATGTCATTAATTGTGAATGTGATGATTTTATGCTATTCATGGTTATAAGAATCAATCAGATAGTAGTAAATTGTACTAACTTTTGAACAAATGTTTTGAAACAACCGGTTGTGAAGGACGTCAGTATGCGATCAAGGCTTGCCGTAGCATGTTTCAAAAAACATTTGTTCCGAATTAGTACAATTTACTACTATCTAATTGTGATATTGTTAACCCTTAAGCCGCCGGAACCGTATATATGCGTTTTCAAACAAATTTCAGACCAAATAAATGCAACTCAAATTGTTAAATTGTTTTTTGATAGATGCTAAGTAAATCTAAAAAATACATTTCGAAGACGTATATTTTTGCATAAATATAATTATTTTTTGTCATTTGAAGCTGGAAATTGCGTTAGCAATTCCAGCTTTAAATGAATGAAAAATAGTCCTAAGTAATACGGCAGTAAAAGGGTTAACCCAGGTGCTGCTGTGTGTACAGTTCCAAGTGGGGATGTTATCCCTTAGGATAACAAAAACTTTTTTGGAATGTTGTGTTATTTTGTGTTTTTTTTGTGTTGTTTTCATGTTTCCAAAATGTGGGTGGGGTATGTCTGATTAATCCGAGTTTTTCTCGGATTTTTGAATTTTTTTTAACTTGACAAGACCCCTTACAGCGCTGAAATACTTTCATATAAACCATGAAAAAAAAAAAAAAAAATTTTAATTTGAAATCATCAGAAATATCTTAGTTAGCTCTTTCTGATTCATTCAAATACCTATGTTACGTGTCTACAGTCATTATAAATATTTTTACTCTTACAGTGCGGGTACCGACTTTAGACATCAGAATCTGACGTCTGTAAAGGCGTCAGATTCTGATGTCTAAAGTTGATCCCTGTAAGGGTTAGTGTTAAAATATAGTATAAAAGCCTACAAGACATACATATGATTTCTATAAAGCCTGGCTCATTTCTCCTACCTCGGAACAACTCCCATTGCCATCATATTGTTCTTCTGGCGATTATTTCCAATCACCATGTTTTTCATATCTCTGTAACAAATAATTTTAGGTTCATTTTAACCCCCACAAAAAAAAAGACAAATGAGATTTCATTAAATTTATCAACTACTTAATAACAATTTGTGCATCCCTTTTTATTGATGTTTGATTATACACAGTAATCATTTTACAGGGGTAGAATTAAACTTTCAGGGCATGTCAATCTACAGGACTGGAAAGTGAAGCAAACTGTCATTGTACTCAAACAGCCTGCATACATGGAAAACTGTAAGAATTTGTCTGTTCAATTTACACATCTCTAGTCGAAGACGAATGAAATTTCTTGCTAAATTGCCGATAAATTAAATTTGATTATATAACAATAACACCTCTTTCATTATTCAACTTTAAAACAAAAATGTACTTTTTTATCACCAAATGTTAGAGAAACACTTAATTTCATATGTAAAGCTTGGTCAAGGGAAAAGACATGTTCATATTCTTAATACTAACCTTCTCAGAACACTGTATACGTTTTGTTTGCTATAACTTTGTATAAAATGACATTATAAGCCAAATTGGCAGGTCATATTTATATTGTTCATGACCATGATATTGATGTTCATGTTTATATGAAAACTATATATGCATGTCGCTATAGAAAATAAATACTTACTTACATGTTATATTTCCTAGTTCAACAGGAAATTTGGCTGATTTACACAGAGTTTGGCATTCCTACATATTTTTTGTTCATACGAGACTGGAGGAATCGCTTTATTTCGAGACCTGTTTGAATATCAGCTTAGTGCAGTTAAGCTATGACTACCTATGACTACCTAGGGTGTGGGCTCGCCTCAAATTGTGCACTGTACCATGTCTACTCACATTACTGCTGGCAGCCATTTATCTGGCTGTGGCATGAACAACTCCTCTACACAAGATTCCCCGATCTCCATATCTAATCTAAACAAAACAGAGAACAACAAGAAATGCTATCAATATCATGGCCATTCTGTATTGACAAAAATAGTGTAAATAAACAATGGTTGTGTATGTTGACTGCAGCTAATAAGGTGCAGCAAAGTGGAAAGAGAGGTCATTAATATAGGTAAAAAAGCGTAGGGGTCCTAGCACAGTACCCTGGGGCACACCGGACTTCACACAGGCTGATTCTTGAAGAGCTGCCATCGACTACTCCTTTTCGCGTTCTGTTGGTTAGACAATTTTGAATCCAATTAAAAGATGTTCCCAGAATTTCGTTGAGGTCAAGTTTGTGTAAGAGGCGTTGGTGGGGGACAACAGCAAAGGCTTTACTAAAATTTAAGACATCTGTTTGTGTCTTGCTTTCAATATTTTGAATAAATTCATCAGTTGTATCAGTTTCAAAAGCTGGCTTTCGCATGAGTGTTTTGATCGAAAGCCATGCTGTATACACAGTGACAGGTGTTCAAATTTTGTTTTTCAAAAAATGGAATATAATTTGTTTACAAATGATGTGTTCGAGTAATTTGGCACAAACACATGTGAGGGATATCGGCCTGTAGTTTGCTGGAGAGTGCCAATCCCCTTTTTGAAGACTGGGGTAACAATAGCCCAGGGCTAGACACTAACTGATTGGACCTTCTTGCCCTGAGGGCAATAAATTTTTTAGGGTACTTGCCCTTCCAATTTATCACTTGCCCGCCTTGCCACTGACATGCGTGTCTGTTGTGACAGTCGTTGAAATTTAAAATGCTGCAAATTGAAGCTATTGCCCAGGGGGTCATTGTCTGTAATTTTTTACTTGCCCCCACCTAAAATCAGTTGCCCCGGGCAATAGGGCAACCGTTAGTGTCGAGCCCTGTAGCCTCAGCCAAATATTAACATAGGCCATAATTTGTTTACAAATAATATCTTAGAGTAATTTGGCACAAACACATGTGAGGGATATCGGGAGACAAACTGACAATACATGATATGATTACAAATAAAATCATTCAATAAATTTACAAAAAAAGTATGTAGCCTAGACCGAGGCCTATGTCATGAACTGATGAATTAGGTGGATTCAAGAAATTTTTAAATTGTCCAGTAAAATTATGCTGAGCCTTTTTTCTTAACTGCCAGCATGCTAAAAGAAATATTTGACCACATTCCACAGTTTTCACAGAGCAAGAAAATACTGTGCTAGGTCAAAATCTGAGCTAATTATAAAAACTTCCAGAAGCTGTGACCTTAATTTTGCAAATTCCAGCAGGGATACAGAAGCAAACATCGCCCAGACACTTTTTAAAGCAGCTGAATAAAACTAATGATGTGCTATCTGTAGATATAAGTTGTTAAGACATCAGGGTACCCATTGAGTGCCCTGCAATACTGTAACAGAGCAAATATACCACATAACAATCAGAAATTTGGGCATAGCCTCCGGCCCCAGTTTTTTTTTTTTAAAGTCCACAAGGGGGTCATAGAAAAAAAAAAAATTGATGGATTCTCATCCTTACAGTAGGTACATCACATAAATTTTTAAATTGCCCAATAAAATTATGCTGACCCTTTTTTTGTAACTGTTCAAGCACTCATCGCAACAATTACGGAATCAAAGGCGAGAACTGGCACTATTTTTCATAATTGTGAGAAATCTAATGATGGGAACCCACAGAGAAGTAGCCTATTCAATATGCCTTGTTGGTCGCCAAACTTGTTTGCTGCGCAACCAACAAGGCATATTGAATACCGGTGGGCTAACTGTTACCGGAAAAAGTGATAAAAGTAATTAAAACTAAAAGTGCCATTCAAAACAAATAGGGCCTAACTCTTCTAATTCTACAATGATGGCTTCATTTCTACCACTAATAGTAATAGTGAGCAAAATGAACAAACAAAAATATGTCTTTTATTGCAGCATGTGCAGTGTATCACAAATTCACATAGGGTGGTGGCGATAGTTTTCTCGCACCTAACCGAATACGGCCCACAGCGTGCACAGAATGGTCACGTATGAATATTGTGGGTCGTATTGTGATTGGTATGTCTGAGCCACTTCCGGTTTGATAAATATATACTTCCGGGTCTATTGGAAATAGGGAGCATAGATTATTTCAATCTCCTAAGTTTCTGGGGGAGTTTTCGCGCAGTTGAGGTATTTTCGGGCACCGCATTGTGTAACAGCGTGGACACCCATGTTACATATATTTTTCATTTAGTTTGTTTCCAAATGGATTTGGGATTCCTTCCGGCACATGTCTGTTTTTATTTCAACAATCAGCAAAAAAATAATTTAAAAAAAATTAAATTTTACAGATTTTGAGTTTTAGAAGCCAAAAAAACACCAGTCAACAAACAAAAATCAAAACAAGATAAAAATTCACAAAACCCTTTAAGAACTAGGGCAAAAAACAAACAAGGCGCGCAAAAATACCCCCGGGAGAAAATACCCTCCACCACCCTAAATCCTGAAAAAAAACATGAAAAAAACATCAAAATGACTGTAGGCTACCTATGCCTGCCGTATCGCATATCAAAAATAGTTCTTGCAAAATTCCATCAAAATCAGTTGAGAATTGACTGAGAAATCGGCGAAAAACATGCAATAAATTAGAAAAAATTTAAAGATCAGCAGCAAGATTTGTCACCCAAAATTATAGACAAACAGCCAGTGTGCCATCTCTCATTCAGAACCTGGGCTGGACTGACTTGAAAACAAGATCGTAAAAATTCTAGACTTGTAAGCATGTTCAAAATTTTAAATGAGCTTGCGAAATTCCTATCAATGACCGTTTAATCCCAGCGGACAGAAGAACACGAGGTGGGCACAATCAGGCCTATAAACATCTTAGAGCTAACACAACACTAGGACAAAATTCTTTTTAGCATCAAACTATCCCTGATTGGAATTCTTTTACGGCAGCTGCCATAGTCTACTCTTAGACTAGTCTATGGCAGCTGCCGGAAGAGAACTCTTGATTTGAACGCTGCCACAGTGGCATAGCCATAGGATCAAAACTGTGGCAGCGTTCAAGAGTCAGCTGGTTGACTAAGTCTACCAGCCTTTTCCCCCCTCCAGCCTGATACTCCAAATAGGAGGTGCTGCTGGAGTACCAATTCTAAGTTCTAAGATACAAGTTGATCTGACCGTGACGGCGGAGGATTCTTAATATTTTTTTTAGTTTTACTCCTTTTATCGCTCATTCACTATATTACAAATTTAACAATAATCATTAAATTACATATCCGGTTGATAAACAATATATCCAGTAGTCTACCTGCTGATAAAATGGATGTATTTTTGTCAAATATGTTTAATGATAAAGGCAGATAATAAGGTTTTTTTGTCTTTAAGAAGACGTTTTAAAATATGTTTTAGTTGAAAGACCGGAAATGAAATTTTGATGGCTGCCACTAAATATCGCATGAGAACAATTAGGCCCCTAATAATCTTCTTCTTCTACAGTAGGGCCACAGTAGGCATACAGAGTGGTTTCTTAGGTTACCGGTAGCGTCAATTATATTTATCGGGCGGATAAAAGCACCGAATTTAGTATATGTATCTGTATCTGTATGATAATCAGCAAACCTTCTTTAAGGAGTAGCACGCTGATGAAAAGTAAGGGGGATAAATGATGACAGATTTAATCTCTAAAATGTTTTAATTGTTTTTTTTGAAGGCTTCGATGGTGCAGCATTCTGCTATCTCAGAGGGTGGCTGTTTCCATAAAGGTATGGGATGTTCTTGTATGCTGATGTGCTTGCCTTGATGGTCTTGTATTTCAGTTTGTGGTAGGAGCGAGTTCGAGCATCTGCTGGAGTCAGAATATCTGATGTTGGTACTTCCAATTTAGGGATGGTTCTGAAGAGGGTTATCAGTCTGATATCACTACGCCGATCAGCAAGGCTGTGCCAACCGAGTTCTGCTATCATATCAGACACACTACTGGTAGGCGTAGTCATTGGTGACGAATCGAGCTCTCTGCCTATAGGTATGGGTCCAATATGGCGGCACCATACTCAAGTAGGCTACATGGCGTACTAGAGTTGTGTAGGTATTATCCTTGATCTTTTTAGGGCAGGTTTTTAAGTTCCTACGGAGGAAAGCGAGGATGCCGTTTGCTTTTTTTGGTGGTAAGAGCAACATGTTTGGACCAATCAAGTTTGCTTGTGATGTTCACACCTATATATAGGTACCGAGCACTGGATACTTCCTGCAAGATCTGGCCACTGATGGTGTACAATTTTGTGAGTGTGTTCTGTTTTCACACTTCTTAATTGGCGTTAAACTTCATTCTCCATTTGTTACTCCACTCGACAAGAGAGTTCAGATCACGCTGCACAGCTTTTCTAGGGGCAAATGATAAATTGTAGTCAGTGAGCCCTCATTTCCCGGTAAATAAATTATTTTTTCCATATACGGTAGGGCCTACGTACCTTAGTATCATCCAGAACCTAAGAAAGACATAAACATTTCTGTTTTTCGTTATTTGTAAAAAGGGGATCACCTGTAACATAAACAAATAGGGCCTAAAAGCACTGTTCATTTAATGGGGTAGTCATGCGATAACTTGTCGGCCCGGTGGCGAGGCACGGCAACCACGTTTAATTGAGAGCGAAGGGGCATTGGATAGAACCATGTCTACCAACTTGTTTACTTTGTTCTGTTTGAGTGGTTCGTTCCAAATTCGATCATTCATTATTGCGCAATATATTCTGCAAATAAATAATATCAATAATATTAATAACTTAAATAGCTTAAAATCGCCTACTGTATTCGGTACACAGACTTTTCGCTCCATAGTCAGTTCGCACCATTTTTAGTGAGACGTTTCGCCCCTAACTCATACTTAGAAAAGACGTTTCGCCCCCTCCCTATAAATAGGAAAGACGTTTCTCCCCCGTATTCATAGTCTAGGAAGACGTTTCGCACCCAAACCATATTTCAGAAAGACGTTACGCACCAAAACCATATTTCAGAAAGACGTTTCGCATCCAAACCATATTTCAGAAAGAAGTTTCGCCCATTTCATTATTAGGGGACGTTTCGCCACCTAATCAGAAAGACGTTTCGCCCCCTATAGTCATAATTTGGAAAGACGTTTCACACCCTTTTCATAATTAGGAAAGACGTTTCGCTTGCTATTCATAAATCAGCATAATATTTATTTTTAAGAAAGACGTTTTCATTCCTTAATCCAGCCACTTTAATTTTTTGTCTTATCGATCTGATCGCCGATCTTAACTTGGAACATAAATAATTTAATGCAATATTGTAAATTGTTTTTCATTAACGTATATAAATTTAAAGGCTGATTTATTTTTAGAAATATATATAGGGGCTAGGTATCTTAATTTGCGGAGGGGGCGAAACGACTTGCCTGGGGTGCGAAACGTCCTATAAGAATGGGGGCGAAACGTCCTTTGAATTTTATTCTGAATTGATTCTGGAGCCAGTGTAGGGATTTTAGCAAAGGTTTAACACTGCAGAATCGTGGAGAATGGGTCACAACCCTGGCCAAGCAGTTCTGAACGCTCTGCAGCTTGAACGCTCTGCAGCGATTTGGGATGTCATAGAGGATAGAATTACAATGGTCTAGCTTGCTCGATACAAGTGAACTTGCTATTATCTATGTCACTATAGCTGTTAAACATCTGTGCAAGTGAAGCAAATCACGTATATGACAATAGCATGATCAACATAATTTTTATATATGTTTCCTAAAATTGAAATCCTTGTCAAATTCTACCCCCAGATTTCGTGCCGAATCAGTTGGTGTTACACCCTGATCAAGTAATTTTGTAGGGTAAATATTTCCTAATTTTGTCTCATTGTGATTTAGTGCCGATTAGTATAAATTATGTCTTGTCAGGATTCAATTCGAGTTTGCTATCTATCATCCAGTCGGACACGTCTTGCAAGCACTGCTGGACCAGCGACAGTGACATCTCAGGGTCTGTCTTCAAAAGAGAAATCTGTGTGTCGTCAGCGTACAGATGGTGGCAGTTGTTATGTCTACTGATCACACTACTTAGGGGAGTTGTATACAGAGTGAATAAGAGTGGTCCCAGGACAGGCCCCTGGGGGACACCATAATCCGTCTTGAACGGTTCCCTATGTTTATCCTGAAGTTTAACCCTTTGCACTCGATTTGACAGCTAGGAACGGACCCAATTTGGAGCTGTTCCAGAAATACCATACCAGCGGGACAAGAGCTCAATGATGCTGCTATGGTCCAAGGTGTCAAAGGCTGCGGACAGGTCCAGCAAGAACAATGCTGTGGTCTTGCCACTGTCCATGTTCATACAGATGTCGTTGTGAATTTTTAGCAAGGCTGTTTCTGTAGAATGAGGTTTATCATTCTCCACACATAGATGTCGCTCAGTTCAACCCCGCTCTCTCTCTCTGTAACCACACGCCATGTTTCGACAGAAACTGTACATTTTGATCAGTTTTGTTGACATACCAACTGTAGTCTTATAAACACGCTTGAGTGTCCTGAATATATATGACAAATTTAAAACACCACTACTCCGCCACATCTGAGTTTCTATTCACAGAGAAATAGAAAACATTCAATGGATTACTTTTTCCGCCTACAGGCTGCTGTGAGAAGGCCCATGTTTATGTTTTTTTGACAGAATTTACAATCGGCTTTAAAACACTGGCAAATATAAATTACTGGATGACATGCGAATTGTGTTGGTTCAGTTTATTCATTACTAAACAGAATAAATAGCCCTTACCTGTAGTAAACTCGAATTAAATAATAAAAAAAGGATAAATAATGAGTGGAAATGAACACCAAAATAGTTCTGTGGTTATAGGAATGGTTATAAAATCACGTGGTAACGCTCACTAACGGCTGATAAATCTGGTCAATCGCCATGCGTGCATACGGCGATATAAGCGTGTGGTATCAGAGATATAATCTCTGAGGTCAGAATGGAGGTTTATATGCTGAGTGAGTAAGGTTTGATAGGTTGTTTTTGTCTAGATGGGACCGGATACAATTTGAAATTATTTTTTTCAATTATTTCAGAAATAAAATTTAGGTTCGAAACTGGTCTATAGTTTTTAATGTAATCCTTAGACAGTGATGGCTTCTTTAATAAGGGTATGATGTGTGATACTTTCAAAACATCTGTGAAAGAGCCGGATTCCAAAGACAAAATTTACAATGTTCGTGATGGGAGTTAGCCATATATCTGACATCAATACATCAATACATAATTTCAGTGATTGAGATTCAAAATAATTACTGATATAAAGCAAAAAATTAACACCAAGCTTAATTACACCACAGCGGGACTGTTAATTATTATGTTTGAGACAAGGAAGAGCGCTATATATATACTATTCTGAGAAAAAGTGACAAGTCAAACATTATGAGCTACAAAAAGTCATCCAAATGAACGACTGATTAAAGTAGATGTATGCAATAAAATATAATTTCATGAAGTACAATGAACATTAGTTGGCTACAGATTAAAGCTGCATAACTGTTTTGTTTATTTCCACAGAAATGACCTAAAATGTTCAAAACAATCATTTATATATTTTTAAAGATTTTATAAATGCACAAAATCTATGTAAATGTAGCTGGATTAGATCACAACACGATACACCATCAAGTAATATGGTGTAGTAGATCGGTCTGTCTGTGTACAATGTGTAGGTAATGTTACACTAGACCAACATAAAACCCCTTAATAACAAACACAAGACGTTGAGCCGCATTGGTCTAACGTTAGGCCAGCGCCATAGACGAGGGCCCGAATTAGACCGACATTGGATCAATGCCTTGTGTTGGCTGCAATATCAAGCCCAAACAAACCACCCATTGGTGTCTTAAGACTAGGTCAGCCCCTATAACAACTCGGCTGCAACTCGGCTACCTGTACTGTAAAGGCTGATTTTTTATAATTATTTTATTTTACCGCATTTTGCAATTTATATCACTGCATGTGATGACTGATGACTAGCGATGAAACAAAATATAAAGTATGATAGTTTCTAATAGCATTGGCACTATTTTTTTAAATGCCCATGAGGTATCGAATAAAAAACTGCAAATGTTCTTAAAGAAAATCCGCAAAATCAAAATAGTGAAAAATATGGTTTTCGTGACTGCTTTTTAGGCGCAAATTCGCAGGTCATGTGAGATTTTTGATTTGATTTATTTCAGTAAACAGTACATGTAAGCATGATAGAAAACAATCAGGGCCACCATACTGGTCACCAGGGATATGAGCGGCTCAATCAGTGGCGGGCCAGAGGCTCAGATGCTGGCCCACACCTAAAACACTATACAAAGATGCTGGCCCTATTTTTAAATAATACTGACATTCTCCACACAGGTTCCGAAATTAAGCATGAAATTATATGCATGTCTCACCCATATCTTTTTTAATGATGCTCGTTATCTGCCACTTGGTACTTTTAATGTCCTGATTATACAAAAAGTGTGTCTTACTCCGCTGTGAACAGGTCAAACTTGAAAGCTTAATAACTCAATAACAAGCAGAGTAAAATCAAAATATAAAACACCTTTCTCATCATTTGATCTTTACAATAAAATAAACACAACACTTATGCAGCTTTAAAACTCTGGTATCTATCACACTTTCTGGATTTTTTTGCATGAAAAATCTCACGTAAGACAGGACATCTTTAGGTGACGGTGGTGGTGGTGGTATGTGGTGTCTCAAATCGACACATCTCTTCTCAACATCCCTTGCTGCAACAGTGAATTAGTACATAAATATGGGTTTTTTTCACGACATGCTTCACACTTCACACAATTGTGTTGAGCTTCCGATACACAGTTGATAAGGGATTGTCCTGTGTAGGCCTACAAAGCAACAATTGTCACCATTGTTTTGGACTTCCTTCCCCGTAAAATGTCTGGCCATCACACATACACAACCTGGTGTAGCCGATGGCGGTAAACCAGGTCCGTATAACAACAGCAGACCCTGCCAACAAACCCAATAAGGAGACAACACATTTATCCAGCTTTTTCTTCACCCAAGTTGGCAGTGGCTGTATGTTGTGGAGTGAGAAAAATTATTCAATGGAACATCCATTTTTTCAGGAATGAATGATTTGAGAAAAAAATGATTTGATTAATGTGACCAATCCTGCAATTTTTTTTGCAGAGAGGAGTAGGGGCAAATGTTATTTGGCATAACTGATATGTTTTACTGTTTATTATGCTCATTAGGTTGAGGACTGCTCGCTACAATATTGGCAAGCTCATGAAACCACTCACTACCAGCATCAATAAAGCTGAAGGAGTCAGCAAGGCTGCTAAAAATGTTACTCTTCATATTTTCACTTGATGTACAATGCATCCACTTTTTTACCTCGATTGCCTTCAGCATCACCGCAGACATGTTGTACATGATTGGGATCACCTTGCTCTCTTGAGAAGGAGCGTGCACGAAATTAACGTCGATACACTGGTCATAACGTTAACTCAACGAAGCCACCATTAACATTGCTGTTTCTCTGAAAACCCCACACAGGGATAGCGGGGTTCGAACCGAGATGCATGCATGATTGGCGAGGCGGTCAGGTCCTCTAGCCATTGCGCCACGATCCCTTCTCACATTGCTCTCGTACTCAGGCCTTTTATTTTATGCTGTGAGCTGTGAGGATGTTGATCAAGAAATAGGCTACCCTTCACCAAAAAAATCCTTAGCACTTGTTTAATAAGAGACCAGCGTGTGTCGTCCTGCCTTGTGGTGAGTCATCCTTTCCATTGCCGACGTTAAAACAACCATGTGTTAAAATGGACCAACATTCATTTGGCAATGTTAAAACAACCATTCATCAACAGCACCAACATTTACAACGTTAAGACAACTATACCCCAATGCTTTCCATGGGGAGCAGGTCCAAGGGGAGGGATAGTGGGGGGGGGGGGCGGGTTTTCCGCCAATCACAGCTAAGATTATGTTATTGTGTGTGAGAAAATCGCACAATGCTACTTATATAGTATTATTTATTTTGACACAATTTTGTTTAAATATTGAAACAACGGCTTCAGCGGCGACCTAACATTAAAACATCATTGAATCAACGACTCGTGATGGCTGGGGATTACATGACTGGTCACATGCCAGTTACGTTAGAGATCTGCACTTCTAGATGTCTCAAAGCTGGGCCGGCAACGTAGCCAGCAGTTGGCTGCTGTGTAGGCCTACAACTTGATAGTGGAAGGAACTTGACGCATCGGGGTTGCTGGGTATGGTCATTCAGTTTTGTGTATATAGGGATAACAATATTAACTCAAGCCTCCCCCCTCTAGATCAGTTCATCTCCAGTGGTGAATAAATCACACGTGACATGTTGTCTGTACTGGGCGATATGTTGTATTGTTCATGTAGAACTACTGTGACCCAGCAAACACGAGACATCGAGGATTGATGTTGACCCATCATCTGCGATGCTAGCCCACCATTGAACCAGCTTTGGGAGGACATCTCGTGCTACACTCCTACAGTGAAAGTGTGACGTCCGTCCATGCAGTGCTATTTCGTCTGGCAATTCATGCCTACGGCCTAGTTTTAATTTTACAAAACACCCAATATCTCATAGAGGGTCGGGTGCAAACAGACACCTGTGCGGTGAGTTGTCGGCAGTTTGTGATGCACATGTTATCGGTATCTAGGTTGGGAACAACATACACTTTGCTCGGTGCAGTCTCGTGGTTGCTGGGGAGGAGTTAATATGCCTACAAACAAACTGACCCCATTCTCCACCCCTGATAAATATTCATCATCTTTCTGTCCGCCTAATGCCAAATATGGACATACAATCAACACCTGATCACTATGTGTGTGGAACAGACAACAGGAACAATCCAGGGGCGGATCTAGCTTGAAACCGCGTGAAGAAGCATTATAGTGTATGCGTTTATTAAACATGCCACCCCCTCCCCCCCCCCAATTTAAGGTCCTATCTACAAATGAAATGTGTCTGTTTTCGAGCTGTATCAGTGTAGTGACGTCACAACAGCCCCAACCACATAAAAACAACCATAGTCGTGCTTAACGCCGCAAGGGTTAAAGAGGGCAAACAGTCAGAGAATATGGCAGAGAAATTATCCAATAACGGGTTACAGTGAAAATCCGCATTTCCTCTATTTTGAATAATCCGGGTTATAACATGATAGCATATCTAATGTAAAATATGTCCTCTCATGGAAATCATAGTTTTGAACAAAAAAATATTCGAAAAATTTAATAATAATAGCTTTATTTCACCAGGGTAAACCCAATGAGCGATAGCTTATCTGCCTTGGGGCTCTCATCATATATATATATATATATATATATATATATACACATAAATATATTGCTGTGGTTTAGGGTCAGGACATTTGCAATAATGAAAATCTTAGAATGTAAGCAGCATAGACCCTAAATTCTAGTGTATGAGATATTGATAAAGTGCATCTTTCACGGTGACCCGGGTGATACCACCTCAAAAAATTAAATAATTAATTCTGAAAAAATAGCTAAAAGTACTGTGGTAACTCAGATCGGAGGCATGGTGGATCAAATGACCACAAGTGAAGGTATTAACAACTTCAAAAAGAGACACATAGTAAAACATATATTTATTAACAATAAAGATTTACACGTCACTATAACATGGCTGAAAAAAAGACTATGAAAGTAAAATAATTACAATAATCTTTGTTGTGTGAAAAAAGGAAATATTATTACTTAGTGAGTGAAGCAAGTATGACCTTTTGCTCCAAACAGAATGAATAATTAACATTTGTTGTAAGACACACCATAATTTTTATATCACATGATATTGTATTATCAACAAAATGAGTTGTCATAGATTCTGTATACTCATAACTAGTATACAGCTCTTGTGTAATATATCAGCAAAAAAAAAGTAGTTATATTAATTGATTGCAGATCTTTGCTATCATGCAAGCGAATATGTGTACATGTTATATTTAAAACTAGAAAATATGGTCAAACCAATGCACCCCATTTCATACATTGTTAATGGAAAACGAACATCTGAAATGTTCGCTTTTTTGTACCGCATGGTAATGTTGAGACAACCCATTAACTGTCCACATGAGGCAGCTGGCATATTTTCAAAGCTTACCCCTCTGAGTTAACTTATTTTAATTTTCACTCGTTTCAAGTTTTCTCGCTACTGCGATGTCTAGCTTCAAGTGGGTATAATTACTCATATTTGTTTGTTTTCAGACCACAAATATGCAAGTTTGATGTTTAAAACACTCATTGCATTCCCATCAACAATGATTTTAATTGCGAATAAAACAGATAAAAACGATTGCAGACGTGCTCAGAGCTTATCCCTTTAAGCCCTCACGATGCAATAAAGCATCATTTTAAATGCCTGAAAACAGATTGAATTTTCCCACAACTAAGGGTTTCAGAATGAAAATTTCCAAGAAACTGGTTTACCAATACATTGCAATTTTCTTTAATTTTTCACCCACTTCTTCTCATCTTCATCCACTACAAGTCGGGAATTGCGACAGCAATTCGCGGCTTGTAGTGGATGAGGCCGATCTATGCATTCATTTTTTGTAGTATTTCGGCATTTCAAAAGACAAAACAATGGCTACATTTGTAGGTACCGTAGTTAGCTATAAACCTCAATTACACAAGACCTTTATCTAATGCTGGTGCAGTGTATGACACTGACCAAACATTTAAACAACATTGGGCTTAAATGTGTGCTTAGACAGATTTGCACATTTTTGGTCTAAAATAAAACAATTAGGAGTAATTTTTACCCACTTGAAGTTGTGGATCACGTTAATTGAAAGTTACAAAAGAATGACTTGATTGTACAGATCTTAAAATGTTTGAATCCATTCTATTGGCAGTCTAAGTAGCATATTTATAAGACACTTTTTTAATTGATGAAATTTAAAAAATCGTTTGACAAATATAAATAATTTTCACTAGCTTGAAGTTGTGAATCGTGTCAGCAAGACACAACTTCAAGTAGGTAAAACTTTCAATAAATTAACTTGGTGGTTAAAATGTTACAATATAAAAATTATATGGCTATGTTTTCTTGGCTATATCCACATTGTCCAATAAGTATTTTTTGTTTGATGGTCGGTTGTATGCCAGTAGAACGGGACAGTGAAGTAGCAGAGATAGGCTAGAATCTGAAAAAAATAACGAAAAACATAATTGAAAACAATAACAGTTACATTAGGCCACTTTCATGTCAAATTTTTATGATCATGAAACATGTATAAGCAATATATCTCTAAACGGTCAGTAGTATAATAAAAACATATCCTATCTTTGATCTGTTAATGGTATTATAAGTAATATATCCTATCTCTAACCTGTTAGTTGTAATATAAGTATTATATCCTATCTCTAACCTGTTAGTTGTAATATAAGTATTATATCCTATCTCTAACCTGTTAGTTGTAATATAAGTATTATATCCTATCTCTAGCCTGTTAGTTGTAATATAAGTATTATATCCTATCTCTAACCTGTTAGTTGTAACAAAAGTGTCATAATAATCTCTAACCTGATAGTTGTGTACTGATGGCCGTCCATGATGTGATATACTTTATTAACTCTGATTTATCTACACCCTCTGCATTCAGACCTCGAGTAAAGCACGCCTAAAATCAAGTCAACATCAAAAGAAACATAAAACTAAAAGTGTAGAATAGTCAATCATTGCTATCATCATGAAATAGTATTTAATTTTAATTATTCAATTTTTTGTGATTATAGTTTAGATTTAACAGACAATTTAACAGAAGGAGTGAGTGAGTGAGTGAGTGAGTGAGTGAGTGAGTGAGTGAGTGAGTGAGTGAGTGAGTGAGTGAGTGAGTGAGTGAATCAGTATGTAAAGTCAAATTTTAATGCAATCAAAATTTATAATGTGTACGCTGGCATTTAGGAAAGTACATTTGTATTGGTCGGCAACAAAAATGATTCAGGCACAGGTTATATAAAGTGAAAAATAAACAAAATTATCTTAAATATTTTATTTTGAGTGAGAGCTAAATCAAGTCTTGGAAATTTCAACAGAGGAATAAAGCTAAACAACATAATGCTGGGATGCTTAAACAGACTGGGGTAGGAGACCACTGTAATGCCACCGGACATAGTGTTCCCATGGACAGCCTAAAAGTCATAGACAGAGAACAAGACTGGATGAAGCGCAAGGTCAAGGAGGCCATCTACATCAAACAGAGAGCACCTTCCATTACAACAAAATTTAAAAATTTTCAGATTCGAAAATACATGTTATACAAGTATAGAGAATAATGATCATATGTTGTAATGTGCTGCTATAGGATAATGACCCATGTGTTGTGATGTCTTGCTACAGGCTAATGACCATGTGTTGCAGTGTGCTGCTATAGGACAATGACTCACCTGCTGCAGCTGCTCCAGGGAGAGTTTACTGATTCCTTCTCGAGCAATGGCCTCGTCTATGTGGTGTATCAGACTGATGTCCTGTTGTAGTCGTGAGATTCTTGTTGATAAAGACATACTCTTTGCCAAATGCCACTGAAAATGTATAATAATTTAATGTTCTTAGTATTATAAGATTCATTTATCACTGTGTCAGTTGTTTGAGCATGAATTAAAACCATTGAAAAATCATAAAAGTTGTGACTATTCTAATTTTGCAGTATAAAAGAGCCTGCAATGAGAAGCAACCATTAGGACACTGGCAAAATTACCGTTTACCCCTTAACCCTCACAACGCTGAAATATTATAGTATAAACCATAGAGACCAAAGGGAGTTTTCAATTTGAAATCATCATTAAAGTCTTAGTTAGCTCTTTCCACTTCATTTGAATACTGGTACCTATGTTACGGGTACATAGCTATCATAAATTGTTCAATTCTTTCAGTACGGGGACCGTTTCTATGGTTTATACAAAGATATTTCAGTGTTGTAAAGGTTAAGTGGTACATGTGACACTCTGAATGCTAGTGCACATACCGTGTGAATTTTATGTCTACTAGCGAGAAACGGTAAAGTAAACGGTCGAGACTGGAACAGTGGCTTAACAGCGAGGACCTCCTCTACATCGGGCTGGTCACCCTGCTCAAGCTGCAATAAAAAACATAAAGTAGCATGAGATAGTGTAACATTACAATAACAGTAACTACCTTCTCTACATCAGGATGATCACCCTGCTCAAGCTGTCATATTATTCATTATTATTTATAACAGGGCATATATTTAAAAATTGCACCTTTATTAATATGTGTAGCTGTACAGCCTGTATAAATATATATTTTATTAAAGAAAGAAAGAAATGTTGCATCAGTCAAAGATTTTAAACCATTGTTGCTGAAAAACCCTTGAGTATTTCTTGTGGACTTCTTGGACCTGAACAAACCCTTTTTACGTAAAATTTATTGAACAAGTGGTGGTGTGAAAGTTAAAAAACATAAGTAATTTCTTGCGGTAGCAAAACACAACTACAAGTGACTTGAAGTTTAAAGTGTTGGTTTTGTTTTTATTATGGTAGTTACCTTCTGTAGTATTCCTTGGAACACTTTGCGTCTGCCTGCATCAGAGATCTGCGTTGTATGCACCTCTAAATAATTCAAAATCGGGTAATAGTGATGAATTCGACGGCTGAGATAATATACGGCAAACTCCACTCTTTGTTCAGGTGTCCAGAAATGGCGACATAAAAGTTGACGAGGAAAAAAATACCTGCAAAATTATATTTGTATCATTATTTTCTGAAGAGTAAATTTTACAATCATAAATAACATTTCTATATGACTTTACTCCAAGGAAATGCTAAACTGTAGCAAAAACCTGAAAAATCGTAATTTGACAACATGAAACTCAAGTTATTATTTTTTTAAATATGTTTCGATGCACTAAAGTAATTTAATTCCTGGAAATAACTTAGCCCTTCCAGTGTGAGGATCGACTTTATACGTCAGAATCTGATGTCTGTAGACGTCAGGAGTAGAGATATTTATAATGGCCGTAGACACGTAACATAGATATTCAAATGAATCAGAAAAAGCTAACTAAGCCATTTATGATAATTTCAAATTGAAAAAAGCCCTTTGGTCTCCATGGTTTATACAAAATATGTCAGTGTTGTAAGAGTTAAGCCAGCTGGTTGAATGTGAAGCCTTGGAACACTTCTCATACTGTGACACTATTTCTGGAATGGATTAACCCTTAAAGCGCTGAATTGTTTTTGTAGAAATCATAAAGCCCAAAGGGTTTCTTTCAATTTGAAATCATTATAAATGACTTAGTTATCTCTTTCTGATTCATTTGAATATCTATGTTATGGGTCTGCGATGAGTATAAATATTTTCACCCTTACAGCGCCAGGATCGACGTTAGTCGTCAGAATCTGATGTCTACAGCGTGGGGATCGACTTCAGTCGTCAGAATCTGATGTCTACAGCGTGGGGATCAGCTTTAGTCATCAGAATCCGACGTCTACAGCGTGGGGAACAGCTTTAGTCATCAGAATCTGACGTCTACAGCGTGGGGATCAGTTTTAGTCATCAGAATCTGACGTCTACAGCGTGGGGATCAGCTTTAGTCATCAGAATCTGACGTCTACAGCGTGAGGATCAGCTTTAGTCATCAGAATCTGACGTCTACAGCGTGGGGATCAGCTTTAGTCATCAGAATCTGACGTCTACAGCGTGGGGATCAGCTTTAGTCATCAGAATCTGACGTCTACAGCGTGAGGATCAGCTTTAGTCATCAGAATCTGACGTCTACAGCGTGGGGATCAGCTTTAGTCATCAGAATCTGATGTCTACAGCGTGGGGATCAGCTTTAGTCATCAGAATCTGACGTCTACAGCGTGGGGATCAGCTTTAGTCATCAGAATCTGACGTCTACAGCGTGGGGATCAGCTTTAGTCATCAGAATCTGACGTCTGTACCCGCGCTGTAAGGATTAAGAGTTGCAAAATATTTTCTCTGTACTACTATCACTTTATTATTACTACTATGACTTTATTTCAGCTCATAACAGGATAATAATAATAAGAAGAATAAACTTCTATAGCGCCTAAATCCTCAGTGATCCGAGCTCAGAGGATAATAGAAAAATAAACATCCATCATTTCAGACTATAACTAAATTATATTACTTGATAAGATTGAAATATTGTACAAAAATAATTATAGTAAATTATTATTTAGTGAAATAAGAAGCTAACATGAATTAGACA
Organism: Flabesymbios commensalis; assembly: GCA_964017125.1. Taxonomy (NCBI): domain Eukaryota; kingdom Metazoa; phylum Annelida; class Polychaeta; order Terebellida; family Flabelligeridae; genus Flabesymbios; species Flabesymbios commensalis. The sequence goes on from OZ024903.1 coordinate 106,050,842, forward strand.
ACATTTATTTGATAATGTGGTTTATGGATGCAGAGTCAAACCATCAGATTATCATAAAAAGCAACTGGAGATTTACCCCTTAAAGTGCTGAAATATTTTTGTAAAAACCTCGGAGACCAAAGGGTTTCTGTCATTTTCAAATCATCATAAATGTCTCGGTCAGCTCTTTCATGTTGATTTGAATACCTATGTTATAAGTCTAAGACCATTATAAATATTTTATTTCTATCAGTCCCCGTGTTGAAAGAGTCAATCCTTATCCTGCTGATCACGACTATTGTCTTTTTAATTTATTTAAATTTTAAGTCATTTGAAGTTGTGTCTCTCTGCCACGACCTACAACTTCAAGTGGCTGAAAAGTACTAATATTTATTTAAATTCAGCACACATATTTGCAAATCTTGATGTTTAGACACAAATTTCATAAGCAATATCAGTGATTTGATCGACTAATAAAACAGATTACCACTAGCATGATATGGGTTAATATTTCTTATTCCAAGAACACAGTATAAAAAATACATATTGTCTCCTTTAATGAAATTTGCAAATTTACAATCACAAGGATTTTGTACTATTTTGTTATTCTGTCGTAACATATCTCCAGAAAAATATGTAAATCACTCTTTATCAAATAAGTGACATAGCCATATACAATGTATATGGACTTAAAATCTGGCGCATCGGAAAAGTGTAGAAGTAGTGCAGGATAAAAATATATACAGTACAGAATGAAACTTATGTGAGAATCTTCCAGGTGCATGGATTATAATAATTTAGAAACGATTAACGTATTCATTATTAGCTTAATTTAAGAAACATTTTATATGTAATCTCAAGAAATCAGTGAAACACCCCAGCATGCATAGCTAAAAGGATCTCGCCCTCCACTATGTTTCGGGTTAGAACGCAGCAAGGTACTGAAACATAAGATACTCACATCATCACAAATGGTTGAAATGACCAAACTATTTTTTAGCAGGTGTTTTATAAATGCTCTCACACGATAAACAACTGATACAATGTTTTAAAATCATTATGATCAATAAGATAGGTAAACTGGATTAAAATGTATTTCAATGCGTTAATGGGGGTTAAATCAATCGCGTGCTGTCATTGGAACATCATCATTAGTTCAGATACGGAATGCTTGATAACCCGTAACATGTTGTGGAGGGGGGCTTTTGCTAACTAAGCATGTACTATGTACACATTCCATAAAAAAAGAGACATCTAGTATCCATATGATGGTGTTATATACAATGCTAAAAATAGAGTATTATATATTATTACAGTATTATATATTGCTGTTAGGTGTGTTTTCATGCAGTATCACAGGTTTTTAGTAGAATATAAGTGATATTTTTTGCCACTACATGTTGTATCACAGCTTTTACTAGACTATTCAATATAAGTGTATTCTGAACATGTTATGCACAAAGTACCTTGTAATAACTATTTGATTAAGACTTCCAAGGAATATTATCTGAATGTGATAAAACACAACAGACCAAAAGGACTAATGCTTGAAGGTATCTGAAAATACTTATTAACCCTTTCACCGCGGAATTATGACGTCAGAAAATTGTCTGTGCGCTGAAATAATTAATTATTTAACTAAAAAAAGTAATTAATTATGTCGCCAAAAGGCAACATCCGCGGTCTGCCAGGGGGTCGCCTTTTGGCGACATCCGCGGTGAAAGGGTTAACCCATATCCTGGTAAATTTTAATTTTCACCCACATGAATTTGTGTCTCGCTACAGCGACACACAACTTCAAGTGGCTGAAAATTGCAAATCCTGATCTTTAAACACAAATTTTGTTCCCAATATCAGTGATTTGATCGACAAATAAAACAAAATTAAAAAAAAGACAATAAATCACTAAAATCAATCAATAAAAATCAATAAAACATCAGCAGGATAAAAGTTAAAAGTTTTTTGATAAAAAATGCTTAACCATTACAAGTGGGGAGCGATAGACTTTTGAAGTCAGAATCTGATGTCAATATTTGATCCCACCACTGAAAGAATTAAATTTTTTAAATTAGAATCAAAAAACTTCAATGCTGCAAGGCCACTTTGTTAAATCTAATGAAAAAAAAACATTTAAGAAAAAAAACATATTTAACCTATTTTTTGAAAAGTTAAATAAAAAAAAGATTGGACACATTTTTTGAAAAGTAAATGAGGGCGACGAAATAAAAAAACTTTTGACCTTGCGATGAGAAAAACAAGCAAAAAAAACATAGCTGGTAAAATATTTGTTATCTCCAGAGTGTTTTTTTATCTCCCGAAATTGACAGGTTTTTTTCCATAAATCGGCAACAATCTAATGCACGTGCTTGGCAGAAAAAAAACGATGTTTTTTTTGGTAATGCATGGCCTAAATCTAATGCGCGCGCTCATCTAAAACAGAGAAAAAAAACATAGTGGCCTAAGGGGTTAAAGAAACACAGAAACAACTAGTAAGAACAGAAAAGAACCACGTATCTAGGTTGAAGGGCCCAATGATCGTGAGCTGACGTCTTATACTCACGCAATGGGGAAGACTACATAGTTGGCAAATGGAAGAGAAGACAGGATGAGAACGGGCGCTACGTGAATCATATCACTGGGAATCTGTCAATGAGAAAAAAACAACGCTAATTAAAACGGCAGAGAAGACAGGATTAGAATAGGAGCTACTCTCTTGTCCCTATTAGATATACTGGTGCGTTTATTAAAACGGCAGCGTATTTTGCATACAGGTTCGTTTGTTGTGGTCAGGTTCGTTTATTTTTTTAAGGATTTACTGAGCAATCAGAGTCGCCCACAGCAGGCTGAGCTTGGTGTATTTCGACGATTATAGTCGCCCATAGCAGTGTAATGGTTGATACGAATTCTCTTCTACAATGTGGTCCAAGGATTAGATACATGTACACAGATACCTGAATAATACAAAATGCACAGAATAAAATGATGTCCAACTTTATCTCAGATACCTTGACATATCATGTGGGATTTTTATTTCCAAGAGGTGCTTTTATTGTAGACAGGTTCTATTAACAAAAAAAAGATTTTTCCAACAGGTGTTTTTATTTCAAATGCTCTCCTATAAGGAACAAGAGAGTAATTGGATCATATTACTGGGAATCTGTCTGAAGAAACGCCGCAAATAAGACTGATTAAGTCCAATTTATTATGTCTGTAGGTCAAAAATCCATGCAATGACAAACAACCTCTTAGGTTATACTAAAGAACCAATCATTCCAGTAATAACGGTAATTCAATTTTTGTTATAAGAAAGTTGAAATATATATTTACTTAACTAGCTGAAAAGATAATATTATAATTAAGTTGAACAAGACTACATAAGTCCAGGAGCTCCCGCGACGAATTAGAATTTGATTTAAGCAATTTTGTGTAGGGTTTTTAATGTAGTCCTAGGCTAGGTCAAAAATCAAGACGCAAGACAACTAGGTCTAAGAAGCTCAGTCTAAGAGTAAGATAAGAACTAGACAGTCTGTCAGAGATTGCAAACCTCCATTGAAATTAATGATCCTAATCAGTATCCCAGTAATGGTCTACCTATCTGGCACGGTTTACCCGATATCAGGCCAATCGAGGTAACTAATAGCTGATTTACGGTCATTTTGAATTCGATATAAACTAGTTAAAAACTTAGGGTGCATCCTCCCCCGAAACCTCAAATTTTGTTTTATAGTAATGGACTAACATCTAACACAGTTTGCAAAATATTGGGCATGTGAAAGAAAATAATGGCCGATAGGGGGCCATTTTGAATTTGATCGAGTCAGAATTTTTCAAGATGCATCCTCAGCTGAAATCTCACATTTCATTCTATAGTAATCGTCTAGCTATCTAGCACGGTTTACCAAATATCGGCCATGTGAAAGTGAATAATGGCCTAAAGGCGGCCATTTTGAATTTGATCAAGTCAAAATTTTCCAAGATGCATCCTCAGCTGAAATCTCACATTTCATTCTATAGTAATGGTCTAGCCATCTAGCACGGTTTACCAAATATCGCCCATGTGAAAGTGAATAATGGCTGATAGGAGGCCATTTTGAATTTGATCAAGGCAAAATTTTTCAAGATGCATCCTCTCCTGAAATCTCACATTTTGTTTTATAGTAATGGTCTAGCCATCTAGTACGGTTACCAAAAACCGGCTATGTGAAAGTGAATAATGGCCGATAGGCGGCCATTTTGAATTTGATCGAGTCAATTTTTTTCAAGATGCATCCTCTCTTGTAATCTCACATTTTGTTTTATAGTAATGGTCCAGCTATCTAACACGGTTTACCAAATATCAGCAATGTGAAAGTAAATAGTGGCCGATAGGCGGCCATTTTGAATTTGATTAAATCGAAAGTTTTTAAAAGGCATCCTCTCTCGAAACGTCACATTTTGTTTTATAGTAATGGTCTAGCTATCTAGCACGGTTTACCTGATATCAGGCCTATCGAGGTAAATAATGCTGATTGTCGGCCATTTTGAATTCGTAAGTTAAAAATTTTCAGGGTGCATCCTCCCCCGAAAACTCACACTTTGTTTTATAGTAATCAGGTAATGGTCTAGCCATCTAGCACGGTTTACCAAATATCAGCCATGTGAAAATGAATAATGGCCGAAAAGGCGGCCATTTTAAATTTAATCAAGTCAAATTTTTTCAAGATGCATCCTCATCTGAAATCTCACATTTCATTTTACAGTAATGGTCTAGCCATCTAGCACGGTTCACCAAATAACGGCCATGTGAAAGTGAATAATGGCTGATAAGCGGCCATTTTGAATTTTATCGAGTCGAGTTTTTTCAAGATGCATCCTCTCCTGAAATCACACATTTTGTTTTATAGTAATGGTATAGCCATCTAGCACGGTTTACCAAATAACGGCCATGTGAAAGTGAATAATGGCCGATTGGCGGCTATATTGAACTTGGACGAGTTGAATTTTTTCAAAATGCATCCTCTCCTGAAGCCTTACAATTTCTTTTATAGTAATGGTGTAGATATCTTGAGCGGTTTTCATGATATTCCACAATATCAGGCCTGTTGAGGTGAATAATGGCTGATAGGCGGCCATTTTGAATTTTATCAACTTCAAATTTTTCAAGATGCATCCTCTCCTGAAACCTTACAATTTCTTTGATATTAATGGTGTAGCTATCTCGAGCGGTTTTCATGATATTCCGCAATATCAGGCCTGTCGAGGTGAATAATGGCCGATAGGCGGCTATTTTGAATTTTATCAACTTCAAATTTTTCAAGATGCATCCTCTCCTGAAACCTCACAATTTGTTTTATAGTAATGGTGTAGCTATCTTGAGCGGATTTCATGATATTCCGCAAAATCTTTCAGTCGGATTTACCGATGTTATAAATTAGGTCAAAGTGCTGGGTCAACTTCAAGGTCAAGGTCCAAAAACCTGAAAAGGCACAACTAGGGACCTTAGAGAACATGTATATGCAATATGACTGTCATCGGCCCAGTACTTTTCGAGATCTGCTCCGGAAACGAAGTGCGCGTCAAAACGTCTAAATAGGTCATAGTTCTGAACCAGAAGTAGGTCAAAGTTCAAATACCCCAAAAGGCACAACTAGACCCCCTAGGGGTGTTGTGTGTAAAATTTGAAGACAATCGGACAAGTACTTTCAGAGATATGCTCCGGAAACGAATTGTTTATGGACGGCCCAACGGCCCAACGCCGTCACATCATCCTTTTCTCCTCTGCAACCTTGCGTATTGAATTCAGATAAAAAATATTTTAACCTGTTCATTAGCCACCTGGAAGTAACCCACATACCAAAAATTGTTATCCTAGCTTATTTTCTTACAAAGTTATAGGCAAAAGAAGAGGCCAAAAAAAACGGAGGTAGAATCCATAGCTCCCTTCGTCTCACCTACGGTGACGGCGGGAGCTAATAAAACCTTGAAATTAGATGCGAGTTTTTGTTGAAAGCACGAGATTAAAAACATGAGATTGACTAACTATAAGAGGATGTCCCCGGCAGCAGTGTATAATATTGAAAATTGCCAGCCAAGTCGAAGTGCAATGGAAAAGGCCTCACTCTAGAGGGACCGCCTGCTGGATCACGGTGTCGCCTGTACCAGGTAAGTATACTTGATTACGGTGGAGATCACCGGCACTAGCCGAATGTGTGCAGACAAAATATGACTCATCACGGCGACAGAAACCCTGTTGTATTTGCACGATAAATTGTTTTGGAAGTTTCAAATATACTGTCAAGACCATTGCCAACTACACTGTATAGCGTTTGTGAACCGCTCTTTGTTCATATTGCCTACAATCATGCGAACAAATTAAAGCAAAAAAAAATAGAGTCCCCCCACAGAGCGATGGGACTCAATTATGACCAGCTTGGTCTCCTTGTTTGAGGTGATATACTCTGACAACGATGATTGTACGATCAATGAGGCTATAACCTCCTTGGTACGATTAGATACGATACGATCAGATGCAACCACACTGATTCACCACTCACACAGCAGTGAGCCAACGTCCTGTGCAAACAGGGGTGGATCTGGTGAGATCATTGGGACAGGTTTCACTGCAGCCTTGCCAGAGTAAACAGAATAAATGCCAAATGTTTGGCTGGTTATTCGCCTCGGCCCCGAGGCGTGCACTGAATCGCAAAGCCAAAATGCAGTAAATGCTCATTTAAAAAGTTAGCAGTTACTGCCTTTTGGTTTTAAAAGGCAGTGTAACGTTTCAATCGCTCTCCGTCTGTCATTTGTCATCTCGTACCCATCTGGCGTAAAACTCCCACAATCTCATTTCCTACACAGTTTTTGACTTGTTTCGACCCACGTCCCAGCTTGTGGAGAAGATAATGGACATGCTTGTACCTCGTCCTCATTGATTGAGAACGTTCATATTATTGATGCTGCTGACAGAGCGATAACTAAGATGGATTTACAAAATTCTCTATATACTGTATACACTTGTGGACAAAAACGGTGATTGGCTTTTCTTATCTTTATGTTATTATAAAGAAAGGTGCCACGTGTATGTGCTCCTTCTGGGATCTTTTCACAGTAAAACAACCAAGAACATTCAAGAACCTAAATTTCTTTGAATGTACATTTAGGTTTTAGATATTGGTTGATTTACCGCTTAACAAGATGCATCCTCAGCTGAAATCTCACATTTCATTCTATAGTAATGGTCTAGCCATCTAGCACAGTTTACCAAATATCGCCCATGTGAAAGTGAATAATGGCCGATAGGAGGCCATTTTGAATTTGATCAAGTCAAAATTTTTCAAGCTGCACCCTCTCCTGAAATCTCACATTTTGTTTTATAGTAATGGTCTAGCCATCTAGTACGGTTACTAAAAACCGGCTATGTGAAAGTAAATAATGGCCGATAGGCGGCCATTTTGAATTTGATCGAGTCAATTTTTTTCAAGATGCATCCTCTCTTGTAATCTCACATTTTGTTTTATAGTAATGGTCCAGCTATCTAACACGGTTTACCAAATATCAGCAATGTGAAAGTAAATAGTGGCCGATAGGCGGCCATTTTAAATTCGATTGAGTCGAAAGTTTTTAAAAGGCATCCTCTCTCGAAACGTCACATTTTGTTTTATAGTAATGGTTTAGCTATCTAGCACGGTTTACCTGATATCAGACCTATCGAGGTAATTAATGCTGATTGTCGGCCATTTTGAATTCGTAAGTTAAAAATTTTCAGGGTGCATCCTCCCCCGAAAACTCACACTTTGTTTTATAGTAATCAGGTAATGGTCTAGCCATCTAGCACGGTTTACCAAATATCAGCCATGTGAAAATGAATTATGGCCGAAAAGGCGGCCATTTTAAATTTGATCAAGTCAATTTTTTTCAAGATGCATCCTCATCTGAAATCTCACATTTCGTTTTACAGTAATGGTCTAGCCATCTAGCACGGTTGACCAAATAACGGCCATGTGAAAGTGAATAATGGCGATAAGCGGCCATTTTGAATTTTATCGAGTCGAATTTTTTCAAGATGCATCCTCTCCTGAAATCACACATTTTGTTTTATAGTAATGGTCTAGCCATCTAGCACGGTTTACCAAATAACGGCCATGTGAAAGTGAATAATGGCTGATTGGCGGCCATTTCGAACTTTGACAAAATGATTTTTTTCAAAATACATCCTCTCCTGAAGCCTTACAATTTGTTTTATAGTAATGGTGTAGATATCTTGAGCGGTTTTCATGATATTCCACAATATCAGGCCTGTCGAGGTGAATAATGGCTGATAGGCGGCCATTTTGAATTTTATCAACTTCAAATTTTTCAGGATGCATCCTCTCATGAAACCTTACAATTTATGTGATATTAATGGTGTAGCTATCTTGAGCGGTTTTCATGATATTCCGCAATATCAGGCCTGTCGAGGTGAATAATGGCCGATAGGCAGCCATTTTTAATTTTATCGACTTGAAATTTTTCAAGATGCATCCTCTCCTGAAACCTCACAATTTGTTTCATAGTAATGGTGTAGCTATCTTGAGCGGTTTTCATGATATTCCGCAAAATCTTTCAGTCGTATTTACCGATGTTATAAATTAGGTCAAAGTGCTGGGTCAACTTCAAGGTCAAGGTCCAAAAACCTGAAAAGGCACAACTAGGGACCTTAGAGAACATGTATGTGCAATATGACTGTCATCGGCCCAGTACTTTTCGAAATCTGCTCCGGAAACGAAGTGCGCGTCAAAACGTCTAAATAGGTCATAGTTCTGAACCAGAAGTAGGTCAAAGTTCAAATACCCCAAAAGGCACAACTAGACCCCCTAGGGGTGTTGTGTGTAAAATTTGAAGACAATCGGACAAGTACTTTCAGAGATATGCTCCGGAAACGAATTGTTTACGGACGGCCCAACGGCCCAACGGCCCAACGCCGTCACATCATCATTTTCTCCTCTGCAACCTTGCGTATTGAATTCAGATTAAAAATATTTTAACCCGTCCATTAGCCACCTGGAAGTAACCCACATACCAAAAATTGTTATCCTAGCTTATTTTCTCACAAAGTTATAGGCAAAAGAAGAGGCCAAAAAAAACGGAGGTAGAATCCATAGCTCCCTTCGCTCACCTACGGTGACGGCGGGAGCTAATTAACAAAAATAGAAATACATGTGTGTGTGTATGTTTAGTCATAGTTTAAAGTGCAACATTAAAAGCTTGGCAGAAGAGATGTTTTTTCAATTGTGACTTGAGCGATGATAATGTTTCAGCACATTTTATAGCATGCGGCAGTTCATTCCACAAGACCGGACCAGCCACCAAGAATGCATGACTTCCATACATGTCTAATCTGGTCCTATCTACAGTTCACAACGCTTGGGAGTCTGTGATGGTTGATGACTGCGCAGTAGATATGACAGATATTGAGGTGCAGTACCTCATATGGAGCAATACATCAGAATTAAGAGTTTGAAAATAATTCGCTTATGCATAGGCAACCAGTGCAATTATTTCAGAACAGGTGTGATAGAATCAAATTTTTGGGTACGTGTTGCAGCTGCATGTTGAACCATCTTACTTTTTACATGTAAAATATTTTACCGCCAGGTGGACTGTCAGTGTCATTGTCTCTCACGTGTCACAAATGTGTACGTAATCACACTTTTTCTCAAAAGAAATGTGAGGGATATTTGTGAAAAATCCAAATTGTTTGATTTTTCCATGACTTTTTCCTAAATTTTCATTTTCCATGGCTTTTACAAGTCTGGATTTATTTTTTCCTTTTCCATGATCGTGGCAACCCTATATAAAACCAAATAACATGTTCAGAATACACATAACCTACTGACCGATAACTTTGAACAAAATTAAAAAAAGATTTTCGTTAACAGTTTTATCTTAAGTAGGTCTACCAAGTGTCAAATTTTAACATGATGTAACATCTTCAACAATTAGTCCCAGAGCTAGGGGGGTTTTATTTGTGTTGAAAGGTCCATACGATCCAAAAGTTCCATCTATAGTGAAATTTTCTCAGGAATCCGAATCTGTGCGTCTTATAAAAATCATCCTGTCCAAAAGTACCGTAAAACCCTTTAAACACTAGTACCGTCAAAATCGCAAACCGCAATTTGAAATATTGGGTATGAAGTGATTGTTTGATAAAAATGTGGTCATTTTCTTTTAAATATTTTTCAAATTGTTTATTATCACTCACATATGACACAGGCTTTCAAATGGATGTAAAATATTTTGTGTCTGATCAATGACAAATGCACAATATAGATTTAAGTTGGTATTTTAACACGTAATTTTACCCATTTTTCATACTTTTTCAGTAAATAGACAAAATACTTTTCTCTCAGCCGATTTTTGTACAGTATAAATGTTTAGTTTTGCTTCAAACATGCTCTAGAACTATTGTTGACTTGAAATTAACCCATTTGGAATAAAAATAATGAGTGATGTGAACATATTACCCGCTTTTTTGGTTAGACGTAAAATTAGCTCGCTTTTCTTCAGGCTCGAAAAAATCGAGCATATCTCACATTATTGCCCACTGAGTAGTCAAATCTTAAGCTATATCAATATATTTTATATCAATAGAAAGCTACTGGCACAGGCCTTCACATGGATAGAAAATATTTTGTGTCTAATCATTGACAAATGCACAAGAAAGCTTTAAGTTGGTATTTTAACACGTAATTTAATTTACCCATTTTTCATACTTTTTCAGTAAATAGACAAAATACTTTTCTCTCAGCCGATTTTTGTACAGTATAAATGTTTAATTTTGATTTAAACATGTTCTAGAACTATTGTTGACTTAAAATTAACCCATTTGGAATAAAAATAATGAGTTATGTGAGCATATTACATGATTTTTTGGTTAGACGTGAAATTTGCGCACTTTTCTTTGGGCTTAGGAAAATTGTATGTATCTCACAGTTTTGCACAATAAGTAGTCAAATTTTGAGCTATATCAATATATTTTATATCAATAGAAAGCTACTGGCACAGGCCACGGATGTAAAATATGTTGTGTCTATTCTTTGACAAATGCAAAAGAGAGCTTGAAGTTGGTAATTTAACACTTAATGTTATCTATTTTTCATTCTTTTTCAGTACATAGTCAAAATACTTTTCTCTTAACTGATTTTTGTGTATAAAACATATTTAGTTTTGATTCAAACATGTTCTAGAATTATTGTTGACTTAAAATAAACCCATTTGGAATAAAAAATAATGAGATATTTGAACATATTACACAATTTTTGGGTTGGATGTAAAATTTGGCACTTTTCTTCCAGCCCTGGGAAATTGACAGTGTTTCACATTTTTGCCCAATGAATACCGTGATCTTGTCATCACAGACATTTTAAAGGTTATCTCAGTCATTGCAAAGGTGATCTTGGCCACAAAAAACTGGTGTCAGCCAATTTAAAGGTTATCTTAGCCACTACAAAGTGATCTGGGCTACTAAAGAAGTGGTCTCAGCCACTTTTAAAAATATCTAAAACACTACAAAAGTGATCTTGACCTCTGAAGAATTGGTTACAATAACCTTGAAAGTTATTTCTGCCACTATAAAAATGATCTTGACCACAGCGACTTTAAAAGTGATCTCAACCACTACAACAGTGATCTTGGCCACTGAAGAAGTGATCGCAGACAAAGATCACCTTTGCAATGGCTGAGATAACCTTTAAAGTGGCTGTGATGAATTCATCAGTAGACAAGATCACTTTTGTAGTGGCTGAGATAACTTTTAAAGTGGTTATGATTACTTCTTCAGTGGCCAAGATCACTTTTGTAGTGGCTGAGATAACTTTTAGTGTCGCTGTGATCACTTCTTCAGTAGACAAGATCAGTTTTTTGTGGCCAAGATCACTTTCACAGGCTGATATAAGATTGTTAGTGGTCAAGATCACATTTGTAGTGGCTGGGATCAATTTTTTAGGGACTGACATAAGATTATTATTGGACAATATTACCTTTGTATCGACTGAGATCAATTTTAAAGTGAATGTGATCGCTTCTTCAGTAGACAAGATCAGTTTTTTGTGGCCAAGATCACTTTTACGGGCTGACATAAGATTGTTAGTGGTCAAGATCACTTTTGTAGTGGCTGAGATAACTTTTACAGTGACTGAGATCACATCTTCAGTGGCCAAGATCACTATTGTAGTGGCTGAGATCACTTTTAAAGTCGTTATGAGCACTTCGTCAGCGGCCAAGATCATTTTTAGAGTGGCAGAGATAACTTTCAAAGTTGTCAAGATCACTTTTGTAGTGATCTAGATCACTTTTTTATGAACTGACATAATATTATTAGTGGCCAATATCACTTTTGTAGTGGCTGAGATAACTTTTAATGTGACTGAGATCACTTCTTCAGTGGCCAAGATCACTTTTGTAGTGGCTGAGATCACTTTTAAAGTCTTTATGAGCACTTCTTCAGTGGCCAAGATCATTTTTATAGTGGCAGAGATAACTTTCAAAGTTAGTGTAACCACTTCTTCAGTGGCCAAGATCATTTTTGTAGTCGTTTATATATTTTAAAAAGTGGCTGTGATCACTTCTTCAGTGGCCCTGATCATTTTTATAGTGGCAGAGATAACTTTCAAAGTCATTGTAACCACTTCTTCAGTGACCCAGATGATTTTGTAGTGGCTTAGATAACCTTTAAACTGACTGACACCAGTTTGTTTGTGGAATAAGATCACCTTTGCAGTGGCTGAGATAACTTATAAAGTGGCTGTGATCACTTCTTCACTCGCCAAGATAACTTTTGCATTGGCGAGATAACTTTTTAAGTTGCTGTGATCACTTCATCAGTGTTCAAGATCATTTTTATAGTGGCAGAGATAACTTTCAATGTTATTGTAACCACTTCTTCAGTGACCCAGATCATTTTTGTAGTGGCTTAGATAACCTTTAAACTGGCTGACACCAGTTTGTTTGTGGCCAAGATCACCTTTGCAGTGGCTGAGATAACTTATAACGTGGCTGTGATCACTTTTTCACTCGCCAAGATAACTTTTGCATTGGCGAGATAACTTTTTAAATTGCCGTGATCACTTCATTAGTGGCCCAGATCACTTTGTAGTGGCTTAGATGACCTTTAAACTGGCTGACACCAGTTTGTTTGTGGAATAAGATCACCTTTGCAATGGCTGAGATAACTTCTAAAGTGGCTGTGATCATTTCTTCACTCGCCAAGATAACTTTTGCATTGGCGAGATAACTTTTCAAGTTGCTGTGATCACTTCATCAGTGGCCAATATCGCTTTTGTGGTGGCTGAAATAACTTTTAAAGTCGCTGTATTCACTTCTTCAGTGGCCAGGATAGTTTTGTAGTGGTTGAGGTAACTTTTAAACTGGTTGTAATCACTTCTTCAGTGGTCAAGATCACTTTTGTAGTGTCGGAGATAACGTTTAAAGTTGCTGTGATCACTTCTTCAGTGGCCAAGATCACTTTTGTAGTGGCTGAGATAACGTTTAAAGTTGCAATGATCACTTCTTCAGTGACTAAGATAACTTTTGTAGTGGCTAAGATAACTTTAAAAATAGCTGTGATTACTTCTTTAGTCATCAAGATAACTTTTAAGAAATGGCTCCAGAGAATGTAAAAGTAATAACAAACTTTTATACCATATAAAGTTAACATGAGTGAGAAATCTTGCTGCTATTGACTAAGAAAACGTTGGAATTTGTTCAAATGGAGGGATAAAATACAAAGTTAGCGCTTAATTGTTGTACATTTTGTATTTAAGAGAAATAAAATATTATGTATCCAAGTTAAGGCCCTTGATAGTTACTTTTAACTGATATCAAAGATGTTTGTACAATTTTTTTTATTTTGGATACCCGGTATTCATTGGGCAAATATGTGAAACACTGTCAATTTCTCCGGGCTGGAAGAAAAGTGCCAAATTATACATCCAACCCAAAAATTGTGTAGGTAATACGTTCAAACAGTTCATTATTTTTTTATTTCAAATAGGTTTATTTTAAGTCAACAATAATTCTAGAACATGTTTGAGTCAAAACCTAATATTTTTTATACACAAAAATCAGTTGAGAGAAAAGTATTTTGACTATGTACTGAAAAAGAATGAAAAATAGATAAAATTAAGTGTTAAAGTACCAACTTCAAGCTCTCTTGTGCATTTGTCAAAGATTAGACACAACATATTTTACACCGGTGGCCTGTGCCAGTAGCTTTCTATTGATATCAAAAATATTGATATAGCTCAAAATTTGACTACTCATTGGGCAAAACTGTGAGATACATACAATTTTCCTGAGCCCAAAGAAAATCGCGCACATTTTACGTCCAGCCAAAAAAGCATGTAATATGTTCACATAACTCATTATTCAGAATCGGCATCCTGAGAAAATTTCACTATGGTGGAACTCTTGAATCGTATGGACCTTTCAACACAAATAAAACGCCCCTAGCTCTGGGACTAAATCCACCTGAGGATGTGGAGTAACAAATTTTCCAATGAACAGTAAATAAACAATTTTATATAAATAATTTAGGCCACGTATATGTCAAACATATGAGTAAAGCATGATGAGGATGAATTTATTGACGTTTCGCAGCAAAAAATGTGCAAAAATATCATAAAAGTGATACAGATAAATAAAATATTAAGAAAAGTAGTGCTCAGACAACCGTTTTACCATAGATTTGATCTTACTATGGACAATCACTCGTGAGCAAAAGGAAAAGTGGCCATTCAAGACAGGTAACTACCCATAGGAGGTAATATTTGTATATGAAATGCCAGTTTGGGGAATGACCAAGTGGCCTCCCATACGTGCTGCTCATAAGAGTGGCTGCTCACAGCAGGTTCTACTGTACTTAGCTAATATATACAATGTCTTAACCCTGTACCTGCTAAAGTATCTCATTCAAATTTTCACCTTCTTGAAGTTGTGTTTCGTTACTGTGACCCACAATTTCAAATGGGTAAAAAATACTCATATTTGTTTAATTTGAAAGCAAACATTTGGAAATCTTGGTGATTAAACACAATCATTTCATTCTCAATAACAAAGTAATAACTTTACCACGATTGTAGAAAAGCCAAAGCTCAAAAATAGCCATCCTACATAGCGGGTTTACTCACACAAAGAATGGAGTGATAACATCGCTGATCGGAATGTTTAACAAAATAACCGCTGGGCCTGCACGTAAAACATCACTAGGAAACTACAAAAAAACAACAGCAAGCCAACTTACACTATAATTTAAATTGAAAAATCAAGTTAGAATTTGTTTAGTGGAACTGAAAACTATTGCAATACTGTAAAATTTCTAATTGTAGCCGCGGCTTTAATTAGAATGAAAAAAATAATTTTCCAGTGCCCAATGACCAAAGTCCACTTGCGGCTTCTATTGGAGGTTTTGCGTGAAAAATTGAATGACCGCGCGGCTATCAATCTCAACTGCCGGTAGCAATCACCCAACCCTCTATGTCCAATGCTCATAATTATATGAATCAATTTGATGCTCACATTAGTTGGGAAGTTTATTTTACATATTGCTAATTAAACATGATTACATTGCAAATCGTTCAGATAATCTATTAAAAAGATATGCCATGCCTAATTATATAAATAATAATGTCTATCATGTCTATAGCAAACTGAATGTCATATTCGGTATGTTGCGTTCATATAGACAGTGCGGCGACGTGTAGACACCGTCATAATCTGATAATTGTTACAACTCCCCTCTCCAAAAGTGAGCTGTCAGTTATAAGGAGCGGGGAGCGCGTCGTCACTTGACCAGTTGCTGACTGTACAGCTTGCACGAGATGGCGACGCAGAGTCGGCTAAATGTTGACAATTGATGTCTACGGTGAACATGCCCAAATAATGCCCAAATAAGCATAAGGCCATGCACACTCCCCCCTGATATTGATGAACTGCGTGGGAAAATATCAACTTTAGCCACACTGTTCGTGTAGGCTGACATGGCTGATCCACACACCGTGATGTTGGCTTAACTGTGAAGACGACAAAAATAACAATTGTAGTGTATCAGTATACCGGTATATGTAATTTAAATTGTCATTTGTATTTTATAAAGGACATTTATTACATAAATATATATATATGTTAACAGTTGACCAAAATATATTTCAATCCGTTAGTCTGAGTAAGTGGGCTTAACATGGCAACAACTATAACGCGTGTAGGGTTACATTACCTGCCCTATCGTCACACAGCGTAGCTAGCGGCCGTCTTGATAAACACCTGATCATTGTCCTTTTTATAAGATACGGATAATATTAAATAGGTTTTGGGCTGAAAATAGATTTGGTTCTTGACAAATCTCAAAAGTCGCCATGTGGCTTCAATAAGAGGTTTTCAAAGTAGGAAACTTTTTGTAATTTTCTTAATTTTTTTCTGAAAGTTTGACGGGCGGCTTCTATTGGCGATGTGGCTACAATTAGTAATTTTACGGTAATATTTAGATCAGGAACAAAATGCAATCATCTATTCATGCAACAAGAACCAAAATATAATGCTATATATCCATATATATCTCTATTGTATATATGTCTATATAAACTAACAAGGATATATCCAAGGCCTGAAAATCTAGCCCTTTCAATGTTTGTTTACAGTAGCTTCAAACTTATTTTCTAATAAATAAACTGACCACAACAAATGAGCCTGTCTGCAAAATAAGCTGCCATTTTTACAAAAATGAACCAATTTGTTTACCGTTTATTAACGACAAGGAAGTATTAAAAAATCATACAGTTCTGATCATAACTAAAAGTGTGGATGTTATTATCAACATTAAGATTAGAATTACATAGTTTTAACAATTACCTGAAAATAAAATAGCTTTTTATCATAAAAACTGAAAAATATTCTTTGCAATTTCTCTACTGTAGTGCAGATAATCCTTTAACAGCCAAACTATTAAATTTGAATTTTCACTCACATGAAGTTGTGTCTCGCTTATGCGATTCACAACTTCATGTGAGTGATAATACTTCAGATTTGACAAAATGGGGGTGAGCTGTTTCCAAATCTTGCTGATTCGTGTCACGTTTTATTTTCAACATGTTTAAAAGCTGATATGCGATATGTGATGAAAAAATGCAAAAAATTGAATATTACTTATGTTACTGATGAAGGTTAACATTTTAATGTGTAAAATTTGAGCATGTCAACTATACAATTCAATAGAACGCTGAAGTATTCAATTTAAATTTCCAGTCACGTAGTCGCCTCTCACTATCACAAAACACATCTTCCCACACAAGGCTCGCTTCTCCCGAGGTCGTAGACCGAGGCCTTGCTGAATCAGTGTAAAAACCATCTATTGGAGTGGGGACTTTCAAGAAAGATTTTTTCTGTTTGACCCAAGTTTGACCTCTGGCATGAGTGCTGCTTTAATGCAGGGCCACTGTCTACGACGCCGGCCCTGCATTAAGCAGCACATGTCTGGTGGCCGCCAATTTCACAGGAAGTATCACAGACAGCTCCCACCACATCTCACCAGACACGAGACATTACATGCGGCAGGGTTTGGTTTAATGTTGAGCCAATATCGCAGACAGTGGGCCAACATTAGGTTGGCATTTGGTTGAAAATTAATGAATATTCAATATTTAAACCATCCTCCCTACCCCAATAGGTGGATGATAACACTGATTCAGCAAGGCTCGGTCTGCGACCTCGAGAGCAGCGAGCCTGGCTGTCGGGAGGATGACAAAACACAGCTTAAAGTCACTGCAAATTACTCACATTTGTCATATTGCATATCAGATCCACACATTTAATACATTAGGTACCGATACATCTAAAAATCGGTTGAACAAGTGTCAGCTGATCCACAGAAATAATACTCTTCTTTGGGTTAAACAAAGAGGGATGTCTTAAAATTAGCTATATGGATAAATATTCGACAAATCCAAGTAACTTCCATGAACTGGGATGATGGTGTTATCAGGTAGGAGAGCAACCACTTTTTAGCTGAGGATAGTATTAATTCTAGCACCCTTACTTATAACGTCAGTGATGTCGTCTAGCGATAGTATTATTGGGGGTGCCCCTATTTCTGTGGGTGGGAAAAACAAGACATTTTGGCCAATTTTCACCAGTTGGTTTCTTTCGTTTTTGTTATTATAGCTATAATTAGGTAATTAGGGGCTTACTAAAGACATTTAATGAACTATTATGATCATTTCACTTCATATTGCATACCTTCTAAAACGTCTAACAGATTAAAGTCCCATATATTTGTCAAAATGTAATTTTACTCTACTAACCCCCCTCGTGTTCAATTGATTTTGTGGAAAAATGTACAGATTGCTGGTTCATACCGTCAACGCCACGTGGAAGCATACATGCAGCTAAACATTTTCCATTTGGCGATTTTAAATCCTATGTGGCATTTTTATTTTATCACGTTTTCATTTTGTCAAACACTAATTACATGTGCATAAAGTAAACTTGATAATCTAAAAATATAAATAGAGTGTAGACAATTAAAATGACAAGTATCTGTATGTAAAATAAAATTGTTTTTGTGAAGGATTACTCAGTGACAGCACTTTTGCCACTAAGGGGTGTACTGTTGTGTTTAGTACGCATCAAAAGTATTGAACCACAATCTGATGATACTGGTGTAGGCAGGGGTCCATATAATCACTGATATTTATTTTAGGCATCTTTTCAGAAGCTTAGATTTAGTTTACCTTGTATAAAATGTTTCAACAAATAATAAATAAATAAATTTGTTATCACTTTGACGTCACCATACTTTTTACCAATAGGGCGCCCTCAATAATGCTATCCCTAGACGACAAAATGAATGTTATAAGTAAGGGCACTAGTATTATTACTATCTCCACCTAAAAAGGGGTTGCTTTCCTACTTGGTTATGAGTGTGATATGGGAAAATACAGCACTCCACTAAGGAATAAGGTGTGAGCCTTTAGACGAACACCTTCTTCACTAAACAAGTGCTACATTTTTACTACTGCATGAAAAATTAGCAATGTTTGTATTTTCTCACATTATCAACTCAGATATGATATAACTTGTAAATTGCCATTGAAAGGCATTCAGTTGCGATATAGTCTGAGATCTATAGACTGCTTGTGGTACATCTCATAGTGAAAACCAGTATTATGATTCTAATAATAAAAGGGTACACAATTTTAGAAGAGATGTTTTACTGCCTAGTGGATTCACTGAATAGATGCTACAAAGTAAGATGTTGGACTAACATACAAAATTATGTACCTGTAGAATGTATTTGTACATGTACAAATACATTCTACAGGTACATAATTTTGTCCATATTTTTCTGAAGTGATAGTTTCTTCTTTATTTCATTTTTTTCATTTAAAGTTAAAAAACACTTACTTGTCTGTAATTCTCAAGTTCATTTCTAGAAAATGTTGACAACTTCCTTTGTTTCCATGCCATATCTGTCACCACACTGGAATAGATCTTAGCATCGACAAAGAAGTCTCGAACACCTTTAATACATTATATAATAATCCTGTAAGCACATTAACCCATTAGCCTTAAAGTCATTTGATAGGAAATGATAGAACAATCAAAAGGTGTTAATTGCCAATTTTATCCCTCTAATTCTAACCCTCATTTTTATTAAGTGTTCAAATCACAGTTATTGGGAGCAAAATAAGTGTTTAAACATCATCATTTGCACATCACTAGTCTCAAATTAAAAAAATATGAGTAATTTTCACCCACTTAGAGCTGTGGGTCGGGGGTGAAAATTAACATTTTTAATAGAGCGCTTTAAGGGCAACCTAAAACAGTCAATTCTAAGCTTTTATTTTATATTAGTCTACTTGGACATTATAAAAAATTGAATAATTCAAATAAGATTTATAGCTCATTTCTCATTTAACCCTTATCCTGCTGATCACAAATATTGTCGTTTTTAATCTGTTTTAATAGTCGACTAACTCACTGTTATTGAGAATGAAATGTGTGTTTAGACATGTTAAAATAGCGAGATTTGCAAATATTTGTGCTCAAATTAAACAAATGAGTAATCTTTGGTTTCAAATTAACAACTATGAGTAATTTTCAGCCAATGAAAGTTTTGGGCCACGATAGCGAGACACAACTTCAAATTAAATAAATTAACTTAGCAGGATAAGGGTTAATATCTGGTGGAAATTGGAGCATCTTGAAATTGGGAAAGCAATTTCTGCTCACATTTAATGAAAACATGATTTAAAATAATTCTCTGGTAAATAAATGTGGAAAATATTTAGCACAGTACTAAAAAGTGATGGTGTACCAAAACTTACCTTCTTTAAATAATTTATAGACCTTGAACATCTTTGGATATTTCCTTTCAAATTTGTTTTCAAACTTTTCCAAATAGCCGACATATTTCTTCACAAGGTAATTTTTAACCTTTCCGGGAGGTTTGTCAATTACCCTCACTTTTTTATTTTCCTTTTTGGTGCTGTAGTAACTTGCATAACTGAAATAAATATTAAAAGAGATAAGAAATATGAGTGAAATATGAGTGAAACAAAATCATCACATTAGACTACAATCATGTCCTGAAATTACCCGCCCCTGGCCGAATTTCCCTTCTGCTCAACTTTGCCCAATTTGCATATTGAAATCAAGTGACATGGCGATCATGATAGGTCATGTGACACAAGAAAATAAGCATTCCATGCAGAACACATGCCTCGATCTTTTCCTGAAAAAATAAAAAACCTAACTTGATCCTCACATACAAAAATATCCTGTCAAACAGTGAACATACCAAAAGTGACCGAAATATTACTCGTCTACTCTAGGGGGGCCAAATCACCCCAATCCAAGATGGCGACGTGACAATCCGACTTCCAGAATACAGTATGTACGGGATCACGTAGGCCTAGCAAAATGAACTAGCAATACCGTCACGTATGATTAGCAATACAACGTGTTTGTACGGGGACATATACAAATAGCAAACGCGGGAAGCGATACGGTCATGTACGGTTAGACACTGCCTAAACTTGAAGTCTGAAAGACTTAAACTTAAAGTTTGAAAGTTAACTTAAGTTAAAGGCTGATACAGTGATACTAGTTGTAGTAATAGCCTACAAGTACGAGTGTAGACTAGGCCCAGAGACAGTAGTGCTGAGTAGACTAGCCTAGTCTTAGTAGACTATTATGATGAAGATTAAATTTTATTTTGATATGATTTTGGATCTCTTTCTTTAAATTTATTGTAAATCTAGGCTATGGAGTATAGAGGAGTTCAAGTTCAATGAAGCAACTCCCAGGGGAGTGCCCGTCATTAAAAAGACGCCCGAAATGCCGAGGTTCACCAAAATGGGGTAGGTATAAATGCATGAATAGACATGAATAGACATGAATAGACATGAATAGACCATATTAAAGCAAAATACCGGGAAACTGAACTCTCCATAGCAATTAGAAATGAAAATGCCTTATTTGAAGTTTTAAAAATGATGTATAGTTTGTGAGATTTACACGAAAATAAAGTTTTTGAATGCCAGAATATATGTCGATACCGCTGACCGGCCGGCCTATCTGTGGCTGTAGTGTAAAACTCGTCACTAGAAGGTGCTTCAAGCGCAAGCTACTTCACATATCATTCACCAGGTGACCTCGATGGATAACCAGTAGTGTCATATTTTTACCACAGGTGCTCACATGTCATCGTCACTACGGCATGTATTTTTTTAGCAACTGTCTGGCACTTCGTTTCCAGATGTGGAGCTGGATGTTGTTTATAGACTTCAGAAATTCAAACAAAATGGCCGCCGTTTATAGCCTACTGTTCAAACCAGCTCAATTCGAATTTTCAATTTTCTATATTTTCCTAACGTGACCTTAAAAACTTGGCGGGCATACACTTTTTCGGCGTCACAAATTGATTGTAGGCCTACACCACTAGAGAGTCAGATGAGGGCGGCCAAACATCAAACTGACATGAATTTTGCTGATTTCTCAGTCAATAATACACAACCAACTTTTATAAAATTGTACATGCAGACATAATTTTTTATAGTTATACTATTTCAGAAGTTATACGTAATGAAATTTTGAGACGAATTAAATGGGCTTATAAATGGCAACATTTATAATTTTCAATGAAATTTCCAAGGTATACAATCGCCACATCACTAGAAAATAGTGATTGTAAAATTTCATGACAATTAATTGAGAACATTGGAAAACCGTATAAAGAGTGGACATAGGTAGATTTAAAGCAGTCATCACTTCATGTGATTATGTTATAATCGGGCAAACCATCTAAGGATTTTAATATCGCCAGAAGCGAATGCTGATTGCATTTTCATGGTTTGTATAAGGTAGCCTACATTTAAAGGCATCTGCATTAAAGGTAAGTGATTTGTCATGATGATCTGTGGTGTGAACTGTGAAGTAACGTGAGGCCTAACACAACACCAGCCTCGCCTGGATGAAAGGAAAGTGTCTGAAAGGTAGGCTTGAGCCTATCTGCATGTTGAAAGCCTACATATTTTAGAAATAGCAAACACGGACATCATGGAAGCCACAAGATAATTCGACATGTTTGTTGAAGAATTGAGAGGTAATCTAGACTATAATTATTGTTCATCCATGTTTAATAAACAGAATAAGACATCGCTGACCGTTACGATACTCGTTCCAATATTCAAACAACGATTTATTATTAGATATTAAATAAATGTGAAGAAATGCAAAATATTCCATAGACAGTTAAAATCTTTAATTTATGTTTTATACAAAAAAGATGAATAAATAGAGCGTGCGTCTTAGGGCCCATATGGTTTACAGGTGGTAATAAGCGTGATGTTAACAAGATTACGCATAGCAGGCTGTTTATTCGGCAGTAATGGTGCTAGCCATTGAATTAACAATTGTGAAAACATAGCAGCTCAAGGCTATAGAGTTTGACAGAATACCCCAAATTATATTAGTCATAATAGTGCTGTTTGTTTATAAATAACATAACTACAACTTTAAGTAGTTTAGGCTGGTTGTTTCTTGAATGATCGCGTGTCAACCATTTCAAGCCTACAGGCTTGGTAGTTATCCTATGAAGAATAATAACATCAGTGATATTATGTTTTATTACACGAATGTAATATGCGTGTCGTAGTGTTTTATCGTACGATTTAAAAAAAATGCAAAGACATCGTGTTTGTGTGTTACGTCTGATGTGTACACGACGTGCGGGATCTCGAGATGATGCGTAATGAACAATTAATTGAGTGAGAGGTGAAATGTTACAAACTGATCTGAAAGAAAATAGCGAAGATGTGTGATATCATATTTTCCCCAAGCTTTACCGTTTTCACTTTGATAAAGTGTGTTATAAATTGGAATATGCCTAGTGTATAGCTACAACCTCTTACAGCTCAGAAATGTATTTATTTATTTAAATTACCTTAATGTGGCGTGTTTAGCGTGTGATGAAATATTATAACACGAATATGATGTGTTTTATATCGTGGTATAAAATATTATAAAACGAATATGGTGTTTCTGCATGTTTTTAAAATCGTGTGTAATGAAGCATTATAACACGAATATGATGTGTTTTATATCGTGTTATAAAATATCATAACACGAATATGACGTGCACGATTTGATGTCCGTAATTCTAGCTATTAAATAAAATTTACTTGATTCAGCAGGTTTAACTGAAAAAATGGTTGTTTTTAAATCACGTAATAAAATAGGTGGCCAGAGGTGATGACACGCTGATCGTTTAATGAATGCCACTTCTTCACAACTCACATTGTGCAATGTCGAGCAGCGTTCTCATTTGTATTGCAAGGTGTTATGTTCGCGACAATTTTGTGAAGCACATCATGTTTCTTGACGTGTAGTACACTGTTAAATACTACATGGCTAACCCTTGAATTATTTATTGCCGTTTTATTCCATTCCTAATTTTTAAAATAAACATAAATCTTATATGAACTTGATATCTTGGGAACAAAACGTTTATCGACCATTGGCGGGCAGTTACGCAATCTTCGGCGCCGTCAGTTAAATGAAAGCAGTGGCTAGATGATGCTTAAATATTAGCCAAGCATTACAGATGCTGGCCCGTCATTGTAACAACATTGTCCGTTCGCTTGGCCACGTTAACCTTTTTTTGCACCCATCAAACCCGATTCATGTAAATTTTAAACCCAGTTTTTGTCAGAACAATACTACCAAGTACGGCTACAAAACTGCTACACCATGCTTCTGCAGCACGTTATTTTATGCAATAGATATATTTATATTATGATGAGGACTATGTTGTTCTAATTGTGAATTATTATTGTTCTAGTTTGATGATTTAGTGACCGCAAGGTTAGTGTCTGTAGTACGGCAATCTGTATTGGAGCTGGTTATATTTTCATATAGATTGGTGTATTGCAGACGTGAAATACACGGATTAGCTCGGGTGTTCTATCAAGTGTGTGGAATCAACTAAAAACATTAAAAAAAAGACTGATGTTAGATTAGTTTATTAACCAAATTATTTGAAAGAAAATATAAAGAACATTTCGTGTTATGATAAACATGTCATTTTGGTAAATAATTTATAAATTAAGTTATTATAATAGATTTAATGGTGTTGCATAAATACATTTTTATGCCGATATAATCTGTCACAAATCACCGTCAGTATGAACAGCTCACCGACAAGTTTGATTGACAGGCGTGTTCCAACGCTGAGTGGTTAATATCTCCCTCCCATCTCACCTGACCACGACGGTGGCCCAGCCTCAAATCAGCACTGGTTCATTTGCCGGCAGTTACAGTACACGATTCACGGCGCCGTCAGTAAACGTGAGCGTGTCAAACCATTTCAAGCCTACAGAAAATAAGGCCCTTCCGATTGTCCGAGACAAGCAAAATTTGTGGCGGACAATCGATAGTTACCATGAGGTTGTCTGTTCGGACAATCAACTTTTCTGAAGGAATATTTACATCACATTATTATTTAAAGTGACAGTGACTGTCAGGGTTGGCAATTTTGATGGGAACAGGCTGTGTCATAGCTATATATTACTTGCGGACAATCTGAAATTTCAGCGGACAACTTGAAAATCTGACCTAATTGTCCTATGGACAACCTCATTTTTACCCCTTATTTCGAACGCTGACTTGGTAGTTATCCTATGAATAATATAACATCAGTGATATGCTGTTTTATTAAACGATTTAAAAAAACGTAATATTCGTGTTGTAGTATGGCCCAATTGATTGCACGATATAAAAAATGCAAAGACATCGTGTTCGCTGTGTTCAAACGCTGATTGGTCAGCACCCGCCTCCCATCGCACCGTGCCGTGTCAGGATGATTGACAGTCTCGTATGATCTCACGTTGAGAGTGATATTTCACGAGATTTTGTCAAGCACACCTCTACCCTCAAAACGATGACGTCATGAAACACTGTACATGACACGGACTTGTATACACAGCGTCACTCTGTTCGCGAGTCCTGTATTCTTGATTCAACTAATTTTACTTGTACTGTTTATATCAGACACATTCAACCGATTCACATTTTTATTATTTACAAATAATAATTCATATAACTTCTAAAACTCTGATATTTGTACAATAAATAAGGCCGGGAAATAACGTTATGCTACAAGCTATAGTATGTAGTGTTATATTTATTAGTCGAAAGTCACATGTCCCCAATTTTCAATATTGCTTGGATAATATTTTTTTACAGCATACCGACAAAATTGTAGACCTTGGAGTAATAATTGACTCAAAACTCAGTACTCGGGATCATGTTGTTAAAACAGCTTCAAAAGCACACACCGTGCTTGGTATGATTAAACGGGCTGTAGGATAGATTCTGTTAAACGTCAGCTTTATTTGTCGGTCTGTATTAGAGTATTGTTCTCCAGTTTGGTCACCATACCTCGTGACAGAAATAGCATCATTGGAGAAGGTGCAGCGACGTGCTACCAAATTTATTCTTAATAATTTCTCAGATATATCCTATACAGATAGATGTATAAAAAATCACTACTACCCCTTTCTTTCCGTAGAGAAATACATGATATCTGTTTTTTATTTAATTGCTTTCATGGAAAAGTTAATAATTCGTATTTTAATAGGATTGTAAAAATTTGGAATATTTTACCTGACAGCATTCGTGCTTCCAGCAACATTATTTTTTTTAAACGTAAGATAAAGGAATTTTATTTTTATAAATTCCATACATACGATATATCATAATTTAATGTATGTCACTAATTATTATTGTTATTATATGTGTTAGGCAATCTTAGCAGAGGTCTTCCGAGACCTGTTATTGTCTGTCAGTCATAGCATGGTTTTTTAAACTCAGCATTGTTTGTATATATATTGTGCTTGCAAACATTTTCTGTAATTTATGCTGTACAACACTATTGTCATGACAAATCGAAATAAATAAAATAAATAAAATAGTGTCCCGTGTCAGTTATTTATATTACCGCATCCCGTGTATCTCCAGTCATATCGACCTAGTATAGTACTAGATAAAATCGGGCTATTTCGTATAACAGGATCGGCTTATAACATGATTTGTACTTATGGATCGATATTCTCATGGCTGATATAATTATAAGCAAATGGTAGAAGTCAAAATAGTACGGCATTCACGCGTTTCAAAGCTGTATTGGCCATTTATCGGCTATGCATGGAATGATGTAGAAATGATTTTCATCTGATTCGTGTAGTAGTGGTCGGTGCTATAAGGAATAACTACTGTATAATGTTATATCCATATAACCTATAAAAAGTGAGAAAAACACAAA
Organism: Flabesymbios commensalis; assembly: GCA_964017125.1. Taxonomy (NCBI): domain Eukaryota; kingdom Metazoa; phylum Annelida; class Polychaeta; order Terebellida; family Flabelligeridae; genus Flabesymbios; species Flabesymbios commensalis. The sequence goes on from OZ024903.1 coordinate 106,077,651, forward strand.
AGCTACTGATAAAGTGTAGGCTTTACAATCAACCAAACTTTACTTTTAATCACAGTAGGCATTGCTGATTTTATCAGAGTTCAAAGGCGATGACATCTTGGGAACAACTGATAAGGACCATAATTGCTTACAGTAGGCCTAGTGTGTTCACACTTACGGCTGATTACAACACATCTGATTATAGCGAGTGATGCCTACATGTACGCGGTGTGGCGGAGTCGTGACATAATAGTCATTAATCACCACTTGCTTTACAGACCCAGAATAATTTATTTGAAATATAATAAGTGATGTACCGATGATTGATTATAATCAATAATTGGTCGTTTACTCATCTCATTGTGATTATCGATTACAAACGTCATTAATCGATTGTCGCCGAAAAAAAAAATAATAAAATAATTTTTTTTTTTTTTAAATGTAAATGAAACAGGATTTGAGAACTTGGTGTGTTGTTCTATAAGCGCCATGGTAATCTTCCGCATGTGAATAAAATAAGATTTGAGAACTTGTGTGTTGTTCTTAGTGCCATGTTAATCTTTCGCATAAAAACTTCACGAAACCGATTAACTGTGATCATCGGTCAGTTGTGCCAACCAATTCCAACCGATCATCGATTATGAAATACCAACCAAGTCCCATTACTAAATATAATATAAACAAGAAAACAACAAAAAGTCTTAAGATTTTTGTATTCATCACGATCCGAGTCTCGCACCATAAAGACACTAACTTTCTAGTGTGACAAGATAAACCAATGTTGTATTATTGTTGTGCCAGCGTCGCAGACTCTGGGACAATATCAAAAAACGTTGGCTCAACCTCTTTTGTTCGCTGGGCCAGCAGATAGGCAATGATCCGCTTTCCAGATATTGATTCATTGCTGGGTTACTGTCAGTTTTGTTGGCACAACATTGATTCAGACGTGGATTCATCATTGGCGTCTCTCGTTGTCTATTGGCGTCTACCAATTGCAACAATCAATCAAGATGCCCATTTGGGCCATAAATTAACAGCAATAATTTCGTTATAAACAGGTTTACTATACCTTTTTGTTGCATAGGCCTATGTGAAAAGTTTTGGATTTTTTTAAAAGAAAATTACATTTAATCTAAGCCTATATTTCACTTATCAATGATGAAAAGTTAATCAAGAAGCTAAGAGAAAAAAAAATTGAATCAATCAATTTTTTAGGAAATTACCAACTAATGCGAGCGCTGAGCAGAAAAATATGATTTTTGGTAATGCTTGGCCCTAATCTAATGCGTGCGCTTATTTAAAACAGAGAAAAAACCCACATCATTTGAAACCAGAGAAAAACATAGTGGTCAACGGCAAGGCCCAGGGAGTATAGGGGCCTACTAATAGGTCATCACGCATGACATGTACCGCCACGTGATTTCGTGTTTATAAACATGCTCTATGGAAACGTCCTTCCAGCACAGAGGCCAGCACAGCGCATGCTTGAGTATCTCTGCTTTCTGACAAATTCTCCTCACATAGATGTAGCTCATGTCGCTCCCTGCATGGACAGTTCATGCATATCTCATCGCAAATTAATTATTTTATTTTAGACAAATTCATGTCCAATAAGCCACATATCAACTCAAGAATCGAGGCGATGTAATTAAATGTATTTATTATCAGCAAGATAATGTTAAAATGGCCATAGCTTTCAGATTGAGCTCAGAATTTTTAATTAGCGACTTGAAGTCGGCACAAATGTTTTACTTTTAAGCTTCACTCAGGGCTCTGCCGCTGCGCACCCATACACATGGCTAATTCTTAATTTATACTGAAACAAATGATATTGTTCCTAGATTCATAAAAGAACACAAAAACAGTTGCAATAAACTATTTCCACCGATTTGGCAGATTTCTATATTTAGATGGATCCTAGTGGAGGTCCGAGGCGGTCCAGCTGACTGACTGATTAATTGATTCACATCTTTGCCAATAGATGTCGCTCACTTCCAAACCTAGCAGAATGCCCCAAATCGAGCGATAATAATGGTTATAAAACATAAAAAACAACACCATCTTTTAACTTTATTATTCTGAAATTACGATACTTAATCGATGCAACAATATTTTCCATCTTTCAATTATTATTCAATGAAGAAATGGTATATTTCGGTCTATTCATGTCTATTCAGCATGTTCAGGTCTATTCATGTATTTATACCTACCGCCAAAATGACCCCTCCTCGTCTCCCTGCAGGCGTGAGGAGCCTCTGCACGTCCACTTCACTGGCACTTCACTACCAGTGCCAAAGGCTTAGGCTGTAAAATAGCAGTAAAATAGCATACAAAAGCAATTCTCACCCGCGGTGAACGAGAAAGAATCGGGAGGTTAGTACCAGTTGAGCCTAATATTAGGCTATTATCGCCCAAAGCAAAGCCTGGAGAATTTACAAAATGTCCTGACAGCGTGATTTTACTCAACAAACTAACACTGATATTGGTTCATATTGACGTAAGGAATTTCTTTTCGATATCAGAGCTATATTTGAAAAAATCTTCAACGTTTTCCCATCAGAAATGTGTGAAAGTTTCTGTATATTTTGCATTTTGTTCTAGCAAGTTTATCAGTGTTTATATTGGTAAAACATGGTTTATCAAACTATCTGTTACGACGGTTAGCAGACTTTACGCCCCATAGTCTGTTCGCACTATTATTTAGTAATACGTTTCACTATGGTTTCTAGATACTTCGTGTCATGTCCACTTCGTAGCCGACCAGTTTGTACCAAACAAGATGACAGAACTACCACTTCGTACCACAGAAACCTACCACTTCGTACCATAACATAGGCCTACACCCACCATGTTGTACCATAAATCTGCTATATTCGCCGTCAAATTAAAAATGATCAACCCCGATCGCATGATTTTCGGCGATTACTCCGTGAATTTTGAACCGATTTTCTTCAAATTTTGCAGAGGACCATTTTCTATCAAAATCCTAACATGGGTAAAAATTTCGCATAATTATGTCGAATATTTCAGAAGCTTGACCATTTGCCATGTAGTAAAATTCTAGAATTAGTTTAATGGGGTTATAGAGGGGTCGTGCTTTATGTCGAAACCCAGCGAAACCCGTTGAAATCGATTTACCATGTCGAAACCGAGCAAAAAATCGAACTTATTATACAGTTTGAGCCGCCAAAATTTGTCTACTAATCAGTTGGTTGCATTGTGTACTTTAATATGTCTAAATTTCGGAAATGTGGTGATATTATTTTTTATTCTGTGGGCCTATCTTGTGAGTGATAGGCGCGCAGCCTCTGGTGACCAGGCGACAGTCAACCCAGCATGTATGCAGCGTACAGCCACAACAGGTATAGTGCCTACTACTCAGCAGACAGAAACATCGATCCAACGTTGATTTGATCTTGGTTCACCGTCTACGACACTGGCCCAACAACAATTCAACACCTATGCAATTACGGCCTCATTATAACTTATGTACATGTTATTAGTCCGTTTTCTAGTCAAAGCTTCATGTTGAACAATTAACAGTGATTATAAACATGATTTTAACGTTGTGGGCCTCTATTTAATCTTTCGAAATTAAAATTAAATAATAATACCACGAGGTTATTTATAACTCAAAATCGATATTGAAAACAATGAACACAGTTTCATTAGCCGTAGGCTTAATATAAATTTTATCAACAATGGTCTATCACTTATATTATTCATATCAGTATTCACAACATTATTTACAACATTATTTACAACATTATTTATTCATCAATATTAACAACATTAATTATAACATTATTAATTCATTATAAAAAATATAACATTATTAATTCATATAAATATTCACATCATTATTCATAACATTATTAATTCATTATCAATTCATTCATTCGTATTCATAACATGACTAATAAAAATAATACAAATTGAGGTATAAATGCCAATTCTATATAAATGTAGCCTATCCCTGTAAACACAAGACATTTGTATAACATTTGTACAATGTTGGACCATCATCGAAGACGTCGGGCCGACATTGTACAAATGTTATACAAATGTTTGTGTTTACTGGGATGTATCACATCAGCAGTAATTGTTAATATCCATGTGTACATGATTACAATGTAATAAAATGTTTAATATGTTAATTTCTGTTTCTTTATTGTCGTTTGTCGTTGTACGAGCAACACGCTTCCTCTTAATCTGTCCCTTTTTTTCCCCTCCGCTTTGGCCGGGAGCAATGACATGTCTTGTTGAATCTGTCGACTCCACTATTTTAGAATTGACATGAAACGGTTAATGTTAGTTAACCGACCTCAAAGCACAGATCAGATGGTTCCGCGGGTGGCATTCCCTGTCGGAGTTCGCAGGTACAGGCCGGCTCGCAGCTGGACAATCGTCGTTAAAGTCGAAGAAAGTATCTTCGACAAGTAGTGCAGCTGTCTTGAATATGTCTATGTCTATTGTAATTTTCACCCACTTGGAAGTTGTGGGTTGCGGTAGCAAGACACAACTTCAAGTGGGTGAGAATTTAAAATATTTAATTTAGCGGTTGAGGAGTTAAGCTGTCATCAGCTTGCGAAGGTGAGTTGTGAATTACTCCAACTGATACCCTACTTGTTAGGTATTAGCTTCAAGCCATAGGTGTTGTGAGTGACAGCTGACGCTGCCATCGGCTTGCACGGGTGAAAGCTGTCATCCGAATTTAAAACACTTGGCAGGCCGACCTGTAGTAATCATGTAATCGATTATCAATTATCAAATTTAAAAGATGAAGTCTCACACCTGTATATCGTTGACAAAATATGATGTAGGCTATTTAATAAAGTATTGATGCAATACGATGCCATATAATGAAATACACATAAATACATGACTTTGACAAATACATATATATCATAATAAACCTGTCTAAATAATTCAGACAAAGACATATATTTATTTTTGATGATTTTGCATAATTCTAATATGCAGAATATAATCCATACATATATCAGCATAATAAACCTGTCTACTAAGTAAGACAAAAACATATATTCAGAATCAGAATCAGAAATTGTTTGTTTTTTTCATAAAAATATACATTGTAATTCACATAAAGTACATGCAACTTGTTAATGATTATGAAAAAAAACTGGTGGCGACAGAAGCTTATTGCTTATCAAGGTCACCACCTACTTTAATTTTACCATATAGTTACTTCGTAGTCTCGTATTAAAACTTTGATAATAAAATATTTCTGGATATGTCTCAATTTATAATTTGGATAGGCCAATACATCAAGTGCCGTTTTGGACTCATACACCATAATTCATGTGAAAAAGAAATCCACACATAACATACATAATAATCCAATAGCAAGAACAAAACAATCCGAGTACAGACCACATCACTTCACGTTTAATTAACAATAAACCCAAGCACATTAGTTTAATAACAATGCAGATAACTGGACTTGATATGTCTTTTGAATAAATGTATTGAAGATATATTAGTTATATCATCCGGTAAAGCATTCCACAGCCTTATTCCTGCATTCGATGCACATTGTCTCCTCAAATTAGTACAAGAGTATTTTATGGAAAACATGTTTTTTCTCCTACTTGATCGTATATTTATATGTATTTGAAAAAAAAATTGTATATTTATTGGGAGAAGATTATGGAACGCCTTAAACATTAAAATTGCCATGGCATACTCCAGAAGATCTGGAAATGTAAGAATAAATGACAGTTTAAACAATGGTTTTGTATGCTCTAGATAACAAGTTCTATGGACCATTCTGATAAATTTCTTCTGTAATAATGTTATCTTATTTAAAAGATATCCACTGGCTCTGCCCCAAATTTCACAACAGTAAAGCATATATGGCAAGCATAAACTATTATAAAGCATAGTTAGTGATGAAGTAGATAATAATCTGCTAGCCCTCTTTATAACATAATAGTTCTTGTGTAACTTTGAAACAATTTACTTTATGTGACTGTGCCAATTTACTTGATCATCAATTATAACCCCTAAAAATTTAGTTTCATTTACCTTATTTATCAACTTATTGCCAAAACTTATTTGAATATTTTGTTCGACTTGACTTTTGCAAAAAATCATATAATTTGTCTTAGATATGTTCAATGATAATTTATTTAGAGCAAACCATTTTTCAAGCTTCATTAATTCATTACAGATAGTTACACTCAAACTCACAATGTCTTCACTTGTACAGAATAAATTTGTATCGTCTGCAAATATTATAAATTTAAAAATATTTGATACATTTACCATATCATTTATATACAAAATAAATAATTTAGGTCCTAATATACTACTTTGTGGCACGCCACAACACATATTCAATGGGTCAGAATTTTCATTATTATAAAATACATATTGTGATCTTTCTTTCAAATAACTGTCCAACCATGCATTAGCTATACCTCTAATCCCATATCTATTCAATTTTTGTAACAGCAATGTATGATCAATAGTATCAAAAGCTTTTTTTAAATCTATAAACACACCAATTGTGCTTAGCTTATTATCTATCGACTTGGTGAGTTGTTCATGCAGATCAATCAAGGCATGAGATGTTGTTGAGTTATTTCTGAAACCATATTGACTATTTGATAGAGTATTATTTATCTCTAGAAACTTATTCAACCGATTATTAAAAAGTTTTTCCAATATCTTTAAAAATTGTGGAAGTAAAGAAACTGGTCTATAATTAGTAAAAGAATCCTTCAGTCCTGATTAAAAAATAGGAATTACCTTTGCAATTTTCATTCGATCAGGAAAAATACGAACTGGTAGCTTACTGGTACAAAGCATAATACACCTGTCTAAACAATTAAGACAGAGACATATATTTATTTCTGATGATTCTGAATAATTGCCAATCTGCAGGATGTAATCCATACATATAGGCCTGTACCTATATAATTTATATAGCATAACAAACATGTCTAGTAGGCTACTAATTAAGAAAATATATATATATATTTTCTGGTACAAACTGGTACCTTTTTGGTACGAAGTGGTCTTTACGTTGTTACGAACTGGTAGCTTTCTGGTAAAAAGTGGTTGGTTATGAAGTGGATATGTTACGAAGTGTCTAGCTTGAGTTTATAAGTATACTGAATCACGGAACGGAACGGAACGCCGAGAATCACGGAACGGAACGAAACATCAGAATCACGGAACGGACTGATAGACTTACAGCAATTACTTTGAAACCACCAAGAAACAAATCCAAAGTATTATATAAATACACAATAATGTGCGATATAATAAATTAAATAAATATATATTAATAGTGCTAAAATCACTTTATTATCACCCGAGTAATTTAATAGTTGCAGAGAATCACGTAACGAAATATCAGAATCACGGAATGAAATGATGGGCCTATAACAATTACTTTGAAACCACCAAGAAACCAATCCAAAGTATTATATAACAACACAAAAATGTACGATATTATAAATGAATTAAATATATTTATTTATTTATTTACAGTGCTAAATATAACTTTATTAGCACCCGAGAAATCTAAGAGTTTTCAGTAGCATAGGCCCATATGTAGCTCAGTAACATGTGTTATTCTATACTGCAATATATTAAATTACTGTACAAATCATTTTTTATTGTGGAATAAAAGTACTGAAGACATGGAAGACAATTCATAATAACAACAATAATAGTTTTATTGACCAGAACAAAAAATGCATTATAATACGTTATGATGGAATGAATGATGAACATAGTGAATAACAATACAGGCCTACATAAAAAATAACATCAATAACGTTACGGTGCATAGGAATAGCAATACATAGCACTTCATTGTTGACAATAACGTTACAGAACCCACCACACTTTTACGTCTTAAGCTGCATGTATTATTTTAATTGCTCTAGCCTTTGTACTTTCGAGAAGGGTTGAAATATCGTGATTCTGATATTTCGTTCCGTTCCGTGATTCTCGGCGTTCCGTTCCGTTCCGTGATTCAGTATACGCCCCGGTTATTTGACTTCTGTCAAAAAACAACAAACCAACAAACTGTCTACAACTTTAGACTTTAGACTTTGTGTTTTGATTGTTAATAAGTACAATAAAATTGGTAATTGACTTGTCAAACTGTAGGTTACCACAACGGGAAAGATAAATTTATTTTGCATTGATGAATGGTCTATAAAAAAAAGAAAACAATGCTTGACCGGAGTTGACAGTGTCATTCAGCGTGGGCGATAAAACGTGAAAACAGAATTCCTGTTTTCTCGTTATACTCGCCGTCAAATTAAAAATGATCAACCAGGATCGCATGATTTTCGGCGATTTCTCCGTCAATTTTGAACCGATTTTATTGAAATTTTGCAAAGGCCATTTTCTATTCAAATCCTAACAGCGGTATAAATTTCTCAAAATTATATTTAATATTTCAAAAGTTAGAGAACTTAGTCTTAGAACATTCACGGCATTTGACATGTAATAAAATTCCAGAATTAGTTTAATGGGTTTATAGAGGGACGTCGTAATTTCAATTTATTACATGTCAAATGGTCTAACTTTTGAAATACGATATAGACTATAATTTTACGAAATTTTGCATGGATATTAGGATTCTATTGAAATATGATTGTTACAAAATTTTCTGAAAATCGGTTGACAATTGACCGAGAAATCAGCGAAAAACATGCGATCCTGGTTGATCACTTTTAATGTGACTTTGGGTATAGTTGCAGTCAACTTCCACCAGCGTTGGGTGTTTTTCGCTGATTTCTCAGTCAATTCTAAATCAATTTCCATGAAATTTTGCAAGCACTCTTTTCAACTATTCCGGCGCCTACCCTGAAAATTTCGTGAAATTTGAATGAGTTTTTCAAAAGTTAGACCATTTGACATGTAGTGGAATTTAGTGAGTGAAGCTGATAGCGTGCAATGAGTTTATAGCTCGGAGCGTCATAATTCCCAAAAACTACATGTGAAATGGTCTAACTTTTACACTACATAATATTTTTTATTGAAATTTTCCGGGCAGGTGCCGTAAGACTAGAAACTAGCGCTTGTAAAATTTCATGTAAATCGGAGAAAAATTGCTTGAGCAATGAGCAAAAAACATTCAACGCGAAAGTGACAGATTTAAAGTGACTTTTACTATAGATCAAAATCTGGACTGAAATCATCCTAAATTAGCCTATAAAAACGTCCAAAACTTTTTGTAAGGCAGATCAGCGCTAGATTACCGTGTGAAGTTGGCTGAAAATGTCATGCTATTTATAAAAAAGACAGTGTAAATTTTTGTGATCCATGGTTGCATCGTGTTATATCCGATTCGTGTAGTAGCGATTTGTGCTATAATGGGTAATTACTGTAGGCCCTATATGGTATCACTGGAAAGGTGAGAAACCAAAGTTCCCAAATGTACTATTTTTATCATTATTAGCATCTAATTTGCATACAGGTAGGTATACAGGTGAGATAAATGTAATTATTAGGTAAAGATTTAGTTTTGGCCATAAAAATATGAAAGCACTGTGATTATATTATATTACTGGTCAACTTGGTGAAAGGGTAACACAATAAAAATAGAAAAACATCAGATATTACATGTATTTGTGGTTTAATACAGGCGTAACCATGGTAACAAATTACAGGCATATATTCACGCCGTTTAGTAGACAAGTGAACACATCTTCATCTATCAAGTTGTCTGCTAGCGGCAGACTCCTTGATATCACGCATATGTGCTATGTGTACACGACCCCCCTTCTCCCCGGCCAACTCAGACTATCCAGACGAGATGACCTTTTTTTATCTGACCTTCTTGTTTATTACTAGGTCGGACAGGAACTTTAATGACTGTGCAGCAGCCCACCAATGATGCAAGAGGAGGTTGTCCGGAAAATTAGTCACTCATTATAATTATGTAGTTTTTGTTCCAACAACATGTACAAAATTTATTGTATTTGTACCTTATTATAAGACTATAGTAACCATTGATACTCAAAACTGTGTCATATTTTAATCATTGCCATTCAGACTTGGTACATAATCACAAACAGTAGCCTCAAGCTATTTCCATGTTGTCCTGGGCATCAGGGTAGAACCTGTTTTGAGCGGCCACCACTACTGCAAGCCGAAAGTGACCGATCAAGACAGGTGGCCGCTCATAGGAGGCCATGTTTTTTTTTTTTAAATGTTTTGGAGATTTGACAGTGGTGGCTGGATAAGGCATCAGTACATTTATTTAAATATAATTTCATAGGCTCAAAATTACAACAAAATCATTTTATTGCACTGGTGGAGATCTGTCTGCTGCTCTGCAAAGCCAAAAGGCAGTATCTGCTTACTTGTCTGGTAAGCAGATACTGCCTTTTTGCTCTACATGGCAATCTGAGTGTGTCCTAGTGACCGGTCATCGGCATCATTTAAATACTAGGTGTATATAGAATATATATTTAATATTTTTTTAAATCTAAGGCCACACAAATTTATTTAATTGTTTTACCGAATCGCTGCTCTGCAAAGCCAAAAGGCAGTATCTGCCCACTTGTCTGGTAAGCAGATACTGCCTTTTTGCTCTACATGGCAATCTGAGTGTGTCCTAGTGACCGGTCATCGGCATCATTTAAATACCAGGTGTATATAGAATATATATTTAATATTTTTTAAAATCTAAGGCCACACAAATTTATTTAATTGTTTTACCGAATCGCAGCCAAAATTTCCGCAAATGGAAAAAAAAAAAATTGAAATTTCGAAAATTTTATTTTTATTTTTTCGGCCGTCGTGGATTTATTCATTTCAATGTTTAAAAAAAATGAAAACTGTTTCTTTCTTACTGTGCCGATGCGATAAACAGTCATTACTTTCGTTGTAAGCAAAACTGACACGCTGTGGTCAGTCTGACACAACTTAACGTGCAGCCAGGTGCCGACATCAGGTGTGAAAAATAACTGATAGATCAAGGCTGACACTGTGCATGCTATTGTTCTGTAATGTGTCAGACACATTACACTACAACTCAACCCGAAACACCTGGATTGATCGATAATACATTGCCAAATAAGAATTAAAAAACAAATGTTATGGATGACATTCTCATTGATATATTCAATGGCAAACAGGCAATGTCAACTCTGGGCCGGTATCTTCATTGTTAACCCAGCATTGAAGTTGAAGACAACGCACGCACACAGACGCTATCTGTATGCACGTGAATGTTGTCGGAGCGAGACGTCGGGGCAGTGTTGTTCTAATGCTGGGCCACCGTCGTCAATAGTGACCTACACTGGACCGGCATCGGTTTGGCGTCTAGTGGTGGCGTGTGCAAATCCCGTCTTACATCCAGATCTGACACACAGCGTCTTGTTGTGCAGTTATCCAGCTGGCTGCGGCTGCTATTCATTCACGTCTTATCTCTCTCAGTTTGTCCAGGGAAGTAGTCAAATAGAAAAACATGTTTTTTTCTTGACTTTAATAAGACTAATTTCTGTTAAACGAACCTGACCACAACAAACGAGCCAGTATGCAAAATTGACCGCCGTTTTAGCAAACGAAATGGTTTGTCGATATTAAGGACAGGGGAGTTTTTTTCAGGCCAGTTAATAGGGTAGCAGCCTACCTGAAAAACGGGGGGGGGGGGATTTATCAAGGGGGGGGTGCAATTATTAGGGATAATACAGTATGTCAGCTTTCGTAATTGGCCCAAACCTGGGAAACTCGTCGCTTTCTGTATTGTGGACCAATCTAAAAAAAATTAAACACCTCTTTATCTGTTTTTTTTTTTTTTTTCGCCACCTGACAGCCCAAATGCTGAAAAAAATCGGTAAAACAATTAAATAAATTTGTGTGGCCTAATGGTACATTACGAGGCTGTATGCAAATTAAATTGCCAACAAATTAATTTAATATATTAATATATTGCCTTCCAAGAATAATAAATGTGCAGTTATTTCCTGAGTAAAAAATATATGTTTCAAGTGAAAAATAGATTTGACTATACTCGGGCCAGGCAGTAAATGGTGTGCTCGCCGTTCTAAGATAACACAAGAGAGAAAAACGCTGTGTTTAAGCTGGGCCAGCATCATGAGCTGTTCACCCAGCATTGGCACAGCGATGATCCAGTGACTACGGCACGACGGCCCACTGTTGGTTTGTTGCTAGTTTGACATCTCAGATGGCGAGCCACCATTGTTTCAGCATTGGGTTGGGGTCTCCTGTTTAATAGAGTGGGTTTTCACTGTACCTAACTTCCCGTCAGACTGGGCTGATTTACACTTTGAACGCTACTAGATTTTATGTCTCATGGAGATTATTTGAGGAAGAAATTAAATTATGAAACGTGCTAAAACATTTGCTTGCAACAAATTTTTATTTTCCTCTTTGCTATATGATCTTACAGATAATGACATTGCACATCACGCTTTCTCTGTCAACCTGTGCGCTAATGACAATGGCCTAATAATATTTCTATTTTCTATTTATAAACATTCCACAGATTTCTCTGTTTTCTATGGATTTTTTCATGTTACAAAATCAAAAGACTCATTCCTTACAATTTTGCAAACATCTGTTTCATCTTTTCTTGATGAGTAGTTGGTTAATAATGATATTAAAAAAAAATGGTAATAAATATTGATGTGTTTATAAAATAATGCTTAATTATATTATTAAAATATATCTCAAATAAAATATGGATGTATATATGGATTTAGTACTTTGGCCAGTTGATGCGATTTGCTAATCATGATTTTAAATACTGATGTATTTATAAATTATATTTAATTATATTAATACAATATATTTTAAATAATATGTATGTATATGGATTTAGTACTTTGGCCAGTAGATGCATGTTGCTAATCACCACCCTAATAATAGCTCCTTATCAATAATACCTGGGCCTCATAGCTTGATGCCAGTAAAGGGTGTTTGTTGGTGACACACCCAACTTGACTGTTTAGCTCCAAGAAACGAGAAAATGTATCAAAACACAATAGTGTCTGGGTTGATGTCTTACTCTATACATGCTGTCACTGCTGGTTGAGCTGTCGATCATTTGAAGGCCGGGATATCTCACCGTGTCCTATATAACAACTTATGCAAAAATTACGCCAGCACTTATTATTTTTTTGCCGCAATTTCTGTCATTCATGCTGATGATTTTATTATATTTACCGACATAAAGTGGCCGCTGATATATAGTGGCTGGTAATTGGAGGTCAAAAATTGACTTTATGTTAGGAAATCAATGGCTGTGGCCGCATTATGGAGGTGGCCGGTCATTAGAGGTGATTTATACAGAAAATGCATTTGGAACCCCAAATTGTGACCGTTGAGTGGAGGTGGCCGTTTAAACTGGTGATCGTTCAAGACAAGTTATACTGTAGCACTTAAACCCGCTAAACTTGACTATAGTCGTTTCAAATCCATTTTATTAGCTGATGAAATCACTGTTAAATATTGGGAATGATTACGTGTGATTAAACATCAAGATTTGCCAATGTTTGGTCTCAAATTAAACAAATATGAGTAATTTTCACCCACTTGATGTTCAGGGTCATATGTTAGCGAGACACAACTTCAGTGGGTGAAAATTTCAATTATTTCATTTATCGCTTCAATGGTTAATGGTATGCATGTTTTTTTCAGTTTTACAGACAAAATTGAGACAGAATGAGCCAGAGATTTCGGTCGCTGAAGCGCCTCCTGGGGGCTAGCGCAGCAATCAGTAGTGGTTCTGTAATTGCACTGTGGGCTTACCCGAGGATATCAGAATATCAAAGGCAGCGGGTGAGAGTCTTAGCTATTAACCCTTTCAGCATGGGAACCGTCTTCAGACGACATTTAAAGACGATCCGAGCGTTGAAAGAATCACAAATTTATAATGGCTGTGGACCCATAACATGAAACAGAAAGGGCTAACCGAGACATTTACGATGATTTCAAATTGAAAAAATAACTTTGGAGTTGTAGCTGGGTTAACCCTCAATGTGCTAAATTAATAGATATATACTCTAAGAAACAGAGGCTTTTTAACCTCAAAAAAATAATTTTGGCTTAGTCAGCTCGATTTTCTGCTATAATATATTATGATTTAGAAACAATTTTAATTTATTGCGGTACTTTGTTTTTTAACCAGTCAACGTTTTATGTTTTTTCATGAACTTCATTTAAAATCAATTCAAGCACAAGATATACTTAGTAGTTGTACTTATTTTACTTTACTTTTATTTATCATGTTTATTGACTTATTTTTCCCATTCCAAGAGGTAATGTATGTTTTTTCACAGTGTTGCCAACATGTATGGTTTGAGCGTAGCAGGTACCATTTGCTTAAGCACATGTATCTGTTCCAGTGTGCAGCAAAAGCAGGCCTTGGACGGCCTACTATTGTTTAACATTGAACCAGACTGCTTAAAATCTCCAATATATCCTCAAAGCTTCCAGTAATTAAATTAGTAAAATGAGGTGCATCCAACGATTTAGAAAAAAATATTATAATCAGTTGAAAAATGATGGTAACATCATTTGCTATATTTTATGTTGTAAAACTAAGATTTTTGTGGCAAAGAATTTTACTTTTTTTTATTGTCCGGCGGTTGACATCTGTAGATGAAACTTGCTGTTTTTAAATTTGATATTTGGTGTATTAAAAAAACTGAAAATGATTGACATATTTATAAAAATGATCTTCAGAAACTTGGTCCAAGACCTGTCCTAGCTCAAGAATTACAGCGTAAGAATGCAGAAGGGCGTCTTCCCTCACGTGATGAGCAGTTGGCATCTCTTGAGGAAAAGCAGTTTGACGTGCTGGTGATCGGGGCAGGAGCTACTGGCTGCGGTGTAGCACTGGATTCTGTCAGTCGAGGTATTTATGAAGATCTGGTCTGAGTTTTAATTAGAATTGAATCAAATATTTTTTCCATATGGAATATTGTTATGGATACAGATGTGCCAACCACCCGTTCTTGCATCTGACACATATGGTTAGTCAAACTGGCCATCTCGACCAATCACATGCCGAAGATTTGTTTCGGTCCCTTTCAGAAATTCAGCCTAGGAATTATTGCTAATATAAAATTTAATAATTCTATTCAATTATTTTGAAATGGAAAATATTTAAAATAGAAAAATAACTAAAATTCAATGTCCATACCATGCTCTAATTCCACTGAATCTGTGTAGCTGTGTAATGAAAGGCCTATGCTCCTACTGTAATAAGTAATTTCTAATTTCCAAGCTGTTTCCACTTGACATATATGCGAAGCCAAGTGTGTTACAGTACTATATATGAACTTATAGCATAGGGCTGTTCAATTTCTTTAACTTTGTTTTCATGTACTCTGTCATATGTTTTATGTTTTTCTTTCGCCCAGGGCTGGAGACGGCATTAGTTGAGAAGTTTGACTTTTCATCGGGGACCAGCAGTCGGAGCACTAAGCTAATCCACGGTGGTGTGCGATATCTACAGAAGGCTGTGTTCGGTCTGGACTATGAGCAGTATCGCATGGTGAAAGAAGCGCTAGCTGAGAGAGCTAATCTACTTAAGATAGCGCCGCACCTCGCCTATCCACTCCCCATCATGCTTCCCGTCTACAAGCAAGTGGCTTTTACCTCCTCTATATTTTGATTTTTTTTATCTATACTGTTAACTTTTTAGCCCCTAGAGCACAGATGTCAACTGTAGCCTATCTGTGTTGTTATTAGCGGCAAGATAAAGGCTTGAAAATCACTGACATTCGTTTTGTTAAATCTGAATAATCTTCACCCACTTGGAAGTTGTGGATTTGGGTCAGCGAGACACAGCTTCAAGTGGGTAAAAATTTCAATTGATAATTTTGCGGCTAAATTATTAAAAGCAAAATATCGCCTATAAAATTTTAACATTAACATTCAATGGGACTTGAATTTCACAAAACCCATTAACCCTTTAAGCCCTCACGATGCAATAAAGCATCATTTTGCATTACTGTAGACAGACTTAATTTTCCTACACCGAAGGGTTCTATGCTGAAAATTTCCTTAAAACTGTTTTACCAATACATGACAATTTTCTTTAATTGTGCGATGTGCGATATATCTTTTTTTCACTAGTAAATTTATTATATCAAATGACGAAAATTACCAACTACCAATTCAGCAGTTTAAGGGAATTGCTTTTTTAAATGCTTTATTCTCAAATATGAGATAATCAGTTTTCATTAAAAATGCCATTTTTCGTTTTCACGTGTACACTAAACATAGCTAAAAAATAAGGAAACTATCTGTATCATTACAGATTACCCAAGTAGCAATTTCTTACTAGTGTTTTGTGTTTCAGATGGTGGCAGATTCCATATTATTGGTCAGGTATCAAGTGCTATGATGTTGTAGCCGGCCGTCAGATATTAAAATCAAGTTATTATCTGTCAAAGAGTAAGGCTCTGGAGTTATTTCCCATGTTGAAGAAAGAAAAGTTAGTTGGTGCCTTAGTCTACTATGATGGTGAGAAACTCTAATTTTGAACCTTTAATCTTGCCATCTGATCTCCCATCGCAAGGTTTTCAAATATAAATTTCCACCCACTTGAAGCTGTGTCTTAGTATTCGACCCACAACTTCAGGTGGGTGAAATTTACATTTATTGGTATTTGTATGATATTTGTTTAATTTGAGATCAGTTGCCATCTTGATGTTTAAACACTCATTTTCTCCCTTATTACTATGATACTGTGATTAAACCCTTACAGCGTGAGTATCGACTTCAGTCGTCAGAATCTGACGTCTGTGGACTTCAAATTCCAAATTCGATCCCCGCACTGTAAGTGTAAAAATATTGCACTATATATTGCAATATATACATAGACCATACTTTAATATTGTCGTGCCCAAATAAGAACATTCCAAGGTGAAATGCAATTGTAAAACATTTGCAGACTAGCCGCATTGTCTAGACACAAGAGGTGTCTGGCTGTATAAGGTGTCAGGGTGTAATAACGCAGCCGCGCTCCATGAACTACAGCTAACAGATACCATCATCAGCAGCGGGAACAGCGGTAGGGGTTAATATTATCCCAGCAATATGGACATTCTGAGGCCTACAGAATATATATAGAATGTATAGAATTTGCCATAGGAAATATAATCAGTGATATCTTGTTATATTTTGTCAACGCATTCTCTCATTCCAATACATCTAATATTAGCATATCATGTTCAGATAGGCCTACCGTCGTACACAATAGAACACTCAAATATATGAAAGGCGATCTTAGATTGAATCATTATTAATATAAATGACAGATCAGGAGTGTGAATTGGTTGCAGACTAACCGCATCACGATTTTGCCTTCTGGCCCATTATACACAGGGATATACAGTTATTGAAATTTCAGATTGTATTTGTTATGATATCTTGATTGTTTTGATATGGTACAGAAATGATTTCAATGTGTGGACGTTGGATCAGCATTAGACCAACTTTGAATTCAATGTATCATGTTTGCTGGGCAACTCTTGATGTCAGAAGTCAACAGTCGATCTTCACTTTGTCGAGACAAAAATTGCATAACCCAAGTCCTTATAAATTATTCTAAATAAAGAAAAAATACTAAAACCTTTGTGCATTATTATTATTTAAAATTTAGAGGCAAATATTTTATTGTAGACAGGGTTCGTAATAAGGGCTGAACGTCTGGTTGTCCAGCGGACAACCACATTCTTAAAATGTGGTTGTCCGCCCGATTTTCTGGTTGTCCGCATGCTTTTGGAAGGCTTTGCTTAGGGCGTTTCCTGCTAAGCCTAATCCTGGAAAGAGTGATATTTTGCCATCAACAGACTACTTTTCAGTACGGATTAGTTTTAGTGCCTAGGCCTATATTGTTATCGACCTGTGACGACCAACTTCCTGTTTTTAAAAACACGTCTTACGACCTTAACAATTCAGCAGCATTAACAGACTTCAAGCTAATTTTTATTACATATTTTTTTGTTTGTCTTCAAAAGGTGGCTTTGATTCTTAGCAGTGCTATATTTGACGCGATAACGGCGGCACCGTTGACACAGATAGACCTACACTGTTGTAAAAAAACTGGCCCAGCGTTGGGTCAATACAGACGACGCCGGACCATTGTTGAATCAGCATTGGACTGGCACTCCTAATTGGGATAAGATCGGTAAAAACATGGAATAATAACTTAAACTATATTCATGAGCACGTAAAAGTAATGGAATACAATTTGCATAAACTAATTGCGAATGACAATGCAGATCAGTATCTCACGATCTATCATAGCTACCATATGAATGTACCGGAACAGCAACTGCTTACCACGTGCATGGCTGTTCCTTTTTGTTGCGAGTCCCCCTATCAAACGTTGATTATCAAGACATACCTGGAA
Source organism: Flabesymbios commensalis (assembly GCA_964017125.1). NCBI lineage: Eukaryota > Metazoa > Annelida > Polychaeta > Terebellida > Flabelligeridae > Flabesymbios > Flabesymbios commensalis. Next base: position 106,096,018 of record OZ024903.1, read on the forward strand.
GTCTAACACACGTCATAATGACAGGGAAGGGAAGGGAAGACGATAAAGGAAACAGCCCCAGGAAACGGAAACCTGGGGATTCCCCACTGACTAGAGGAATGTGTGTAGACATTGCGATATCAATGGATACAAGTTTACATTTGGCTTCAGCACTGATTCATTGCAACGGTCGCATGTTAAGACTTTTTCAAGAAAACTAATTGTTCTGTTTAGTCCTAAAATTTAAATACTGAGTTTCTACCACACAGCATTGTCAACAGTCAGACGCACATGACTGCAGACATGATTCAAGTTAACTCTGTCTCTGATATGACGCTACTTTGCCGTGTGCTGCATGTCATCGTACGGCATATATGTCAGGATGTTCAGTGGCAAAATTGTTTCTGGGATAAACGTGGTTGTCCGTACGGACAACCAAAGTGTTCCAAAGATTCATATTTGGTTGTCCGTGGCGATTTTTGGTTGTCTTGGACAACCGGACAACCACTATTACGAACCCTGGTAGATAATGTTATTTATGGTTCCAGGATTCACGCTGAAAGTAGTTAAATTTTACTCACTTTTGAACTTTTCATAGTGATGCATGTAGGTCATTATCTACTCATATTAATGTAACAGTGTTGAAACTGCACAGCCCAGAGATCGAACCACCGACCCTGACAATGTGATGCCTTAGTCAACTAATGTCGCTTTTACTGTTTGAATTGGTCCTTGAAAATTGTTGTCATTGGTACAAACCGTGAATCTTTTGTTTTGTTTTTGCTGGTCAGCATAATGATGTTCGTAGTGATGTGTCTCATGATATATTATAATCGATGATTGATAATCGATTGCTAATATAGGATCAATTATAAATATAATAATTGATTATTGGTGATATGTGTACTTAAATTGTGGACTAATCTAGTTTTTCAAAATATCTTACCACTTGAGCCTGAATTATATTACATGTAGTGCGCTATTTGCCCGTATTCCAATGGTTATACTTATAGTGTACAATGGTTGTAGTGTTGGTGTGGTGGTGTTGATAACATACTTGACAAAGATATGTTGTTGTTTTCAATTTACCTGATCATATCTGTTCCTAACTATATGGCATTTCCAATCAAATGATTAACTGTGATTATCGGCTGGTTACACCAACCAATTATAAACAATCATCTATTATGAAATTACAACCAATTCAATACATGCTTGTAGGTGTATCGGCATCACCCTCACTGCAGCTGGGACTTTGGTTTCACAGTGCTTTGTTTTGTGTTGGCAGGTCAACATAATGATGCTCGCATGTGTATTGCCATTGCCTTGACGGCCGCTAGGATGGGAGCCACTGTGGCCAACCATACAGACGTCGAAGAATTGCTCAAAACAAAAGATGAGGACGGCAACGAGGTTCTTTGTGGTGCTATAGTTAGAGACGATATAACAGGTTCACTTACTCAGTATTTTTTCTTTATACATAAGGCTCATGTTTCTGAAAATTTAGGAATGGACAAATCCAAGATGATATAGCTCAAAATTTGATATCCAATATTATATTCAATATGTATGGCTTCTGAGGCGACATGATGACTTTTATTTAAATACATCAAGAATACCAACGATGTGTTCTTGATTACAAATTTACAATATCCTCAAGTGCTAAATGAAAAAATTGGTAAATTATTTATTGTTTTATTATGTAGCCAATTGATGGTTTCCTTTGCAATTATCAGCTGAACACAAAGAATCAATGCATTTTAAGTTTAGTTATTCTCATTGTTAAATAGTCAAGATTTTTTGTGATTGCAGTGTTAGGTAATCTTGTCCATTGCTATATAGTAAGGATTTTTTTGTGTTTGCAGGCAGGAGATTCAAAGTGAAGGCTAAGTGTATAGTGAACGCTACAGGGCCATACACAGACTTTGTCAGAAAGCTAGACGAACCAGAATGCCCTAAGATATGTCAGCCGAGCTCTGGAATTCACATAGTCCTTCCCGACTACTACAGGTACAGCATGTTAAACCCTTGCATGGGTCATTTTATACATAGCGTAAAGAGGAGCAGTCAATGTGATCAGTTACTGGACTGTATGACCAGCAGATTTTTCCATTTGAAATTTAGAAATGATCAATAAACACAACCAGGATAACAAGTGGGGTTAACGATTTTGTATTGAATAAAATTTAGGCCCAATTAACTATATAAATCCTCTAAAAATCAGTTCAACATGAGGTCGGCGAATCAGATATCGGTAATGTACAGTATAATTATTCAGCCTTACGCACACAATAATTCGTTGAGTGGCTTGATGACCCATTTTAAAAGGTGTACTGTCAAGAATGCCCTCATATTACTGTGCGCTCTCTGTGTTGTCTGCAATACATGCTGTCTGTAACATGGTGTGTATCTGTCGGCTTAGTGCAGATTTCCGCTGTGACTGACTTCTAGTCAATTGTTTGATGATTAGTCAATTAAAAAAACATGACTTCACTGAGTAAACCCACAATAATCAGGAATTAACCTTGTCTGTTAAAAGTAACTGGATACTTGCGCAGCCTGTACGTTGAGTGAATTTGAAGCTGGAATTGCTGACAAAATTGCCAGTTTCCAACACTGTCAAAAGATGAAAAATAGATCTTGTTATTTAAAATATACATCTCCCAATCTTTTTTTGCTTGGCTGAGCATCTACCGCAAACTATTTTATTTATTGCAGTGCAATTTTTTTTAATTTGAAATTTGCTCGAAAATGTATATTTCCAAAGCTATCAGCATGAGTTTAAAGCTTAAAATTAGATGTTTTTTAATAGCTTGTTTAAAGACTGACTTACACCTAGTACTTGAAAGTTCCCATATTTAAAATCACTAATACAGTTATCATTCCACTATTACTTCTGCTCCTCTACCTATTGTGAATGTTTTGACAGTCCTGCCAACATGGGGTTACTGGATCCCTCCACATCAGATGGCCGTGTCATATTTTTCCTTCCGTGGGAGAAATGCACAATGGCTGGTAAGTGAATTTCTGGAATTTGGAAAAATATAGCCAAGTCATATTTTTTCCACTTATTATATACTTATCTCTGATTGGTTAAAACAGTTAATTTTTTGTTTAACCTCTAACCGCCAAGCTATGTTATTGGAATTTTCACTCACTTGAAGATGTGTCTCGTTGACACAATTCACAACTTCACAAAGTGAGTGAATATTCCAACTTTGAAATCTTACTGATTGATGTCACTTTTATCTTTAACATGTTAAAAAGCTGGTCTTTAATGTCCTAATAAAGAGCGAGTTGGAATTCACATTGAGTTCTTAGATTTAGAAATCTTGCTTATTGTTTTCACATCTTATCTTTAACGTGTTGCAAAGCTGCTAATTAATGTCCCAATATAAAATTGAAAAGAAAAACCAATATCATTGTGACCAGTGGTTAAAGGATTAACTCTTTCTCCACCTGGTATGCTTTCCTATTTTTATTCACTTTGATAGTGAAAACAGCAATTCACACTTCAAGATGTATGAAAATTACCTCAGTTTGATTTACCTGAACTTTAATATCATAATATATCAAATGAAAACAAAAGCTTAGACTAGTCAGATTTTGATGGGTTATAAAATTTATCTTGGAATCAATATTCTTGCTTTGCATATGTGCAGTTTATTTTACAGTACAACCTGCTATGAGCAGCCACCCTTGTGACACAGGAAAAGTGGCCTTTAATAGCAGGTGGCTGCTCATGCGGAGTACATTTGTATACAAAATGCCACTTTGGGGAATGGCTAAGTGTCCTCCCATAGGAGTTTGGCTGCTGATAAGAGTGGCTGCTCATAGCAGGTTTTACTGCGTTGTGTTTTGATTATTTATAGTTGATTGTTTTTGTGAAGGCAGTATTCTTCCTCTTTATTACCAGGTACGACAGACAATCCCTGTGAAGTGACAAGAAACCCTCAGCCAACTGAGGCGGAGATCCAGTTTATACTGAATGAAATCGGCAACTACCTCAGTCCCGATGTCAATGGTTTGTTCATACTAACTACCCAGTAAACGCTAAACATTTGTATAACATTTGTACAACGTCAGCCTAACGTCTTCAACATTGGTCCAATATTGTACAAATGTTATACAAATGTTTTGGGTAGCTCTTCTGTAAAGAGTAGTATCTGGTGCTTTCTACTCTTTATTTCCCAGGCTGCTATCTGTAATATTTGCTTATTTCACAGAATATTAATTGATTCAATGTGTAGAAAGAAGTGAAGGGTTAGACTTTCATAACTCCTAAAAAATGGGCTGTGTACTTTTATTTAAAGAAAATACACAGTAGCTTCAAACTGCCAGTTACACTACTACAAATATATCATTTAATATTTTAATAGAGTATATTTCAAGTATATTTAGGAAACATAGGGTAGAAATTCTTGTATGTTTAGTATTTTTTGGCTAATATCTCCATTACAATGCATACTGCTAGGTATGAGAATTTAGAATGGCACCACGATTTGTAAATACTCAGATTACTATTTGGCCAATCTAGATAATTTTCACCTATTTTAAGTTGTGGTTTGTATCAGCGAGCCAAAACTTTAAATGGGTGAAGATGAAATAACTCTGTGGTTGAAAGGTATATTTTCTTTTCAATATCTATATAACAATGCAGGGCTCGTCAAATTTCTAGAATGGTTGGTAGCCGGCTGGGCTACCAACATTTAAAGTTTGGTAGCCCCAAATGCATATCGGTAGCCCAGATAAAAGTGTTGCCCTCGTAGTCGGATATTAAAGTGGAGGGTATGAGGCACCCTCTCTCATGATTGGTTAGGGTCTGGTGGATTTCAAGTATCATGATTAGTAGTCTAAGAGTCTAAAATCGTATGACTATCTAAGGCCTACAGTAGGCCTATTCATATTATAATCTAATTTGTATAATTATTTAGTGCCTATAGCTATATTGTATATAATAGACTAGCCTTATTTTTTCAAAGCATTTAATTATTTAGATTTATAAGCATGTCCATTTAGAAGTTTGTTTCTCGTAATTCAATAAAAATGTCTTGTTATGACCATGATCACATGATTATTCTACATATTGTGTGTGGGTTGTCTTAAAAAATATATGCAATTTAATTGACTTGCCACTGCCTTGCCACTGCCTACTGGTAGGCCTATATCTAGTAGGGCCTAGCCGGTAGGCCTAGGTGACAGTCTTCGAATGGCCACGTCCACGTGGGACAATGTGTTTACAAACAAACCTGAACATGCGTACATGTATACTGCGTTGTACTTCAGTGTACCTTGCAGAGTTCATATGGTTTTGCAAACTGATTACTGTAGCGCTAAGCAGTTTTATGTAGGCCTACACATCACCTGGTAATATAAAAATGAGGGCAACGTAGCCTACGATTAAGAATATATGTACAGTCCCGTATGAAAAGACACTTCGTCGTCATATAACCTGTATTCATATTTAAGGAAAAGCGATCAGCTCTCTGCTGATCAACACGTGCGTGTATGACGGTGCGTGTATGACGCGCCGGAATGTGGCGTTGTGCTAGTTTTGTGACCCCCCCTCCCCGCGTCTATTTCCCGTCTGCGATGCGATATCATTTATGGATGGAAGGAAAATAGTATCTGACTTAAAACATCCTATTCTACCTACAATAACTTCCCCAAAGTTCCCCATTCATAGAATTTTATACTTCTAAGTTCTACTGCTCCAAATTTAATTTCTCTCTGATATTATTATAATTAGGTAGTCTGCTTGACACAGGTCAAAGGACATGCAAATATTGACAAACGGCGTTCCCGAAATAACCTAATTTATGCAACCGAGTCGGATCGTTAATTTCCGTGAAAAACAAGATGGCGGAACTCGGATTTCACGAAATCTCAACATAAACAATGGTCGAATCGTGTACAAATATGAACGTTCTGACAGAGATAGATCGATTTAAACTAGAGCAAGTGAAAGAATATAGTTTTTAAAATATACCACATAATTTTCAGAAACATCCGACAAGAAAAAACGCTAATAGCAAACCAATAGCAAAGTGTTGTTTTGCTTATATAAACGGAGGCACGGCGCACAGCATCGTAATTTCGCTGGCAATGCTACTGGCAGTACTGGAAGTGGTAGCCCGCCGGGCTCTGGCTGTTACCGTTGTGGTAGCCCCCCCAGCTCAGCTGGTAGCCCCGGGCTCCCGGGCACCCAATTTGACGAGGCCTGCAATGTATCCTCACAGTCTGTGCTTTATTATGAGACTTATATTGGCATCAGCTGACAATTGTCATCCTCCAAATGGCAATCGATTGAAAATACAGAGACAAGGGGATTTTTTATCAGCGGTATATCTTCTGTTTATCTGTTACATTGAGACAAGGGGATGTTTTTTCAGCTGTATTTGTTCTGCTTATCTGTTACAGTGAGACGAGGGGATGTTTTATCAGCTTGGAGTGGGATCCGTCCACTAGTGATCAACCCCAACGCTAAAAACACACAGTCCATCGCACGTAACCACATCATAGACGTCAGCAAAACAAAACTAGTCACAATAGCTGGTATCTACTTCTTACAATTTATTTGAGGTTGTTTTATGGTATATCCCACAACATAGTTTTAGTCATTATGGACAAAATTCTAAATTGAGTTATTTAATTATATATATAAATATTTTTTTTTCACTTACCAGTTTTAATTGACGAAAAATATTAAAATGTTTGAGAAATAGACATCATCCAAATTCTTTTATTATTTAAGAATATACTAAGAGCTGTTTTTATTATTTTTCTTTCACATTTTATTTGCTTTAAAATTCCAGAACAAGGGGTGAAATATTTATTAAGCAACCCTCGACGAGGCAGGCTGCTTACTGTATTCCACATGGTCCGCTGCCGCCGCCGCAGTTATTTGTTTTCAAGATAGCTACTAATCTATCAACTTCTGCTTCCTCATACTTCACATAGCCGTCGCATACTACTGGGGAATTGTTTTGATGATATTTTGATCCTCATATCTTCAACCCTTTAATTATGGAGAAATGCTCGTTAACGCATTTCAGGAAAAAGTTGCCATCAGATCTTCTTTCAATTTGGCAGATATGCTCAGCTATGTCAGCCAATGACCTGATTAACTTTTGGGATTAAACAATTTTTAAATGGCAGTCTAGTGGTCATTTTGAATTTTGTAATATTTACTCAACTCAAGAAATGCAAAATGACTGGACCATGAATATAAAACAAAATGTAATGTCTCACACAAGGATAACCCATGACAAATTTTACACTAAAAAATCCAAAAATGGCTGCCAGTCAGCCAATTTTTTAATTTCTTTATTAATTAAAAAAAAAAATTATAAATTTTTTTTAATTTTTTTTTTTTTCACTATCTCGGAAATCTTGCATGATAGCTGATCTATGAATTTCTGCTTCCTCATACTTCACATAGCCTTCATATACAACTGGAGTTTTTTTTGTGACATTTTGATCCCATACAATCAACCCTTTAATTACTAGGGCCACCAACAAAGAAATACTTGTTAGCGCGTTTTAGGAAAAAGTTTCCAGCAGGTCTTCTTCTTATTTGGCAAATATAAACAGCAATGTCAGCCAATGACCTGATTAACTTTTGGGAGTAAACAATTTTAAAATAGTGGTCGAGTGATAACGGAGGGCTGGTTTCGTTTCCGAACAACTCTTTATAGTTGAGTTAATATTAACCCTTTCAGCGCAGGGTCAGCTTTGTATGTTAGAATATGATGTCTATAGATGTCAGATTCTGACGTATTAAAACTGTCCCCGCATTTAAAGATTAAAAACAATTTTAATGACCCCAGACCCATAACATAGGTATTCAAATGAAGTGGAAAGAGCTAACTAAGACATTTATGATGTTTTTTCAAATTGAAAAAACTCTTTGATCTCCATGGTTTATACAATAATATTTCAGCGCTGTAAGGGTTGATGTAAATTAATAAAATACCAGGTTTTGTTGTACCGTATTTTCAGGAGGTAAGTGGACGACATATCGCCACATGGCAGAGGAGACGGTGGATAAAGTGGTGGAGGTTTGTGATTTTAAGCCGGCTACTGGCTGCGTGACAACAGGCCTGCTCCTCGACGGCGCACACAACTGGTCACCTACAAGCTTCATCAGACTCATACAAGATTTTGGACTAGATTCTGATGTAAGTCAACATTTCTTGTGCTTAGCTCCGTCCAGCAAACACAAAATATTTATTTAACCTTGTTTAATGTTGGCCCATCGTCTGTGATGCTGGCCCAACATTTATTTCAATGTGTTGTGTTTGCTGGGTAGTGCTGTGACCTATTAGCGATTATAATTAATTATCAGTCGTTCGATGCACCAATTATGATGATCAATTTAAATAAGAAATATGGATTAAAACTGCAAAATTTTATTATTGATGTTTTCACAGTAGCACAATAAAGTGTCTGACTCGGCCTGACGGACAATAGCCTTATAAAATAATCAGGGCATATAATATGACTGCAGAAATGTTACATTTGAACACATGGCTTGAGAATAATTTCATGTGCCCAATTACTGGAATTTTCAGCATATTTAGATTTCTCACTACCATGAACTAATTCGTCACCTTGTCAACACTGAACTAATACATCTCATTTCCACTCATTGGAATTAGAATTTAGGGAATCATGTAGTTTTGTGTCAATGAATGCAACAACCACTAGAGCCCATTTTTCATGTAATACGCTTTTTTTTTTCTTTGATTGTAAGTTTTCACTGTTACATATAGAATAAATGATTTATCATCCTGTATGTTATCCTGTCTATTAGTTTGTGTTAATAATGATGAGCGTTGGTTGACATGTGAGCAGATTGCCCAGCATTTGGCGAGTACATATGGTGATCGAGCGTACGAAGTGGCAAAGCTGGCTCAGTTAACGGGCAAAAGATTTCCTGTGATGGGAAAACGTCTCCATGAAGATTTCCCTTATATTGAAGCAGAGGTGAGTATCATAGCTGAATGTAGATACTCTTATTAATTCTTGACCCTTGCAGTGTGGGGATCAACTTCAGATGTCAGAATCTGACGTCTGTAGACGGCAGATTCTGATGTTGAAGACAGTCGCCAGATTCTAATGTATAAGGGAGATCCCCGCATTGAATGAATTAAAATATTTAGAATGGTTGTAGCTAGACCCATAACATAGGTATACAAATAAGGTGGAAAGAGCCAACTAAGACATTTATGCTGATTTCAACTTGGGGGTTGAGCATTTTCAACTAGAGCATTTAAGTTTAGGTCACTGAACTGTTTGTTTATACTTTTTATTCATTTATAGCTGGAAATTACAAAAAATAGTTATGTTGATTGATGAAAAATAGACATTGAGTTATTTGATCAACTGAGTGATTTGCACAAACAGTTTATCTTTTACAATTGTATTTTATTTGGTTTGACGTTGTGTCTCGCTGCAGCGATCCACAACTGCTGTAGCTGTAGCGGTTAATTTGAGATTAAAGATTTTCAAATCGTTATGTTCAATCAGTCATTACATTCCCAGTAACAGTGGTTTGATCGGCAAATAAAATAGATTATAAACGATTATTGTTGTGCTTTAGCAGGCAAAGGGTTAAGACATATATTCACTTTAAAAAAATGGTTTTAGGTGAGCAATGCATTAACCCTTATAGTGCTAAGTCAGACTACAGTCGTTTTTAACTCTTAAAGCGCTGAATTATTTTTGTATAAATCATGGAGACCAAAGGGTCTTTTTCAACTTGAAATCATCATAAATGTCTTAGTTAGCTCTTTCTGATTCATTTGAATACCTAAGTTATGGTTCTACAGCCATTATTACCAGTGCGAGGATAGACATTAGTTGTCAGAATCTGACGTCTACAGACGTCAGATTCTGACAACTAAAGTCCATCCCCGCGCTGTAAGGGTTGACCCTTATAGACCCTTATTGGTTGTTTTTAAATAGTTTTACTACCCAAACTGTTAACTGTCAATGAAATCTATGTTATTGGTAGAAAAATGTGTTTAAACAGTATATGATTTGCCATTGTTTTTCATTTTCACTCACTTGATGTTGTGGGTCGCGAAAATTTGAATTAATTAATTTGACGCTTCAGGAATTGAGACATGATAAAGATATATTCTTCTAGTGTTCTTAATGTTATTTTTATAGGTATTGTACGCCATAAGGGAATATGCCTGTAGTGCTATTGATGTAATCGCAAGAAGAACTCGCCTCGCCTTTCTCAATGTTCACGCAGCTGAAGAGGCACTACCAAGAATCGTGGAAATATTATCAAAGGAACTGAAGTGGAGCCAAGAAAGACAAAAGGTGAAAGTTCTGTATTTATTTTTAAATGATCTCATGTTTAATGTACCCTAATTGTCTCACCTAAGATTGCACCATTTTTCCATCACTTGTAATTCGCTTTTCACAGCAAAGCAAAATATACTCGTTGGTTTGTATCTTGTCAGACTATTGTAATCTTAAGCAATGAGAACCATTAAATTAATCAGCATGCTGGATAATTCTGTAATTGAAATGTTCCCATCGAATTGAAAAAGGGTCAAATTACAAATATTTTGTGAACATTATTTCCTTCCATATGTCAATGCATGTCAACTCTGTCATGTTATAAATTAGCTAGTTTCGCATATATTTTCATTTTAATTGTGTACTTTTAAGTATTTATTTATCGTGTACAAGATGGATCTTTCAGTACATACATGCATGTCACTGTGGATGGGATATTGTTCAAAATTTACTTTTTACTAAGTCACAAAACACAAGTTATCTCGGTCTCCATCTTGCACAGTTGAAGTAACTTGCGCAAGAGGTTCACAGTAGAAATTCACAGTTGAAAGACAAAAGACTAAAGAATTACCTAGTTTTTACCCTTTCAGTGCGAGGATCGACTGTACTACTTTAGACTGCTGAATCTGGCGTCTATAGACTGACATCAAAAAACAATCCCCGCACTGAAAGAGTAAAATGTTTATAATGGCCGAAGACCCATAACATAGGTATCAAATGAAGCAGAAAGACATAACTAAGACATTTGTGATGATTTCGAATTGAATCCTGTAATCTCTTGGGTTTTTTTTTAAATCAGAGCTTTACATGTTTTAACCCAGGAAGAATGATCTGGTTTAACACTTTTTTTCTGTTTTGTTCAACAGATAGAAATGGATAGAGCGCTTAACTTTTTGAATTTAGAGATGGGTCTGCATCTGAAGAGTAACAGTCGTAACGTGCCCATCAACTTCACAAAGGATGAAATCAACTTATACATCCAGCGCTTCCGGTCGCTAGACACTGACCACAAGGGATACATCACAATCAACGATCTGCGCAGATATTTTAAGGTCAGAATCTCGTCCACTGGGAAAAATGTATTATTTTGCACAAACGTTTTGCGCACAATCACTCTTTCTGCTACACAATAAAGATCATGAATACAGTGGAACATGTTATTGAAGATTTATAGATAAAATAGATTTATAGATAAAATAATTATTTCCATGGACTATGGCCATTTTCCCATAGGGATTTTTGAAGATTGGTCAAAGCCTTTGACACCATATACCATACCATTTTACTAGCTAAGTTGGAATTCTATGGGGCCGAAGGTCTTTAAATAAATTACTTAAAAATTATTTGACTAATATATCTCACTAGAAGATAAAAAAAATTATTTGTTGGAAAAAAAATTAATGTGATATCATCCAGCGTTCTCACATTCCATTGAAAACCTGGAAAAGGCATGGAGAATTTTATTTTTCTTTAAAAAGCCTGGAAAAGACATAGAAATAAAAAGTAAAGCCTGTGTCCATATTTTCAATAAATTTTCAGTTTTTTTTTTTGTTTTGCTTGATAAACGGTCCTCGAATGTTAAGAAATGACTGGAAAAGTCATGGATAAAAAATATTCGTGGATCAATCATCAATTGTTTTTTGCAAATCATTTTGAACTCATTATTGATTATGAAATCCAACCAATTGTAATTGTAAACTATGTGATGTGAATCCAACCAATTGTAATTGTAAACTATGTGATGTGAATTTTTTACAGAAAATGGGAGAGCACGTGAAGGAAGATCAGCTGCATGAAATTCTCCGGGAAGTAGATCTCAACAAGAATGCTCAGGTGGACATGGGTGAATTCCTACAGGTAAGTTAAGCAACATGTGCTGTAATAAACCTTTTGAATCAGTATGTACATTAGATTAAGCATGCGCATCATCCCACGTTTTATTCTGCCCTGTGTTTACATTTTGCGTTTTACATAATTTTTGGAACCGAAAGGACATGTGCTGTATTTTCTTATCTCGCACTATTTTTTTTTTTTCTGACACAATCAAGTCACACATGTGTATCTCCGTATCAAAAATTCTTTACAGGTTACGTCAAGTGCGAAATAAGTCAACATTCCAGATAACATTTTCAGTCATAGCAGCAATTCAAAACTTTATGGATGACAAGTATTTCCCCCTAAAAAAAAGATCTAAACATATTGCAATGACGTTTTGACTTTCTGTGATTTCTATCTTAGAAAAATACAGCACTTTATTCATATTTTGTTGCATGTCTGTCTTATGTGTATTTTCTACCACAGCTTGTGAGCAGTCTGCGGAAGAAATTATCCGAACGAAGCATGACAACAAAACTCAATTCTTTGCCCCCGAATATATCAAATCTGTTATTGAACCCATGTAAGATTAGTGGCTAGTTTGTAGCGTTGTCGTATTCTTTTGATGTAGAAGACACACACATTTCTTATGCAGTACTGCTCATATTGAATAGCTCTCTGAAAATTCCCCAGGATGTTTCTGGGAAATTTCCCTAGTGATTGGGGAAGGTTTGGGAAAACTTCTTAGCAGGATTCACACCATAAAGCTAGATTTACATGTATGTCTGACTGTCACATCAAGGCCTATGTTGTGATAGAAATTGATAATTACCTTGGGAAAAATTCTCCAAGGTGATTACCTATTTCTCAGTTTGAAATTTTAAGAAACTTTCCATGGAAATTTCTGCAGGGCTATTGAATATTAGCGGTACTGTATGTGAAGCTTGAACAACAGCGTTCCCATTCCGTAACTGATCATTTTAGTCTTTGCCTTCCAATGTTGGTTTAATGCTGATCCAGCATCAAACCAAGTCATGAGTTCACTAAAAAAGACAGGGCCAACCGCAATAAACTTTCATTTTAACCCTCAAAGCACTAAATTATGAAATTTAAATTTCACACACTAAGGTGTCAAAATTACTCCCATTTGTTTAATTTCAGACCAAAGGAAATCTTGGTGTCTAAACACTTATTTATTTCCAATAACAGTGATTTAATCTGTAATTAAAACAGATTTAAAGAGGATGTAGTCATGCTTAGCACTTGAAAGTTTCATGTATCACACTGGGATATTTTATTAATTTGGGTATTTTACGTTCACTGTTAGATAAGAATTGACCCTTTCAAGCCTGAATTTACCATTGTCATCTCCACCCACTACAAGCCGTGAATTGCTGTCGCAATTCTCGACTTGCTGTGGTTGAAGATGACTTGAAGTTGGTGGCAAGTGAAAAAAGAAATCATTATTATTATAAGTTTCACAAAAATTGTCATTATAAAACCCATAGGTTTTAGGAAATTATGTCTTTTTTCACAGATGCAAAAATGATACTTTTATGCATTGTGAATGTTGAAAGAGATGAGAATTAAGGCAGCTCTGAAAACCATAAAAAAACCCATAAAGTTTATACCTAAACTTCTACTTTATTTTGGACAATTTGTCAACTTTTTTAACCTTTATCATGGTAAATTAATTATTTTAAATTTTCAACCACTTGATGTTGTGTCTCGCTCCCGTGACCCACAACCTCAAGTGGGTGAGAATTTCTCATATTTGTTTAATTTGAGACCAAACATTACCTAATACTGATGTTTAAACAGTCATTTTATTACCAAGAACAGTGATTTAATAGGCGAATAAAATAGGGGAAAAACGAAAATAGTCGTGATCAGCAGGAGTTTACCATTGTCATCTTCATCCACTACAAGCCATGAATTGCTGTCGCAATTCTCGTCTTGTAGTGGATGAAGATGATTTGATGTGGTTTAAAAATTAAAGAAAATTACCATGTATTGGTAAACCAGTTTCATTGAAATATTCATTCTAAAACCCCTAGTTGTAGGAAAATCCAAGTCTGTTTTCAGGGATGTAAAATGATGCTTTAATGCATCGTGAGGGCTTAAAGGGTTTATGATCAGATTGCTGTTGATCTTCACATACCTGCACTTCTCTTTGTTTCACACTGACGCTGTTTCCTGCAGTGACACTTAAAATAAATACCTTTAATTTAAATTTCTCCATAACAATTAGAATATGAAAGATAACATAGGTTTATTTTACTGTATGATGTTTAACTGCCTTACAATAAATAATATAGAAATAACATATTGAAGCACATTATAACAGGACTGATGTATTTCTCCACAATTTCCCTGCTTAATTTTCAGATTGCAACACTTTTCTCCTAATTCAGAACTTTTAAAATTATTATTAATGAAATAAAAAAACTGTTCCTAGTGGCCTACATGTCAATAAGGTTTTATTTTTCAACCTGAAAAAAAATGTGGTCCCACATGATATTAAAAGGTCCATATTAGCAGTCCCTTATTGACCCTTCGCCTGTGCCATGCGATAGTTTTTTTTTTTATTCGAAAAAATATTTTTTAAATAAAAGTATTTTGAAAGAAAATGTTGCAGCTCATTAAAATGCAGATGTTTTAACCACTTCAAGTGGTTGAAAATTATTCATACATGTTTAATTTGAGACCAAACATTTAAAACTCTTGATGTTCAAGCACTTGATTTGATCAGCTAATAAAACGGACAAAAACGACTATTGTCATGCTTATGACTTGAAAGTTTAAGCTTTCGTTTTTCATAAAATTGGGTAATATTCATTGATAATGTAGAGAATGCGCTAGAAATTCACAGCTAAGTTTCAGCGGGAATATGACAATATTAGGTGAAGTATTTTACAGGGACCTAAATTCCGACTGTACGTCAGCTGTGCTAATGGCGTTTATATCCGTTTTCAGACATTTATGTCCGTTTTCAAACAAGAAAATTTAAGGGAGAAGAAAGCAATAAACTGATTATATTGTTGTGAAGCGTGATAAAATTAAAAGGGTGAAAATTGAAATTCTGTAACTTACGGTAAATTCTCACATTAAGGTGCCTACCTCATGAAAATATCATTAGTCCAGCTGTGAAATGTAAGTACAATAGAACCTGCTTTGAGCAGCCACTCTTATGAGAAGCCTACCTGCTATGGGAGGATACTTGGTCGTTCCCCAAAATGACATTTCCTATACAAATTATCCTCCTATGAGCAGCCACCTGTCACTTTTTCTATGTCACTATGTTCATAGAAGGTTCTGATGTACAGGTACCGGTATGTTTAGAGCTCTTCACCCATCAGGTAACAAATTATAGGTCAGCCTGTTATCCAAATGAGAGACTGATTCCAGGCAGGGTAGAGGCCCTTGGTATTCTAATATGTTTTCTGGTTATATGAATAAAAAAGCTATTGTTCCTTTTATACCAACTATATGCATATGAGGTGTTACATAATATTATTGCCTAATTCTTGTAAGTGTCTTTTCAAGTTAACAATAGTCACTGAACACCAGTTTGAATACAGCAGAGATTGACTTTATCCTTTCAACCCTTGCCAGTTGGTGATTTTCACAGAGTTGCTGATTTTTTTACAGCTTTACATGACGAAGAACATTTCTATTTGTGTTTAAAATGTTTTACCAGGATATATTTTCTCACTCTACATTTAAATTTGTTTAAATACATGTATGTACATAATATATGAAGCCACATCACAATCACATATTCACCAGTGACAGTCTGCCATTAATATGATACGATAAACTATATTATATTTTACAAAATCAAGTCATTTTCATTCACTTTGAGGTCGGAGACTTGGCAACAATTGATTCTAAAAGTGAAATATGTACCACATTGCACATTTAAAATTAAGCTCATTAACCCTAACAGCACGAGGATCGACTTTATATTCTGACTAGAAGAATTTAAAATTATAATTGCCATAGATCCATAACATAGGTAATCAAATGAAGCAGAAAGTGGTAGTGGTAGCTTAAAGGGACTGGCCCAGGCTAAAATCATCAAAAAATCGGTGATTTTATTTCGGGTTCTTAATATGACCATATGATGTAAACATGTACATAGACTAGAACTGCAAAATTTTATAATTTTTCCGCTGCGCATTCACCAGTTAGGCTAGATATAGAGACGAAATTCCCGCATTTCCTATTTTTGACATGGTTGTCAATAATTAGAAATCGGGAATTTCGTCTCTATATCTAGCCTAACTGGTGAACGCGCAGCACAAAAATTATAAAAATTTGCAGTTCTAGTCTATGTACATGTTTACATCATATGGTCATATTAAGAACCCGAAATAAAATCACCGATTTTTTGATGATTTTAGCCTGGGCCAGTCCCTTTAAGACAATTATTATGATTTCAAATTGAAAAAGCCCTTTTGTCTCTTGGTTTGTATAACAAAATTTCAGTGCTTTAAGGGTGAAAGAGGGTTTTATTCATCAAAATGGTGATGTTTCTGCACTTGGTGAGAAACAATTAATCAGCACTCTACTTTTCAGGCTTATCTACAAGGCCGACAGCTGATATATGTTTCATAAATTATGCTGTAATCATTTGCTAGAAGCTAGCGGTGTACATTTTATTCACAAAAGCAACCAATTTTGGATTATGCCATTTGATAGTTGTGTCACATCAGGTACATTCGATTTTTTAGAAAGAATGAATCATTGATTTTAATTATTTTATTTATAGCTAATTTGTATTTCTTGTAAAAGGGCTGAATTGATCATTTATAAATGTGTTTGAATACATATTATACCTAGCCGGGATTCACATCGCAGCAAAGTTAGACTTATTTTCTGTCTGTTATTCTATGTTGCAGCTGATGAGCGCCCTTAAGACGGGAGCTGTGTCATCCAGTAGGTTTGCCAAAGCTGCAGAACTGAGCCACGACAAGATTTCCATCGTGAGAAGTGGCGGTGGTCTGTGATTTATAAGACTTATTCCATGTCCCCAAGAATCAAAAGGTTGAATTGAAGAAGGTGTTGAGAAGGTGAAGTAGGTGATACAACCCATTCCTAGCAAACACAAGACCTTGTTCTAAGGTTACACTGATGTTGGGCCAGCGTCGCAGACAGTGGTCCAGTATTAGCCTGGCCTTGGTTTCACTCCAAAGACAAGATATCCATGCAAATACAATGTATTTACTAAATATTGGATCAATGTTGGGCCAGCATCATAGATGGTGCGCCAACTTTGATTTAACATTGGGTATATTTTGCTTGAATCTATTCCAGGTCACTCCCTTAGAACCAAAGAGTTGAAGCTGCTACTTGTTGAAGTAGGTGAAGTGACCCCCTTCACTCCAAAGACAAGATGCAAATACTGTTGAATGGTGTGACTAGTTGAGGTAGTGGCCAGAGAGTTATTAACTTATTTGCAGTTTGATTTATTTAGAGATAACCAAATAATTGTAGGCATATATCAGTGTTGTTTATTTAATCTATCTATGAATACAAACATGTTTTTCTCAGTGAATCCATAATTCGTAATTTGTGAAGCTGCGATTTCTTTACTCATTTTCATCTCGCAGTAGATGTCATTTTGCAGTTTAATTTATTTAACAACCACAAACTAGTTGCGGTCAACTCATTGTTGTTTAAGATGTGTATCAGACAACACTATTTTCTCCGGTGAACATTATTTTGTGAAGCCACCATTTAGTTCAACTTCTAGTTATTCTCATCACTCTGAGTTGTTAGTCTAGCTTATTGATCTCCAATAGTTTTATTTCCGCAGCTATATTATTATTGTATGTTACTGATCACCCTTGTCTTGTTAATAGTGTTGTTAATCCGGTTTATTAACTTATTAACCCTTTAAGCCCTCACGATGCATTCAAGCATTATTTTACATCCCTGAAAACAGACTTGATTTCATACAACTAGGTGTTTCAGAATGAAAATTTCTATGAATTTTGTTTGCCAATACATGACAAATTTGTTCAATTAACCACCCACTTCAAGTCATCTTCATCCACTATAAGTCGAGAATTGCGACAGCAATTCGCGGCTTGTAGTGGATGAAGATGACAATGGTAAATTCAGGCTTGAAAGGGTTAAAGCACTGTTTTTTGGAACGAAATGTGTGTTTGAACATCAAGATTTGCAAATGTTTGATCTCAAATTAAACAAAGACCACTGATAATGGGAACGAGATATGTGTTTAAGCTTCAAGATTTGCAAATAATTTCCACCCACTAGAAGCTGTTTCGTGGTAGCGAAACACAGCTTCAAGTGGGTGAAAAAATAAATCTGTTAATGTAGCTTCACATGACAATTACTGTTACTTTATTTAGTCTACTTTGTTTGTTTGCTATTTGTTTTTACTGGTGTTTCAGATGTTGTTTATTGCTGATGGAGACCAAAAGTGTTTTCGATTTGAAATTAATTTAATTGTCTTAGTTAGCTATTTCCACTTTATTATAATACTCATGTTATGGACCTACGGCCATTATATATTTTTCAATTCTTTCTTTAGACATCAGAATCTGACGTCTACAATCCAAATGAAATGCCACTACAATTGTTTAAATACTTTGGGATAGATACTTAATTAATCAAATAGTTCTATTTTGCACATTTTTTTTACAGCGATTGAAATTTGCAGCTGGAAATTGTTTTGGCAATTCCAAATGCAAGACAAAATACTAATACTTGCTCCGTCATTAGGATAAGCGCTAATACTAGCTCCATCATTAGGATAAGCGCCACTTCTCAGAGTGTACAATTATTCTATATTTTTCATAAATATGAGTTTTTTGTCATTTGAAACTGAAAATTGTGTTAGCAATTCCAGCTTCATTTTTGTCTTCATTTCCCAGCACACATTTTTTTGCAGACAACTTACAATTTTTGTCAGCAGATTGTGATGAACTGTTCAAAATCCTTATTTCTGACCCTGTATCTTCATAGCACATGCAATAATCCTTGTCTTGCCCTTGTCTTGCCTTTCCCTGCCGTTTGTGTTCTTATTTTGATGTTATATCATCCGCTAATTTCACTCTTATTAGATAAACCGACCCAGATCACCCATCTTGTCATAATTCTCTCTGTCATTCTTATTTATTGTTTTTTGTTGTGTTTTATGTTGTTATCAATGGTTTTCAAGATTCAATTCATTTATTATACAAACAAGTACATTGTATATATATAAATGTATAAGCAATATAATTTATTTTTTCTTTGTACCCAGCCCATGATATTAGTCAATTTGATTTAAAAAATAATGGTAATGTAGCTAGCCCAGTACGTATTACACATTGGTTCTATATTAGCTCAATGTTTGGCCACCGTCTGCGACGCTGTCCATTGAGCTAACATAGAATATAAGTGTTGTGTTTGCTGGGAGTTATTTAAAACTGGAAGCGCACAAATCAATATAAATTGTCAAAACCATCTTGATGAGAGTTTTTTTTATTTTTTCTCATCTTTTCTAATGACACTCTGCTTCCTTGACTAAGTCATGTTTCCAGTTTTCTCATTTCCCAGTGAATACACGTCATTGATCTGATGCTGGTCTATGGTTGGGCCATCATCTACAACACTGGCCCAACATTGACCAACATTTTTGTCTTGTGCTTACCTCCTTTTTTACTAGTCCGAATGATTATGTTGTTTATGTGACGTTATACTATGGTTATGAATAGGGCTATCAAATATTATTATTTTCGAAGGCAATCCCCGAATAAAAAGCATTGCTTGCAAAATGATTTTTGAAATATTGTGTTACAATTTACCATTTTGAATATGATATGATAACCTTCACTCTATGTATATGTGATATGATGTTACATCAATTCCTTGACACAAACATACCATGACGCGGTTGTCACTGCGATTAATGACTAATTTATTTTTATGGCGTATTTTAACAAAGTAAAAGTGTTTGTTCAGATCATCCATCATAATATTTTACCAATATTGTTTTTAAACGTGTTTTAACCTTTAAAGAACTGAAATACTTTAAAATAAGCCAAGAGAACAAAGTTTTTTTCAATTTGAAATCATCATAAATGTCTTGGTTAAAAAGCTCTTTCTGCTTCATTGGAATACCTATGTTATGAGTCTACGGCCACACAGCATATGTATTCAAACGAAGCAGAAAGAGCTAACTAAGACAATTATCATGATTTCAAATTGAAAAAGACCCTTTGGTTTTTCTACATGGTTTGTACTAAAATGTTTCATCGCTTAAAAGTTAAGCTGATGACAAAACTCATCTTGACCAGTATATAGTGAATTAATAGCTTGGCTGATAACATAATTTTTATAGTTGCAGTCAACTCCCACCAGCGTTTGTTGTTTTTCGTTGATTTCTTGACCATTTGAAATGTAGTAGAATTTCGGGATTGAAGCTGAATAATACCTATAGGTTTATAAAGGAGCGTCATAATTCGAAATTTACTACATGTCAAATGATCTAATTTTGCCGTAAAACTAGAAAATAGTCAAATTTCATATGCCAAATTTCATGACAATCGGATAAAAATTGTGTGAGTAATTAGCGAAAAGCATGCAACGAAAAGTGACACATTTAAAATGACTTTTACTATAATATATTCGCAGAACACCGTCTCTACAGTCTACGTCTTGGTTTTCCTATGCACTGTACTTTTTATGCATTCTACTATTTAATGTCTCGCACATAGATTTGACGATCAGTTCATATTGAATTTGCAGTCGTTGCGTCATGTTGTTATGCAGTTTTGCTAAGTAATTGTTGTTACTGTTTTTTTTGTATCAATTGATTCACACCTATTTGTTTTATATTGTTGAAAAATAAACGATTTTAATAAGTTTGTGTATCTATGGTTTATAGTCAAGATAGATAGATAGATAGATAGATAGATAGATAGATAGATAGATAGATAGATAGATAGATAGATAGATAGATAGATAGATAGATAGATAGATAGATAGATAGATAGATAGATAGATAGATAGATAGATAGATAGATAGATAGATAGATAGATAGATAGATGGATGGATGGATGGATGGATGGATGGATGGATGGATGGATGGATGGATGGATGGATGGATGGATGGATGGATGGATGGATGGATGGATGGATGGAAGTTAATAACTTGATATAATTTCTAAAAGGTTTGCTTATATTGTTTTCCTCCAGGGCATTGGATAACCTGGTATTTATGTGGCCTGTATATCATGTTTATTATATGTGTGTTTTTGATCAAATCAGATGAAATAAAAGCATGTGGATCAAAGTAGCCTAAATATAAAATGTGAACGGTATATAACCACTGGCACGAGAAAACTGAATTAATTAATAAATAAACAAATGAATGAATGAGCACATGCACGAACGAGTGAACAAATGATAAATTAATTAATAATTTATGAATTAAACAAAGGAATGAATGAATGGAGCTCAAGGAAAACCTCGTGGGGGTAGAGAGAATCAGATGACACTGTCAAACCGTTAGACCAAGCACGTTACCTCTCTTTCACAGAAGCACCACACATACTATACTAGTTGACTCGGAAGAAACTTGCGGATTCATGTGGCATTTCAACTCCCCGAGGAGCATACCTACCTTTCTGCCATTTCGAGGCTGGGAACTTAAAGTAGGTCTAAACGTTGAAGAGTGACGTGATTTATATGACAAAGACCAATATGTCAAAGCTGTCGAAAGACCGATATGCCAAATACTGACATGTCAAGGGCCAATATGTCGAGTAGTAGTAGTAAGTTATTGCTTTACGTCACTTTTCGGCACTAATGGTCAATTAAGTTACATTGTAATACGATAAAAACAGTGCAGTTCATTGATGAGATAAATGGTGAACGGATGTCTAATATGTTAAAGCTGTCGAAGCCCAACATGTCAAAGCTGTTGAAAACGATATGTCAAAACTGCCGAAGATCTATATGTCAAAGACCAATACAGTGTTTCTGGCTATGAAAAAAGTTGGAGTCAGACAATATGAAGATTCTGACTCCAAACCTGGTGTTGGAGTCAGCACGCAGGCGCGGGTTCCGGTGAACGGCCACCAAAGGGGATCACAATTCTAGGGGGTCCGGGGGCATGCTCCACTGGGACTTTTTTGTTTCATAGAAGGCTTCAGGTGTCTTCTAGTGATATCTAAAGGTACATTTTAAGCTTTAAAACAACACATTTTTCAATAAAATTTGTCTAGATATATATCATTGTCGTCAGAATGGAATGTTTTTTCGTCAGAGGGGGAAGCTTGTCGTCAATTCTGACGACATGACGACAGATCAGAAACACTGCAATATGTCAAGTCTGCCAAAGACCGATATATCCAAGCTGTGAAAGCCTGATATGTTAAATCTCACAAAGACTGAAATACTAAAGCTGTCAAAACCCTTTTTGTCAAAGGCTAATATGTCAAACCATCCTAAAACCAAAATGTTCAACCTGTAAAAGACCGATATCGCAAAACTGTCAAAGAACAGTATGTCAAGACTGATCACAGCTGTCAAAGACCAGTTTGCTGAAGCTGTCTAATCACTTTTAGGGATAAGATTTTACCACCCAATGATTACGTTTGCAACAATGAACACAAGACCGACGCAGAGATAGACTTTTTATTGACATTCTGATGGCTATGGACAAATATGGTTAAATTCTAAACTTGCTAGGTAGCCTAATTTTCAGATTGATTGCTATGACTAATCTCTAATCTAAATTGTCAACTTGATCTTAGGTAATAGTTTGCAGATTGAATCATTTTGGGCGTCAGGCAGGTCGTATTGCTCACTCCTTTTTGGC
The DNA here is from genome assembly GCA_964017125.1 of Flabesymbios commensalis. Taxonomy (NCBI): domain Eukaryota; kingdom Metazoa; phylum Annelida; class Polychaeta; order Terebellida; family Flabelligeridae; genus Flabesymbios; species Flabesymbios commensalis. The sequence continues at coordinate 106,118,970 of OZ024903.1, forward strand.
GCCAGGCAGGTCGAATTTTTCACTTGCCGCCATCTAAAAGTAAAACAACAGACATAAATAACTCACTTAATGATCATGTATATTCATTGTATTGTCACACACCTCACATACCAATCACAAATAACTCCTGTGGTGATCATGAATATTCATTGTATTGTCACACATTTGACATACCAATCCTCCGCTCAACAGCGGCCTATGCCCTATCACCACCACCCTCACATCATCATCTGTACATCATTAATCTCATCAATTGACTATGTCACTTGAAAGAACATTTGTGCCAAAAAATGACGTAAAGCAATGATTTACTATTACTACTTCATATACCAATCACAGAAAACTCATCTGATGATCAAGATTATTTATACGACTTCTACTACTTCTACCGTCTGGTCACTGGACCTGTTCATTCGTGTCATTTCAACTCCACGGAGAGCATACAGTCCTGCAGCCGTTTCGGCGCATTCAACTTATCGTACTCATTGTTATCTCTGTCCTACCAGGTACTCATTTTCACTTGATTCATTTGGGGGTGAAGTGCCTTGCCCGAAGACACAACATCTTAGCAATGTTCCATGATTGAGAGGGAAGAAACATGATATTTCTCTGAAAATCCTGCACCAAGCGGGATTCGAAACCGCACGGCAGGCAGCGACATCGGCAGAGTGCCAGCTCTAGCCATCGAGCCATGTCCCTCTCTACATCAAAATATATATCCAATAAACACAAAAATTCATAATAATGTCAAACAAACCAATCACAAAAAACAAAATGTAACTCGTACAATAATCATGAAATCTATAATTATGTAGTAAACTTCAAACACCAATCGTAAATCACTTTATCTAATAATCATGAATATTCATGAGAATGTCGTACAATTCATTAGGTTAAGGTTTGGTCCACAGCAGAATACATGGTGTTCATTTCAGTGCGATATGGGAAGATACATCACTAGTCTAATCAATAATGTGTGTGCTTGGGTGTAGAATGGGTTGAAAGATGTTTCCATTGCTATGGTATTAAACACCCAGCTGGATTGAGAGAGGTTTCCACCTAATCTATTTCTAGGGTGTTAAACACCAAGCTGGATTGACAGAGGTTTCCGCCTTATCTATTTCTAGGTGTTAGACACCAAAAACTGTATTGACAGAGGTTTCCACCTTGTAATGGCTATGTGCCATGTGAGTGATTAATTACTCACCAGATGCCGCTAGCTCCAGGGTGCACACTGGTGCAAGCGACATCTGGTGAATGCTTTAGAACCTCATTATTATTAATCTCGCTCTGAAACACTTGCCCAGTTTATGGTTAGGTTGCCCAGCTAATTTTATGTTTACTGAGATTGATTTTGCACACGAAATTTTTGACGGAAATAACATGGTCGCTCCAGCAATAAAGTTTTACGTTAATTTCATCAATTTAGGCTATTTACAAGGTAACTCAAGAACCACAAGAAATTCAAAATAAAGTTGACAATCCACGGTACACGATGAAAGAAAACCTGCGTGTTTTCAAACCTTGATGTAACCCTTCAGCTGTATTAAAGATTTGCACCATCACTTCACTTCGATTGTCAGTTTTCATTTGGCCCCCATGCCGATGAACCGCTCACATTTACGTTGACGTTAGTGAAATATCTAACCATAAAGGTGGTTGCAACACAGTCAGAACAGTAAAACTTTAATGGTATCGACCAGCGTCAGTGATGCTGGCTTGTTCAGTTAGATCTATTGAAACCTGAAAATGAACGTCGCTGTGTGTGTGCAGAAACTGTTTTGGTTGGCCTACTCGAGTCCTAGTCCTAGCCTAGGCTGACCTAGCCCTGACCTGTCCTGGACTAGACCTAGCCCAGACTATAATCACCCCTGATAATGACATTTCATTTGAATTATGCGTCACTGCTGCACTGGCAAGACCACTACAAGTACCAGGTCCAGGTAGTCCTGACCAGAGCTCACTCCCAACCTAGATCATAGCTAAAAGCTATAAGAGTAAGCCTAAATCTGATGTTGATCAACTTGATCAATGATGTTGAACGTCGCCTATCGCCCATATTCGACATATTCGTCCAGCCTACGAACAAAATGCTTGCCCTTATGCACTAGCTCGACCAAAGTAGGAAGGCTGACCCACCGGGAGCCGTAGCCCTACCTCCGACAGCTTTGCCTCATACCGGTACTCATAGTCATACACTGTCACAACCTAATTATCATACAAACAGTCACATTTCCAACAAAGAACCCGATGAACTGGAGCAAATGCTGCTAGAAGAAATTTCAAAGACAGAGCGCCGAATTTCACTGTGCGAAGAACAAATTAAACAAAATTCAAGAACTTCTTCACTATCAGATATATCATTAGCACACCAGAAAGTGCCTTACATATCTAAACGAGCTGAAATGAATACCCATGCTGCAGAGGGACATAGAAGGGGACCTCGCTATCGCTCCATACCTGATGAACGTACACACGATGTCCATGCTGGACACCGTGAACAGTCAATAAATCAGACGTACAGTAATGCAGATCAAAATGCACCGAAAGAACCACCAGATATGCACAGGTCACAACGTGAAACAAACAGGTCACTCGAACATGCTCATGACTCTTATGATACTCACACTATTTTCAATTATAATAGACAACCGCAAACTGTTCGTCCAAAGACTAGCTTACAGAAAACTGCTTGCAACTCTCAAGCTATGTATAATCCTGGTATTCAGCACGAAATTAGTCACCCTATGGCTATGACATTGACATTATTTTCAAGAGTCACTTGACATATATTACAACCAGATTCCTGTTTTGCAGAACCGTAATACGCAAGACACTTATAGCACAAGGCTTAATCCTGAGCCTCAGCCTAGGACGGGGAATTATGACGCAAGGCCTCCCACCACTTATCATTCTATGGCTATGCCGCCAATACAGAATGAGACAGGATATGTTACAGGTAGTGATGCCACAGTGCCTTTGTTGGAAAGACTCGCTGACCTATAAAGCAACAGCAGAGATCACCTCCCTAAAATGGAGCCCGAGGTCTTCAATGGCAATCTTTTTAAATTTCCAGTCTGGATAAAATCCTTTGATGCTATCATCGAAAGCCATACCCAATCTCCAGCTGAGAGATTGTACTTCCTCAGCAAGTACACCTCAGGTGCTGCTAAAGAAGCCATTGAAGGCCTTCTAACTTTGAATGATGATCAAGCCTATTTGAGAGCCAAATACACACTAAATACAAGATTTGGCGACCGTTATAATGTATCAGAAGCCCTCATGAAAAAACTGCATGACTGGCCAGTAATAAAAACTAATGATGGCGAACATCTACGAAAGTTCAGTGACTTTCTTAATCATTGTAACAGTGCTATGGCATCCGCTCGCTGAACAGTGTTGAGGAAAATAAAAAACTGGTCAGCAAACTGCCCAAGTATCTGGCTGGACGTTGGAGCCGAATCATAGATAGATGACTCTATAGAGATAGCGATGAGTACGATCTGACAGAAGATAGCGCCTTCCCCCCTTCTCTGTTTTTTGTAACTTCTTGACTACTGAATCACGAATTGCCTGCGGACCTGGAAATACTTTCGACTCTAGTGCCAAGAAGGAGGTCAAGACCCACAAAAGGCTAACTTCCTTTAACACGGAAACGAAAAGCAAAACCTATGTAAATTCAAACAAATCACAGGGACATTCAGAAAGGCATCAAGTCACTCAGAATCAACTCAGATGTTTGTTCTGCAAGGCGCCACATATCATAGACAAATGTCCGGAGTTTACAAGCAAGTCGGCTAAGGAGAAAAAATTATTTGTGTCCAGCCATGGTCTGTGTTTCGGGTGCTCAAGACGTGGGCACCTCTTTGTCGATTGCAGACGTAAAAATCCAACGCTGATGAAGGACGGGTCTGAATCTACCAATGTGAAATCTGTGATGCCCTCTCCTAATACCACTACTAACGATGAGACAAAGGAAAAACAGAACGTCAACGCTCATAATTACGCTGTATCCACAGGTGACGGCCGAATGTGTCAACATGCAATGATTATGCCAGTTGTGATGCATCATGAGAGTGATCCTAATCTACAAATTACAACCTATGCCATGCTTGATAATCAATCTAATGCCTGCTTTGTGTCAGAATCTATAATAGAAAAACTTGATGTTAACTGTGATGAAGTCAAATTGGAGTTGACTACCATGTTAGACAAAAATGTGATACACAGTCAACTTGTAAAGGGCTTGGTGATTAAAGGCATATGTGAATCCTCAGAGCTTAGACTCCCACCAACATACAGCAGGTCTACCATACCAGCTAATAAAAACTTGATTCCGCGCCCAGAAAATGTAAGAAAATGGCCTCACTTGATAGACGTATCTTGCCAACTTCAACCAATCAAGGACAATCTAGAGATTGATCTACTCATTGGATTCAACTGCTCAGCAGCTTTGCTTCCTAGACAAGTTGTCGCAGCCGGTGATGATGACCTTTATGCTGTGAGAACATTGTTAGGCTGGGGCGTGACTGGAATATTCGAAAACTCAGACGAGTCCCAATCTTCACATTTTGCTTTTAGAACATCAGTTAAGGGAATAAACTCCCAGCAAGTGAAGGATATGTTCGAACGTGATTTCAGTGAAAACCAGGAGGATGATAAAATTTCAGTCAGCGACACAAAATTTCTCAATCAAGTACAAGAAAGCATACATCAAAGAGAAGATGGTCACTTTGAAATTGGACTGCCATTCATAGAAAAAGACTTATTTCTACCAAACAACAAAATAATGGCCCAAAAAAGACTCAACACCTTAAAGCGAAAATTATGCAAAGACAGTGAATACAAGACTCACTACATAACTTTTATGACAGATCTAATTTCCAAAGGTCATGCAGAAAAAATACCCGCTGAAGAGAACGAATCCACAGAAGGACGCACTTGGTACATACCACACCACGGCGTATACAATGCTAAAAAGCCAGGTAAAATAAGCGTGGTCTTTGACTGCAGTGCCGAATGGAAAGGCCAGACCCTTTCTGGGCCTGACCTAATCAACAACATGTCCGGTATTCTTCTAAGATTTAGACAAGAACGTGTAGCAATTACATGTGACATTGAAGGAATGTACCATCAAGTCTGTGTGAACAAATCTGATAGAAACTTTCTTCGCTCCTCATGGTGGGAAAACGGTGATGTTAATAGGATTCCTACTGAATACAGGATGACCGTGCACCTGTTCGGAGCGACATCTTCCCCTGGATGTGCTAACTTTGCGCTAAAACACACAGCCGAAGTATTCAAAGACGAGTACGATGATTGCACCAGCAGCTTCATTAAACATGACTTCTATGTAGACGACGGTCTAAAATCAGTACCATCAAAACAAGAAGCTATCAAACTAGTGAAGGAAAGTAGATCTCTCTGCAGTCAGGGCGGATTCAATCTTCACAAGTACATATCCAATGACAAAGATGTCGTGAATTCCCTGCCACAAGAAATTTGTGCCAAAAACATCCAAAATATTGACCTAAATTATGACCAACTTCCTGTCGATCGCACTCTAGGAATAGAATGGTGCGTGGAATCTGACAATTTTCAATTTCGCATCCATCTCAAAGATCAGCCCCTTTGCAGACGTGGCATTCCATCTACCATTAGCTCAATCTTTGATCCTCTAGGCCTTGTTGTGCCTTTCCTATGACAAGGAAAGAAAATTCTGCAGGAACTTTGTGTAGAAAATGAAGGTTGGGATGATCCTATATGTGACAAAGTACGAATAAAATGGGAAAAATGGAGAAATCAACTACTTGAACTTGAACGGCTTCAAATTCCACGATGTTATAAGCCAGCTGATTTTGGAAAATTAAAATGTGTGGAAATGCACCATTTCTCGGATGCCTGTCAAACCGGCTATGGAGAATGCTGTTACCTGCGACTCATCGATATCGAGGACAAAGTGTCATGTTGTCTTGTGATGTCTAAATCACGTGTAGCCCCTATCAAAATGATCACAATTTCTCGACTTGAATTAACTGCCGCTGTGACTGCAGTTAAGGTACATTCACTCTTGAATCATGAACTTGAGTATGATAATGTAGCAAACTTCCTTTGGACAGATAGCAAAGTCGTTCTTGGCTATATATCTAATGAATCGAGGCGCTTCCATGTGTTCGTTGCAAATCGAGTTCAACAGATAAGGGACAACACCACAGAAAATCAGTGGAATTCCATAGAAAGCAAACAGAATCCAGCTGACTTGCATCACGCGGAACACATGCTGACGAACTGATAACATGCGATAAATGGTGGCATGGTCCTGAATTTTTGTTGTCAAAGGAACCCTTACCATTGACTGATAACACTATTATCCTGTCAAAAAATGACCCTGAAGTCAAGAAGGTCACAGCTCATTTGGCTGATGTCAAACATGACACTACATTTGACTTGTCAGCAAGACTTGTCAGCATATTTCTCCTCATGGCATAGAGCAAAAAGAGCTGTAGCCGTATGTTTGAGGTTCAAAGCTAGATTGAGAGCTCGCACGATAAAGAAAACATATAACCCCCGAAAAAACAATGATTATGTTAGAGTGTCTGTTGCTGAGATATGTGTTGCAGAAATAATTATATTGAAATCAGTGCAGCTCGAGTCATTTGCAAATGACATAGTGATACTTAATGGGGTTAATGCTGACCGAAGATCTGTAAAGAAAGGTAGCTCCTCGTACCAGCTTGATCCCTACATTTGCGATGACGGACTGATCAGAGTTGGCGGAAGAATAAAACGCGCTAACATTCCTCGCGAACTTGCACACCCAGTGATTCTGCCAAAAATTGGACCTATTACAAACTTGATAATTGATCACTACCACAGCTACGTACAGCATTCTGGTCGCAGCACGACTCTGAATGAAATTAGAGCTCACGGCTACTGGATAATTCAAGGTCGAACAGCTATAACTGCACACCTTCGAAAATGTGTACTATGTAAAAATCTAAGGGGTCGTGTTGTTGGACAAAAAATGTCATATCTACCGGTAGACAGACTTGAACCCGCTCCACCCTTCAATTACTCCACTGTTGACTATTTCGGACCTTTCTATGTGAAGGAAGGTCGTAGCCAGAAAAAACGATGGGGTGCCTCTTCACCTGTCGTGTAACAAGAGCCCTCCATATAGAAGTGGCCCACGCACTAACTACGTACGCCTTTTTGAATGCATATAGGCGTTTTGTTGGTCGCAGAGGCGCAGTTAGACAATTACGATGTGATCGTGGGACTAATTTTGTCGGTGCCGTCAATTTGTCGAACAGCTATAACTGCACACCTTCGAAAATGTGTACTCTGTAAAAAACTAAGGGGTCGTGTTGTTGGACAAAAAATGTCAGATCTAATGGTAGACAGATCAGATCTAATGGTAGACAGACTTGAACCCGCTCCACCCTTCACGTACTCCGCTGTTGACTATTTTGGACCTTTCTATGTGAAGGAAGGTCGTAACCAGAAAAAACGATGGGGTGCCTCTTCACCTGTTGTGTAACAAGAGCCGTCCATATAGAAGTCAGGGGCGGATCCAGAAAATAGTTTGACAGGGTCACAGTGTGCTTAAAAGCGCGGTGCAACTAGGGGGTCTAGAAGCTCCCCCCCCCCGCCCCCAGGAACATTTTGTGGAGATTCAGTCCTATAATTCCATATAATAATCAGATAACCACAAAATAGGAGTTGAAAAAAAATAATCCTAGTTTAATTCCCTCATTGACTCTAACCTTAATTAAAGCAAAGTTTGACGCATATTATTACTTATTTGCATCATGCAGACGGACGAGATTCACAAACAAAACAAACTTAGGCCTATAGGCATATGTATTCATATTGTAGGTTTAAAGTTACATATAGGCCCAATCTTCACCATCAGTCAGTAAGTTAGTTTGTTAATTGAATCTTTCTGGAATTCTTCCTCACAAATGTGTCCAAAATTAAGCCTACACTTTTTTTTCAGATGTTACCCAATAATTAGGCATTTCTATTTTTTTGATTTATATAAATCAATATTATATGATTCATGTGCACATGTTATAAGAGAGTCTATTAACATTTATCAATCCAGACCTGTGACCCATATTTTTCCTTTAACCAGTCGGTTCGCCGACAGCTCCAGGCGATGATTTTTTGTCAAATTTCAAATAATTAGGTGAGTAAGCCCTATGTCCAATTTAGCCTTACAAGTGTAGTTTGTACGATTTTTTTTCTAGTTGTTTTACAAGGGAGCGACAGTCTTCGCCCTACTTCACAGTGTGTCCGATATAACAATTTTTGACGGTTTTAAAAGTTTATTGTATTGATTTCATCTAATTATTTTTAAAATGAGTGGTGGTCTTCAGAGACATTGAAATTAAGATATATACAAATAAAAGATTTAGATAGGCCTAAGTAAAACTGTCATAAGTTAATTATACATTTAACTGAAGATAATGCAGTTTGGACAAACAGAGGGTATATTGAACACCATGTCCACATGGAGGGTATAATATTATCAAAATTGTATTTTTAGTAAATTATCGAATGGCCTATGCAACTAAAATAGCCTGAAATTGGTATAATTTGGTATTTTTTCATTATACGTAGGCCTAGTAAACTTGATTACAGGATACAACAAATTGCTCATTATTGATTGATCATCTAAATATATGTAGGCCTAGGCCTATACCACACTGGCCTTAAGGTGTCCAATACACCAACCTCTTATACATGTTCATTGAAGATACTGTTATTGTCCTTATTTTCCTCCATGGAGGGTGATTTTGACAAAATAGTTTTATTAGAATAACTGATATACAGATGAAAAATATAGCTAGAATTTAGTTTCGTTTCATTATAGGCTACTTTGCAGTCTTGCGTTTCATTATAGGCTACTTTGCAGCCTTGACTAAATGAGACGACAAATTGATCATTATTGATTGACCATTTAACTTGAAATGTCACAAACCCTTAACGTGACTAATATACCCACCTCTCCCCTAGGTATTATGACACGATATCGTTCACATTCAAAAGTTATAATATCAACAGTTTGGTCAGTTTTGCCAACTGTCCCGTCTCACCCGTCAGTCCCCTACTACAGCACGATAGGCTAAGACTGTGTGTCTCAGAACGACACGTGATCCAGACCTGGTATTGCGTCATTGGAACAGTTACACACACATGGTCTAGACAGCTAATTATATAATAATAATAGTGTATCGCACATCAACATGCATGTCATGATCTGTGTTCATGCTCATAGCTATCACGTCCAAGTTACAGGAGCGCAAATATGATGGGAATGTAAAATCATTATCTAGCACATCGAAAATCATTATCATTAGGCCTATATCAATTTTATGAATGGAAAAGTATGACCGGGTCACGTGACCCGTGTGACCCGGTCTGAATCCGCCCCTGGAAGTGGCTCACGCACTAACTACGGACGCCTTTTTGAATGCTTATAGGCGTTTTGTTGGTCGCAGAGGCGCAGTTAGACAATTACGATGTGATCGTGGGACTAATTTTGTCGGTGCTAAAAACTAGCTCCAGGCTGCTCTACGCGAAATGAACTATGACGACATAAGTGTAGATCTGCTAAAGGACAATTGTGATTGGATAAAGTTTGAAATGAACGTTCCCCATGCTAGCCACATGGGAGGCCTTTGGGAGAGAATGATAAGATCAGCCAGAAATACTCTATCAGCTCTTCTAATTCAACACGGCTCTCAACTTGATGACGATTTACTACATACTCTGATGATCGAGGCGGAGGCTATTATTAATAGCCGTCCGCTTACGTATGTTGATATGACTTCATGTGACGCTGATGAACCCTTAACCCCAAGTCAACTACTCACCCTCAAAATCAAAGTTGTCCTCCCCCCACCTGGACAATTTGTTAAGGAGGACATGTACTGCAGAAGACGCTGGAGGCGTGTTCAGCTCCTTGCTAATGACTTTTGGGATAGGTGGAGGCGAGAATTCTCACCGGCTCTGCAGAAACCTGCAAATGGAGATACCAAGGATAATTTGATAAAGGGCGACATTGTGCTAATGGTGTCTGATGATCTACCTCGCTGTCAATGGCCCCGGGCTATTGTCATAAACACTCACCCTAGTGAAGATGGCCTAGTGCGTAAGGTCACCATAAAGACACCCACCTCTGAACTTGACAGACCTGTACACAAACTGGTATTTTTGTACAGGTCTGGAAACGCTATTGAAATGTTGTAACAGAACTTTTTATACCTGCACTAGGGCCTAGTAGGGCCTAGTAATTTTTTTTTTTAACTTTAAACATTGTCATATACATGATATACCTGTAATTTTTTTCAAGAAAGAATTTCATGTTTGAGTTATCAGTATTTTTAACATGTTTGATTAGTACTGTCACTTTGCAAAGTGATTTTAAGTAACTTTCTAAGTACTTAAATTTATTTTAATTATAGATTTGTCTTAATTAGTTGTTAGAACTAATTCTTATACGTAATCATTTCTAAGATGTTTTAATGATTAACGTCTTCACTTTACGCAGTTTATTAACCAGATCTATCGAATGTTTCTCTTAATCTGATATGTAAGGTTTTGTACCTTCCTGTTATTTTTATGGACTTACAAGCCCATGGTGAGGAGTGTAATGGCTATGTGCCATGTGAGTGATTAATTACTCACCAGATGCCGCTAGCTCCAGGGTGCACACTGGTGCGAGCGACATCTGGTGAATGCTTTAGAACCTCATTATTATTAATCTCGCTCTGAAACACTTGCCCAGTTTATGGTTAGATTGCCCAGCTAATTTTATGTTTACTGAGATTGATTTTGCACACGAAATTTTTGACCGAAATAACATGGTCGTTCCAGCGATATAGTTTTACGTTAATTTCATCAATTTAGGTTATTTACAAGGTAACTCAAGAACCACAAGAAATTCAAAATAAAGTTGACAAACCACGGTTCACGATGAAAGAAAACCTGCGTGTTTTCAAACCTTGATGTAACCCTTCAGCTGTATTAAAGATTTGCACCATCACTTCACTTAGATTGTCAGTTTTCATTTGGCCCCCATGCCGATGAACCGCTCACATTTACGTTAACGTTAGTGAAATATCTAACCATAAAGGTTGTTGCAACACAGTCAAAACACCTAATCAATTTTCTAGGATGTCAAACACTACGCAGGATTGACAGAGGTTTCCACCTAATCTATTTCTAGGGTGTTAGACACCAAGCTGGATTGACAGAGGTGTAACTGTAAGTGTAGGGCTTCTCACCAATAGGGGATAGGTGGGACCAGCCCCAACTCACTTCACTTCATTCTCCTTTCCCGTCGGGTCGACGGAACACAAATAACTCTGTTAATTCCTCTTTCAATTTATTCTTATTTATTTAGTCTAGACGTTGTAACAACTTAGTGCACACATCTCCACGCGGAACGCAACAACCTAGTTACCTAGCCAGCGGCTTGGTGCTTGAGTCTAGCGCGGCGTCTTCTCGACTCGGCAGCCTGGGAGTAAGTGATGCGCGTCGCTTGATGCCGCGCGATTCGAAATTGAGGCTGGGCGGGCTACTGCCTTCCGTCGAAGGTCGGAAACGCCAAAACCAGCCCGATCGGTGAGACGAACGGTGAGACGCGGGTTCCCACAGAGGTTTCCACCTAATGCATTCCTATGGCTTTAAACACCAAGCTGAATTGACAGAGGTTTCCAGCACCGTCTTGACGTGATAAGATGAGGTTTAAGAGCAGAATAGCTTTCAAAATGTGTGGTTCAAAATGTAAATCAATATAATTAGATTCGAATATTCATATTTTGGAGATGTGTCGGTAATTTACTCAATGCAATGGGATTTATTTTACTTTATTTTTTTGTGAATATTGTTACATTTTTTTGCAAATACCTTTAGCACAACGATTCGATTGACTTCTGTGAATTTTGTTATATGTCGTTGGCTCCAGAGGGCTATTCACTACTTGTGAACTAACAAATAAATTGGAAAAAAATACCTCCTCCATATCTGCTTCCATCATCTCCACCCCCTCCATCACCTCCTCCATCACCTCCTCCATAACTGTTCCATCATCTCCACAGTCACCCCCTCCATCACCTCCTCTATAACTGCTTCCATCGCCTCCTCCATCACCCCCTTCATCTCCTCCTCCATAACTGCTTCCATCACCTCCTCCACCGCCTCCTCCACCACCTCCTCCATCGCCTCCTCCATAACTGCTTCCATCACCTTCTCCATCGCCCCCTCCATTGCCTCCTCTATCACCCCCTCCATCTCTTCCTCCATAACTGCTTCCATCACCTCCTCCACCGCTTCCTCCACCAGCTCCTCTATCTCCTCCTCTATTTCCGCCTACATATACTCCTCCATCTCCTCCTCCTCCTCCTCCATTACCTCCTCCCTTTACTCCTTCAACATCTCTTCCACCTCCTCCTCCATCTCCTCGTCCACTTGCTACTCCTGACTGTGCGCAGCTTCTTATACATTGACTGTAACCTGAAAATGAAACAACCTGTCAACCATCACACGGTGCAGACATGGCAACCATTACAGAAGGCGTGGACATGACAACAATTACAGAAGGCGTAGTCATGGCAACCATCATAGAAGGCGCAGACATGGCAGCCATTACACTACGTAGACATAGTAATCATTTAAAAAGCCTTAGACATATCAGCCATTAGAGAAGGCGTAGCTATGGCAGTCATTACAGGAGGCGTAGACATGGCAATCATTACAGAAGGTATATTGACATGGCAACCATTACAGAAGGCATAGACATGGCAACCATTACAGAAGGCATAGACATGGCAGCCATAAGAGAAGGCGTAGACACGACAACCATTACAGAAGGCATATAGACATGACAACCATTACAGAAGGCGTACGCAAGACAATAATTACAGAAGGCGTAGACATGGCAGCCATAACAGAAGGCATAGACATGGCAGCTATTAGAGAATGCGTAGACACGACAACCATTACAGAAGGCGTATAGACATGACAACCATTACAGAAGGCGCACATATGGCAACCATTACAGAAGGTGTAGACATGGCAGCCATTAGAGAAGGCTTAGACATGACAACCATTACACAAGGCGTAGACATGACAGCCATCAGAGAAGGCATGGACATGGTAATCATTGAAAAAGCCTTAGACATATCAGCCATTGCAGAAGGCGTAGCCATGGCGGCCATTACAGAAGGCGTAGACATGGCAAAAATTACAGAAGGCGTGGACATGGCAACCATTACAGAAGGCGTAGCCATGGTAATCATTACAAAAGGCGTAGACATGGCAGCCATTACAGAAGGCGTGAGCAGGGCAGCCATTACAGAAGGCGTAGACATGGCAGACATTAGAGAAGGCATGGACATGGTAATCATTAAAAAAACCTTAGACATATCAGCCATTACAGAAGGCATAGCCATGGCAGCCATTACAGAAAGCGTAGACATGGCAACAATCACAGACGGCGTGGACATGGCAACCATTACAGAAGGTGTAGCCATGGTAATCATTACAGAAGGCGTAGACATGGCAGCCTTACAGAAGGCGTAAACAGGGCAGCCATTACAGAAGGCGTAGACATGGCAACCATTACAGAAGGTGTAAACAGGGTAGCCATTACAGAAGGCGTAGACATGGCAGCCATTGCAGAAGGCGTGGGCATGGCAATCATTACAGAAGGCGTGGACATGACAACCACTTCAGAAGGTGTAGAAGTGGCAACCACTACAGAAGGCATAGACATGGCAGCCATTACAAAAGGCGTAGAAGTGGCAGCCATTACAGAAGGCGTAGACATGAAACCATTACAGAAGACATAGACATTTCAGCCATAACTGAAGGCGTAGACATGGCAGCCATTACTGAAGGCGTAGACATGGCAGCCATTACAGAAGGTGTAGACATGGCAGCCATTACAGAAGGCGTAAACATGAAAACCATTACAGAAAGCGTAGACATGGCAGCCATTACAGAAGGCGTAAAAGTGGCAACCATTACAGAAGGTGTAGACATTAAATTAAATTAATGTCGATACACTGGTTTCAACCTTAACTCGGCGAGGCCGCAATTCAAGTGATCGCCCGGCCACGTTGAGGATGGAGAAACAAGGATATTTATTTGAAAACCCCACAAAGGATCAACGGGTTCGAACCAGGGACGCAAGCATGACTGGTGAGGCAGTCAAGCGCTCGGCCAATGCGCCACGTCCAGATCTTTCCAGTTATATTATTTGGGTATCACCACTTGAAGCAACTGGTTTAATAATTAGCTCATTTACGAACGAGAAATTGTTTATGGATCAACACGTGATGTAAATGATAATTAGCTCGTCCACAGAAAAAGATATTGTTTGTATCACAAAGTGGTATATCTTCATGGTATATTATTCTATGGATGATTTTGACACCCCAATGATTGGTGCCACATTTTTTTTTATTATGTGACAAACTGGGGATGGTCCCTTTGTTTTTACAGTGCTGCATTTTTTTATAGATACTATATCTTTATGAAGATATGTTATTATTTGACACATAATTTTTTTTTTGTATTTGTGTCACAATCTTATTCTGAGACTTACTCAGAATGCAATATCTGTGCCTTTTTATATCGGACCAGAGAACTTCATACTAACTTTTCTAAATCCCTTGATTCCTCGATACAGGAATCTACGAATATCAGGTCATTGGACAACATGTTTAAAAATTAAGAAAAAACACACAAATTCAGACGTGAAATTAACAATTTATCAAAAGACTGTGAGTCTTTTTGTTGCTTCACACAAAGCAATTGCAGGCCAGCACTGTCATTCATTCATTCATAGTATGTAAAGCAGTGAATGGAGCGTTCAAAAGGGGAAGTATGAAGAAATTGCTAATTCTTCCCAAAAGTAAAAAGGAACTAGACACACTTCTACGAGCAATACATTTTAACTCTGTAAATGATTATGAAATCAAAATGTATGGAGCACTTTTCTACTGGCATTTCATGCTTGTTTACGAACTGGGGAAGTTGTTATTTAAGCAAAATATCGCTTACGCTACAACTCGACCAAGTATATCGCGAGAACGATAAGATATGCATATGGCACTGCTTTTTGGTCTTTTTTGCTTTTACTTGTCGCCGATACAGGCACTCGCCTTCGGCTCGGCCTGTATCTGGCGACGGCGTACCGATCTCAGCCTGTATCGACCAAAAAGCAGTACCATATGCATTTTATCGTACGACCACCCACATGTTTAACTGATAATTAATATATTTAGACTGCAATGCGTCAGTATAACGTAAATAATTCGCAACCGGAAAACGAATTGTTTACAGGCTTTGGTCGATACAGGAAGTTATCAGTACAAGTCTCATGGTCGATAACACCTGTGGGAGTACGATAATTTCATCATCACATTCAAATCATATAAACTCAGTTGCGGCAACAGAACATGCACATAAATATGTAAAGCTAAAAATAAAAGTGAATGCCATGTTCGTGGTTTAGACAAGCTCCTACAAATTCGGGGTAAAAAACCTGGATCTCGAAGGATTAGTATAGATAGTAACAGGTATAACACGCATTAATTCAGGATTGGAAGAGCAACACAGCTTGCACAAGACAACCAGATCGCATCATCAAACAAACAGAGCAACCACAGCAATACATCATATGAGAAGTATATACGACCGAGGCAATTTCCACTTCCACAATAGTTATCTCGAAGCGAAGGTTCCGCCCATTTTTTTATTTTTCCTTCAAGGACTACCAGCACTGCTTTAGTACCAGTGCTTATGGCGCTCTTTCAAAGTCAGCCATTTGGTAACCTGCAAAGTGGGTAATGGTTTCTAAGGCGGGATTTTGTTGTGGATCTGTGGTTTGCGAGATCTTGTTTCGGAGTGCATAACTCTCTTACATTTTACAATATATAGTTAACACATTTTCATACTTCTAATTTCTATCACTATATTGTCATGTGACAAACGGTTAAAAAGTTGTTTTTTGTGTAAATTAGTGGTACTGTGATTTCTTTTAGTAGTACATACAATTATTTCACTTAAGACATTATTGTTAGTCAATGATTTGACGGCACTATCATTATCGCATAAACACTAGTCAAAGCTAATTATAACAATAGTTGAAGCTGTATTCAACTTAATGATTGATCAAATGTATTTACCTACCGCTGGTTGTTGATATTTTTCTACAAAATCTGTACATTTAGATTGATCCAAATGACACTCACCCACTTCGTCTAGTCTTTTTCTAAATCCAGCCAACACATTCTCTGCATCTGTCAATACACATGACGATATTAAACAGGTACACTTTTCGGAGGGTTTCCTTTCTATATCTTCAACTATTTTTTTTGTCAACTGCTATATCACATAATGTAAAAGTCACTTTAAATCTGTCACTTTTGCAATTCATGTCTTCGCTAATTGCTCACGCAATTATTATCCGATTGTCATGAAATTTGACAAGCATTATTTTTCAGTCTTACGGCAACTACCCTAAAAATGTCAAGAACAAATATTGTTTAGTTTAAAAGTTAGACCATTTGACATGTAATAAATTTTAAATTATGACGCTCCTCTATAACCCATTGATTTCATTCAGCTTTAATCTCGAAATTACACTACATGTCAAATGGTCTAAGTTTTGAGACAGTCACCCTATTTCACGAAATTTTCGGGGTAAGCACCGGAATACTTGCATGGAAATTGAATGAGAATTGACTGAGAAATCAGCGAAAAGCACCCACCGCTAATGGAACTTGACTGCAACTATACATACCTGAGGGATTCTATAATTTTAGGCACCAGTGATGATATTTTCCTTTATATGTGAGATTGCCTGAATATTGTCAAAAATTTAAACACATATCAACTTAGCTTTGTTTATTGACATGGCGTTGTCAGCAGAGCTTAATTTTAATTTTAAATGCTTATTTTTATGAATTTAAATTTTTCTTACCGTTATGGAGAGACTAATTTACCGTTATGGTGAGACCAATTTATGTTACGAAGTAATCTTCAAACTTAAATTTCTCAGTGACCCCTCTACAAAAGTATACCATATTTAACAAGTAGTTGAACATGGCTATTATAATGTTGATCACTTAATTTAGAAAGAATCACTTTATGACAATAACCCTTAAATAATGAAATAAGAATTACTCTCCGTTACGATTATTGTCGTTATGGAGAGTAATAATAACGAACATTGTCTCTCCATAACGACAATTATTTCTGTTATGGAGTGACAATAAACAAATACTAAATATCGATGCTAACACAATTTAAAAGACAAAAAAAAAGTTACTATTTCAACAAGTGTCACTTGTTGGTTAAAATACCAAATTCATAAAGGTTTATAGCTATTTTTAAATGAGTAAAAGGGTAATTTGTGACTACTTTTTCTCTCCATAACGTTTTTATTTTTGTTATGGAGAGACAGAAAATACGCGTTATGGAGAGACGTTTTTTTTACTAAATTGCGCATAGCATCTATGTATTATGCTATACTATGATTATTTTTGTTTTTCTCAAATGAGGTTGTAGTAGGCTTGGAGGTTGTAGGGTGCTGAAAAATTTAATTGTAGTATTTATGTGTAAAAAATCGCGTTATGGAGAGACGTTGAATTAAAATACGCACCCAAAGACTTGCACAAATCCTACATTATTTCTGAACAAAAACACATTTATTATACTTTTTTTTCACGATTCACTGCATGAAGGTCTCGCGCAACTCTTTGGCACCAGACAAGTGATATTTTGTTCAGAAAAAGTATAGAAATTACCTGAAAACTATAAGCGTTACGGAGAGTCGCTGCAACGTGGGACAGACATAAATTGCATAAAAAGTGGTAAAATAATAAAATTATTTTAAAAAACTTGTATATAGTCTTATAGATAGTGTTGTGCACTAACATTATATCAGAAACAAATATAATATATAATACAGGAAGTCTAGAATATGTGAATATGTTTATGTGGGATTTAGAATGTGGGACAAGGCTTTTTGGCTAAAATTAGCTAAATTTACATAATATTTCTTTCAAAAAGCACATTTATGATAGAATTTTTTGAGTTGTAATATTGCTATATTGTAAAATAAAGGTCATTCATTGCATTTATGTAATCAAAATAAATCAAAATATTCAATAATAAATATTACAAGGTGCGGACAGTGCTGGGGCTTAAAATTATAGAATCCCTCACCTACTTCACCAACGCGTGCTTTAACTGCTGATATTAACCCACGATGTAATTATGTAACATACATACCTACTTCACCAACTCGGGCTTTAATTGCAGATATTAACTCACGATGTAATTATGTAACATACATACCTACTTCACCAACTCGGGCTTTAATTGCTGATATCAACCCACGGTGTAATTATGTAACATACATACCTACTTCACCAACTCGGGCTTTAATTGCTGATATTAATCCACGATGTAATTATGTACAAATACATACCTACTTCACCAACTCGGGCTTTAATTGCTGATATTAATCCACGATGTAATTATGTAACATACATACCTACTTCACCAACTCGGGCTTTAATTGCAGATATTAACCCACGATGTAATTATGTACACATACATACCTACTTCACCAACTCGGGCTTTAATTGCAGATATTAACCCACGATGTAATTATGTACACATACATACCTACTTCACCAACTCGGGCTTTAATTGCAGATATTGACCCATGATGTAATCAGAGATATTATAATAACGAGATATGCCACCGAGTGCTACTTCCGTTACCGCAATGGGTGGGAGCGCCACCTGGCCGCCTAGGAGTAATATTACTGTGAAGCACCTGTCAAGTCGACGCTAACAATGACTGTAAACACATCGAGTTTTGTGTGCGCGCTGGTTGATCCAACAATACGGAAAATGTTCCAGATTTGAGTTCATTTATCTTTTGTAGTTTCGTAGAAAGGTAAGTGATACATAATTATTGTATTTTATCAAAATAATACACAGAAAACGATTTAAACATCCACCC
The DNA here is from genome assembly GCA_964017125.1 of Flabesymbios commensalis. Lineage (NCBI taxonomy): Eukaryota > Metazoa > Annelida > Polychaeta > Terebellida > Flabelligeridae > Flabesymbios > Flabesymbios commensalis. The sequence continues at coordinate 106,138,027 of OZ024903.1, forward strand.
TACCGATGCCATCAATGTGGGCGATAATGTACAGAAATGGCGATCGGTATTTTGGCCTGTGTGAATAAAATACATTTTTTTTGAGAAAAAGTAAAGTTTATTAAAATAAAATCCACCAAATTATATTTGTAGGATATGTCTGTACATATTTGTTGGTAGAATATATGTAGTCTACATCGTCACGATTAATTTAAGCGACATAACTGATGAGTGACGTGGTCGCCTGTCAGTGACAGTGTCACAGTATCAGTGTACTGTTAGCCTACCAGTAACCAGTGGTTACTGTGTGTGTCAGATGGTCACTTACGGTACCTACTCCATGGCACTGCTGATTCAGTGAAGCGTGCAGTGCCAGACAGGCCCCTCGTCTAGCTCAGTGAGTAGCAAAGCAAGACGTTGGCCGGACCACTTTTCAGTAAAAAAACACATTTTTTCAAAATTTTCCAGGGGGAGCATGCCCTCTGACCCCCTAGAACAGGCCTGTATCACAGCCGGACCACTTCAACTTTGCTTCCGTTACTTAATTACTAGTCTAGGCCTAGAAGTCATTAGTCTACCATTGATAATAGGTCTCGAAATTGGCCAGTTCAGTTGTCTGTGAACATTGTCTGTTAAATAGGCTAGTGATTCTAGTCTAGGCCTAGCTAGTCTAGGCCTAGCCTACTTCCCATTCACTGATTCATGCCCAGGATCATCAGACTTTTGAAAAGGGTGTTTTTGGGCACATATTATTTCACATAAACATACCGGGGTACGGTACTTACATTGTGAAAAGTCCGAGGATGGTTCATAACTTAAAAATTATAAAATTTATAATGACAAAAAGTAGGCTATATTTCTAGCGAAAGTAAGGGTGGTTCAATTGAAAATCCCCCACCCCTCCCCGGTGACAATCCTGAAATTCACAATAATATCGTGGGCGAAAGGCTTGGAAGATTTTCTGAAAAGATATTCTGGCTTTCGATTTGACCAAAAAAATTGACCTCATCCTATCATGCAATTTAAATAGCAAATATAATTTATAAATATCATAAATAGTCTATTATTTTGACTTGATTTGGATGAGGTACCTATATCCCTAACCCCAAAATGACATAAATTGAAGGTTTATGGTGTGACTGTGTTGGTCATAAAGTTGGAAAATTTAGAGACTAGACTATGATTACAAGATAGGGCCTGCACAGTGAAAACGACACAATCAGGCTAAAATCTAAAAAAAACAGTATTTTAATTTACGCATTTTAATATGGTTATATAAAGTGGACATGTCCATAGACTAGAATTGTGTAAGTTTTTTAATTTGTGTGTGGTCTAGCGCATTTACCAGTTAAGCGAGATATTAAGACAAAATTCCTGATTTCTTATTTCAGACATGCAAAAAACACACACAATTTTTTTTTAAATAGTTCTAGTCTTTGGTATGTAAACAGGATAAACATGGTAAAGCAAGATATAAAGACAAAACTCCAGATTTCCTATTTCGGATGTGCATGTCCAAAATACGAAATACACAAATTTTGTCTTTAGATCTGCTCAGCTGGTAAATGCGCAACACAAAAATTTTAAAAGTTAGGCATTTCTAGTCTATGGACATGTTTACATCATATGTTCATATCAGGAAGCCAAAATAAAAATACTGATTTTTAATGATCATCTGATCTACCCAATAATTAGGATATCTATTATGTGAGGTAGGCTAGTTCCTGGCATTGGCTCGTAAAATTGAAATAATAATAATAAGTCTTGTCGGACATTCAATAATAATGCAATGCAATAATTAGAAAAGTTAAGATTTACCTTCGCTATTATTTTAATGGAAATTAGAGAAATGTAACATGTAGGGCCTACTTGACATTCTAGATAGAAATATTTGACAACCCCCCCCCCCCAGTTTGGGAGATGCCTATTTTTCATAGATAATATTATTTTTCTTTCATTTCATTTGAAGCTGGATATTGTGTTAGCAATTCCAGCTTCAAATGAATTGAAAATACTCACAAACAATTCAGCAGCACCAGGGTTAAATCTGGTGCCACTTTTGGCTGAGAAAATAAATTGGCACAACCTGTTTGTGCATGACAATTGTCCATTTATCATTTTTCATGAAAAGGTAATCATGACAATGCTTGAAGTAAAATATAAAATATTGTACGACATGATTGCTACTTAAATGGCTTTGTATAATTTGGAGGAATAAAAGTGCACAAATATCACCCAATAAATTATTTATGCATTTGTTAACGCTGACTTTATATTCTTGAGAAACAAATCTGGTTTCAAATGGTGTGTGTAAAAATAAACTTAGCCCTTCATAATTTCCCCAGGAAATAAAATGGTCATTCCCTTATGATTATATACATGTATGTACTATTACACTGTCATAAATATTTTTTTATTACTGTATGTACATAAAAAAAATTGTATTGGTTTTGTATTTATATCAATTTCTTTGTAGGAAGAAAAGAAATTGTGGACATCTGTGCATCCATCAGTGCAATGCATATGGTTTCCAGGAAGATGATGACAAATTTCTCCCACAAGCTCATTGATAAGGATCATTTTGAGGAATGACCTAGTGGTATGACTGTGGTATCACAAATGCATCATTTACCTGAAATTATATAATCCACTTCAATTTGGATAACCTGACATATTATATCAAGAATATACAACTACATTCTTGATTATATTTAATAATTATACATAAGACACTTTATATTTGCTTAAACAAGTTAAAGTATTCTGTGAAATGAGATATTTCTTGCTGACTTTAGAATGTTGTGTTGCTTGTCAATTTTCATGTTGAGATTGTCAAGGTTGAATTAGATTTAAAGAAAATATTTGATAACATAAAATAGTGCTACAATAAAATGTTTCATGGCACAAATTGATAGTCTATTTTACTCAAGTGAATCTTGAGTGCCCATTGTCAATAAAAAGTTTAAAATTTAGACTTTTTCTCATTTTTATAGTAGTTATCATGGTTATGGTGTATTTTATGCCTCCGCCAGCCTGCGGCCGGAGGCATCCTGCGGCCAGAGGCATTATGTAGTCATGTTGTCCGTCTGTCTGTCCGGCTGACTGTCTGTCTGTGCGTCCGGATTATTTTTTTTGAATGGGATGGTAAGACAGGAAGGGGGGATGATCCATGTCAATTAAAAAAATTCAGGCAGGGTGGGCACATGGAGGGTTTTAACAAATATTTATTTTAAGTGTCTTTTTTTCATTTATTGCAGTAGCCTCTGTGGATTACATTTATTTACGGGCGGGGAGGGTCAGACTGAGGGGTTGGGGGGTCAAGTCCAATTTCATTTTCTTGCCATGGGGGGCTGCGGGAGTGGGGGGTTCAAAACAAATTTGAACAAAAAATAGGGGGGGTCAAGGCAATTTTTTTTTTTTTTATAACCTCAGCCCGGATTACTTTTTTTCAAATGTGAGGATAAGGCAGGAAGGGGGGGGGGGGTAATACAGGCCAGTTAAAAAAATTCAGGCAGGGTGGGCACATGGGGGTTTTAACAAATATTTATTTTTAGGTTTTTTTTCCATTTGACGTAGTAGCCTCTGTGGACGTTTATTTACCGGCGGGGAAGGACAAGGCCAATTTGATTTTTTTGCCAGGGGGGGGCTGTGAGTGGTTCAAAACAAATTTGAACAAAAAAGTAGGGGGTGAAGGCAAATTATTATTTTTTTCTGTAACTTCTGTCTGGATTACTTTTTTATCAAATGAGAGAGTAAGGCAGGAAGGGGGGGGTTGATCCAGGCCAATTAAATCTTTTTGTTTAGGGGTGTTGTGCACTCAAGTTTCAGGTGTTTGGTCGCGATGCGCAAGAGGGATATCAACACTTTTTCATGTGCAGTTATATATAGCCCCGGGCCTGAAACAGGCTTCGGAGAGGACGACACGGCTACAGTAGGCCCTATATATCTTCACGTAACTAAATTTGGGAAAAAAGTCAAAATATTGAAAAAATAGAAAAACAAATAGCACATGCGCCCCTAATATTTTTTTTTACGGGCACATGCATCCGTAGGGCCTATATATATTGGTTATTTAAATTGAACCCTGTGAACCACCTTGTCGGATGTCAGTAGACCCTAATTCATTTTAGAATTATGGACTCATTATAACCTATTAGAAAAAATATAGACTAGTCTACCTGTAGATGTGTCAAAATTGGTCTCAAGTTGAATTAGGCCTAGGTCTAGTCTATATCTTGAAGTACTGAAAAATTATGAGCATGAAATACACATCAAAAATTTGCAAAACTAGGTCTATAGGCCACTTAGTCTACATTAAAAAAATATTTGGCAATAGAAGGGGTGCCCAATGCCCATACTTGCCTCGTGGCCCAACTTCCCTCCCTCTCCCGTAGGGCCTATAGGCCTAAAGTCCCCCGCTACAGTCACGTTAGCTGTTGTCACTGTCACTCCCTGTTGACAATTGACAATTCCATGAAATCGGAAGATCCAATTACTAGAATTAGCCTCAAATTTAGTGGCAATATTTTTTTATTATAAAGTATTAGACTAACTGTTAGATTATATTATCCATATTATTGATTTTTCCGACTGTCACTTGCCTGTTTGCCAGCGTACAACTTCTAGCTGTCTGTCACTGTTACCGCCGGTTCGCTCAAATGTGCTGTCACTCCTCACTCGATCCATCGGTTGACAAACAATCGGCGGCAATCGGCGAGTCGGTTAATTGTACAGTTTTGCTATTTTACTTCATAAAATACGACGTTATAAGTATAATTTTCAATGTGAATTTGTTTATTAAACATTTATTTCAATAAAATGAGGTGATAGTAATGTTGTCATCCATTGTAATGTTTATTTTGGCCTGTTTTCTGAACCGGTACCGACACGGCTTCTCTATAACATGTAGTTTTTTTAGGCTGTGTTTGGGAAATGTACTCCTCCAAACCGGCATATGGCTCGCCCATGTAGTAACACTTCCGGTTTAGTACTTTCAAGTATACAGCCAATGAGAGTGGCATATCTCGTTATTATAATATCTCTGATGTAATTATGTACACATACATATACCTACTTCACCAACTCGGGCTTTAATTGCAGATATTAACCCACGATGTAATTATGTACACATACATACCTACTTCACCAACTCGGTCTTTAATTGCAGATATTAACTCACGATGTAATTATGTACACATACATACCTACTTCACCAACTCGTGATTTAATTGCAGATATCAACCAACGATGTAAGTCGTCTATAATTTCCTGAAAAATAAACCATTATTTTTCAACATGACATGACATGAATGGGGGCTTAGGCCACTTTTGTTCACATATAGCCTAAACTGGACGAGAATAAACAACTGAGGATGGTGAGCTGAAAGAGAGGACTCTGCCCTCCAGCCACAGCTTTCGAAATTCGAGCCCTGTACTGGTGGCCTGAGGCCGAGCACGCTACCTCTCAGTCACTAAGATTTTCCACAATATTGAATCATAACGAGTGAGCGGGGAAAAAATCATTTTGTTTCTTTGAAACTTGAATGCTAGAGTAGGGTTCAAACCCGCGATCTACCCTGAAAATTTCGTAAAATTATATATCGTATTTCAAAAGTAAGACCATTTGACATGTAATAAATTTAAATTACGACGTCCCTCTATAAACCCATTAAACTAATTCTAGAATTTTATTACATGTCAAATGGTCTAACTTTTGAAATATTAAATATAATTTTGCGAATTTTTTACCGCTGTTAGGATTTGAGTAGAAAATGGCCTTTGCAAAATTCGACGGTTAATTTGACGGCGAGTATAGTGGTCTACAATCTATTGGTGACCCTGAAAAAAACCTCTGTGCGCCACTTCTAATACGTTTTTTTTGTCACGTTAAGAAAATATAACAATTCAAAATTCAGCTGAAGCAGTTATAATAAGTATAAACGGTCGCCATTTTGTGTGCATTTGTGTACTATTTTACTAACATCCAGTCTGGAAACGCAGTAGGCCCTACAAGACAGGCAACCCGTCTAGATGAGATGCAGCTGTTATTTAGCTTTAGTACTCAATATACTTTAACAATGTAGGCCTAATAACTATACATAGGCCCCTAGCCTTCAGAATTATAAAGCTAGAGGCTGTTAACCCTTTCAGTGTGGTCTTTATACGTCTGACGTCTGACATCAGACGTATAAAGACCACACTGGTCTGTAGACGTCTGACGTCTGTAGACGTCAGATTCTGACGTATAAAGACCACACTGAAATAATTGAAATATTTATAAAGGCCGTACACCCATAACATAGGTATTCAAATTAATCGGAGAGAGCCAACTAAGACATGATAGATAATTAGATATTTATTGACGACGGTAAGTCTATGCAGACTTATGCGTCACTAAAATGAACATATGTACACGACTGTATACAACAGGATTAGTTCGGTAAAATATGCATGCTAAGTTTTACTGTAAATAGCCTAAATTGATGAAATTAACGTAAAATTTTATTGCTGGAACGACCATGGTGTTTCGGTCAGAATTATGTGTGGAAAATCAATCTCAGTAAATATAAAATAAGCTGGGCAATCTAACAATAAACTGGGCAAGTGTTTCAGAGCGAGATTAATAATAATGAAGTTCTAAAGCATTCACCAGATGTCGCTCGCACCAGTGTGCACCTTGGAGCTAGCGGCATCTGGTGAGTAATTAATCACTCACATGGCACATAGCCATTACACTCCTCACCAAGGGCTTACAAGTCCATAAAAAACTACAGGAAGGTACAAAACCTTACATATCAGATTTAAAGAAATATTCGATAGATCTGGTTAATAAACTGCGTAAGGTGAAGACGTTAATCATTAAAAAATCTTAGAAATGATTACGTATAAGAATTAGTTCTAACAACTAATTAAGACAAGTCTATAATTAAAATATATTTAAGTACTTAGAAAGTTACTTAAAATCAATTTGCAAAATGACAGTAATATGAATAGGCATGCCTAGAAAGCGAGCGGAAATTATTATGAACTAAAGTAGGGGCTCATGTAATGACATATGCTATAAGTATAAGGCAAGGTAACGTGAGGATAACGTGTAGGCTAGACTACCTAACAAATGGCGGGCCCTGTCGCAAGGTGTTGAGCGATCCATATATTGTCGGAAGGCCCAGGCAGTCCACTTACGTGCTAGCTTAGGTCTAAACCAACTGGGTCTAAACCAAACAAACTTTCAAAGAAACAATTATATGGACCTGCAACGCTGACTGAGTTAGATCACGCTACTATTTACATATGTAGCGTTATCTACATCGTCATTGTTTAAAAAGAACAAAAAATCTTTCAAAATCTTTTGAAAATACGATTGCCGAAATATAGACTGATCTGCCAATACCCACAATTGGATGAGTCGTAGGGGGAAATGTTCATGCGGCTATAGTGATACACATCAACTGTCCTACCCACTCGCTAGGTGGTACCACAATCAGACTGAGCGATAAAACGGGAAAAGTACGATGGGAATATCTGTCTCAGTATGATGCCAGTGAGGTTGAACTTTGACTTCTGAACAGAAAATAAACAAACAAGATGTCAGCGCCCATGAACATGATCAGAGGCATGTTGGACCACGAAATATCAGTCCCGACACTGTGCCTGTGAATGTTAAAAATCAAATCTAATTTTGCTAGTCACTGACCACACGCATTGCTGTAAGAGCTCGCTCCCGCGAGCTTGGGCCCTTCGGGCCCCAGCTCGCGCGTCCGCTCGCTACTAATCAAACATAGTAAAAAGACTACTAACTCAAACATGCAATTCTTTCTTGAAAAAATTACAGGTATATGATGTATATGACAATGTTTAAAGTTAAAAAACTAACTACATTGCTTCTTACTAGAAATTGGCTTATACTTCAAACAGTTTGAATGTAAAATTGCAGGTATACAATGTTCCGTTACAACATTTCAATAGCGTTTCCAGACCTGTACAAAAATACCAATTTGTGTACAGGTCTGTCAAGTTCAGACGTAGGTGTCTTTATGGTGACCTTACGCACTAGGCCATCTTCACTAGGGTGAGTGTTTATGACAATAGCCCGGGGCCATTGACAGCGAGATAGATCATCAGACACCATTAGCACAATTTGTTTCTAATTTTCATTGATATAACGTCATTCACCAGGTGTCGCTTGTGACGGTCTAGGTGGCTGTGGTGGGCTCTATGCCATGCTCTCTGCGTGTCTCATGAATGATCCCTGGTGCAGTGGTTAAAGCTGCCTGCTTGGAAAGTCGGAGATCGCGGGCTCGAACCTCACTCTAGCATGCCCGGCCTCGGTCCACCAGGGTTCGGATTTCAAATACTGTGTCTGGAGGGCAGTGCAATTTCATTCATCTCACCATCCTCAGGTGGTTCTCCTGGCCAATTTTAGCCCATATGTGCACAAAGGTGACGTGGAACCACATTTATTTCATTTCATTCGTCTCATGATTTACGGGATGGGGGAAATATTAAATAATAATAATATCCTGCATTCTCGCCGTTTTGCGAAATGAATCAAGCTAATTAGATGAAATGAATCGGGCTTCAGGCCACCTTTGTGCACATATAGGCTAAACTGGGCCAAGAAAACCTCCTGAGGATGGTGAGATGATTGAGATGATACTGTCCTCCAGACACAGGATTCGAAATTCGAGCCCTGGCGGTCTGAGGCCGAGCACGCTACCTCTCGGTCACGGAGGCTCCCCACAATACTGACTTTCACACGTGGATGGGAAAGATTTTTTTTGTTTTTTTTTTCAAACCGCCGAGACCGGGAACCGAACTCTGGCGTGAAAGGCAGCTGTGCTAACCACCACGGGAAATTGGGATGTGTCTATGCAGTGACAAACACTGCCATGTCTATATTTCTACTGAGGGAAGGAAACTTTCAAGTCCTCGTCATTTTAAAATGAGAAATGGGATAAGTAGACTTTTGTTTTCTACCAAACAAATGCTACCATGGCATACCTAGTTCTTGTGGCAAATTATTGATGAATTTTCAAACGGAAATCTCATAATTTACGTGCATTAATAATCATTTTACGAGCTCGATTCTGACAGAAGCACTATTTCCAACAAAATGAGACATGTCGTGAATAATACACTGCAGTATTCAGCCAACTATTATATTGAGAAGTTACTGCCTTTTGGATTTACACGATAGAATAGTGGCGCTTAATAGCCCCCATGTTTAGCGTGCGGGCGTGAACAATAGGCCTAGTATGTTGAGATTGCTGCTTCCACGATTTCAGTGGGTTACCGACCTTGTATAGCAAACCAATGAGTTCATTATGCTGACCTTATCCCATCCAGCTGTGCTAACCACTACCCTAGGGCCCCCGCCCAAGCTAATTAGAAATCCTACTGTGCCTGAAACCGGAATAGATTTCAAATCACTCCCATTATAATGATTTATGATGATTTCAAATTGCGCAAAAAACCTTTCGTCTATTGGTCTCTATGAATATATTTCAGCTGATCTTTGGCCAAAATACATAAATTCAGAAACGTTACGCGCAGCATATTCTCAGATGTGCCCTTTGGTCCTTCCTTCATTAACAACACCTTAAGTTGCTGAAAACTCGAAACCTTTCTGGCACTATATAAAATCACATTGTCAACATATGTATGGTGTCTTTCCTCCAATGACAACTGCATCCAAAACACAGACGCAAGGCCGAAATCTGTAACCAGCATCCTCAGTATTTACTGATGGTGACACCACTGACATGCCTAAATTAGAAGTACCACCAACAACTGATTTGGATAAAAACAATTTATAGAATCTGGCATAACCAAATTATTGAGTGAACTAAAATGCCGATAAATAATCTGGACTTGATCTGTTTTAATTTAGGATGTCAAAATTCAGACTAATCTTATTGTTTTAGATTTTAGTAAGGCTTTCGATGTAGTTTCACAACAGTGTTTATTCAACAAACTTGATCATTACGGAGATCTGCACTAATTTAGATTAAAAATGTGCTCACAACTCGGACTTAAAAAAACTAGTAGTCGGGGACTTTTATGTATGTATGTATGTATGTATGTATGTATGTATGTATGTATGTATGTATGTATGTATGTATGTATGTATGTATGTATGTATGAGACCAAGGACGCTATTTACATCTGCCCCTATGACTGTTCATATTTACAAATGCTATTTTAATAATTATTATTGACTGTTATTCTTCATATATATAAATATTTTATCGGACAGAAAGTCAGTAGTCTGTATCAGAGAGAAAGCCAGTAGTCTGTATCAAAGAATGCCAGTAGTCTGTATCAGAGAGACTCCAGTAGTCTGTATCAGAGAATGCCAGTAGTCTGTATCAGAGAGACAGCCAGTAGTCTGTATCAGAGAGAAAGCCAGTAGTCTGTATCAGAGCAAGCCAGTAGTCTGTATCAGAAAGAAAGCCAGTAGTGTGTATCGGAGAGACAGACAGTAGTCTGTATCAGAGCCAGCCAGTAGTCTGTATCAGAAAGAAAGCCAGTAGTATGTATCAGAAGGAAAGCCAGTAGTCTGTATCAAAGAGAAAGCTAGTAGTGTGTATCAGAGAATGCCAGTAGTCTTTATCAGAGAGACAGACAGTAGTCTGTATCAGAGCCAGCCAGTAGTCTGTATCAGAAAGAAAGCCAGTAGTATGTATCAAAGAGAAAGCTAGTAGTGTGTATCAGAGAAAGCCAGTAGTCTGTATCAGAGAGAAAGCCAGTAGTCTGTATCAGAGAGACAGCCGGTAGTCTGTATCAGAGAGAGCCAGTATTCTGTATTAGAGAAAGCCAGTAGTCTGTATCAGAGAGAAAGTCAGTAGTCTGTATCAGAGAGAAAGCCTAGTCTGTATCAGAGAGAAAGTCAGTAGTCTGTATCAGAGAAAGTCAGTAGTCTGTATCAGAGAGAAAGCCAGTAGTCTGTGTCAGAGAGAAAGTCAGTAGTCTGTATCAGAGAAAGCCAGTAGTCTGTATCAGAAAGAAAGCCAGTAGTCTGTATCAGAGAGAGCCAGTGGTCTGTATCAGAGAAAGTCAGTAGTCCGTATCAGAGAGAAAGCCAGTAGTTTGTATCAGAGAAAGTCAATAGTCTGTATCAGAGAGAAAACCAGGAGTCTGTATCAGAGAAAGCCATAAGTCTGTATCAGAGAAAGCCAGTAGTCTGTATCAGTGAAAGTCAGTAGTCTGTATCAGAGAGAAAGCCAGTAGTCTGTATCAGAGAGAAAGCCAGTAGTCTGTATCAGAGAGAAAGCCAGTAGTGTGTATCGGAGATAAAATCAGTAGTCTGTATATAGTCGGAGATAAAATCAGTAGTCTGTATCGGAGAGAAAGCCAGTAGTCTGTATCAGAGAAAAAGCCATTAGTCTGTATGAGAGAGAAAGCGATTAGTGTGTATCGGAGAGAAAGCCGGTAGTCTGTTCCGGTCTGTTGTCCAGCATATCGGGTTGTAAAACCAAACCTCATGTTATGTTAACTACCACACTCTCCTACCTACCAAGTAAGCACAGCACGTGTTTACCAACTGCCCATCATCGAACTAACAACAAAAAATGAACAAATGCTGTCAAAGGCCAATATGTCAAAGCTGTATGATATGTCAAAGACTGATATATCAAAGCTGTCAAAGATCAATATAGCAACACTTTCAAAGACCGATATTAAAATTGACACTCGAAAGGTCAATATGAGGACACTGTTATGTGAAAAAACGCAAACGTAAACAATTAGAATAAAGGTAAAAAAATAAAAAAAGATCATTATGTCAAAGATCAGACTTAAAGATCAGTATGTCAAAGATGAGATTTTAACGGTCAATAAAACTGCAAATTATTTTGAAACAATGAACACATGATCAGAGATAGACTCTTTATTGACATTCTGATGGCTATGACCAGTGTTTGGAAATGCTAAACATTATCGTATTAGTTAATTTCAGATTGATTGCTACAAGATCAATGGCTGGAAATTGTCAACTTGATCTTAGTTCATTTTGGATTGAATCTTCTTGGTCGCCAGGCATTGCACTCACTTCCTCGTTACTGAAAATAAAACAACAGATATAAATACCTCATCTAATGACCATGTATATTCATTGTAATGTCACACATCTCACATATCAATAACAAATAACTCACTTAATGATCATGTATATTTATTGTATTGTCACACACCTCACATACCAATCACAAATAACTCATCTGGTGATCATGAATATTCACATGTGATTTCCAATATACCACATCAACATATCCAATGAACATTCATGATAATATAAAACACACCAAACACATGTAGTTCATATAATAAGAAGGGCTCGACAGTCGCCTGATTTATCAGGTCAACCGATTTGGGTTGGGACAAGTACACAATTACAAACAGTGCCCCCCTGGGCAAGTACCTCAATTTGCGCCATTTCGAATTTGAGCGACCATCTCTCACTTCCTGTGACACTGCTACTCATTATATGACACTGGTATAGTTCTCAAATAAATATGACAATAAAACATTCTTGCAGGCAAACCAAAACGATGTTGTATCACTTTGGATGAAAAATATAATTTCCATCCCTGCGTTCCTTGAACGGATGTGTGGTAGCCCAGTGGTTCCGAGAAACAGCATAGCTGATAGGCCGCAGAGCCACCCACGTGACCCCGTTTTGACAATTGAAGAAATTCATTCAATGAGTCAAGTCATTTTTTTGTGTAGGCATAAAATAATTACGGTGTAGTATGGCCATTGTACAAGTAGCTAAGCATGCATACACTCTGGAAAAGTGATAATTTTATGAAGATTTCTACCCGCACCCCACAAAGTGTCCTTGCTGGAAGCCCTGTCTGGTAGCCTAAATCAGTATGCTATGTCAAGGAGAAATAAAGATATTCGATAGATTCGTAGATCCGAATGTAGGCCTACGAGGGGCGAAGCGGCGAGTATATTCGGATCTACGAATATATCGTAATTGTGATCTTTCTTCGGCTTAAAATACACGAAAGAGGTACATGTGTTCCGAGATTAGTTATAGAAAAACCTGTTTGATGTTTTACCGCCTGCATCTGACTCATTAGTGGTCTACAATCTATTGGTGACCCTGAAAAAAACCTCTGCGCGCCACTTCTAATACGTTTTTCTTGTCACGTTAAAAAATATAACAATTCAAAATTCAGATGAAGCAGTTATAATAAGTATAAACAGCCGCCATTTTGTGTGCATTTGTGTACTATTTTACTAAAACATCCAGTCTGGAAACGCATTAGGCCCTACAAGGCAGGCAACCCGTCTAGATGAGATGCAGCTGTTATTTAGCTTTAGTACTCGATATACTTTAACAATGTAGGCCTGCTAACTATACATAGGCCCCTAGCCTTCAGAATTATAAAGCTAGGGGCTGTTAACCCTTTCAGTGTGGTCTTTATACGTGAGAATCTGACGTCTGTAGACGTCAGATTGACGTCAGAATCTGACGTCTGTAGACGTCAGATTCTGACGTATAAAGACCACACTGAAATAATTGAAATATTTATAATGGCCATACACCCATAACATAGGTATTCAAATAAATCGGGGAGAGCCGGCTAAGACATGATAGACAAGACTACATAAGTCCAGGAGCTCCCGCGACGAATTAGAATTTGATTTAAGCAATGTTGTATAGGGTTATTAATGTAGTCCTAGTCTAGGTCAAAAATCAAGACGCAAGACAACTAGGTCTAAGAAGCCCAGTCTAAGAGTAAGATAAGAACTAGACAGTCTGTCAGAGATTGCAAACCTCCATTGAAATTATTGATCCTAATCAGTATCCCAGTAATGGTCTACCTATCTGGCATGGTTTACCTGATATCAGGCCAATCGAATTAACTAATAGCTGATTTACGGTCATTTTGAATTCGATATATATTAGGTAAAAACGTAGGGTGCATCCTCCCCCAAAACCTCAAATTTTGCTTTATAGTAATGGATTAACATCTAACACAGTTTGCAAAATATTGGGCATGTGAAAGTAAATAATGGCCGATAGGGGGCCATTTTAAATTTGATCGAGTCAGAATTTTTCAAGATGCATCCTCAGCTGAAAACTCACATTTCATTCTATATTAATCGTCCAGCTATCTAGCACGGTTTACCAAATATCGGCCATGTGAAAGTGAATAATGGCCTAAAGGCGGCCATTTTGAATTTGATCAAGTCAAAATTTTTCAAGATGCATCCTCAGCTGAAATCTCACATTTCATTTTATAGTAATGGTCTAGCCATCTAGCACGGTTTACCAAATATCGCCCATGTGAAAGTGAATAATGGCCTAAAGGAGGCCATTTTGAATTTGAATTTTGCTTTATAGTAATGGATTAACATCTAACACAGTTTGCAAAATATTGGGCATGTGAAAGTAAATAATGGCCGATAGGGGGCCATTTTAAATTTGATCGAGTCAAAATTTTTCAAGATGCATCCTCTCATGAAATCTCACATTTTGTTTTATTGTAATGGTCTAGCCATCTAGTACGGTTACTAAAAACCGGCTATGTGAAAGTGAATAATGGCCGATAGGCGGCCATTTTGAATTTGATTGAGTCAATTTTTTCCAAGATGCATCCTCTCTTGTAATCTCACATTTTGTTTTATAGTAATGGTCCAGCTATCTAACACGGTTTACCAAATATCAGCAATGTGAAAGTAAATAGTGGCCGATAGGCGGCCATTTTGAATTCGATTGAGTCGAAAGTTTTTAAAAGGCATCCTCTCTCGAAACGTCACATTTTGTTTTATAGTAATGGTCTAGCTATCTAGCACGGTTTACCTGATATCAGGCCTATCGAGGTAAATAATGCTGATTGTCGGCCATTTTGAATTCGTAAGTTAAAAATTTTCAGGGTGCATCCTCCCCCGAAAACTCACACTTTGTTTTATAGTAATCAGGTAATGGTCTAGCCATCTAGCACGGTTTACCAAATATCAGCCATGTGAAAATGAATAATGGCCGAAAAGGCGGCCATTTTAAATTGGATCAAGTCAATTTTTTTCAAGATGCATCCTCATCTGAAATCTCACATTTCGTTTTACAGTAATGGTCTAGCCATCTAGCACGGTTGACCAAATAACGGCCATGTGAAAGTGAATAATGGCTGATAAGCGGCCATTTTGAATTTTATCGAGTCGAATTTTTTCAAGATGCATCCTCTCCTGAAATCACACATTTTGTTTTATAGTAATGGTCTAGCCATCTAGCACGGTTTACCAAATAACGGCCATGTGAAAGTGAATAATGGCCGATTGGCGGCCATTTTGAACTTTGACAAAATGATTTTTTTCAAAATACATCCTCTCCTGAAGCCTTACAATTTGTTTTATAGTAACGGTGTAGATATCTTGAGCGGTTTTCATGATATTCCACAATATCAGGCCTGTCGAGGTGAATAATGGCTGATAGGCGGCCATTTTGAATTTTATCAACTTCAAATTTTTCAGGATGCATCCTCTCCTGAAACCTTACAATTTATTTGATATTAATGGTGTAGCTATCTTGAGCGGTTTTCATGATATTCCGCAATATCAGGCCTGTCGAGGTGAATAATGGCCGATAGGCGGCCATTTTTAATTTTATCGACTTGAAATTTTTCAAGATGCATCCTCTCCAGACACCTCACAATTTGTTCTATAGTAATAGTGTAGCTATCTTGAGCGGTTTTCATGATATTCCGCAAAATCTTTCAGTCGGATTTACCGATGTTATAAATTAGGTCAAAGTGCTGGGTCAACTTCAAGGTCAAGGTCCAAAAACCTGAAAAGGCACAACTAGGGACCTTAGAGAACATGTATGTGCAATATGACTGTCATCGGCCCAGTACTTTTCGAGATCTGCTCCGGAAACGAAGTGCGCGTCAAAACGGCTAAATAGGTCATAGCTCTGAACCAGAAGTAGGTCAAAGTTCAAATACCCCAAAAGGCACAACTAGACCCCATAGGGGTGTTGTGTGTAAAATTTGAAGACAATCGGACAAGTACTTTCAGAGATATGCTCCGGAAACGAATTGTTTACGGACGGCCCAACGGCCCAACGGCCCAACGGCCCAACGGCCCAACGGCCCAACGCCGTCACATCATCATTTTCTCCTCTGCAACCTTGCGTATTGAATTCAGATTAAAAATATTTTAACCCGTTCATTAGCCACCTGGAAGTAACCCACATACCAAAAATTGTTATCCTAGCTTATTTTCTCACAAAGTTATAGGCAAAAGAAGAGGCCAAAAAAAAACGGAGGTAGAATCCATAGCTCCCTTCGCTCACCTACGGTGACGGCGGGAGCTAATAAATAGATATTTATTGACGACGGTAAGTCTATGCAGACTTATGCGTCACTAAAATGAACATATGTACAAGACTATATACAACAGGATTAGTTCGGTAAAATATGCATGCTAAGTTAACTTAAAATGTTAAAATCAAACGACATTACATACTAAAACAAGCACAGGTTAAATAAAATATGCATCAGAACTATTTAAAATAACCTACAGTTAAACAGCATTGGCATGATATTTTTAAGTTTCTCGCATAATGTAAGCTGATTTAAAATTGAAAACACCCTTTTGTCCCCACCATGATTTACGCAAAAATAATTCAGCGTCATAAGGGTTAAATCGCTGTCTTATGTTAAGAAATTAAAGGCTAATTTACAGAATTAAAATAAAAAAACTTCAAATGGTGTTTCAGCTGCAGTAGATGTCCCTACTTGTATCTGAACAAATTTCTGGAGCCCCCGAACCCCCAACTTCTTCTAGGAGCGCGCAGCGCGAGGGCTGACGCGAGATTATGCACTAGTTCTGGTGTAAACCTTTTAATGCCTCTCTCTTTTCACCTGGAGAGGTAGGTGATTGTACAAAGCATTGGCAAGTAAGTCCGGGAGACAAGGAACCAGGGCTGCTGAACCTTATAGAAACAGCCGTTTAAGCGACCAGCCACCAGAGGAAAGGGCAAGGACTGACCCTTTTGAGATGTGCTCTGATTTCTGTGTTTGAAACAGGGTGTTTGAAACTACCATCACTGAACCGTCATCTTTAGCCAGCCATCCGCGCCCGCCGTGCCATTACCCAAGCTAGCAATGTAATAATAAGGAGTTCATTGCTTAGGACCAGATCCGCCCCAAACTGTGAGGGGTAAACCCCTTTTGTACTCTCACCAGAGCATACACGCCTGGGATAACGCGCTACACATGTCGTGGGCAAATCGAGCAAGTGATAAATTGTAGGGGGGGGGGGGGGGGGTGTAGTGAGTGTCTTGCTCAGCTGAATATCAATGATTATGGAGTATAATTCAAGCACCAATCCATTCTGTTCTGACTGTGTTGCAACCACCTTTATGGTTAGATATTTCACCAACTTCAACATAAATGTGAGCGGTTCATCGGCATGGGGGGGGGGGCCAAATGAAAACAGACAATGAAAGTGAAGTGATGGTGCAAATCTTTAATACAGCTGAATGGTTACATCAAGTGATCAAGGTTTGAAAACACGCAGGTTTTCTTTCATTGTGAACCGTGGTTTGTCAACTTTATTTTGAATTTCTTGTGGTTCTTGAGTTACCTTGTAAATAGCCTAAATTGATGAAATTAACGTAAAAATTTATTGCTGGAACGACCATGTTATTTCGGTCAAAATTTCGTGTGGAAAATCAATCTCAGTAAATATAAAATAAGCTGGGCAATCTAACAATAAACTGGGCAAGTGTTTCAGAGCGAGATTAATAATAATGAAGTTCTAAAGCATTCACCAGATGTCGCTCGCACCAGTGTGCACCTTGGAGCTAGCGGCATCTGGTTAGTAATTAATCACTCACATGGCACATAGCCATTACACTCCTCACCAAGGCCTTACAAGTCCATAAAAAACTACAGGAAGGTACAAAACCTTACATATCAGATTTAAAGAAACATTCGATAGATCTGGTTAATAAACTGCGTAAGGTGAAGACGTTAATCATTAAAAAATCTTAGAAATGATTACGTATAAGAATTAGTTCTAACAACTAATTAAGACAAGTCTATAATTAAAATATATTTAAGTACTTAGAAAGTTACTTAAAATCAATTTGCAAAGTGACAGTACTAATCAAACATAGTAAAAAGACTACTAGCTCAAACATGCAATTCTTCCTTGAAAAAATTACAGGTATATGATGTATATGACAATGTTTAAAGTTAAAAAACTTACTACATTGCTTCTTACTAGAAATTGGCTTATACTTCAAACAGTTTGAATGTAAAATTGCAGGTATAAAAAGTTCTGTTACAACATTTCAATAGCGTTTCCAGACCTGTACAAAAATACCAATTTGTGTACAGGTCTGTCAAGTTCAGACGTAGGTGTCTTTATGGTGACCTTACGCACTAGGCCATCTTCACTAGGGTGAGTGTTTATGACAATAGCCCGGGGCCATTGACAGCGAGGTAGATCATCAGACACCATTAGCACAATTTGTTTCTAATTTTCATTGATATAACGTCATTCACCAGGTGTCGATTGTGACGGTCTTGGTGGCTGTGGTGGGCTCTATGCCATGCCCTCTGCGTGTCTCAGGATTGATCCCTGGTGCAGTGGTTAAAGCTGCCTGCTTGGAAAGTCGGAGATCGCGGGCTCGAACCTCACTCTAGCATGCCCGGCCTCGGTCCACCAGGGTTCGGATTTCAAATACTGTGTCTGGAGGGCAGTGCAATTTCATTCATCTCACCATCCTCAGGAGGTTCCCCTGGCCAATTTTAGCCCATATGTGCACAAAGGTGACGTGGAACCTCATTTATTTCATTTCATTCGTCTCATGATTTACGGGATGGGGGAAATATTAAATAATAATAATATCCTGCATTCTCGCCGTTTTGCGAAATGTTCCAAGCTAATTAGATGAAATGAATCGGGCTTTAGGCCACCTTTGTGCACATATAGGCTAAACTGGGCCAAGAAAACCTCCTGAGGATGTTGGGATGACACTGTCCTCCAGACACAGGATTCGAAATTCGAGCCCTGGCGGTCTGAGGCCGAGCACGCTATCTCTCGGTCACGGAGGCTCCCCACAATACTGACTTTCACACGTGGATGGGAAAGATTTTTTTTGTTTTTTTTTCAAACCGCCGAGACCGGGAACCGAACTCTGGCGTGAAAGGCAGCGGTGCTAACCACCACGGGAAATTGGGATGTGTCTATGCAGTGACAAACACTGCCATGTCTATATTTCTACTGAGGGAAGGAAACTTTCAAGTCCTCGTCATTTTAAAATGAGAAATGGGAGAAGTAGACTTTTGTTTTCTACCAAACAAATGCTACCATGGCATACCTAGTTCTTGTGGCAAATTATTGATGAATTTTCAAACGGAAATCTCATAATTTACGTGCATTAATAATTATTTTACGAGCTCGATTCTGACAGAAGCACTATTTCCAACAAAATGAGACATGTCGTGAATAATACACTGCAGTATTCAGCTTACTATTATATTGAGAAGTTACTGCCTTTTGGATTTACACGATAGAATAGTGGCGCTTAATAGCCCCCATGTTTAGCGTGCAGGCGTGAACAATAGGCCTAGTATGTTGAGATTGCTGCTTCCACGATTTCAGTGAGTTACCGACCTTGTATAGAAAACCAATGAGCATATTATGTTGACTCTATCCCATCCAGCTGTGCTAACCACTACCCTAGGGCCCCCGCCCAAGCTGATTAGAAACCCTACTGTGCCTGAAACCGGAATAGATTTCAAATCACTCCCATTTTAATGATTTATGATGATTTCAAATTGCGTAAAAAACCTTTCGTCTATTGGTCTCTATAAATATATTTCAGCTGATCTTTGGCCAAAATACATAAATTACAGAAACGTTACGCGCAGCATATTCTCAGATGTGCCCTTTGGTCCTTCCTTCATTAACGACACTTTAAGTAGCTGAAAACTCGAAACCTTTGTGGCACTATATAAAATCACATTGTCAACATATGTATGGTGTCTTTCCTCCAATGACCAACTGCATCCAAAACACAGACGCAAGGCCGAAATCTGTAACCAGCATCCTCAGTATTTACTGATGGTGACACCACTGACATGCCTAAATTATAGGGAACACCAACAACTGATATGGATAAAATAGAAATTACAGAATTTGGCATAACCAAATTATTGAGTGAACTAAAATGCCGATAAATAATCTGGACTTGATCTGTTTTAATTTAGGAGGTCAAAATTCAGACTAATCTTATTGTTTTAGATTTCAGTAAGGCTTTCGATGTAGTTTCACAACAGTGTTTATTCAACAAACTTGATCATCACGGAGATCTACACTAATTTAGATTAAAAATGTGCTCACAGCTCGGACTTAGTAGTCGGGGACTTTTATGTATGTCGTAATAATTTTTACTGAGACCAAGGACGCTATTTACATCTGCCTCTATGACTGTTCATATTTACAAATGCTATTTTAATAATTATTATTGACTGTTATTCTTCAAATATAAATATTTTATCGGAGAGAAAGTCAGTAGTCTGTATCAGAGAGAAAGCCAGTAGTCTGTATCAAAGAATGCCAGTAGTCTGTATCAGAGAGACTCCAGTAGTCTGTATCAGAGAATGCCAGTAGTCTGTATCAGAGAGACAGCCAGTAGTCTGTATCAGAGAGAAAGCCAGTAGTCTGTATCAGAGCAAGCCAGTAGTCTGTATCAGAAAGAAAGCTAGTAGTATGTATCAAAGAGAAAGCTAGTAGTGTGTATCAGAGAAAGCCAGTAGTTTGTATCAGAGAGAAGGCCAGTAGTCTGTATCAGAGAGAAAGTCAGTAGTCTGTATCAGAGGGACAGCCAGTAGTCTGTATCAGAGAGAAAGCCATTAGTCAGTATCAGAGAGAAAGCCAGTAGTCTGTATCAGAAAGACAGCCAGTAGTCTGTTTCAGAGAGAGCCAGTATTCTGTATTAGAGCAAGCCAGTAGTCTGTATCAGAGAAAGTCAGTAGTCTGTATCAGAGAGAAAGCCTAGTCTGTATCAGAGAGAAAGTCAGTAGTCTGTATCAGAGAGACAGTCAGTAGTCTGTATCAGAGGGACAGCCAGTAGTCTGTATCAGAGAGAAAGCCATTAGTCTGTATCAGAGAGACAGTCAGTAGTCTGTATCAGAGGGACAGCCAGTAGTCTGTATCAGAGAGAAAGCCATTAGTCTGTATCAGAGAGAAAGTCAGTAGTCTGTATCAGAGAGAAAGCCAGTAGTCTGTATCAGAGAGACAGCCAGTAGTCTGTATCAGAGAGAGCCAGTATTCTGTATTAGAGAAAGCCAGTAGTCTGTATCAGAGAAAGTCAGTAGTCTGTATCAGAGAGAAAGCCTAGTCTGTATCAGAGAGAAAGTCAGTAGTCTGTATCAGAGAAAGTCAGTAGTCTGTATCAGAGAGAAAGCCAGTAGTCTGTATCAGAGAGAAAGTCAGTAGTCTGTATCAGAGAAAGCCAGTAGTCTGTATCAGAAAGAAAACCAGTAGTCTGTATCAGAGAGAGCCAGTAGTTTGTATCAGAGAGAGTCAGTAGTCTGTATCAGAGAGAAAGCCAGTAGTCTGTATCAGAGAAAGTCAGTAGTCTGTATCAGAGAGAAAACCAGGAGTCTGTATCAGAGAAAGCCAGTAGTCTGTATCAGAGAAAGCCAGTAGTCTGTATCAGTGAAAGTCAGTAGTCTGTATCAGAGAGAAAGCCAGTAGTCTGTATCAGAGAAAGTCAGTAGTCTGTATCAGAGAGAAAGCCAGTAGTCTGTATCAGAGAAAGCCAGTAGTCTGTATCAGAGAGAAAGCCAGTAGTGTGTATCGGAGATAAAATCAGTAGTCTGTATATAGTCGGAGATAAAATCAGTAGTCTGTATCGGAGGGAAAGCCAGTAGTCTGTATCAGAGAGAAGGCCATTAGTCTGTATGAGAGAGAAAGCCATCAGTGTGTATCGGAGAGAAAGCCGGTAGTCTGTTTCGGTCTGTTGTCCAGCATATCGGGTTGTAAAACCAAACCTCAAGTTATGTTAACTACCTCACTCTCCTACCTACCAAGTAAACACAGCACGTGTTTACCACCTGCCCAGCATCGAACTAACAACAACAAATGAACAAATGCTGTCAAAGGCCAATATGTCAAAGTTTTATGATATGTCAAAGACTGATATATCAAAGCTGTCAAAGATCAATATAGCAACACTTTCAAAGACCGATAATAAAATTGACACTTGAAAGGTCAATATAAAGATACTGTTATGTGAAAAAACGCAAACGTAAACAATTAGAATAAAGGTAAAAAAAATAAAAAAAGATCATTATGTCAAAGATCAGACTTAAAGATCAGTACGTCAAAGATGAGATTTTAACGGTCAATAAAACTGCGAATTATTTTAAAACATTGAACACAAGATCAGAAATAGACTCTTTATTGACATTCTGATGGCTGTGACCAGTGTTTGATAATGCTAAACATTATCGTATTAGTTAATTTCAGATTGATTGCTACAAGATCAATGGCTGGAAATTGTCAACTTGATCTTAGTTCATTTTGGATTGATGGTCGCCATGCATTGCACTCACTTCCTCGTTACTGAAAATAAAACAACAGATATAAATAACTCATCTAATGACCATGCATATTCATTGTAATGTCACACATCTCACATATCGATAACAAATAACTCACATCAACATATCCAATGAACATTCATGATGATATAAAACACACCAAACACATGTAGTTCATATAATAAGAAGGGCTCGACAGTCGTCTGATTTCTCAGGTCAACCGATTTGGGTTGGGACAAGTACACAATTACAAACAGTGCCCCCCTGGGCAAGTGCCTCAATTTGCGCCATTTCGAATTTGAGCGACCATCTCTCACTTCCTGTGACACTGCTACTCATTATATGACACTGGTATAGTTCTCAAATAAATATGACAATAAAACATTCTTGCAGGCAAACCAAAACGATGTTGTATCACTTTAGCTGAAAAATATAATTTCCATCCCTGCGTTCCTTGAACGGATGTGTGGTAGCCCAGTGGTTCCGAGAAACAGCATAGCTGATAGGCCGCAGAGCCACCCACGTGACCCCGTTTTGACAATTGACGAAATTCATTCAATGAGTCAAGTCATTTTATTGTGTAGGTATAAAATAATTACGGTGTAGTATGGCCATCGTACAAGTAGCTAAGCATGCATACACTCTGGAAAAGTGATAATTTTATGAAGATTTCTACCCGCACCCCCACAAAGTGTCCTTGCTGGAAGCCCTGTTTGGTAGCCTAAATCAGTATGTTATGTCAAAGAGAAATAAAGATATTCGATAGATTCGTAGATCCGAATGTAGGCCTACGAGGGGCGAAGCGGCGAGTATATTCGGATCTACGAATATATCGTAATTGTGTTCTTTCTTCGGCTTAAAATACACGAAAGAGGTACATGTATTCCAAGATTAGTTATAGGAAGTTTGATGTTTTACCGCCGGCATCTGAGTCATTAGTAGTCTACAATCTAGTGGTGACCCTGAAAAAACCCTCTGCGCGCCACTTCTAATACGTTTTTTTTTTGTCACGTTAAAAAAATATAACAATTCAAAATTCAGATGAAGCAGTTATAATAAGTATAAACGGCCGCCATTTTGTGTGCATTTGTGTACTATTTTACTAACATCCAGTCTGGAAACGCAGTAGGCCACACTAGGCAGGCAACCCGTCTAGATGAGATGCAGCTGTTATTTAGCTTTAGTACTCAATATACTTTAACAATGTAGGCCTACTAACTATACATAGGCCCCTAGCCTTCAGAATTATAAAGCTAGGCGCTGTTAACCCTTTCAGTGTGGTCTTTATACGTCAGAATCCCACGTCTGTAGACGTCAGATTCTGACTTATAAAGACCACACTGAAATAATTGAAATATTTATAAAGGCCGTACACCCATAACATAGGTATTCAAATTAATCGGGGATAGCCAACTAAGACATGATAGATACATAGATATTTATTGACGACGGTAAGTCTATGCACACTTATGCGTCACTAAAATGAACATATGTACAAGACTATATACAACAGGATTAGTTCGGTAAAATATGCATGCTAAGTTAACTTGAAATGTTAAAATCGAACGACATTACATACTAAAACAAGCACAGGTTAAATAAAATATGCATCAGAACTATTTAAAATAACCTACAGTTAAACAGCATTGGCATGATATTTTTAAGTTTCTCGCATAATGTAAGCTGATTTAAAATTGAAAACACCCTTTTGTCCCCACCATGATTTACGCAAAAATAATTCAGCGTCATAAGGGTTAAATCGCTGTCTTATGTTAAGAAATTAAAGGCTAATTTACAGAATTAAAATAAAAAAACTTCAAATGGTGTTTTAGCTGCAGAAGATGTCCCTAATTGTATCTGAACAAATTTCTGGGGCCCCCGAACCCCCAAATCCTTCTAGGAGCGCGCAGCGCGAGGGCTGACGCGAGATTATGCACTAGTTCTGGTGTAAACCTTTTAATGCCTCTCTCTTTTCACCTGGAGAGGTAGGTGATTGTACAAAGCATTGGCAAGTGAGTCCGGGAGACAAGGAACCAGGGCTGCTGAACCTTATAGAAACAGCCGTTTGAGCGACCAGCCACCAGAGAATAGGGCAAGGACTGACCCTTTTGAGATGTGCTCTGATTTCTGTGCAGTGTGTTTGAAACCACCATCACTGAACCGTCATCTTTAGCCAGCCATCCGCGCCCGCCGTGCCATCACCCAAGCTAGCAATGTAATAATAAGGAGTTAAGACCAGATCCGCCCCAAACTGTGAGGGGTAAACCCCTTTTGTACTCTCACCAGAGCATACACGCCTGGGATAACGCGCTACACATGTCGTGGGCAAATCGAGCAAGTGATAAATTGTAGGGGGGGGGGGGGGGTGTAGTGAGTGTCTTGCTCAGCTGAATATCAATGATTATGGAGTATAATTCGAGCACCAATCCATTCTGTTCTGACTGTGTTGCAACCACCTTTATGGTTAGATATTTCACTGACGTCAACGTAAATGTGAGCGGTTCATCGGCATGGGGGCCAAATGAAAACAGACAATCAAAGTGAAGTGATGGTGCAAATCTTTAATACAGCTGAATGGTTACATCAAGGTTTGAAAACACGCAGGTTTTCTTTCATCGTGAACCGTGGTTTGTCAACTTTATTTTGAATTTCTTGTGGTTCTTGAGTTACCTTGTAAATAGCCTAAATTAATGAAATTAACGTAAAACTTTATTGCTGGAAAGACCATGTTATTTCGGTCAAAATTTCGTGTGGAAAATCAATCTCAGTAAATATAAAATAAGCTGGGCAATCTGACAATAAACTGGGCAAGTGTTTCGGAGCAAGATTAATAATAATGAAGTTCTAAAGCATTCACCAGATGTCGCTCGCACCAGTGTGCACCCTGGAGCTAGCGGCATCTGGTGAGTAATTATTCACTCACATGGCACATAGCCATCACACATTCATATGGTGGTAAACACCAAGCCGGATTGAGAGACGTTTCCTGTGTCTAGAATTGACGGAGGTGTCAGCCTAATCCATTCCTGCACGTTATTTAATGGATACGCTGAGGGTTAGGTTCAGAGTAACTTTCAAAATTTTGGTTTAAAATTTAAATCAGTATGATTAGATTCAAAATTCATAATTTTTAAAAACATCGATTATTCACTCAAAGCAATATGATTTATTTTACTTTATTGTTTTTGAATATTGTTACATTGTGTTGCCAGAATCTTCAGCATTTAATATCATGCGATTGACTTCTGTGAGTTTTGTTGCATGATGTTGCCTCCTGAGGGCGCTTGATTGCTTGTAAACTAATCAATAATCTAGAAAAACTCACCAGCTCTGGGCAACTGCTGGAACGCCAAGCGCAATATTTCTTGTTATCGTCCCAAACTGTACCAGTAGGACAATCCCTGTCATCAATAAACTCTCCTGCAGCTGTACAGGAGGCGTAGACATGGCAGCCATTGCATGACTGGTAGTCTCCATCAGCCCTCCCTACGCAGTCTGTTATGCATAACTGAAATGCATAACCTGAAATAAAACAATGATTAGGCCTTTACATGCTGAACTATACTATGACAAATACTAGAAAGATCACAGGTTTTTTTTACATAGAAAATGTCATATATATTTTCTTTCCGCTCTATGTGAATACATTTTTTATACATCTACGGCCATTTGTACATTTTCAACCCTCCAGTGCAGGGAGCGAATTTGATGTCAGAATCTGACGTCAAAAGTCGTTCCACATGCTTAAGTTGTTAACCGTTCTGCGCGATATTGTTTGTGAATCAACACGTGATGGAAATGGTTTAATAATGAGAACAAAACATTGTTTGTGGACCACTAAATAATGCAAAGGGTTTACTAAATAGCTCGTCTACAGAACAAGATATTGTTTGTATCACTACGTAATGTAAAGGGTTTAATAATTATCTCGTATACACAACAAGCTTCCACAACATATCGCCTATAGTCAGTTGCCTATTTTTTATCCTTTCACCGTTCATGTTTCGCCATCCCCCCCCCCCCGCTAACTCCGCCACTGCAACATGTCCTGTTCTGTTATCATCCGTGGTGCAGACTTTGAACTTTGAATTTCCTACTCCAGCAGCACCTCCTATGTGGAGTATCAGGCTGGGGGGGGGGGGGGAGGGAGAGAGGCTGGTGGACTTTGTCAACCAGCTGACTCTTGAATGCTGCCACAGTTTTTGATTCTATGGCAGCTGCCGGAAGAGAATTCCAATCAGGGATAGTTCGATGCCAAAAATAATTTTGTCCCAATGTGGTGTTAGCTCTAAGATGTTTATAGGCCTGATTGTGCCCACCACGTGTTCTTCTATCTGCTGGGATTAAACGGTCATTTATAGGAGTTTCGACTAACTCATTTAAAATTTTGAACATGCTTACAAGTCTAGAATTTTTACGTCCTGTTTTCGAGTCAGTCCAGCCCAGGTTCTGAATGAGAGATGGCACACTGGCTGTTTGTCTATAATTTTGGGTCACAAATCTTGATGCTGATCTTCGAATTTTTTCTAATTTATCAATATATTTTTGTCTTAAGGGGTCTCAAACTGCTGAAAAGTATTCTAAGGATGATCTGACCAGGAAGAAATAGGCAGTCTCCCTTAGTTTAGGGGGACATGCCTTCAGGCTCCTCCGAGGGAAGTCCAGAGTGGAATTTGCTTTACTTGTAATTTTGTTAATGTGGGCCTGCCATTCCAGGGTCTCGCTCAGGCAAACACCAAGATATGGTGTTGATGAGACGTTCGCTAGTGTTTCGCCTTTAAGGGTGTACTCAAATTCCAGTTTTTTTTATTTTGGCCTGGACACCCTCAGGACCGAGCATTTCGAGGGGTTGAAACACATCCCCCATCGATCTGCCCAGCCCTGTAACGCAGATAGTTCTCTCTGCAGCTGGTCCTGATCTGCTCGACATTTTATCGGGCGATACGGGAGGCAGTCATCTGCAAAGAGACGAACCTGTGAGGAGACCGTGGAAGGGAGGTCATTAATATAGGTAAAAAAGAGTAGGGGTCCGAGAACAGTACCATGGGGCACACCGGACCTCACACAAACTGATTCTGAAGAGCTGCCATCAACTACTACTTTTTGGGTTCTATTGGTCAAAAATTTTGAATCCAATTTAGAGTTGTTCCCCGAATTCCGTAGTGGTCAAGTTTGTGGGGGATAACGTCAAAGGCCTTAAAAAAATCTGAGACAACAACATCTGTTTGTGTCTTGCTTTCAAAATTTTGAATAAATTCATAAGTTGTAATCAAAATGCAGTACAGGTGTTAACATTTTGTTTTCCGAAAAATGGGACATAATATGTTTACAAATGATGATTTGGCACAAACACATGTGAGGGATATTTCGTTGGCAGCATTCTTCAGAGTCAATTTCGAGAGCTCCTCCGGTCCTGATGCCTTTCCGCCGTTTAAACCCTCAAGTAATTTAGTTACACCTTGAACAGCAATTTCAAATTGAGGCATTTCAGTATTCGGTGGTCCTGGTAATTTAGATATATTTTGTGGTGTCTTCCGAGGTAAAAACTGAGCAAAATTGGTTGTTTAGTATTTCGGCCTTACGTCTGCTATCTGAATGTAGCTGGCCGTTTTCATTCAAGGGAGAGAGACCATTTCCATCCTGACGTTTAGATTTAATATAACGCCAGAGTGGTTTTGCATTTTTTTGTTCTAAAGATTCGGAAAATTTGTTTTTCAAAAAAGACCACCTGGCAGACCTGATGGCACGCTGGGTCTACCGTTTACATACTTTATATTTTTCTCATAGGTCAGCTTTATTCATACGCTTGGCTTGCTATATAAAGATGTTTTTTTCCGAATAGATTCGAGGAGTGATTTTGATAGCCAAGGTAGATTTTCCCGAGGGGAAGTCATTTTAAATGGTATAAATTTGTACAGGCATCGATTTAGGATGGATTTAAGTTTCAACCAATTTTCATTAACAGAACGGCTGGGACTGTTTTCTGAAAAGGAGGTCTAGCAGCTCCTAATTTGCTGCCTGATAGCTTCCCAATTAGCCTTTTTGAACTGACGCACTGGGCGGGGTTTTGTACAGCGGTAGGGAGGGTCAATATCCAGTTCGGTCACAGTTCGGTCACAACTTACTAGACAACTTACTAGTCTTCTCAGATTCTGACGTATAAAGACGATCTCCGCACTGTAAGAATTAAAATATTTCTAATGGCCGTAGACCCATATTATAGGTATTCAAATGAAGCAGCGGAAAGTACTAGCAAAGACATTTATGATGATTTCAAATTAAAAAAACCTTTTAGTTCCCATGGTATAACCCTTATAGCGCTGAATAAATTATTATAAACCAAAAAGTCCAAAGGTTTTTCTTCAATTTGATATCACCATAACTGTCTTAGTTATCTCTTTCTGATTCATTTGAATACCTATGTTATGGGTCTACGGCCTTTATAAATATTTTTACTTATACAGTGCAGGATCTACTTTCGTCTTCAGAATCTGACGTCTACAGACGTCAGATTTTGTCGACTAAAGTAATGACCTCTTGTTCAGCTCTCATGCACAGTTACCTGTTCCCGTTGCTAGATGTATTATATAGACAAGTTGGGCATCTCTCATTTTAGACAGTGAGGTGTACCGAATTTTGTCATGGCAGCCAGTAATCATATAGTCGCCGCCATCAGGGAGCTCGAAACCCAATTACATCAGCGTGAGATTCCGAGCTTCTTTATATCTATCATACCAACGGAACAAACAAGCTTTGCTCTCAGGCAGCATTCTGACCCCTTAAAACACACCACTACATTATTTGCATTGTTCGACCACTACATTCTAAGCCGGGAATGGAGAGTTATTGTTGATCAAGTACAGACCAATTATCATGGTAGGCCTAGGGAGCTTTCATCAGTCAGGGATCCTCATGAGGGTCGGATGTGCTTTAAGTCAGTTAAAACCCTCGGAGCTTTACATTCTTAGCTATAAGAGCTATTTATTCTGTTCAGTAATGGATAAATTGAACCAGCAGAAGTCGCATGTCATTCAGTAATTTATGTTTGCCAGTGCTTTGAAACCGATTGTAAATTCTGTCTGTATAACCTAAACATGAACCGTCTCACAGCAGTGCGTAGGCGGAAAAACTAATCCCTTGATTTTTTTCTATTACTCTGTCATAGAAACTCTGTGGCGGAGAAGTGGTGTTTTATAATTGCCATATATATTCAGGACACTCATAAGCTTATTGCTGTAAGTATGAGCAAAACTGCTCAAAATGAGAAGTTTCTGCCAAAACATGGTGTGCAGAGAGAGAGAGAGAGTGTCTGATTGGCTGATCTTGAGACGCGCGACATCCAAGGTATCTCCCTATTTAAAGTAGTTGCTCGATAAAGCCAGGTATCGCACTGAGTGCTCGTGGGTAAGATAACTTGTTGCGGAAGATGGGTCACCCTAGCAATCATTGACAGAATAGGCGTGACGTGAAAAGAACACGCAGGTTAAAGTAAAGGACCAGAAACATGACAGGTAAAGTTACACAACAAAATAAACTTGTGCACGTAATGCGAATCAAGCTATGCGTACTTGTACCCCTAATTTATCTCTAACGAGATGATGCGTAATCACGCAAATTCGCGCTTTATCTGCAGCACTGTCAAATCAGTATACTTATTGTGAATAAGGTCTTTGTATAGGACCACTTTATGTAACTGGTGCCCTAATCTATTATCATTATACTTATTGAGGTAAGACAGAAAAATTACCCAGAGCAATCACTCCCATCAGAACCAAAGCTGTCAACAAGGTCTTCATGTTTGTTGTCTCTGAGTCTCCAACAGCTAAATGATAAGTTAATCTTTGAACGTGTTATATCAGGGCTAGACGATGCTAGGATGCCGCACCACGCTCAGATGACGGCCATTTATAATGTCACAACTACGTCACCTGTACGTCACATTTACGTCACGTTTACGTCACGCGGTATAGAGGCCCAGAACATTTGAACTCTTTCAGCCGGAGCGAACCGTTTTCATCATTTTCAAACTTTTTGCAAAATGTTGACTAAATATTTGTTCAATGTTGGGCCACCGTCTTCGACGATGGCCCAATATTGACCCAAAATTGAGTTAACTAAATGTTTTTCTCGTGTTTACACGGCTGGCACGCTGTTTGTCACACTGTGCCATATTGCGCAGTCGACCATGAACTGGCATTGCGGATTGGTTCACGTGGTAGAGGTCGTCTCGACCTGCTACCACCAACCATCCATCCATCCATCCATCCATCCATCCATCCATCCATCCATCCATCCATCCATCCATCCATCCATCCATCCATCCATCCATCCATCCATCTATCCATCCATTCATCTATCCATCCATCCATCCACCATCCATCCATCCATCCATCCATCCATCCATCAATCAAACCAACCATCCATCCATCCATCCAAACTGTCTATCCATTCATCCAACCATCCATCCACCAATCCATCTATTCATCCATCCATCCATCCATTCATCCATCCATCCATCCATCCATCCATCCATCTATCCATCCATCCACCCATCCATCCATCCATCCATCCATCCATCCATCCATCTTCATAGCCATCCATCCATCCATCCATCCATCCATCCATCCATCCATCCATCCATCCATCCATCCATCCATCCATCCATCTATCCATCCATCCATCCATCTATCCATCCATCCATCCATCCATCCATTCACCCACCCATCCATCCATCCATCCATCCATCCATCCATCCATCCATCCATCCATCCACCCACCCGTCCATCCATCCATCCATCCATCTATCCATCCATCCATATATCCATCCATCCATCCATCCATCCATCCATCCATCCATTCATCCATCCATCCATCCATCCATCCATCCATCCATCCATCCAATCATCCATCCATCCATCCATCCATCCATCCATCCATCCATCCATCCACCCATCCATCCATCCATCCATCCATCCATCCATCCATCAATCCATCCATCCATCCATCTATCCATCCATCCATCCATCCATTCACCCACCCATCCATCCATCCATCCATCCATCCATCCATCCATCCATCCATCCATCCACCCACCCGTCCATCCATCCATCCATCCATCTATCCATCCATCCATCCATCCATCCACCCATCCATCCATCCATCCATCCATTCATCCATCCATCCATCCATCCATCCATCCAATCATCCATCCATCCATCCATCCATCCATCCATCCAATCATCCATCCATCCATCCATCCATCCATCCATCCATCCATCCATCCATCTATCCATCCATCCATCCATCTATCCATCCATCCATCCATCCATTCACCCACCCATCCATCCATCCATCCATCCATCCATCCACCCACCCGTCCATCCATCCATCCATCCATCTATCCATCCATCCATCCATCCATCCATCCATCCATCCATCCATCCATCCATTCATCCATCCATCCATCCATCCATCCATCCATCCATCCATCCATCCATCCATCCATCCATCCATCCATCCATCCATCCATCCATCCATCCATCCATCCATCCATCCTCATATCCATCCACCAATCTACCGATTCGTCCACCCATACATCCACCGATTTATCTACCCATTCAATCACCCAACCACCTACACATCCATCCAGCCAGCCAATCAACAAGCTTCCCACCCATCCATTCACACAACCACTCACCAGCCCACACATCCATCCACCCATCCATCTATCCATCCAACAAAGCACCCACCCAACTGTCCGTCCATCGATCCATCTATCCATCCACCCAGCCAGATTCAGTATAAACAAACCCCTTTAAGTTTGCTTTTGTGGTCATTTTGAAATATTGCCAATTAAGTCATTTTCTCTTATCTGATTCAGGATATCAAAAGGCCAAATCCACACCACCTATATCTCTTTTTCAGCGCGGGACCGTCTTTATAAATCAAAATCTGACGTATTCAGACGTCAAATTCTGACGTACAAAGACGGCCCCCACACTGAAATAATCAAAATATTTATATTTGCTGTAGACCCATAACATAGATATTCAAATAAATTGGGAAGAGATAACTAAGACATTCATTATGATTTTAAATTGAAAAAAACCCTTTGGTCTCCATGGTTTATACAAAATTAATTCCGCGTTGTAGACATAAGCCTTAACAGCTGTACTGGTGAACTATGTAGAAATTAAGAATACATGAAATCTGAACATACCTGCAGACGTCAGAATCTGACGTCTACAGACGTCAGATTCTGGCGTATAAAGACGCCCCCCGCACTGAGAGAATTAAAATATTTATAATGGCCGTAGACCCTTAACATAGGTATTCAAATGACGCGGAAGGAGCTAACTAAGACATTTATGATGATTTCAAATTAAAGAAAACTTTTTGGTTTCCATGGTTTATACACAAATATTTTAGTTTTGTAAGAATTAATTTGCATTGCCATTGCAGGGTTTGCATGTTATTATGTGGATAAACAACATAGACAAACATTACTTCAAAGTTCAAAGTTCAATTTCCACTGCTTGTTGTGAACTTTACAGGTAATTATAGTTGGTCAGCTCCCAGATTATACGACACATTGAACTAATGCTGGTTCAATGTTGGGCCAGCGTTGCAAACGGTGGCCCAGCATTGAACCAACATTGGTTCACTGTCAGCTGTTTGGTGGGTGTACACAAATTTTACGCATGCTATGAACATATTAGCCATGCTTCAGATTGTGCGTACTTACTTTGTCATCACGTATGATGTATGTGCTGTAAAAAATCATCATGTGATTGCCTTCTGCACATAATTAAAACATAATTACAATGGCGCACGATTTTCGCTCATTTCTCACTCAATTATCAACCGATTTATATGTTTTTTTGCCGACGTTATGTGGTGGTCAAATCCCCTGATAATTTAGCAGAATTATAATGAGTATTTCAAAAGTTAGACCGCTTGATATAATATATAGAAATGATAGAATTCAATGGTATTTATGACCCATTTCCGGAAACCATTAAGTTAACTTTTATATAATTTAGAAATTATATATATATATATATGTTCTATTCCCAGTATTACATTACATATCAAATGATCGAAATTCTTAATTTTAAATATGACTTTTGTGAAATTATCCGGGTTGTTGGAATTAGACCTGGAATTAGAAAATAACGTATATGTTATTTCATAAAATCTATAATTATAATTGAGAAATCAATCAGTGAAAATCGTTCAGTTTCACTGACATTTCTGAGAACTACGCATTATTTAATTAACCCTGACAACTACTAAATTGGAATTTCACGTTGATTCACAAACTTCATCTGATTTATCTCAGCATTCTCAAGAGAATCCCTTGGCCCAGTCTAGCCTATATGTGTACAAAGGTGTCCTAAAAAACAATTAATAATTCAAACCCTTAAATTTCGTGACTATTTCAATGTTATACCGTTTGACGTCTTGCAACGTAAATAGTTTGAGTGCAACGTCATAATGATCAGCTTACTATATGTTACAGTGATTAACGTTTAACCCTTTCAAGCATAAATTCACCATTGCTTCATCCATTACAAGCCGCGAATTGCTGCCACAATTCTCGACTCGTAGTGAATGAAAATGACGTGAAATGGATGGTTAACGAGAAAATATATTGTTATTAATAAATTAGGTCCATGAACATTTACATTCTAAAAGCCCTAGGTTTTAGGAAATTCAGTCATTTTTTGGATATATGCTAACTTATGCTTTGATGCATAGGGGGTTTATAGTCCAGGGGTATTAGATAACAACCCCGAAAAAATTCGTAACAAGCTGAAATTGTTAGCATATGTTCTAGAAACAACATAGAAATACATAGCAAAAGTCCTCTAAATTTTTTGAAGTGTTTTTAAAAATTATCCTATGTTAGATACACGTGTTATGAATCTAGGTCAAATAGATCATAAATTATGGTTGTTATCCCTATTTCACCCTATTTACCACTTTTGGGATGAAAGGGTGGCTAAAAATTACCACAAATATTGTTAATGGATTCCATTACATACAAATTGTATGAATCCAGGTTAATAGTTTCAATGTTATCGTTATTATACCCTTTATTACCCCTATTTACCCCTTATTACCCTAATTTCGGGCACTAATACTAAGGGGATCTTAGAGGGCTTTTAAAATGTTTTTCTATGTTGTCTCAACAATATATTCTGAAATTTTCAGCTTGTTACGAATTTGTCCCAGGTCTATTAGTGTTACACTAATATCCCTGGACTATTAGAGAGTTAAACTATGAAAAAAATATTCCACGTGATTATTCTAGCGGATTAATGAACCTTTTAAGCGCGAGGGGCTGTTTGCAGAGTTTGAAAACTCATTTAAATACAACAGAAAATAGTCACTGAATTTTATCAAATAGTGTTATATTGAAGTGTGCCAATCTCAAACAAAGCAATTTTTTAATAATGGATATAGTTTTTAAAGGTCAGGATGAATATCCAGGCGCGAATCCAGAGGGGGGACGCAGGGGGCGCACGCCCACCCGTTTTTGAGCCAAATTCTTTAAAAAGTCCTCTAAATTGGCCTAAATATGCCTAAAAACTCGCCTCCGAGACACCGGCGCCCCCTCCTTTTTCAAATCCTGGATCCGCCCCTGATATCAGCCCAATAGCTAGTATATGTATTACAAATAACCCTTTTAACCCTAGGATCAAATCGACTCCATATTTAATCCTTACGACCCAAGGAGCAAATTCACTTTCTATTTAACCCTTACGACCCTAGGAGCGAATTCACCTTATATTTAACCCTTTCTGAGATGATTTGACCCTTAAAGCGCTGAATTAAAAAAACATTGAGGCTAAAGGGTTATTTTCAATTTAAAATCAGCATAAATGTCTTAGTTAGGTTTTTTAGAAATATTTTTACTCCTACAGTGCTGGGATCGACTTTAGTCGTCAGAATCTGACGTCTACGGACGTCAGATTCTGACGACTAAAGTCGATCCCCGCGCTCTAAGGGTTAAGCCCACACCACGAAACGCAAACACAGAAGCCCAGCAAACACTAGACGCGGATTATGGTCTTCCACTAAAGATCGTCGAGACGACGGGTAATTGGGATGTGTCTATGCGTCATTTTAAAATGAGAAATGGACTATGTAGACTTTTGTTTTCTACCAAACAAATGCTACCATGGCATATCTAGTTCTTGTAGCAAATTATTGATGAATTTTCAAACGGAAATCTCATAATTTACGTGCATTAATAATCATTTTACGAGCTCGATTCTGACAGAAGCACTATTTCCAACAAAATGAGACAGGTCGTGAATGATACACTGCAGTATTCAGCTTACTATCATATTGAGAAGTTACTGCCTTTTGGGTTTACACGATAGAATAGTGGCGCTGAATTGCCCCTCTGTTGTGCGTGCGGCCTAGTATGCACAACAGCTGACCCTTATGGAACGCTGAAGTGGACTTTATTCCCTATTTTCTAATATATTAATAAATGATTTTCTAATATTAATAAATCATTTTCTAATATTAATAAATGATTTTCTAATATTAGGAATTGATTTGCTAATATTAAGAATTCATTTTCCAATATTAAGTAATCATTTTCTAATATTAGGAAATCATTTTCTAATATTAAGAAATAAACCCATTTTCTAATATTAGAAAATCATTTATTAATATTAGAAAATCATTTATTAATATTAGAAAATCATTTATTAATATTAGAAAATCATTTAATCATATTGAAAAAACATTTATTATTATTAGAAAATCATTCATTAATATTAGAAAATCATTTATTAATATTAGAAAATAATTTATTAATATTAGAAAATGGGTCTATTTATTAATATTAGGACATCATTTAATAATATTAATAAATCAGCCCCACCTGGTGACTGTAAAAGCAACAATCACGTCTGAATGCTCTCATTGAACAAAATAAAATTGCAGTCTATTGTCATCAGTCAGTGCGATTGTAACATTTAACACGTGAGAGTTACACATATTTTCTACTACTAGCATTCTAAGTACGTTACGTTGCTAATCCTAGGTCCAAAGGGGTGGCCTTGTTCTTAGGCTTAGCACCACTACTGGCACTAAAGGCCATGACAGGTGGCTGAAACAGTGAAAGCTCGGAGAGCGGCATGACTAGGCCATAGCTTCATAGCCATGTATACCCATAGCATAGTCCCAGAATCAGAATACCGTTACTTGCCAGCAATAACCCGCTGACCAGCCTGAGTAAAAATGTCATTATAAACTTAAGTGAAAAACACCACTGGGCGCGATAACACACTTTTGTGTGTACTGCCACGTACAGATTCAGATAGGCATATAGGCCTATATAGTTAGGTCAAGAATCTCACTTCCGTGACCACTCTCTGGCTAGTAAGGTTTGACGATTGATTTGACTTCTAGAGACCTTTCAGAAAAAAATTAGACTCCATGTCCCTCCCAAAAATCCCAGCATTTTTTTCTAGAGGGCCAAATCCAAGATGGCCACCGGCGAACCAGCAGCCATCTTTAAAAGAGGGGTACATCAGGAAATTGATGGCAAACAACTCTATAAATTATGTCTGAATGATTCAGAGGTCCATATATTTAAATTTAGAGGATTCTATACATTATCTCGAAAAATAAACATGGCTAAATATGCAAATTAGCTCCGCCATTACTTAAATTTCTTGTTTTCTGTATCACCAGATAAATAATTGTCATAGCTCAACAAAAGAGGTGTCTATCCCCCCATTTTCATGGTCAAGGAATATGCTGGAAATATTATTATTGGGATAAAGTTCTAATATTTTCCAAAATATGCAAATTAACTCTGCCATTACTGATTTTTTTGTTTTCTGTATAACCGGATAAATACTTATCGTTGCTCAATAGAAAAGGTGTCAATACCCCCATTTTCATGATCAAGGAATATTGCGGAGCCATTGTTTTCTTGAGATAAAGTAACAAGTAATAATCTTCTCCAAAACATGCAAATTAACCCTGCATTCTCAAGATTTTTTTTTTTTTTTTATTTCTTCGTAAATTTGTCATAGCTCAATAAAAATGTGTTTGCATTGGCATTTCTATGTTCAAGGAGCATGCCATATTTCCGAACACATACAGTGACAAAATTGTTTAAATTATTCATATAAGGACTAACATAAGTGATGAATACATGACAAAATGACAAATTATACTGCAAAACAACTGTTTCAATCTCTGGAATTAGAATTTCGAAACATGCCATCAAATGGTCTCATGCAAACTATACCTTTCGGCCATCAGTTTTACTAATAACACAATGGCAAGACTGGCAATGATAACTAAAAAAATACTACAATAGGCTATTCGTATTAGCAGAAGCCTAAACTACTCAAAACACTCTGCTAGACCAGAAGAGATAACCAATAATACTTTTAAAAAAGCTCTTACTTTTTAATACATTTGTAGAATCGTTATCGAATGAAGCAACTCAAAGCACATTTTGTCTGACTAGACCAGATGATAATATTATTATTGAAATATTATTGCAAAAACAGCTGTGACTTAGACAAATGAACAACTCATATCAGAAAATTCTGTCAGACCAGATGTGATAATTAATAATACTGCAAACAAATATTTTTAATGGAATAGTTATCAAATGAAACAAGCTGTAAAATTCAACAACTTCAACTCAAAACGTTTTGCCCGACTAGATGAGATAACTGAGTTATGAAATTAAACAACTGCGAACATTTCAACAGAAAGTAATTTACCCTGCACATGGTATTACTTGGACATTTGCTAAGCGAATAGCACAATAACATATGATATACTGATTTCATGTTCTAAACATGTTTTCACGTTCTAACTGACGAACATTCAAATTATCAGTCTGAATCAGAGCTTTCTGCCTCAGATTCTGAAATATTAGATTCTGATGACTCTCTCATTCTCTGCACATCGTCACCGCGCTCTTCCACATTAGCATCGTTACTCTCATCTTCCTCCACCTCTTCAGCTGGCCCTGGCGCTACCTGCATAGGGAGGGCAGGTAGCGTGTGGCGGACAGCGACCACATACCAGCTCCCAGCCATGTCCTACTGGTGAGGGGTGGTGCTTCAAGGATGGGTGGCGCACTAGGTATGCCAAGTAGTTTGCACGGAGGCAATGTTGCCGTAGGCTATCTGCATAATGAGGGAGACGGATGAATGATTTGTTTTTCATTTTCTTCCACTTTGCAGCACGAGCATCAGCCATCTCCACAACACGAAAGCTGGTTTTGAGCCACAGACTTCTTTGCCACCTGGGAATACACTGACTGCTTTCCTTTGCCATAGAAACATCACAGCCTGTCATACAGTGCAGCTGTACAATTCAGCCCGACATCCCGTTGGCCCCGACATAATATTGTCTCATGCTTTCTCTTGATACAAAGATACCAGGCAGCTGTCGCAAGATAGCCATCAGTATCAACGGCATCGATGATAACAGGAGCACTGTAGCCTGATGCGCGCTGAACTGCATAAGTGGAGTTTCAGTGTCAGCCTCGGACTGTTCAAAGTTGTAGTTTGGCATCGCTTGCTCCAGACGATGCCCATATCGATAAGAGCGATGTAAGGTTCCTGCAGATCTACGGATTACAGAGTGAGCTTCTGCATAAGTGTGCTCTTCTGTGTGTCCTGTAGGTGCCATTGGAGTTGAATAGGCAACACACTCCTCGACTACCAAATGTTTTAGCAGCTCAGAGAGTTCCACAAGTTTACTGACCTCAACTAGGTCAATCACTGTCTTGAAAGCGCTCTGCTCCATCTCTGCAGCTTTACCCTTGAGTACCTCCCCAGGCTCCCCCCACCCGTTCTTGCAACAAGCTGGTCAACATTTCCTCACCTGAACTGCTGAAGCATAATTATGCCGAGTTGAAGTCTGCAACAAGTTTGTCAGATTCTAGCATGGCTGACTGAGTGCGAAGATTGGGTGAGGCTGGGCCAAATGGGTAGGAGTCAAACTTACGCATGCACGCAACAAGGCCCTGCACACACTGCTTGTCTTCTCGCATCAGTTTTGGGCCACATACAGCATGTTTTGTCTTGGTTTCTTTTTGGTTAGCCAGAGCTTTAGGCGATGCCGAATCTTGGTCACATTGTTCACATTTCTAGAGTGCACCAACAGCTGCTTCTCATTCTGGAGTATGGTGAGCCTTCCAGCCTTCACCTTACTGCTCTTGTTCATGGTGCACTGGAGTAGGGCTTGCCTGTCATAGACAGAGAGAAATTTGTGCGAAGAAATGTGACTTGATAAGAAGGGAGAGCTCTCAGCATTACCCAGAAATCTGACAGCCCCCTCCCTTACTTGTTGTTGGTGTATGCTACCAGGCATGGCAGCATGGCATGCAGAGAGCTGACATACTCATCCCAGTTGCATATATGCACAGCATGCGCATTCTGCATTAGAACATCTCTCATGGACAGGAAGTCCTTCCGATAGTACGCCATGTCACTTATCTCCATGTGGCTGAAGATATTGATGATGAGACCTCCAGCTCAGCATCCTCTTCTAGTGCTGCATGAGCAGCAGCACGGGATTCTTGGTCAGTACTTGTATCTCGCAGAATCTCAAGTTTCTTTTTCACCTCATCAGCCAGGTTAGGTGTCAGTCTGCCCTGCATCAGCTGACTCACGAGGACCCCGTACATAAACTTCAAACAACGTAGCACTCTCTTGTAATGCTTGCTTTTCAGCACACGGTCAACAGAGCCCTCAGCAAAAGATAGCACTCATCATCACACACTGCGTATGGAAGGGACCAATAAAAGGCACAAAATTGATGCTAAATTATCGGCCTTCAGCAGGGTGATGCGAACATACACAGGGTGATCTTCCACAAGGAAAGCAAAGGGCATGCGCTTAGTGGCGATGATGGTAGACAGCTTATCCATGATGTCATTCACAACTTGCTGAGGGTTGATTAAAGACATATGAAAATAAGCCTTGCTTTTCTCCTGATCTGCATTCAAGAAATCATGAACTCCATTGTATGAAGGGACAGATTGCTCGGTGGCACCAGGGCGGTCACCATTCAGATCTGCATGAGTAAAGGCACGAATAATGCTTTGTTTGTGTTGAGGCTCTGTACTCGCTGAACAGGTAGGAGGCATAGGGCAGATAGGAGGCTCACCATGCTGGATGGTCCTATATGGTGTAACTCCCTGCATCTCCGATGCTTTCTCACTTAGTTTCTGTGACACATTCTTGGCATCTCTAATGTATTCATGCTGATTCTCAATGTTTTGATCATACACCCGGGCAAGACCTTTTGCCTGCTGCAGAAACATCCAGTTGCAGCGGTGTGCAGCACCTCCACCTGTTAAAGTGTCATTGTGAAAGTCATCATTGTCAATGATACTGATGCTTGGATGTCCCTCCGTGATCTCATCTGGACAAACAGAGCAGCACTCTAGGTCATGCATGGTCCAGACATCACGTAGAAGAAGCACGTTCGGGTAGGTGATCCCTATGC
Source organism: Flabesymbios commensalis (assembly GCA_964017125.1). Taxonomy (NCBI): domain Eukaryota; kingdom Metazoa; phylum Annelida; class Polychaeta; order Terebellida; family Flabelligeridae; genus Flabesymbios; species Flabesymbios commensalis. The sequence continues at coordinate 106,179,093 of OZ024903.1, forward strand.
CCAGCTTATAGAAAGTGTTAACAAGCTCCTAGCTACGAGACATCCCATGAAGAGTTATATAGTAGCATTGACAGACGTCGTGGTGGTATCCGGTGAGAGCTCTTCCTCCTTCTCTAGCTCCTCGACCCTTGGTGGCCAGGGGATAGGCTTAATTGATCTAACATCTTGCTTGAGCCGCTTAGCCACATCATGCACCAATTGCTCACTGCTGACACCAATGGACATTAGTGTTACTACAACATATGACCCACTCCCGGATGTGTCATATACAAGGTCGCTCTGGCTCATCTGAGGACGAGAGTGGACCGATCTTGCCCACAAACTCCCTGGTCAGGATTTATTTGATGTAAGATGGCTTGACTCTTGCTGTTGGCAAGCCATACTGAGAAAGAGTTGAGCTGCAGTCTCGGAGTTAATTTGCATATTTTGAAAAAGATCATTACTTGATCTCAATAAAAATGTCTCCACCATAATCCTTCACCATGAAATTGGGGGTATAGACACCTCTTTTGTTGAGCTATGACAAATATGTATCCGGTGTTACAGAAAACAAGAATTTTTAGTAATGGTGGAGCTAATTTGCATAATTTGGAAAAGATTATCACTTGATCTCAATAAAAAATGTCTCCACCATATTCCTGGACCATGAAAATGGGGGTATAGACACCGCTTTTGTTGAGCTATGATAATTCTTTATCCGGTGTTACAGAAAACAAGAATTTTGAGTAATGGTGGAGCTAATTGGCCTATTTAGCCATGTTTGTTTTTCGCGATAATGTATAGACTCCTCTAAATTTAAATATATTGACCTCTGGGTCATTCAGAAAGTAAGAACTACTGCTTTATAGAATTGTTTCCGATCAATTTTCAGATCTACCCCTGTTTTACAGATGGCTGTTGGCTTCGCCGGTGGCCATCTTGGATTTGGCCCTCTAGAAAAAATGCTGGGATTTTTAGGAGGGACATGGAGTCTAATTTTATTCTAAAAGGTCTCTAGAAGTGAAATCAATCGTCAAACCTTACTAGCCAGAGAGTGGTCACGGAATTGAGATTCTTGACCTAACTAATATACCGGATTAGCCCCCCCCCCCCCCCCCGGGGCCCCACCTGCTGCCCAGGTTATCATGTTATACTTACTGAGTATAGCCCATATCTCAAAAACCCCCTTGACCCTCGACTTTTTCAGGCCTGCATGTCTCCTTGGCAATACGCTGAGCAAATGTTGGGCCATCTTTAAAAGATGGTGGTCCAACATTAATGCAGCATTGTTTACACATATCGTGTTTGTCGAATGACAATAATTAATGCTTCGGTTTGATGTTGATTCACAGTCTGCGATGTATGTAACCTAAATACTATTTGTCCATCATGGCATGTGACACCATAACGTCTTATATGATTGTAGGGTTAGGCCCTATTGGATTATCTGTTAAAACTGGGGCTGGGGGGTCACCGCTGTCCGCATTTTTTTTACTGTCCACCCAAAAAAATCACATATTACATCTGCTTTTTATCACTTGTAATTGCCTTCACGAATCCAATTTTTTAAATAATGATACGGAGTTTGGAGAGGTGGGGGGGGGGGGAGGGGTTGTCAAAGTGAAAACCCGAGTGAATACTTTTTCTGTATCTGCCCTGACTAACACATTGTTTAAACACTGTGCCAAGTGCTGAACTGATTAATTTATAGTGCTTTTCGCCAATGCCTCATCTTTGACTAATCCCCACAGGCTTAGGCTACTATAATCTGCGCACACAAGTTCGTCGATAAAAAAGTAATGAACCTTAAGTCATGTTTAATAATAGCTCATTGAAATTGTCCAAACCGTACATGTCAAAGATGATGTTTTTAAATGCAGGCCTAATTGTCAATATACAACTAAAGACCCTACAGCGCTATATTTGAGACGACTGCACTTGCATTATAAACTAATTGAAAGGACTGTCCATTCAGTGTAATATTATATTATTATTAAGTAATAGCCTACTGTTTGTATTTTCAACCAATATCGCAGCGATAGTCATTCCAGCTAGTACAGGAGGAATGGACCCATTTTTGGAGTTGAGTTGACACTAAAATTCCTAGAGATAAAAAGTATATCACGGAAAAGGTTTAAGTCTCTAGTTTATGGTGGCGTATATCGTTTTTGCCGTACGTGGTCGATATTTTTTCAAACGTACGTTTGTCACGTCATGAAGCTATGGCAATGACGCGAAATATTGTAGAGAATAAAGTTGTGTGTTATATCTTTAATTCTGATAACGGAAACCCTTCTAATATATCATTGGAAAGGTATTAATCTCTACATTTGCGTGAGCTAGCGGTAGTAACTTCAAAATAATCATATGGTGAAAACAGCGCTCTTTTATGACGTCATAGTTTTTCGTATTTATCAAGCTTACCTTTATCCACCATTTATCACTAGGTGGATCTTCACGACTCGCTGAGCATACCCCAGCATACACAACACGTTGACCCAATGTAGCCCTTATGTTGGACCAGCGACAAAGACGGTGGGTCAACGTTAATGTAACATTGGCTCAACGTCTCCTGTTTGCTGAGTCTGTCACCCATGCCCTCTGTTCAATGTCCCTAATATAACAAAAATGCCTTATTAGGACGAAATAGTCAATATTGTGGGGAGCCTCCGTGACCGAGAGGTAGCGTGCTCGGCCTCAGACCGCCAGGGCTCGAATTTCGAATCCTGTGTCTGGAGGACAGTGTCATCTCAATCATCTCACCATCCTCAAGAGGTTCTCCTGGCCCAGTTTAGCCTATATGTGCACAAAGGTGGCCTAAAGCCCGATTCATTTCATTTCATATTATTAGGACGAAATATGCTCTAGAATGCATTATGTAAGTCTTAATTAAATTTAACAATTTCTCGAAGAGCATTCCTCCGACCCCTCTAGACAGTAATACAAGGAGGCTGACTGAGTCAGATATATGATAGGCGCCTCCTGTCAGTCAAATATTGGATCCGTCAATTAGTGCAAGAGCATTAGTGTTATGTCAAAAACATACATTTATTTTCAATTGGCTTTCATACGATAAATTACCTCATTACTTGTGTATCTATAAGTAATAGATAGAACGGCTGTTATACTCACTCTTGTTTCGCTGTTCTGTGGGGGGGGGGGGGGAACTATGTGATAAATCTTGTTATTTGAAATTTGCTGACAAGGATCATGTTGACAAAATAGAACCATTGGATTCTGTGATAGATTAAACCAAAAAAATCAAACTTGAGCAAAGAAATGGTTAATTTACGTAACCGAATATACTAAAAGCTATTTTTTTACCCATACGAATACTGAAACATCTTAAAATCTACCTTGTGTCTGTTTTTAATTCAAGATGACCGTCATCACGGTAACGCCATTTTTCAAAAAACCAAGGGTACACTTCATGCACTTCATCACTTTTATAATTTGAAAATAATTTATTGTGTGTTTACCCAGGATTTGAGGTACGAGAAGGAATAATATCAGTTCTTGCCTCAATATATATCTAAGATCAACCACACGCTCTAACAAAGTTATTCTGTCACGTGTGATGTCTCTCAAAAAAAAGTAATACTACACATGGGTGGTAGGGGTGGATACCATGTGTTGCTTGTTATGCGGACACCATTCTAGGTATTTTTTTTTCAAATTATCAGTTTGAGTGGATTCGTTCAGAAGTACCACGAGTACTATTAAATTCAGAAACCGTACGGTATGTCTAATAGTATTAAAGTCTAATTATTCCCTTAGAACATTATATCACTCATATTGTAATAATTCTACTGATTTATTGTGACGCAGTAGAAGTCTCTGACCAGAATATTGTTATTTATTAGTAAAAATGAGTTATCATGGTTATTGTGACACACATATAACATGGCGTTTAAGGTCGCTAGGCATCAACATTCCAATTATAGGGTGGACGGGGGCCCTAGGGTAATGGTTAGCACCGCTACCTTTCATGCCAGAGTTTGGGGTTCGGTTCACTGTCTCGGCGGACTGAAAGAAACAAAAAATGTTTCTTCCCCATCCACGTGTGAAAGTCAGTAATGTGGGGAGCCTCTGTGACCGAGAGGTAGCGTGCTCGGCCTCAGACCGCCAGGGCTCGAATTTCGAATCCTGTGTCTGGAGGACAGTGTCATCTCAATCATCTCACCATCCTCAGGATGTTCTTCTGGTCAAAGCCCGATTCATTTCATTTCATTTCCAATTGAAGGGTTTGACGAATTTAACCTGTTGTTAGCGCAGCCTGACCCGTCAGCTTTTAAAGCGATGAGTCACATAATACCATATCCTAACGATATACGCCATATTCTGAAAAAATAAAATTCCATATTATGGCTTTATACTGCCGTATCCAGACATTGTTATATACATCCTGATCTTAACATAGTCATAGTGCCATGCATCTTGATATAATAATGACGATGAACTGTTAGTTATCTTGATTTTATAGTGCATATTCGGACTTTATTGTGCCATATCCAGACATTAAGATGACATTTCATGATGACAAACATGCATATCCTAGCATATCCATGCATATTATAATGCAAACATCATGACATTATATTGTCATATCATGAAAAAAAATTACTTACCCTGATAAAAAATGTCGTCCCCTGACCATACACTGCCCCACATCCTGACATAAAAAATGTAATTTCTTGACAAAAAAATGCCACATGGTGACGCCATACTGCCATGTCCTTATATTACAATGCTATATTGGCACATTAATATGCCAGATCTTGATAATATAGTGCCACATCCTTCTATTATGAGGCCATATTGTGTCATTAAGCAGCCATATAGGCTACTGATATTATAATGCTGTATACTGACATTAATATGCCACATAATGAAAATAGAATGTCATAGCTTGGCATTAACATGATATCGAAAAATGTATGAACTAATGATATAAGACTATATTGTGACAATAAAGTGGCATATCCTGATATTACAATGCCATATCCTGACTATATAGTGCAATCTCCTGCAGTATTATTGCCATATCGAGACGTTAAACGGCCATAACCTGATAATATAATTCCACATATTGACTTTATAATCATAGCCTGACAGTCAAATGTGATATCCTGACATTAACATTTCATTCACTTATATTAGAATGTCGTCCCCCGGCCACTGCCATATAATGTTATATGATGATATTGTAATGCCACATCCTGACATAAAAGCTCCTCTAACCCTTGAATACATTTCAAGGCATAAATTTGATTTAAAAAACTTTTGAAATAATCGTCGTCTGCGCAGTAAGGATTATTTTATATGTTTCAGTCCAGTTTAAAAAAACTGATATATTTAGATCTAAATAACAGTGGCGTAAACAGAAGTGGGTTCTATGTTAATATGGCATCCAAAATGTCTGCCCCCATGAACAACTCCCCCCCCCCCCCCACAGTAACTCCACTACATACTCGTTAGCTCGAGATGATTGATTAGGTTGTTTTACCAATTAAAGTTATTATATGGTCCGCGGGCACGAGATTTCACCTGCGTAGAATGTCATCTATACAATTTGAAGGCGGCGGTAATATTTATTAGTAAAAGTAAATCACATTAGAAATAGATCATGTATTTGAATCTGTAAGAAATAATAACCGGCGTGTTTCTCTTCTGTGAAAAATGCATTTAATATTGATATTAAATATTCATCTGTTTATTCAGCTCATACGAAAATTCTATTTAATCATATCATTAAAAATAATAATATTGAGTAAGATTTTCCTAGCACTCGCTGCACGATGATAATTGAGTTTATTTTATCATTCTTTATGTCAGAATTTGTACGTAGGTATAATTCTATAGGTCTATGTTCACATCCTGGTTGGACCATTCTACGGATATCTGGTCCAACAATAAACCAACATTAAACCAACAATAAAACAGTATAGTTATGTTTGCAGGAAGTCGTTCATTTCCACTTAACTCATACCTTTGCACATGTCACACACCTAACATGGCAGAGACAGAAGCAGACTAATTTACGGGTTAATTTTTCTAAAGGTTGGCAGCCCTACAAATATTCTTGGCTACCTCTACAGTTAAAACTAATAATTATTTCATTATAGCTGAAGATGACACAAAACTAAATGACCAGGCGTCATGCTTGAGAGGTTGGGATCCGGGTCCGAGAAATGATTGTATGTATGTGTAATACATTAAATGATGGGAAAATATCACATTATATAATGATGTAGCAGGTAATTTATAAGATAAACGTTAGATGTAATACAGTAAAATACTGTGACGTTTATCAGAAATATTATTTTTAGATTTTATTTCATTTTAGTGTTGATATATGTTTTAAGTATTGAAGTGCCAGAAGCGTTGTGCAGGCAACTGTTATTGTTGTATTTGGGGATTTGTTTGTTCGGCTCTCTGTGTTTGCTATGGTACATGCTCTCGCCTCACTCTGGGTGACTAAGAAATGAACTATGCATAATACGAGAATGGAAAAACAAAAACATTTAATAAATACGTTCAAAATGACTATGATTTTTCCTTTTTTCATTTTCAAGTCATATTTGACCGTGAAAAGGACTTTTGTGGGTGACCTTGACCTTGTACAAAACAAATCCCTCCCGCACTGTTTTGTGACGCGAAAACACTACAAAACGAGGTATTATATGATTCTTTGTGACTTTTATTTGTAAAGTTTTGAAATTCTCATTTCTTGATGGCGGCCATTTTGGCGGCCATTTTGAATTTATTAACCTGCAAATTTATTGAGGTTGAGACCAAAATTGTATTTAATTTGTCAAAACCTTGCTCTGTGCCAAATTTGAAACTTGTATCAATCTGGGATACATAAATTGAAAATGACTATATTATATCTTTTTTGTTACATTTCTATGTCATATTCAACCTTAAAAATGATATTTTCGGGTGACCTTGACCTTGAATCGTAAAATATTCTCTCCCAACAGATTCGTGAAAAAACATGGTATTACATGATTCTTTGTGACTTTATTCGTAAAATTGTGAAATTCTCATTTCTCGATAGCGGTCATTTTGGCGGCCATTTCGAATTTGCTCAACCGACGGGGTCTCGGTCCGAAATTTTTGGGCTTGAGACCAGAATTGTATTTAATATGTTTAAACCTTGCTCTGTGCCACATTTGGGACTTGTATCCATCTGAGAAACATCCGAGAGACTTGCCACTGCACTAACTAATCCTGCTTGTAACAAGACGCCTTGTTAATAGTATAATACATCCTGAAACTATTTTTGGTCACTGATTGAAGATCACGTTTTGACATCGTCTGCAAGTCTTACATTTTGGCAAATATCACTTTTCTATATCTATATCTATAGATTTATCTATATCTATATAACTAGGCCTACAATAAGTAACTACAAAAGAAAAAAATGTATACTAGTATCTTGCCGGGTATTTATTTTGAAAATGTGTGGCTCTCTGACATGTTTGTGTTTCAGGTATTCTTTTTTCGATGAAAAACGGGGTGAATATGAATGCATTGCTGTGGCGAACCACCAAGATACTGCGCTATTACAAACCGGTCCCTGGGAAAAATGTATAACAAATCGGCGCAGTTTCGTTTTAAAGCCTAGTTACCAGCTTCCATTCTTTCTGCGTAGATTTTTCTGTACATTTTTCTAACTTTTCGTTTCTAGTCACCCCACCGTTCCTATTCATCTATTGTTCAGTTGTTTGTTTTAAATGTACTTGTTTGTTCCTGCTCACCCCATGGTTGGGTTATGCCCACAAGAGACTGCGATAGACAATGTTGATGTTCCTATTTACCCCCTTTTGGGGGTGACTCGGAACACGCAGTTGTTTTTTTAATACCACCATAAAACACCCGATGTGTGTGGGCATAAATGTCCCGCAAAATATTTGTAGGAAAATAGTTAAAGGTGTAGTCAACTGTCAAAATTCGCGGGACAAGGGTCCCCCAGAAGGCAATAGTGCCCCTGGGTAAGCCAAGGCCCTATTCCATAATAATACTAAATATGCGTTTCATACATAAAGCCTCACTAAGAGCAAGTTCTCAAATCACAGCAAGTTCATATATACTTGAGCGACATCTATGAGTTAATAATTCAAAGCCCTTGTCTTTTGCCCCTACTTGGTCGCCTACTTGCAAACAAACTGACTGTATTACTGGGGGATTTGGAAACTGCTTGACCCCCAAGTTTGTATCGTCACCCAGTAAACACAAAACATTTGTATGACTTTATGCAATGTTGGACCAACGTCGAAGACGTTGGGCCGACATTGCATAAATGTCATACAAATGTCTTGCGTTTGCTGGGCAGGAGGACTTTCTCTCAAACATTGTACATTTATGTAATGTTGGCTCAAAGTTGGGCCAGCGTCGCAGACGTTGGCCTAACATTAAAACAGCATTGGATCAATGTCTCGTTTGGGTAGTATCTTGTAATCAGTTCAGTGGCTATATTAATGCCATCAATCTGTACTCAATAGGCTACTGTTGGCCTACACTTGACCGTCCCAGGCATGCGCTTTTTGAAGCTGAATGATTCTTTAAAACTCCCCACAAAGACGTACCCCTGGAACATGAGTTTATTTAACAAAAATCATGATGTAATATTTCAAGTAACCAAGCAACCATTAGACGCGGCTTCATAAAACCTGGCGCAGAGTTGCATAACCCTCAGGGCTTTAATGTAAAATAGATGTAAGATGACTCCAAGGATATTTCAATGTCATTTCAAGGTCAAATAAACTTCTTTTTTAATGTAGGAAAATCGCATTGTTAATAACTTGCCGCCTACCGAGGATTCGCATTATTGCGAACTTGGACAAAGAAGGATTAAGCACAACTATATACATACACAGTCATATGCCAGAATCGTTCTATTAACATGATTAACACCAGTCTACTGTATAACATGAGTAGTTGGACGACCATTGTATCGAGCTGAACTAGAGTGCAAAGTTAGCAATTCGTTTTCTAAAATCCTATATCTGTATTATGCTTATAAAAATACAAACGTTCCTAATACGATTACATTTAACATGCGTGTGACAAAGGGATCCTAATGTGTAAAATGGCGGCCATCTTGACGATGTTCCACCGAGCTGATTTCTGGTATTTTCGTTTTGGGGGTTGCCAAGATAAAGGCCTATATTTTCGTAAAAAAAAATCAGCTTGGAGTACGCCCGTTCCCAACTCAATTCTCCAAAGTGGCTCTATACTCACCTGTTGTGGGACATCATGAAATTGATCGTACATTTCAATAGTGCATAGTAGGCCTATAGTTGTTTTAGTGTAAAATTAGCTTTCAAAAGCATCAGCTGAATAAAATATGGCATAATTATGAGGGTAAGACGTTACATACGCATACATGAAGGACGTCCACTCCCAGGATTGGTTTAAAACATTTATAGTCCATCTATCTGCCTAGTAGTGTAGGCTCATATGTCACATATAACACTTTCGTGCATTTTGTCCGTTAAAATTGATTTTTCACTTGATTCTGACTCAAAATATCATGAAGATCAAGACAAAAAGGGATTGCATTTTTTTAAAGGTCGAGAAAATGTCCAAAATGGCGAAATCCAAGATGGCCGCCAGCGTATATAAAAATAAACATATTTACGAATAATGTTGCAACTACATACGCTAGAGACATAAATAATATGTCTATTCTTATGTTTTCAGATATGAGAAAACCAATTCTTTCATTCGTTTTAAGAAAAAAATATTGTAAAGTCTATATTTATGCAAATATAAGCAAAAACAACCGGATATCGCAGTGAAACTGTGACTAACATTGTTTTGGCTGAAACTTTTTTTTCCATTTTGATTATGCTTGGCTGGTTCCCCTATGGTGATATCTGGGCGGATGTGAAGCTCTCATCCTTGTGGGGTTTTGTGTAAAACATTAAATTCAACATGGCTGCCATAAAATCACTGAAGTTATATTTTGAGCAACAAACCATAATATTTTTTATCAGTAACTACAATAAAACAAATCCTACCATCATTCAACATCATTATAATGCCTAAAATGCTACGATAAGCTTTATTATATATATTCCCAAGTAAAATACATACAGGCACATCTATTCATTATACGTGTGTAGTAAGACTACGCATCACCCATAAACATAACCATGCAACTGCATGATATATATAGGTTTGAATATGAACCAATCGATCAAGAGGGTGTAATTATTCAGATACACTGAGGTTCCCCTTCCCGATGGGGGCTTTATAATGTCATTGCAATGTCAAATCAAATCCTAATAAATTAATTCCAGTCTGGTATATTCTGCACATAATTCTGACTTGCTAGACGTAAACTGCGCAACTAACACTTCTGAAGGACAAAATGTTAAATGATGTCATGCTACACACTAAATTAGAACAGTGGAAGAATAACTGAGCTAGTTTTCATATTTACACATATCAAGAGGTGCGTATAGCTAGGCCTATTAATAACTCGGTGCCATAATTATAAAGATTATTTGCAAAAAGTCAACAACAAGGTCGTACCATACTGGGTTTTTTTTTAGACTCGTCCTCAAGCACTTGCACAATTTGAAGCAAAAAAGTAATGTTTTACACATTAATTGAAAGGGGTAGGCCAATGCTAACGAAGATAAAGATTTATATTGGTTCGGGTTGCAGGGTTGGCCTAATTTACAGTACGGTAACAAACATATATTATACCAAGGACAACCTAGGGTCATTGCAAAGTCAAATAATAGCTCATCGTACATAAAACAATTATTACGCAATTCTGGCACTTAGTTATCATACAAGTCTAGACTATCCTCCACAAAAAATATTTTATTCATTTGTAGCATTCAATTCATTATAGTATCTAGGCCTATATTTCTTTTCAATTTGGTAAAGTTAAAACTAACACTGGTCTTATTGTGATGGCATAAGGCGGAGGTACGATCTGGATCTTGCATTGTTGCTGTGACATTCCTGGGATGTAGGTAAGGAGCAGGCCTAATGTATCTTGTGGTACGTATGTCTAAAAAAATTACTCAACATTTTAGTGTGTTTGACGTTAAGATGACTCAACATTTTAGTGTGTTTCAAGTTAAGATGACCTTAGCCGTGTATGGTCTGGGCTCGAGTTACTAAGCGTTAGAGTTATTGCCCTACTACGATAAATCATATTAATTTATTGCAGAATATTATTCATATTAAATAAATGTACGGTACATTATATAATTTGAATGAGTTAATCTAAAATGAAAGAAAATTAATCTGAAATGAACGAAAATTATTATGTAATCGTTAGTTTTTTAAGAGCTGTTATAGCTATGACCATGATCGTTTAAAATCATTATCCTTAAATTTATATTGTATCCTATAATTACGGATACGGTATGTGATATACGTTATATCAATATTTTTATGAAAACTAATTCAATGATACCTCAATATTACACTAAAAATAGTACAATATATGTATAGAGATGTAGTTATCATATGTAATGGCAACACATGTGTGAAACGTGAATCCAAAGTACGTAGCCGAAGCCTTTTTTAAGAGGTGAGCCGGAAAACTACTCTCAGAAACACTCTAAACATACTTTGTTTTTAATTATCTTCTTTTTCGATATATATTTAGAGAACAGATAGTTCCGATAATATAATCAGCAATATATTAAAACTTCTGACTGGTATTGTTATATCAGATAAATAAAATAGGTGAATCAAGCAGATGAGATTATATAATTATAAACCACTTATTGTATAATCATTGCATGAATCTGTGCACATATAAATGGTACAAGTAACATAAAGTAACCTAAGTTAATTGTTTTTGGCGGGGTAGGCATAACAGTTTGATATATTTTGTCGTATTACATTCTTTGGCTGCTAGAATTTAAAAACAAATTGTAACTTTTACGTGTCTTTTGTGGCAGCATTCTTAATAATATGATTATATACTTTCATGCTCGACATGTTTGAGGTCACGAATCGAGTGGAGGTTAAAATATGTGATGATGACGTTTGAATCACAGACTGTTTAAACTTCTACACTATCGTTATATATTGTTATTAAAAAAACAAAATTTATTCTGTACACTGAAGTTTACTTTGTGATAGAATGTCATTTTAGTAACTGCTTTTGGTATCTCCTTGCATTGAAGATAATGTTATGTAATATTTAAAAAATGGTAATTAATTGAATAATATTTCAGAAATTTGTTGATGATATATATGTTAGGGAGGGGGGGGGGGGGGTGAAAATAAATGGGTAAATAAGTGAACGAATGACTGGGCTATTCGGACACTTTTTTGCACTTATAAATTATGACTAAACTGGACCAGGATAACTTCACGTGAACATGGTGTATTAGAGCTGTGCCGATTTATGTATTTTCAAGAGGTGACACTTGTTATATATCTATGGGTATGAAAATCACACGTGCTTCATATTCAAGGGTCAATAAAATAACCCAGCTGTATCATGTGTTTATTCAAAGGCTCCTTTGTGTCTCGAACTTTACGCCTAGATGAGTGTTCTGTGCAAAAAGCAGGGTTTTCATGTTTTTAGACAGTGACATGTACAGATTGTTTGTTATTAGTTAGTTATTTTTGGCAAAATTTGTATATTCAAAGGTATATTTTTGGCCACAAATGTATATTTAAGACAAAGGGTTTGAGTATCCTGTCTGCACACCGAACACAAATTGTCACCTAGTGCCCCACCCCCTATCGGAGAATAACCTCCAGAGCATGGTGAGATGTATCAGATGGCGCTGCCCTCCATACAGTATTCTAAATTTCGTTCAAGGCCTAACACAACGCGTAGCAGATATTGTTTGCTATGTTTTTAAATTTCGTTGGTTAAAATCGAGAAAAATCGAGTTTAAACTGTTTATTTCTAAAATATAATAGTGTTATCAGTTTTCTCGCCTTAAAAAATATACAAATCTATGTTTTATACTCGTTTTTGTGTTCATTATTTCAAAAGTTATGGTGAAATAGATAATATCTTGGACACATGGCGGCCATTTTAGATTTAGTCAATTTTCATAGATTTTAAGAGTTAGAAAAAAATTCACTCCCTATTTTTTCTCATCACTACTATGTTCCAAAGGGGAATAAACAAAAAAAATCACTTTTAACAAACATTTTGCACGAAAATACATAAGGGCGTATATTATAGGCCTATACATTATCTTCAATATATAAATAAACTGATAATTAAGCATATGAGCGGTCCAGATATTTTGATATATCCATCGTGTTCATTACATGTAGACTTAGCTTGTGTGAATGTTATCTGCAAACGTTAATTCTCCGAGTAGAGGAGACTGGGGCACCTTGGGACATGGGGCACCATGAGACAGGCCTGTTTGACACATAAATTATTTTGCGATTTGTGCGCCATCTTGTCAATGGTACCAAAAACTGACCAATATCCATTTTCCACCATATTGCTAGTGGCTGTTGGACATCCTTGGCATGTATGTAAGCTTAGGTCCATTTTTTACATGAAAAGTACTTTTTTGGGGATGATCAATATTTGGTTCTATAGACCACTTAATACTTTATTTTCCATGATTTTGGTGGTATCTTACACCTGTGCTATCACTTTATAAATTATGTATAATGGTTTGCTTCAAATACACCCCACACACAAACTATGGTATCAGATGTGAGGTCAGTCAGGATGGGGCACCTTGAGACGCTGTCTCAATGTGCCCCAAAACTGTCTCAAGGTGGCATAAGTCTGTCTCAAGGTGCCTCGAAAGTGTCTCAAGGTGCCCCCACTTTTTTCAGGCACTGTTGCATCTAGCATAAGCCAACGGCAGACTTTAGCTACTATTCAAATCTTCATTTTAGGTAGATCCACATTATCTCCAGGTACCTAATATGGTGTCTCAGTGTACCCCAGGTGGTGTCTCAAAGTGCCCGAGTACGGGGTACATTGAGACACTTTTTTTAAAATATGTTTTGTTGAAAAATGAAAGGTTACATATTTCTGAAATTTTTTATCTCTTGCTCAAATATACCCCACTGGATGCTGTATCCATATGTGTCGTCAAAATGTTTTATTTTGAAAATTAAATATATGTTTGGGGGCTTTGATTTTTTTCGTCTCAAGGTGCCCCAGTCTCCCCTACGTTTAAATCACGCGACGGATAAAATATTATTTATACATGTAGGAATAATCTGTTGTCTCAGAATCATTTATAATTAATTATTTATACATCAAAATATACAAATTAATATACAAAGGATATACCTTATAAACATAGTAGAGCAGGAAATCAAGTGATGGCATGTGGACAAAACATGTATGTCATTTTTGTGTAACAACCCAGGCATATATTCTATCATTTTTACAAATTCAGGATATTGAACGTCATCTACATGTGTATATCGCAGCTGATAAATGATCCACCTTTATAAATATCCAGTAGAAATTGGTGAAAAAGTGACGTCACAACCATCACGACATGACGTCACAAATGCACGTTTTATGAAAAACTAGACCACTTGCCGCAAAAACTGTTCACGCTTCGTAAAACTGGACGCTCCTACATTTCCAGCGATATATTATAAATAACGTCAATTTTCAGATTTCCTCCTCTACTAAGTGACGGAGTCGGTATAGCCCCCCCCCCCCCTGTTCAGCTGCTCTTGAAACAATGCATCAGAGACAGCTTTCATCACGTTACCACAAGAAAGGTTATAACACTCCATACGACATCTCCGCTGTTGGGGTTGAGAGAAAAGTCACCCCAACTAGTACATCTAGCTAGCACTTTGTGGGTTTGTTTAATGAGAAAAGCACCAAAATTGGCAGAATGTTGCATAATAGTCGGGTGGATTATATAAGGGAAAGACTCCGATCATTTTTCCCTTGAAATGCTCAAATTTGCATACATTCAAAATGTCCGCCAACAAATTTCATAACAGTCTGCTTCGGAGTGCCACGGGCGGGGGCCCTAGGGTAGTGGTTAGCACCGCTGCCTTTCACGCCAGAGTTCGGGGTTCGGTTCCCGGTCTCGGCGGTTTGAGAGAAACAAAAAATAATTCTTCCCCATCCACGTGTGAAAGTCAGTATTGTGGGGAGCCTCCGTGACCGAGAGGTAGCGTGCTCGGCCTCAGACCGCCAGGGCTCGAATTTTGAATCCTATGTCTGGAGGACAGTGTCATCTCAATCATCTCACCATCCTCAGGAGATTCTCCTGGCCCAGTTTAGCCTATATGTGCACAGAGGTGGCCTAAAGCCCGATTCATTTCATTTTATTTCGGAGTGCCACGTGGACGAGTAAGTCACTAAAATTGACAGAATACCACATGATAGTATAATGAATTAAAGAAAAGGTATTTCCCAATCAGTTATTCCTCATAAAATGTTCAAATTGCCATAAATTCAAAATGGCCGCCAATGCATTTTGTAACAGGAAATGTCAGGGTGCTATATACATGATATGAGACAAACACAACGAATAGCAGAATTCTACATTAATATAGTATAGTGAATTATTTTTTCAGGATAAATACATAAATCAGATATCGCTCATGAACTGTTAAAATGCGCATAAATTCAATATGGCCGCCACAGAATTCCGTAACAGCACGCTCTAGGGTGCTACGTGGACACATGTATGTTTATCACTTAGTAGGCCTTTACCTAATTAATTACGATGAATACAACGATCAGTTCAATCAATCAATAAACTTAATATATAGTGCCTAAATCCCCAGCGTACCGAGCTCAGAGGCGCATACATCCTTAGCATTATCATGTTTCATAACCCAGGCCAAAGGCGTTCGTCAACAGGGAGCCGGGCCACTGAGGTGCTAGGTGGAGAAAGCCAGACCAAATAGGCCAGATCTAAGTAATTTCAGAAATGTTACTTTCTGTTGTTGTTGATGCTTAATATATTATAACATGTCGAAGACGAATGATGAATATCTGGGTCTGTAGATCAAGTAATGCATGATCTCTCTATAATTTTGATGGTATATGACACCGCTCTGATCATTTCATAACGGATGTAGAATTATTTACTTGAAATCCCCAAACGCTGGCTATGATATCAAATGTGAGATCTGTTGGGGTGACGCGCCTTGAAACACGGTCTCAAGGTGCACTGAAACTGTCTGAAAGTGCCCCGGAACCCCTCCCCCCTTTTATTTCGGGTGAATGCTGCTCTGTATTTTAGCTGCATCATAATTATAGCATACGCTAACTGCAGGTTTTAGCTACAAGCATAAAATGAAGCATATGATACTGATATTTATTTAAATTAAATCCATGCTGTCTCAAGTTACCGCACTGTGGTATGTCAAAGTACCCCACTTAGTGTCTCTATTCCCCCGAGAATGGGGTACATTAATGTATCTTTGGAAATCATTTTTTTTTAATTGCGCATTTCTCAAAATTATCATCCCCTTGTCTAATATACATAATAAGTCGATGTTCTGTATCCATAAAAATATAAAGTAATGACCTGTACTTTATGTGCACACTATGCGTACATCATATTCACTGTCAGTTGTGCAGCTGTTGTAGAGCTTGATACGGTAGAATACTGGATCCTATTTTGAGCAAGAAAATATATTCCTTATATTGCATCTTATGTGGTAGGTAGGAATATAAAACCTTTAAGTGCCACACAATCCTACTATTAAAAACGCTGTGGGCACGAGTAAGAAACGTACTCAATTTATTTCCATAGAATGATTCAACTTTCCACTATGTTTCGTTTAAATACATGTATGTACAGTCCATGTTGGTCCAGTTGTTCAGCAGAATTCAGCAGAATCCATAATCCTTTCTGTTAATAGAGCAATAAAAATACTCAAATATATCTACAATAACATTTCACTATTCTAAAGCTGACATATGTATTGTCAGGCATTTTTGATTCAATATCTTCCAAAATGCAGTTGATTTAAAAAATGGGAGACATGCAGATATATTTCTTATGGTAATAAACCTTCCAAAGCTATCTCAGTCTTGTATTCACCTTATCAATTGAGAGATTTTGTGCACCGTTTTATTCCACTTGTTTTATCTTATGTTGTTTTGTTATAAATATTTGTCACACTAAAAGTAACAAATCCTATATCATCCCCCGCCATAAATTAGGTTAGAATTTTTTGTGGTCACAAATATTTAAAAAGTCGACTTGTGGTGGCCATTTTAAATTTCACCTACATATTTTAAATATCACCTACATATTATTTCTGAGTTCTGAGTTCTTTAATTTTTGAGTTTTTGCGCCCACAAAAAATTGTGAAGTTCATGCATGGCGGCCATTTTGAATTTCGTTGAAACCTTGCAAAATTCTAATGCACATCTCCATATCGTGGGGAATGTGATAGTAAATTTGAATATTTTTTTGAGTTTCAGCGCCCACCAAAAAATTGAAGTCGATCCGTGGCGGCCATTTTGAATTTCAGTAAAACCTTGAAAATGTCACCTGCACATTTCCATATGGTGGGGAATGTGATAGTAAAATTTGAATAATTTCTGACATTAAGTTTTTGAGTTTTTGCGCCAACACAATTTTTTGGAGTTGACCTCTGGCGGCCATTTTGAATTTTGGTAGCATCTTTAAAATATCACTTGCACATCCCCATGTTGCTAGGAATGTCATATTAAAATTTCAAAAAAAATTAACCGGTAGTTTTTTCGCCCACAAGAAAACCTGACGCCGGACGCCGGACAGAATCCTGGCGCGACTAAAATCCCCCTTCCCCTAAGGGCGGGGGATAAAAATGAGCGAAGTCATTTTTTAAATTTTTAGCGCAGAGTTAACAATATGTGGAAACAGTGGGCGAGCTGATGGTGGTGATAACAAATAGATCAAGGGGCGACTCATCCTCATTCATCAGATCCACTATCCTTCCACTAGCGTCAGCTAGCGCAACTGTGTTAGTCCGCCCTGAGAAGGAGGCTGGGGGCTGATTCCACAGCTAAGCACTACTGACCCTGTGACATTACACTGTTCAGAGACTAATTTGTATGTAAGGCAGCAATAAATTGACTTCCTACTTTTAAAACTTGCAAGTTTAAAACTTAACGAAAAGTCCCCGAAACACAGATTCACAAATAATTAAACAGGCGAATATTACCCGCCCAACATATGGCTGTTTCATATTTTTAAATAATCACGATCTGTGAAATTGGTCTGTTGAGACGAAAGGGCTGTTATGACTTAGCAAACTGGAGACGCTGACCCAATGTTGCTTTAATGCTGGCCAGCGTTGCAGACGGTGGACCAGCAATGAAACAACATTGTATCAAAGTATCTTGTCAGCTGGGCGCGCAGTCCTGCCAGCAGCACGTTGTCACTGTATGCACATGACACACATATTCTATAGGCCCGTGGACATTTGCTCAACATAGTTTCAATGCGTCAGAAGCCGGGCAAGAATTGCGCCATCGTTGGTGCAATTAACCTTTTCACTACCATACATGACGGAAATTTCCGTCGTCATTCGTCAATGAACGTGACCATAAAATGACACAAATTTTCGTCATATATATACTACATTTATGTATTTTTCGTCATTTGAAGCTGGAAATTGCGTTAGCAATTCCAGCTTCAAATGACGAAAAATAGAACTCCTACACCAGTATATCTGGATCCTGGTATGCACCCCGGCCTGGAAGTCAAAGGGTTAAAGTGATAGATAAGCTATCAATTAGATCACGTTTTTTATCTTTGCGAATTGAACCCCTGAAAGGGTCCCCCTTGTTAGCTGCTAGCGATTAAATGTCATGGCCCACTGATTTTTAAACACACGCCCAACACAGGCGCACCTGCAAGGAGCACCATCTAAGTAACACCCTTCAAGGCTTATATCATTGATTATAATGCAATGTTAAAGCGAAATACTAATACATAAATCAATTTGACAGCTCAACCAGATATATATACAAATATTATATGCCGTATAGCCAAAGATTAAATGCAAGCTCAGCGAAATATTGTACTTAACATAAACGCTAATGATTGTATTAAAAATTGATTTTTTGTACTGAAAAGGTGGATTAGCTGCATTTGGCATTTTAATTATCAATGGACAGAGGTGTCTCAACATACATGGATGATGAAAAAAGAAATTATATATGATGTTATTTTGTAAAATATATATATATATATTCAATTTCATTATTATTGTTAAATTCGCTGGGTTTGTGAAAAAAAACGTATTTGAATTATATTTGATCAAATACATCAAATACAGGGATCAAATACAAATACCGGCTTTTAAAAAAAATAAAATACAAATACAAATACGGAAGATTAAAATACAAATACGCAAAAATTATACAAATACGTATTTGACCCCATCTCTGCCTAGGGCTGTACATTTATGAGAAATAGAAAAAAACATTATTAAAATAAATAAAAGTAAGTTATTGCCTGATATAATAATTCACGGAACAATCCGTATCGTTCCAACATTTTAAACCTCGATTTAATACCCGATAGCAGTGATTGTATACAATCAATGCTGATAGGCAGAAGGCCTACATAAAGCAAACTATTATCTGCTAGAGAAATAGTTCTGTGATACCCTGAAATCCAAGCTGGTCACCACATGGCAACATGCTTGTCAACAACAACTTGTTTACAAACAAACCATTTCTTAATATTAGAAAATGATTTCTTAGTATTAGAAAATCATTTCCTAATATTAGAAAATGAATTCTTAATATTAGGAAATCATTTATTAATATTAGAAAATCATTTATTAATTTTAGAAAATCATTTATTAATATTAATATTAAGAAATGGCACTCCATTTCTTAATATTAGAAAATGAA
The DNA here is from genome assembly GCA_964017125.1 of Flabesymbios commensalis. NCBI lineage: Eukaryota > Metazoa > Annelida > Polychaeta > Terebellida > Flabelligeridae > Flabesymbios > Flabesymbios commensalis. The sequence goes on from OZ024903.1 coordinate 106,198,897, forward strand.
TTCTTAATATTAATACATGATTTTCTAATATTAATACATGATTTTCTAATATTAATAAATAAATTCTTAATATTAGAAAATGATTTTCATATATTGATCAATGATTATCTAATATTAGGAATTGATTTTCTAATATTAAAAAAACATTTATTAATATTAATAAATGCTCATCGCATTTCTTAATATTAATACATGATTTTCTAATATTAAAAAATAAGGAATAAAGTCCACTTCAGCGTTCCATAGACCCTATCCCATCCAGCTGGGGTCGAGACCATCACAATAAACTACTTGTTACAATTCAAGTCAAATTTTGTTACCATATTATATCCGTACAGGATTCAGGGTATATACATTAATAGTGGTACGTTATAATACATTAATATACCTATACAGTGCTGATATTTTTAAAACGTATCAGAGTTGAATACATAATATAGAAAAGTTTTCCCGCGCCAAAACCAGAGATAAAAAAACCCCACATACTACTATGTACACCAATAGTAGAGTATATAGGTAAAATACACTCTGGAAAGCGTAGCAACCTACAAAATCTGTTCATCGTTACTTTTTACTTGTTGATTCACATTATCCAGGACTGTCGCCGATTTCTCAGTCAAATTTCATAAACCCTTTAACCGCCAAATTATTCAATCTCAATTTTCACCCACTTGAAGTTGTGTCTCGCTGACGCGATCCACAACTTCAAGTGAGTGAAAATTATTCAGATTTGATAAAATGGAGGTCAACTGTTTTCAAATATTGCTGATTGATGTCACATTTTATCTTTAACATGTTTAAAAGGTGGTACTTAATGTGCTAATAAAAAATGAAAACCCGAGTATATGCGGCACCTGCGGTTAAATGGTTAAATTCCACAAGCTCTTTTTTCTATTGATGCGGCGATTCCCGTGAGAAAGACATCAAGAAATATCGTCTAATTTATAAGGTACATATAGATCCTATTACTCTGTGCATTTTGTGCATATCACACTACACTATATATTTGTGCACAGGTCGAGGGGCCTCTGCTGATCAGAAAAACATAATCATAATTATAACACGTGGTAAACATCACAGAATTTCATTACTTGTCAAATGGTCTAAAAAAACTACTAAAATTTCGCGAAATTGTCAGAATAGTTGCCAAATGACTGAAAAATAGTGTGTGAAATGTCATGAAAATTGGTGACTTCATTCACCGTGATTAGAGTGAATTAAGGTATAATGTTGGTCTAATGTTGGGCTAATGTTGTGGACGGTGGACCAATATTAAACCAGCATTGGTCAATAGGTCGTGATTGGTAGGGTCATCCGTCAACTGGGATTTAATTTTACCAGACACACATAAAATATCGTAATAATTATGTTGGTTAGAGTGTTATTTTATGTCAATCTTCCTAACTTACTTGACGACTATTATATTTGTGATTATTTGTATTAGGTGATTGTGCGACGCATTTTGAAGTTGAAATATTTGTTTACATAACGATAATAAACTAGAGGGAATTGTGACTTTTCAAGTAGGCCCTAACAATAATATTTGGGCCTGGTTTTATGAGTTTTTTGGCAGCCATTATGAATTTTGTTCGGTTATTTTTATTATGACAGATTGATTGGAATTTCGCGTTTTTTGGCAGCCATTCTCAACTGGAATTTTAGACTTCAAACTTCAGACTTCAACCGCAACTATAATCGTGAATATTTTTTTCTGAACACTTGTTAAACACAAAAATACTTAGCCTAAGGACATGAAACGTTATATTCGACATGTTCATAAGGACTGGTGTACAGAAATGCAAACCGTTTCCCACACACAGCACCCCTCTTCCCCCTAAATAGGACACAAACTTAGGCAAAATGAACTTAATAGGCTAGGCCTACGGTCGAGCATAATAATAAGCTTAAGGATCCGGACAAAACTCAGTATATTTGGGCATAGCCCATATATAACTAGAAGGGTCTAGTTTTTTGTGAACAAAAAACTGGAGATGTCTCCCCTCCAGCAGCATAACCATAAAGGTTGATAGCTAATAGATGTAATTAATGTTACTAAATGGCTCTTGTGGACAGTAGAGACGATGTATTAAGCGGAATTTATTCTGTTTTGGTGCGAAACACGACGTTGACCCAATGCTGGTCCAATGCTGGCCCACCATCTGCGACGCTGGCCCAGCATCAAGCCAACACTGGTTCAACGCTTCGTGTTTGCTGGGCTGCGTTCAATACCCAGCAAACACGACACACCGATCCAAATTTAGACCAATGTTGGCCCACCGTGATAAAAATCATTATCTGATGCCTCTAGATAACTATTAGTAGTTTTAACTCATTTCTTAAGTCGCGGTAGCGAAGTGCAACTCTGAATGGATAAAGAAATCAATTAGTAAAATAAATCAATTTACTTATTGATCTTTTACTTCATTTGAAAATATTGTTGTTTTTCGCGTGAATTTCCAAAGTCAAGATCGAGGGAGTATAGAAATTAGCAAAGATGCTATTTTTAAAATATGTGCCCTGTTATACATTCAATAATACAATACATTTGTGAAAGACATGTACAAGATACATACAGATTAAAATATCCACAATCTAATTATAGCTCCACATTTTAATTAACGCTGCAATAGGAAGCTCTTTAAAAGCACATGTTATTATGTGGATATCAGATAACACTTAAAATTAAATTGAATGTTAAAAGGGGCACTGCCATGATAGTAGTATAAATATCAGTTTCCCGCACCAACAACCAGAGATAAAAAACACAGTGCCATACCCAGCAACCATAAAACATTTATATAACATTTATACAACGTCGGCCCAACGTCTTCGACGCTGGGCCAACATTGTATAAATGTTATACAAATGTTTTGTGTTTGCTGGGTATGGCCTACATACTACATATTTTGACATCACATGACATACATCACAATTACTGTCATCGTGTGATTACCATCTGAACGTAAAAAAAAACATGTGTTATTAAATCTACGCATTATATCTTCACCTCCTCGCATTATTGTCGTTACTAGCACTTCAATAAAAATCCTTTCAGAGCGGGACATTGTTTTTAGCGTTTTTATATTGATTCTTAACAATAATAAATATCGACTAAAATTGATCAGATATTGAACCTGCGAAATTACCCCACGTTTACCCCCTATGACCCCAGCAGGACTTTACCTCACGTTTAACGCCTATGACCCTAGCAGGACTTTACCCCACGTTTAACCCCTATGACCCCAGCAGGACTTTACCCCACGTTTAACCCCTATGACCCCAGCAGGACTTTACCTCACGTTTAACCCCTATGACCCTAGCAGGATTTTACCCCACGTTTAACCCCTATGACCCCAGCAGGACTTTACCCCACGTTTAACCCCTATGACCCTAGCAGGACTTTACCCCACGTTCAACCCCTATGACCCTAGCAGGACTTTACCCCACGTTTAACCCCTATGACCCTAGCAGGACTTTACCCCACGTTTAACCCCTATGACCCCAGCAGGACTTTACCTCACGTTTAACCCCTATGACCCTAGCAGGACTTTACCCCACGTTTAACCCCTATGACCCCAGCAGGACTTTACCCCACGTTTAACCCCTATGACCCTAGCAGGACTTTACCCCACGTTTAACCCCTATGACCCTAGCAGGACTTTACCCCCACGTTTAACCCCTATGACCCCAGCAGGACTTTACCCCACGTTTAACCCCTATGACCCTAGCAGGACTTTACCCCACGTTTAACCCCTATGACCCCAGCAGGACTTTACCCCACGTTTAACCCATATGACCCTAGCATGACTTTACCCCACGTTCAACCTCTATGACCCCAGCAGGACTTTACCCCACGTTTAACCCCTATGACCCCAGCAGGACATTACCCCACGTTTAACCCCTATGACCCTAGCAGGACTTTACCCCACGTTTAACCCCTATGACCCTAGCAGGACTTTACCCCACGTTTACCCCCTATGACCCCAGCAGGACTTTACCCCACGTTTAACCCCCATGACCCCAGCAGGACTTTACCTCACGTTTAACCCCTATGACCCTAGCAGGACTTTACCCCACGTTTAACCCCCATGACCCCAGCAGGACTTTACCTCACGGTTACCCCCTATGACCCTAGCAGGACTTTACCCCACGTTTAACCCCTATGACCCCAGCAGGACTTTACCTCACGTTTAACCCCTATGACCCTAGCAGGACTTTACCCCACGTTTACCCCCTATATGACCCTAGCAGGACTTTACCTCACGTTTAACCCCTATGACCCCAGCAGGACTTTACCCCACGTTTAACCCCCATGACCCCAGCAGGACTTTACCTCACGGTTACCCCCTATGACCCTAGCAGGACTTTACCCCACGTTTAACCCCTATGACCCCAGCAGGACTTTACCTCACGTTTAACCCCTATGACCCTAGCAGGACTTTACCCCACGTTTACCCCCTATATGACCCTAGCAGGACTTTACCTCACGTTTAACCCCTATGACCCCAGCAGGACATTACCCCACGTTTAACCCCTATGACCCTAGCAGGACTTTACCCTACGTTTAACCCCTATGACCCTAGCAGGACTTTACCCCACGTTTAACCCCTATGACCCTAGCAGGACTTTACCCCACGTTTAACCCCTATGACCCTAGCAGGACTTTACCTCACGTTTAACCCCTATGACCCCAGCAGGACTTTACCCCACGTTTAACCCCTATGACCCTAGCAGGACTTTACCCCACGTTTAACCCCTATGACCCTAGCAGGACTTTACCCCACGTTTAACCCCTATGACCCCAGCAGGACTTTACCTCACGTTTAACCCCTATGACCCTAGCAGGACTTTACCTCACGTTTAACCCCTATGACCCCAGCAGGACTTTACCCCACGTTTAACCCCTATGACCCTAGCAGGACTTTACCCCACGTTTAACCCCTATGACCCCAGCAGGACTTTACCTCACGTTTAACCCCTATGACCCTAGCAGGACTTTACCTCACGTTTAACCCCTATGACCCCAGCAGGACTTTACCTCACGTTTAACCCCTATGACCCCAGCAGGACTTTACCCCACGTTTAACCCCTATGACCCTAGCAGGACTTTACCCCACGTTTACCCCCTATGACCCTAGCAGGACTTTACCCCACGTTTAACCCCTATGACCCCAGCAGGACTTTACCTCACGTTTAACCCCTATGACCCTAGCAGGACTTTACCTCACGTTTAACCCCTATGACCCCAGCAGGACTTTACCCCACGTTTAACCCCTATGACCCCAGCAGGACATTACCCCACGTTTAACCCCTATGACCCTAGCAGGACTTTACCCCACGTTTAACCCCTATGACCCCAGCAGGACTTTACCCCACGTTTAACCCCTATGACCCTAGCAGGACTTTACCCCACGTTTACCCCCTATGACCCCAGCAGGACTTTACCCCACGTTTAACCCCCATGACCCCAGCAGGACTTTACCTCACGTTTAACCCCTATGACCCTAGCAGGACTTTACCCCACGTTTAACCCCCATGACCCCAGCAGGACTTTACCTCACGTTTACCCCCTATGACCCTAGCAGGACTTTACCCCACGTTTAACCCCTATGACCCCAGCAGGACTTTACCTCACGTTTAACCCCTATGACCCTAGCAGGACTTTACCCCACGTTTACCCCCTATGACCCTAGCAGGACTTTACCTCACGTTTAACCCCTATGACCCCAGCAGGACTTTACCCCACGTTTAACCCCTATGACCCTAGCAGGACTTTACCCTACGTTTAACCCCTATGACCCTAGCAGGACTTTACCCCACGTTTAACCCCTATGACCCTAGCAGGACTTTACCGCACGTTTAACCCCTATGACCCTAGCAGGACTTTACCTCACGTTTAACCCCTATGACCCCAGCAGGACTTTACCCCACGTTTAACCCCTATGACCCTAGCAGGACTTCACCCCACGTTTAACCCCTATGACCCTAGCAGGACTTTACCCCACGTTTAACCCCTATGACCCTAGCAGGACTTTACCCCACGTTTAACCCCTATGACCCCAGCAGGACTTTATCTCACGTTTAACCCCTATGACCCTAGCAGGACTTTACCCCACGTTTAACCCCTATGACCCCAGCAGGACTTTACCTCACGTTTAACCCCAATGACCCTAGCAGGACTTTACCTCACGTTTAACCCCTATGACCCTAGCAGGACTTTACCCCACGTTTAACCCCTATGACCCCAGAAGGACTTTACCTCACGTTTAACCCCTATGACCCTAGCAGGACTTTACCCCACGTTTAACCCCTATGACCCTAGCAAGACTTTACCCCACGTTTAACCCCCATGACCCCAGCAGGACTTTACCTCACGTTTAACCCTTGCGTAATGATCCTTGGTAGCAACTCATATATTTTATCATCTCATTGTATAATCTTTCTCATGTATATTTTTTCCATGTTTGCTTCAGTTATATATTTTGTGTTACTTATTATGTCAAGGAGAGCAACTTGTGGCAATTGCTGTGTGTAATGCTTTTGTCAAATATATTATGTTTAAGCCAACCCTTACGACCCTAGGTAACTAGTTAGACCCAATTTTTTTAAAATCATTTTGTTATCATTACATACAAAATACCAGAATACCATTATTTATTCATTATTTATTATTTGATCATTTTGTTATAAGCTGACTAGTCACCATGGAAACCATTTCCATTTGGGAACAGTACTAAAAGCTAATAATACAATGTATAGTTTCACATTGCAATATTGACAAATGACACTGGAGTATTCGCGTATGGTTGAGATATATTTACAATGTTTAATACGTGAGAAAGCGGTTCTTAAAATGTCATTAATTATTGTATTTTTCAGACCGTGGGACAAGTCGCTTTGATGCAACATGTCACTTAATTATATTAGTTTGTGCCATCTAGCAAAGTGTAGATGTTTTGATTTCAATATTTCTAATAGTGGCGGCGACCAAATGTCCATTTTTTAGCATTTCGCATCAGCCTAGCTTTTCATAAACTTTTACTATGTCGATTTATATACCTTGCAGAAATTAATGCGGAAAATCACCACTGTGGAAATTAAGGGGTGCACTAGTATCTTATCCGGGGCGCCCTGGACAAGTCTCTGTCACACAATACAGACACACGTCGTTGGGGTACAATTAGTGCAAGAGCATTAGTGAAAAAAACACAGGAACATGGAATAAAATTGCAGAAAGCTGATTTTTTCAGGAATGATACCTGGACATCTCCCCAGACGAATTCCGAAAATGCCCCAAAAATCCCCCTTGTGCATTTTTTTTAATTCAAGATGGCCGCCACCATGTAACGCCATTTTCGAAAAACAGGGGTATACCCTAATTCTTCACCTTTGTAGTTAGGAAAAAAAATATTTTGGTGTCTCTACTTATGTTTTAAGGCACAAAGAGTTGATACAGATGATCAGAAATGATATCAGCACTTTTCTCAATACCAAAAATCCAAGATGGCCGCCATATTGTTCTGATTATGTTAAGCGATCTCTTAAAAAACACGAAAATATGAGATATCTATCTCGTTGTTGAACCTAAAATGTATTTTTTGGCCAAACCCATGGAATCTAACACTTATTTAGATCACCATTATTTTATTATATTGAATTTATCAACATAAATACCACATAGTTAATTCAAAATAACACCAGGTAAGGCCATTTAAAAAAAAAGGGTTATACCCCAATCCCCCACTTTTGAAGTTAAAACAATGATTTTCGTGTCTCTACCTATGTTTTAAAGTACAAGGAGGTTATCCAGATGATCATAAATAATATCAGTACTTTTCTTAATACCACAAATTCAAGATGGCCGCCATAATATTTTGTTAAGCGATCTCTTAAAAAATCCGAAAATATGCGATAACTATCTCGTTGTTGAAACTAAAATGTATTTTTCAGCCGAACCCATGGAGTCTGAAACTTATTTAGATGACCATATTTTATTATATTGTGTTTATCGACATGAATCCCACATGGTAGTTATAGTTAATTCCACCTTGGTGGGTGACGCTTTAGAGTGTTTTCGAACTGCTTTCCCACTAGAAATGTAGATTGAGATTTGTCAAGTTAACAAATTAATCTCAGGTAAATAATGAAAATATTGCGTTTCAATCATCCGAGCTGTCACAGTTTCTACATGTTTGGCCAATACAAAAAGAGCACATCGTTGTACAATATAGTCTAGATTTGTGAGATCCCCCCTCCCTCATTTGAACAAACCACTCTGCACCCGCAACTCACTCTTTTTAGAACTCTTTCTGGGGCGACTACTCTTTCAGTTTGCGTTGGTTACAAACGACCATGATATAAAATCCGTTCCCAGACTGTAGATTCCACACCCTCCTGTACAGCAAAATATGCTCTATATCATAATGGAGTTTAAACACGAGGCATTCATCCAATGCTGTTTTAATATGGGCTGACCGTCTTCGACGCTGGCACAAAAATAAAACAGAATTGGATCAATGCCCCGTGTTGGCTGGGGCAGTAGGTGACGTTGAAGGGAGGCTTTCTAGCAAAAATCAATTACAAGATAAGGACTTGCGCCTCACACGTTACATGTACATGACATCTTTGATAATCGTCCTGTAACAATGCTCTTTTAAATACTTACTTTTGTCCTCGATCTGCGAATGTCAATATGTTTAATATCATGAAATATATCATTTAAATATCAAGATATTACATTTTGAATATTAGGATATATATATTTCGTAATGAAGTTATGGCATTGTATGGTGTTGTAATGAGATGATTTTATATCAGAATATCGGAATATGACATTAAATTAATTGATGTCACAGTTTATCGTCAGGATATGATCTCTTTATGTCACGATAATATGAGGACAAGAAACATTAACGTCATGATATGGTTTTGTAATGTCCAAATATTGCTCTTTATTATAGTAAAATGACGTTATGATGTCTGGATACAGCTTTATAAATGCAGGATATGGTGGTTAAGCATCACGGTATGGTATTAAAGTGACAGGATCTTTTAGTGTATTGTCACGATAATAAATATCATGCTATAGCATATTAACATCACAATATGACATTTTAGTGTAAGAGGAAATAAAAGTAAAAGAGGGCAAGGCCACATGCTGTTCAAAGAGCATGTGTCTTCACGCTATCTAATTACTTTCCATTTTATTGAATCTCCCGAAGTGCTTTTGTTGTTGGCAGTTTTGGAGTACCGGTATTTGAGCAATGTAGAGGCCTTTACTTACTGAATTATATTGCGATATATATGTTGAACTGACATGTGCCAGCCTGATCTTGGAATGTTCAATGTCGATTCTGTATTACCATATGGTAACGTGCGTCTGTCAATATAATGTTATTGAAATGTTATACCTTGACATGACAATATAATATCCTAACATTAAAATGCCATATCCAGACTTCAAAGTGACAAAGCCTGACATTCTATGGTCATATTGAAATATTGTAGTGTCATATTCAGTCATTATAATGTCACATTAGAATGCCGCCAAGCCCGCCATATCTTGATTTGATAATGTCATATCCTATCATAAAAAATTGAATATCTTGACATTTAAATCTTATTGTGTGATATAAAAGGACAAAATTTGGACATTATAATACCATCTCATGACGTTAAAGTGTCATATTCTGATAAATTACAATCCAATATCCTGGCATAAATATGCCAGATCCTGACTTCGAACTGTTTCTTTTGTTTTTCCTTTTTTAATGTCATAATCCGACAAGTCTATTATACAATATTCGATATTAAATAGCATGTTTGTCATTATAATGACACACCATCACATTACAATGCTATATTGTGACCTCAATGTGTCATTTCATCAATATATAAAGTCACATCATAATATTCAAGTACCATATCCTAATATTAAAATGTCATATCCTGACATTAAAATGTCATAGTGATGTTAAAATAATATATCACGAAATTGTAATGCATTTCGTGATAATATGATGTATATCTTTTCATTTTAATACAGCAACGTGATGTTTAGCCACTATATACTGCCTTTATAAAGCTGTATTGAGCCATCATAACGTGATTTTGCTATATTAAACACCAATTTTGGACATTATATTACATATCATGATGTTAAAGTGTCATATCCTGATATCATATTCATATATCCTGACATAAAACTATCATATCCTGACGTTAAACGTGTTCAATCTGGTGTAATATTGTACTTAGCTCTGTTATTATGTACATTCACAATAATAATCACAACTAATACTTAACCAAAATCGAAAAACATTTTATATAGGCCTACTATATAAAAAACCTACATTGGAATTAGTCGCTGTGTTTGAAACTGGAATTTCTTACGCTATCTCAAGCTTCAAATGAATGAAAAATACCCTTATATTTAAAGATGAGAGATGTTAGAATTTGTAATCAATGATTTCTGACATATGATATTTTGTAAATTTGATCAATCTATATCTATATTCCCATATGAAAAAACAGTTGGACATCGCTTAATCGTGGCATCTGCGCTAAAAGAGCCATCCAATATGGCAGCCATGTTGGATTTTGTGTTGATAAGCACATTCTATTTAAAAAATAGGTGATGGAAATATATTCTAGATTCCATGGCCCTGAAAAAAAAGTTTCAACAACATGATGTTTATGGCATGTACGTGATTTTCTGAAGGGGGGGGGACGCTTCACATAATGGTCGCCATCTTGGATTTGTGGAGATAAGAAAAGGAATGATATCATTTCTGATCCTGTTTATAAGCTTTTTGTGTAGAGGCACCAAAATATTTTTTTTTAACTGCAAAAGTGAGGAATTGTGGTATATTCCTGTTTTTTTTTGGAAAAATGACGTTATATGGTGTTACATAACATTAAACTACCGGTATGTGGGATTTATGTTGATAAATTCAATATAATAAAATATTGGTGATCTAAATAAGTGCTAGACTCCATGGGTTTAGACAAAAAATACATTTTAGGCTCAACAACGAGATAGTTACCTCATATTTTCGTTTTTTTAAGAGATCGCTCAACATATTCAGTATATCAATATGGCGGCCATCTTGGATTTTTGGTATTGAGAAAAGTACTGATATCATTTCAGATCATCTGGATGAACTCTTTGTGTCCTCAAACATAAGTAGGGACACTTAAATATTTTTTTCGAACTGCAAAAGTGAGGAATTATGGCTTACCCCTGTTTTTTCGAAAATGGCGTTACATGGTGACGGCCATCTTGAATTAAAAAAAATGCACAAAGGGGATTTTTGGGGCATCTTCGGAATTCGTCTGGGGAGATGTCCATGTATCATTCCTGGAAAAAGCAGCTTTCTGCAATTTTATTCCAGGTTCAACCCTAATGCTCTTGCACTAAATGAGTATTCACTGCTAAATGACTTCTACAATTAAACGTATGATACTTTTTTACTATGCGTGTTCATTTACAATTAACATGTGCGTCTGTATTATTACTTACCCACAGTTTTCTTGTGGCTGAAGTAAAATACTTCAGATGGTCAGATTAGGATATTACTATTTAAATATGCGAGGAGAAAATAATATCGTTGTCAAATATGGCCATACTTTTGTTCGGAATGTTTTTCTTTGTTATGGGACTCGCTATGTAAACAGATAATCGTTATAATAGCCGAGGTGATCCGGAGACCCTTTGTATTAGCACTTGTGTTACTTGGAAATCCCAATAAATATGTTTATACCAATAGACTGCTTGCACGAGTTTGCGCGTGAACAGTTTGTCTGATTAAAACAGTTCGGCGTTGCTCACTGTGTGGCGTGTTGTCATCGAACAGTATGTTACAGTTGTCTGATTAAAACAGTTCGGCGTTGCTCACTGTGTGGCGTGTTGTTATTGAGAAAGGTGTATAGCCGAGGTGTGGCGCGTTGAAATAAAAAATAGCGTGGTAGTAGTAGTAACACAATTATTTATTTATTTATTATTCATAAAATCAGACATTCATACATAAAACAAAAGTGAATGAGCATTATAAAAGAGTACAAGCAGTGGGGTAAAATGAATGAGGCTAGCAGCGATACAAACGCTCGAAGGAATGGATGAATGAATGAAAGAATGAATGAATCTAATGTGTATAGATGAACCCATTGTTGAATGTTCCTTGCTAAAACACACATAACATCATCCTGCCCGAGGAGGGGAATGAAAGGGGGGCAGGTGGAGTATTGCCAGTATAATCAATCACCCCAATGAGGCGCATTGTGTAGTGTTCTTTATACAAACACCGACGTTCATTCAGTGTTGGTTTTATGTTGGGCCAGCGTCGTAGACGGTGGCCCACCATTGAACCAACGCTGGTTCATTGTCTAGCGCTTGCTTGGGTATTCATTGTGGCGCTAATGCTACATTGGAACCAATGCTGGTTCACTGCTGGGTCAGGGTCGCAGACGGTGGCCCACAATAAGCACACATTTGGTTATTTGTTTTTCCTGTTGATGTGTGTTATATTGTGTTGTGTATATTAAATGATACTCTATTATAAACGTGTTGGTGCGTGAAACCTAGAGGGCTAAGTAAAAATGCCAAGGTGCCGGCAAAATGAAATGAATCGGGCTTTAGGCCACCTTTGTGCACATATAGGCTAAACTGGGCCAGGAGAACCTCCTGAGGATGGTGAGATGATTGAGATGACACTGTCCTCCGGACACAGGATTCGAAATTCGAGCCCTGGCGGTCTGAGGCCGAGCACGCTACCTCTCGGTCACGGAGGCTCCCCACAATACTAACTTTTACACGTGGATGGGGAAGAAACATTTTTGTTTCTTTCAAACCGCCGATACCGGGAACCGAACCCCGAACTCTGGCGTGAAAGGCAGCGGTGCTAACCACTACCCTAGGGCCCCCGCCCAAGGTGCCGGCAAACATGAAACGTGTTTGCCGGGCTGAAACAGTGGTTTGAATATTGGCTCAACGTTGCAGGGGATCATTGTGTCAAATTGAACGAGTGAACGAATTAATGAATGGATAACTGAATGAACGAATGCATGAAGGAACGAACGAACGAACGAACGAACGAACAAACGAACGAGAGAACGAACGAACGAACGAACGAACGAACGAACGAACGAACGAACGAGCGAACGAACGAACGAACGAACGAACGAACGAACGAACGAACGAACGAACGAACGAACGAACGAACGAACGAACGAGCGAACGAACGAACGAACGAACGAACGAACGAACGAACGAACGAACGAACGAACGAACGAACGAACGAACGAACGAACGAACGAACGAACGAACGAACGAACGAACGAACGAACAAATGGATGAACGAACGAGCGAACAAGCAAACCAACGAACGAACAAAAAAACCCCGAATGAATGAATGGATGCAAGAATGAATGAATGAACAGATGAAAAGTTGAAAGAACGAATGAATGAAGAGATGACAAAATGAATGAATGAACAGATGATTAAATGAATAGTTGGATGAATGAATGAATGAATGAATGAATGAATGAATGAATAAATGAATGAATGATTGAATGAATGAATGAATGAATGAATGAATGAATGAATGAATTAATGAAGAAATGAATAAATGGATATAATGGGGTAGTAAAACACAGAAATAATCTCTAAGAACGTATTGTAGTTAGTCTAGCGAAATAGTTTTGAGCATATGTATAGCCTACGCACAGAGAGCAGGGGTGATAGACCTATGTCAAGTATTCTATCGAACAGCGCACTAGTGAAGGTGGTGTATACTAGCAGATAATGTAAATATTATAATAAATTGCATGAAAGGCTCAATGGCTTGTATGTATTCGCACAGCTGTATTTAGTAACATTTTTAATGTGAGCTACGAAATATTTGCTGAATAAGCATTATATTTTTAATTCACGGTTGCTTAAGAAACTTTACGTGTAGGCTATGTCAAGTAAAGTATGAATAGAAGTCACAGCTGGAATCGAGTCCCTTAATTTATAAATTACATTTTTATTTAATAAAATATTCTGCACAATACGTTTTTAGAGATTATTTTCAATCCGAATTCTAACACGTATATTTTAGTTACAATACTGGCCCGGTTTTAATAGAATGACTGTGATACTATTCTATATATATGACTTGATCACTTGTGGGTGGTTTAATAAATAAATAATAATATAATAATTATGATCGGAGATTGTGATATCTACGATCATTGGAAGAGTCCAGGATTGTTTTAGTGAAGATTAGGAAAATTATATGTACTATATATACTAGAATGATGCTATTTTAGCATATTCTATGCAGCATTAGAAATACCGAAGATAAATGTCTATTGCTCAATTGTTTAAATATCCCTCAAGTGAACCATGACAAATACAGGCTATTATCATGATTATTGCGTATCTTTACAATTTCAGATAATTGTGCAAGTTCCACAGTGGCGGTAATGTTGCTATGCACCACCTTGTACCGGCATACAGTGGTACCTGCTTACTTTACAAGTAAGCAGTTACCACTGTATGCCTTTAAATTGTAGCTCAAAGGCAAACAGCAGTAGCTGTGTACATTTCCAATAATAAGTTACCGCTGTTAGTCCTTCCACGTCGCTGCCGCCGCTTGTTTTTCGTTGTGTACGGTGGTTTCCATTGATTCCGGATCCGTTTTATTCTGGATCACTCAGCGCACAAACACAGGACGCACCATCTTCGATCCCGACCTTCTCTTTTGTTTGATCTGTCTCCTATTGTCCCTTCTGTAATGCGACTCCTAAATCGTGCCGTGTAAAGACAGACAGCTGTAACTGCTCACTTGAAAAGTGAACAGTTACCGCTGTTTGCCTTTGTACAGTAGACAAAGGCAAACGGCAGTAACTGCTTACATTAAATGTGAACTGTTACTGCTGTTTGCGAAGCACAACTCTGAGTGGAAGAAAAAATCAAATTACTAACTGATCTTTTACTCAATTTGAAAATATTGATGTTTTTTCGTGAATTTTCAAAGTCAAGATCGGGGGGGGGGGGCATATTTTTTCCATAATTTACTTATTTATTGATTCAAATATATTTATACAGGGAGTACTGGCTACGTATTAGCAAAGATGCTATTTTTGAAATATGTGCCCTGTTATACATTCAATAATACAATACATTTCTGAACTATGTGTACACAGATATATATACAGATTAAGATATCCACAATCAAATCGTAAAGATTCAGTATTGTGTAGAGCTTCCGTAGCCGTGAGCTAGCGAGCTCGGCCTCAAACCACCAGGGCTCATCAGGCTGGGTCATCTCATTCATCTCACCATCCTCAGAAAGTTCTCCCGCCCTAGTTTAGCCTATGTGTGCATAAATGTGGCCCAAAACCACATTCATTCATTCATTCATTCATTCATTCATTCATTCATTCATTCATTCATTCATTCATTCATTCATTCATTCATTCGTTCATTCATTCATTCATCCATTAATTCATTCATTCATTCATTCATTCATTCATTCATTCATTCATTCATTCATTCATTCATTCATTCATTCATTCATTCATTCATTCATTCATTTGTTCGTTCATTCATTCATTCATTCATTCATTCATTCATTCATTCATTCATCCATTCATTCATTCATTCATTTATTCATTCATTCATTCATTCATTCATTCATTCATTCATTCATTCATTCATTCATTCATTTATTCATTCATTCATTTGTTCGTTCATTCATTTATTCATTCATTCATTCATTCATTCATTCATTCATTCATTCATTCATTCATTCATTCATTCATTCATTCATTCATTCATTCATTCATTCATTCATTCATTCATTCATTCATTCATTTATTCATTCATTCATTCGTGCTGAGAAGTCTGAGTGTTTGGAAACAGTGGACCATTTTTAAGCCAGCATTGGATCGAAGTATGCTGTTAGATGGGAAATATAATACTCCCCCCCCCCCCCCGACCAATGAGATTGTGGCTCAGGCATGTGTCATATGTCACAAGACGAGTTTAGTCAATCCAAGGAAAATATATTTGATTCTATTTACCTTGGTTAATCACAGCAAACTCGAGATTAGTCCAGTCATTCCAGGTCCAGAAAAGGGTCAACCTAGACAAAATTGCAACCTAATTTTTTTAAAAGGAATATGTTTCGGAAAACCCCCCAGAAACACATATCAAGTCTAGAATAATCTGAGTGGTCAAAATATCATAAAATCGCTAATTAGTACCGCCATTACCGCTATATCTCCATAAATAATCATGATATCATCACAAACAAGGTGTCTACACCCATATTTTGAAGGTCAGTGAAGACGACTGTGCCATTATTAGTTTATTAATATGGATATTAACGACATAATGTGTAAATATGAGGTTACCATGGATATGTATTTATGTAATTAACCATTTCAACTTTGATGTACACTCAATTAACACAAATAATAATAATATACCTTATACAGACATGTAGGCTATACAGCAATGATCCATTTGTAATAATATTAAAATGACTTATTAATATGAATTACCCATCAACACAAGCATGTGAAATACACATTTTATGTTATACTTAGATCAGGCTTATTCACCTCTGCGTCCCAGATTAAAGGAATCACGCAAGAGCCCCCATCTTGGCCTATTAGTGCAGCAGCAGGTGGTCTCTATCAACAGTATTTAAGGAGTTGCTCAGCCACAAAAAGTAACATTATGTGTGATACACTAAATTAAAGCTTAGCATCTCTGGTCTCAGAAAAGTGATGGTGGTGCTAAGCTCGCAGCTAGAGGGATTTCTGTAATCTGACCTTGAAGTACACTACTGTCGGACAGAAAAGTGATCAAAATTTGGCATGTCAAATTGACTCATACGCTAGTAAAGCGACGTATTTGGCCCAAGTGTCAACTGGACGCTCTCAACAACCAATATTATTTATAGCCAGCCTTTGATTATGTATATGTTGGGCCAGCTTTGTAGACGGTAGACCAACATTGAATGTTGGTTTAATAAACTTTGGGTTTTCATTAAATGTTAAGAAACAAAAATTAAATGCTGGTTTAATATTGGGACAGTGTCACAGACGATGGACCAGCATTGAACAAAGATTAGATCAACGTCGTGTTTATGTCTCCTGACAACGGAGACAGTATATGCCTACATTATCATATTGCTTTTCATTTAAATTAAACTAAAACGTGACATTATTATGTTCCTGAATAAAAAATGAAGTAACTTTCCACCTCAATGAGTAATGTCGATCAAGTTCATCTCACAAAAATATAATATACATTTTACACAAATGTTTTGTGTTTACTGGGACAGCGATATACTTTGTAATAGCTGATTGGTTAATGCAATAAAATCTTGTTTATTATCTTCTTCAGTGGCCAAGATCACTTTTGTAGTGGATGAGATTTTAAAGTGGCTGTGATCACTTCTTCAGACAGTGGCCACGATCACCTATGTGGTGGCTGAGATAACTTTTAAATTGGCTGTGATCAGTTATTCAGTGGTCAATATCACTTTTGGTGTGACCGAAATCACGTTATTAGGGGCCGCCTCAATATTGTTAGGGGCCAAGGTCGCTTTTGTAGTAACTTTTGAGGTGATTGTAATCACTTCTTCAGTGGTCAAGATCACTTTTGTAGTGGCTGAGATAACTTTTAAATTGGTTGTAATCACTTCTTCAGTGGTGTGTAGTGACCGAGACCACTTTTTCAGTGACTGACATCAGTTTGTTATATCAGCTGAAATAACCTTTAGAGTGGCTGTGATCACTTCTTCGGTGTCCAAGATCACTTTTGTAGTGACTGAGATCACTTTTTTAGTGGCTGACATCAGTTTGTTAGTGTGAAAGATCACTTTTGTAGCGGCTGAGATCACTTTTAAAGTGTCTGTGATCATTTTTTATTGGTCAAGATCACTTTTGCAGTGGCTTAGATAATTCTTAAAGTGGCTGTGATCACTTTTTCAATGGTTAAGATCACTCTGTAGGGGCTTAGATGACCTTATCAGTGGCTGACACCAGTTTGTTAGTGGCCAAGATCACCTTTGTAGTGGCCGAAATAATTTTTTTAAGTGGCTGTAATCACTTCTTTAGTGGACAGGATCAGTTTGTTTGTGGCTGAGATCACCTTTGTGGTGGTTGAGATGACATTAAACAGTACAAACAGTACCATTGCACATTTTATAGTGTTATCTTTTACTATACATACATGTACTAATGTTTCGCTAGCTGTTGAAAAAATTATTTAAGTAACCATGGTAACCGCCCATTTACATATTACATCGTTATTATAAATTTTAATAAATTTTGAATGACAGAGTCGGCTTCCTTGACCCTCAAAACATGGGTGTAGACACCATGTTTGTGATGATATCATGATTTTTGATGGAGATATAGCTGAAAATGTATATTTCGGTAATGGCGGTACTAATTCGTGATTTTATGATATTTTGATTACTCCGATTTTTCTAGACTTTTGATATGTGTTTCTGGGGGGCTTTCCGAAACATATTCCGTTGAAAAAAATTATGTTGCAATTTTGTCTAGGTCCAACCTTAAATGACTGGACTAGATGTTGAATCTTGAACCAGATAAAGATTCATATAGTCGCATACGTGTATACATTTGAAACATATTGGCTAAAAGCCATTATTCCGGTCAATGGATTTAAAATACAAGTATTCATGTATTAAAACAACATTAATACAGCATCTTGCGTTTGCTGGGATACCATATGGCCGACAATAGCATTGACAATACACGCACGCGCTCATGCGCGTCTTAAAGGACGTATCATTACCTACACTCCTTCAGCTGTTGCCTATTAATTCTGTGTGGAGGGTGCCGAGTGTATATATAATCTGATAATTACCCTGATCACACACGCGTTGAAGCACGCACGTGTATAACGCCGTTATTACGTGATTTACGATCCATATCTAATTATATTAACACCTAGAATTATGGTATCAAGCCCAGGAGGGGGTTGTTATCCTTAGAGTTTAACCCTTTAACCGCCAAATAATTCAATCTGAATTTTCACCCGCTTGAAATTATGTCTCGCTGACGCGATCCACAACTTCAAGTGAGTGAAAATTATTCAGATTTGACAAAATGGAGGTCTACTGTTTTCAAATATTGCTGATTGATGTCACATTTTATCTTTAACATGTTAATAATGTGGTACTTAATGTGCTAATAAAAAATGAAAACCCGAGTATATAGACACCGGCGGTTAAAGGGTTAAGCCGTGGAGGGGGTTGTCATCCTGACCGCTTAAGCCCTGGAGGGTTGTTATTCTGGATCTTCAAGCGCTCATCGCGACTATAATATACTTCAAGCCCCTGAGAGGCGTGTTATCTTAACCCTTTAAGCTCTAATCGTGACTATAATCGTTTTTAATCCGTCCTACTAGCCGAATAAATCACTGTTATTCTGAATCAATTGAGTGTTATATCAAGATTCGCAAATCTTTTGTCTAAAACTATTTAAAAAATATGAGTAATTTCCAATCACTCGAAGTTGTGGTGGGTGAAAATGATAACTTCTCACTTATCTGTTATCAGTTACTGTTGCTTGATCTTGTAATCTCAGCTCAGCGTATCCAGATGATCAGCTAATCAATAGCGGCCGCTCCACTTCCGGTGAGACAACACGGACGTGATTTATTTGACGCGACTTCCGGTAGCTTGATTAGCTATGGATTCAGAAAAATAGCACGTTCTGGGGAATTATGGTATTCAGCCAGACAGAAATCCGTATTATTGATTTGATCGACGATATTTTACATAACATATGCACAATAACCCAATATTAGTACCGCCCATCTCACTCAGC
Organism: Flabesymbios commensalis; assembly: GCA_964017125.1. Lineage (NCBI taxonomy): Eukaryota > Metazoa > Annelida > Polychaeta > Terebellida > Flabelligeridae > Flabesymbios > Flabesymbios commensalis. Next base: position 106,218,757 of record OZ024903.1, read on the forward strand.
GCGGCTGGGAAAGCCACTTCAGAGTGAAATTGATATTAAACCCTTTCAGTTCGGGGACCGTCTTTATACGTCAGATTCTGACGTATGCAGACGTCAGATTCTGACGTATAAAGACTGTCGCTTAAGAATTAAAATATTTATAATGCCCGTAAACCCAAAACATAGGTATTCAAATGAAGTGGAAAGAGCAAACTAAGACATTTATGATGATTTCAAATTAAAAACGACCCTTTGGTCTCCATGGCGTTTACGGAAATATTTCAGAGTTGTAAAGGTTATCCTCGCTTCATTCAATTAAAGCTTGAATTGCTGACTCAATGTCCAACTTTAGGTGGGGAAAAATACCCATATTTGTGACAAAATAGAAACCCCGGAGAGCAAAATCTGATAAACATCAATCTCATCTATAGCTTAACCCTTAGGGCCCTAAATTATCTAATTCAAATTGTCAACCACATAAAATTGTGTCTCGCTAGCGCGACCCACAACTTCAAGTGCATGAAAAATACTCATATTTGTTTACCTCTGGACCAAGCATTTGCAAATCTTGGTGCTGAAGCACAAATTTCATCTTCAATAAGTACAATCTCTAACTCGAGAAAAATAAATTGTGAGTAAATATAAAACACCGTCACACTTTTAACCCTTTAACCGCCGGTGTCGCATATATGCGAGTTTTCATTTTTTATTAGCACATTAAGTACCACATTTAAAATATGTTAAAGATAAAATGTGACATCAACCAGCAAGATTTGAAAAGAGTTGACCTCCATTTTGTCAAATCTGAATAATTTTTACTCACCTAAAGTTGTGGATCGCGTGAGCGAGACACAACTTCAAGTAAGTGCAAATTCCAATTAAATAATTTGGCGGCTAAAGGGTTAACCCATTATGCGTCAATCACGGCTATCAGGCTTATCGTTTGAAAATATTTTTATCTGCGCAATTATTTTATTTTTATTAAAACGTTAACTCTGATGTACGTTGTTAATCAAATTTCCAATAAAACTACAAAGTAATCTTCAGGTAAAATGACTGAAAAATCAAATGTAATGGTTCCAAGTGTTAAATAACACATTTTGAAAGCAGAATATATTTCCGCTGAGAAAGATTTGAAAAATCTAAATAATTCTCATTAAATTTAAGTTGTATATCGCGAGGGGGGGAACACACTTTCAAATGGAACGCTAGATTCAATAAGCAAAACATTCAATCATAGGAGTTAGTGTTATATACGTACGTGTTTTATAATAATAATTGACACATTAATATCTACATTTTATATATATAATAAAATACATGGTCAAAGTCTTGTATTCTACCCCCAGCCAATCGAAGAGTGGTTTAGCCTGTCACATGACGAGATCGACCAATCACCGCCGTCGTTCAGTTGTTATTTAAATTAGGGGGTAGGAAACGAGACTTGGGAAAATACCTTATCAACAAACACTGATATTTTGATAATTTGAAAGTTTTTATAGCATTAAAGTAGACCAAGATAATATCTGCCTGAAATTACTTTTTACATATTTATTTTGTTCATTTTCAAGTGACTAAAGATAACAACAATGATTCTACAACTACAGGTGAGAAGACATGAACGTTTAAATGAATGAATGAATGAATGAATGAATGAATGAATGAATGAATGAATAAAAAAATAAATAAATGAATGAATGAATTACCGAATAACTGAATGAGTGAATGAATGAATGAATAAATGAATGAATGAAAGCAAATACAGCATAGTTTATCAAACATAGCCATTCGATGCGCTTCACTACTTGAAGATTTCTTAATCGACGCTTGGACACTGACGTCATTTTGAAGTTGATCCAGATGGGGAAGTTGCTTTAATAGCGAAAACAGAATCACTGAAGATGTTCTCGCGTGCACGGTCAATCAGGAAACAATGACTGCCATTGACATAAAATGTACCCGTCAATAAAAAAAGAACAACTGTGTCGAGAAATGTCAGGGTAAACGTGTAAATGAGTGCATTTTGTAAAGTGGCCACATGGAATGAACTTGCACCCCCACCCCCTACCGTCAAGTCTTGCTACGTAAAACCTCACTCCCCAATCCCTGTGAAGGTTTGCCATGTAGAACCTCGTCCCGGGTTCTCTTCGTACATCGTCATCGAGCACACCTGAATCTAGGATTGTTGTTTGTTAGTTTTCCTAAATAAAGTTGGTCACCAAGGAGAATCAATGAGTTTTCTGTGCAGCAAACCAGCCACATCCTTTTTCCATAGATTTGTTTCTCGGTCCCTGTTACCCCTCTCTCCCCTAGAGGGAGGGCGATATTTCCCCCCTCTCCCCTAAAGCCAGAGCCAGACGAACACAAGATGTTGACCTAATTGTGTTTTAACGGCGGCCCGCATTCTGCGACGCTGCCTCAGAATTAAAACAAGATTGGACTAACGTATGGTGTTTTCTGGGCAAGATCTTGCCCCCCCCCCCCTCTCCCCTGCACCCAGATTGATCCCTATGTGCTGTTTTCCCCCGCCTTCCCCGGTCTACCATCCATGCAAAAACCATTGATCCCGATATTGAAATGATCCGGGCCTTCCATCTCCCCTTCCGCTTCTTTTCCATGACAGAATCGACCCCGCACTTGTGACAACAAAGATGAGCTTTTCCCAGGTATTGTTTACCTGGAAGCAGAAGACGGGGGACGTTAGCCCAATGTTGTTTTATTGCTGGCACAGCATCGCAGACGGTGGGCCAATGCTAAGCCAGCATTGGGACAGCTTCGCGCTTTCACCATGCGCTACAATACGATATATTGACCCAATGTTGTTTCAATGTTGGCCCAGCGTCTCCGACGCTGAACCAACATTGAAACAACATTGGGTCAATATATGTGTTTGCTGGGCAACATGGTCGTGCAAAGACAAACAGCCGTAACTGCCTACTTGTCAAGTAATATGTTACTGCGCTCTGTGTTTGCAGACAAAGCAAACAGCGGTAACTGATATACTTGAAACAGTAAGCATTGATACATTTATTATACATAGATAGATATATCTGTTACTGACATTTAGAAGTATGCAATAAGACATATATGTTTTTGCTTATTTGTTATCGTATATATAAATAATATAGTAGTATATACATGCCGCGGACATTATCGTAACGTTAGTAATTCTTAGATCAAGACGTTATGACGATCACTATATATATCGTCGCCTCGGAGCTAAAGGATCCTATCTGCCACTCTAACGAGTATCAGATAGGATCCTTTTGCTCCGAGGCGACGATATACATAACATATAATAGTAACAATATTAATACTAAGAGTAGTAGACAGGTGCAAAACGTATTACAAGTCGTGAAACACTATCATATCAACTTAAAATACACATCACTATATACACCTAGCGAGAGAGATGAAACACCACCATTATGATGGTGGTATTTGTCTTTTCTCGGCAGATCTGCTACATACGATCGTTTAAGTGTTGGCCAGCATTACGGATACCGGGGCAGCATTCAGCCGATCATGTGCCAGCATTCCATGTCCGCTGTCACCGCCCCAAACTTCCAGCTCAATAAATCTGACAAAGCTGACCATGACGGGACGAAGGCAGGGTCGATAATGCAAATTCATTCATGTTCTCTATTACACTGAAAACAAAGGTAAAAAGGTGGTATCTGTCGGCTCGCAAAGTGAGCAGTTACTGCTGTTTGTGGATGTTGAATCTTTAAGGCAAACAACAGTAACTCCTTAGATAAAAAGTGAGCCGTTATGACTGTTTGCATTTGTTATGCATAAAATGATATCAATAGTAACTGATGACTTGAAAAGTATGGAGTTATGGCTTCTTGTCTTTACTATCCATTGAAGGCAAACAGCTGTAATAGCATCAGCAAGCAGCTTTGATTTTCACGAAATTTTACTGTGATATAATTCAATTGGCACAAATACTTTATGTATACACTTCATGTATAAACTTCACTTTATGTCGCATGGTATTTAATTGATGAAAACTGAATTGAGGTTTCCGCATATAATTGTCGCAATGAATCTATCCAGCATAAATTTATCATATACTAGTAATTATTGAAATCTCTGTCGTTTTATTTCAAGGCTGGCGATGCGATTAGAGCTTTCGTGAACTTATTTTTCACCATGAAAATATTCTTGTATCTCGTATTAATCAAGATATATATATATATATATATATAATTATGTAGTACCGGGTTTTAAATGTTTTTTTTTATTTTGTTTTTTTTTATTTGCAGCAATATAATTTTCAAATGAGTGAAAGTTTTCTGTACAGTTGTGCTCATTTGTAGTTACGTAATTTACAGCTCCAAAAAACGAAAAATATTTCTATTTATGAAAATAGTCTTCTCGCAAATTGAATTATATAGGCGAATTAAACTATATAGGCATGTATCAATTTTCATTTGATCAATTTCAGTACTATTTATTTTCTTTAACCCTTTCAGCGCGGCGGCCGTCCATAGACGTCACAGCCTGACGTCTATGGACGTCAGATTCTGCCGTCTAAAGTCGAGCCCCGTACTTAAATAATTAACATATTGATAACGGCCGAAGACCCATAACATTCGTATTCAGAAGAAGCACTACTAACAAACTAATTTAAGACATATATGATGATTTTAAATTGAATTTTGGTTCCCATTATTTATACAAAATTATTTCAGCGCTGTAAGGGTTACGACATGCCTGAACCTATACGGATCCGGCAACACAGGGGTTAAAATAAAGCGTATTTCACTATGAAATCTAGAATGTTCTGAGGAAGAACCCAGTGTTTATTGAATATACTTGTGCGGCCTCGCATCGCTGCACAGGATATCAGATCCTGCATGGATTCTCGGCGACGGACGGGGGGGGGGGGTGTTTGTCAACGAGGAGTAGAGGGAGGTGGGTAGGATGAGGTAGCTAAAAATCGATGGTAAAAACGCAATTCTGCGCTACCTAAAACCGTACTTAGAATTTATCATGTCTACGGAATTTTGTGAAATCTGACGTTTTGAGATTGCACAATTTGTGAAAATAAAAACTATTATTTTCGTGGACACGAAAATAAGTTCTGAAAATAATTTTGAAGGGAAAAATGTTTTTATGACAATCGGAACGATAATGATATATTGAAGTCGAAAGCGAATTTAAATTTTGATGTATTTTTATAAAATAAATTAGAAATAAAATGTAAACCTACAATTAAATTTAGCATTGAATAATTATGAAGCATTACATTATATCTGACTATTTTAAATTCAGTAAATTATAGTAAAATACAGGAACATTTATTCAAAATATAGAATATTCATGTTACTTTACCTTACCATTTAACAGTATCACGACCAGATAGATTCACATCACTCAATAATCAGCATAAATTATGTTTATTCGCAGACGTCAGCAGTAGCCTATCCCCCTCCCCTGTGTTCAGCGAGCCGTGGCCAGTAATGATGGGTTACCTCTGAGACGGGATCGACTGCTGGTTTAATGATGGGCCAGCGTCTTTGACGGTGGCCCATCATTGAACTAACAGAAGCTGACCTTGCCTCATTTAATGATCCCTCCCGTGATATCAATACTAATAAGTAGATGCGATACACTGTTTATAATCATCTCCAAGACAACAAGTGAAAACAGCTATAAAAGACCAGTGCGCGAATGCTGCAGCAAGAAGTGCAGGAAAGTGACGAGACAGAAAGTAGAACAGGTCTAGGAGAAAGCTGCTGTGTCAAGAGAAAGGAAAATTTATTCAAAGAAAGGTGAGACAAATACCGCAATATTATATAGTTTTATTTCATTTTTGCTCTTATTAAACAAACGGATAATTTATTTTGCCTTTCTGTTTTATTAGAATACCTATGTAATGGGTTTACGGCCATTAGAAATACTTTTACTCTCACACTGAGGGGATCGACTTTAAACGTCAGTATTTGACGTCTACAGCCAGATTCTGACATCTTGAGACGATACTGTAAGGGTTATACACTCGGATCAGAAATACGGTTCTAATTGCTTTTTGAAGAATAATATACTTGAATATATTCACTGTAATTATAACATCATCTCATTTTCCAACTGCATGGAGAAAAGGCGTTATTATGCCGATTTTCTAAATAAGGTAATATAAACGACGTAGAAAATAATAGAGGTTTACCTCTTTTGAGCACACCGGTAAGTTTTTCACAAAAACAATAAATAATAGGTTGTCATTCTGGTCAGATACGTTTGATATTATTGTACCAGGGCTCTTTTCAGGTTCTATACATATTTACATGATATACGCAACCCTAAAATAATTTTCATATGTGAACTATTTAATACATATATTTTACCAATTTGTGACTACGGGTGTAGGGTATGGGGATTTCATAATGGCCCATGCAGCTATAGAAAGGGCTCATCTTCAATTTTGTGTATTTTGCATGTTGAATAATCTACTACTAAATTATTTGTTTATGGTGAATTGGGAATATTTCCATTAACAGTAAACGGACATTATTAAATATTAGCTAAAAATTATAAGGCGTAAAATTGGTGTATATGCTACTTAGATATCGACATAATAAATGTGAACTCGAACATGTCAATGAACTGTTATCTGAACCATATCATGCATATTGTCCATTGTAATATCACTTTTATATTGTATTATTTCTTCGCCAAGACGCACACACTGTTTAGTTTTCGCATTTTGTTTGTAAATCCACAGTCAGGCTCCTAAGAGCTTATCATTGTTTCTATAAACTATATTGATTGTGTGATTTCACACCTGAACCCCTAGAGATCTAGCTGAGCTATTCCATTTATTTATTCCATCACTTGAAGTTGTGTCACCCTACGGTCGACAACAGTGTTTTATGAATCAACCCTTACAGCGCTGAATTATATTGTATAAACCATGGAAATCAATTTGAAATCATGCATAAATGTCTTAGTTAGCTCTTTCTGATTCATTTTAATACCGATGTTATGGGTCTAAGGCAAATAGAAATATTTTGATTCTTTCAGTGCGGGGATCGTCTTTATACGTCAGAATCTGACGTCTACAGACGTCAGATTATGACGTTTAAAGACGATCACCGCGCTCAAAGTATTAAGAAAACTCTCTGATATTTTATTTTCTTGTTCTTTCAGACAACAGGTCCACACCATGAGGCTGACTCTGCTCAGCTGCCCACTGATACTGGCAGTCGTATCAGGTAAGACCATAACACACCCTCAGGACTAACCCTGGTAATGCCAGGTACACTGCATATACACATGTTAAACATGCATAGCTACGTTAAATTAAATTTTAAAATAACCCTTCCATCTCTAAACCCGATGCGAGTTAAATTTTATTCAGCTTTTAAATATTTGTTATTGGCAATGCATTGGCAATGAAATGAGTGTTTAAACATCAAGATTTGATTTGCAAATGTTTATTCATATGTTATTTTTATTTTCATGCCAAATTATGTTGCATCAAAACAACAAATAGACTTATAAATCAATTATAAGCAAGCAATAAAGAAGACAGTGGTTTTACACCCTCAACACGAACATTGTGTCAATATCAGTTCGTTTTTCAAAAGTTAAAATATTTACATTTTTCCCAAATTTTGGATATCATTCATCAAAACTTTTTATTTATTTTGCAGTGATAAATGCAGCACCCCTGGAAGGTAAGTTGTACAGAGTGATAGTTCGATAATTATTTAAAAATAATGTAAAAAACATTGTGTAATAATTATCTTACGCTGTCATATATTTTATCATATGATCTTGTTGAAATTAGTGGATGTTTTATGTCGCAGACTAAATCGAAAGCTTTATTCAGAGTTTATTTAAGTCCTGGAATTCATTATATTTCTTGGACGCGCTCTGTGTAAATACAAAGAATGAATAGAAAGACTGTGGGCTATCATAAAAAAAGCCTATGCTTTTCCACCGTCTAAGAAGCTGGACCAATTTTGGTCCCACATCGGGTCAACAACCATATTCTCTGTAATATTATTAAAGCCCCGGTATCGCAATCTGCCCTACTTGTCATATACCACTGAACCATAACGATAAATAAAATAAAAACATTATTAAAAACAAAAAATTATAATAATAAAATTTAGAGTAGAATTGTAATCTTGATACATATGTGACTTATAACTAAACTATGCTAATTTTTATAACAGAGTTGATTGTTTCTGACCAAGAAGTTGAAGTGAGATCTAAACGAGCTACAAACGAATGCGCCGCTCCCATTGCCAACTGTAAGACCTGCACGAACCCTGGACTACAATGTGCCGAGTGCTCGGATGGATACGTCATGAAAAGAGATCTCAGCGGATGTCTGCGTAAGTATACATAGACACAACCGCAGTAATTAGGCCACCTTAAGTGTTATGCATTTTAAATTTTCGCCGATTTAAAGTGATGACTCGCTACCGCGATCAACAACTTCAAGTGGGTGACAATTACCCATATTTGTTTATTTGAGACCAATTTGCAATTTTTTAAATTTTTATTCGGCATTTATTTTTGATTGGATAATAAAACGGATGTAGTCGACTAAGGTGAGAATGGTCGTGATTAGACGTAACAGGTTAAAGCCAAAGCGCATGTCGACGGGTCAACAGATGACCTAAATTTAAATAATAACTAGGGCGTAGATTAGTAACGTAATAGATTAGCTGCTTTTGTCAATTTGAGTCTAAACATTTGCAAATCGTGATGTTCAAGCATTCATTTCATGCTCAATAACAGTGAACAGGTTAAGACAGCATTGGTAAACGTTTTACGTTTTCTGTGATGGGTGACATACTATTATGACGTAAATAAATCAACGATATTATAGTGCCAATCTGCGACATCAGCCCAACGATAAGATCGACTTTATACGTCATAATCTGACGTCTGTAGACGTTAGATTCTGACGTCTAACGTCGGTCCCCGCACTTGAGGAGTTAATTTTTTATAATGGCGGTAGACCCATAACATAGGTATTCAAATGATACGGGAAGAGCTAACTAAGACATTTATGATGATTAGAAATTTAAAAACCCTTTGGTCTCTTGGTTATATAAACAAAGTTTCAGCGCTTTATTGGTTAAAAGAATAGCGGTTTTAACTCATGTGCAGTCTGAGGCTTGTTCTGTATCAATGACTGTAAGCCGTACTTGTTGCTTCAGAGAGATTTGATTATCCATCGTGTTCTGGCAAATCGATTAGCCATCGTGTCGTAACAGATTATAATCTTGATTTGATTAGCCTTCGCGTTTTCACAGATTACGTTCTTGTTCGCACGCCACAATATTACAATCAATATATCACTACATGTCACTTGCCACACATTTTTTTAGCGTTGAATAACTAGATTAGGCCAATATTTGCCCAGTGTTTGCGATCGGTAAAGCAACAGTATTCAGTGGCGGATGCAGGATCTGAAAAAAAGATCGACAGGGGATATATTTTTTGAGTAAATATAGGCCAATTTAAGAGCCTTTGTAACAATAGGGGGCGCTGCGGCTGCGTCCCTGGATTCGCCCATGGTATTGGAAACCCTTCGAATTTGATATGATTTTAAGTAGAGAGCGGCCTCACGAAAATATAGCCACCTGGTGAATGAAAAGCTACATGCTTTAGATTACTGGTCAAGATCGGGAAGTTTATCTATTTTTTTTATTACGTGCAGGCTGCATTATATGCTTCGTGTTATAGAACATTGTTATGTGTTACTGTGTATATTTACGTCTCTATGCTAAACATGATATACGGGTTGTTATTTTTCATATATTGTTTTAAATAACGGTATTTTGCGAAGCTTAAATTCATGGTTTTGAGCTTTTAAAATACAAATTATGCGAAGGCATGAAAAATAGGGCATGACTCGGATTTTGGGTGATTACTACATTCGTATGTTTACATCACCTAGCAAACACTGACAATGGCTCAATGTTGGTTTGATGTTGGACCACATCTACGAATGATCACGGTAGGGCTTCCAATTAGTCAGGCGATATTAAAAGATTTTGCTACGTAGTCCAGGATTGCGTACAAGAACGGTCCCGAAATGAAATAAATCGGGCTTCAGGCCACCTTTGTGCACATATAGGCTAAACTGGGCCAGGAGAACCTCATGAGGATGGTGAGATGATTGAGATGACACTGTCCTCCATGCAGACACAGGATTCGAAATTCGAGCCCTGGCGGTCTGAGGCCGAGCACGCTACCTCTCAGTCACGGAGGCTCCCCACAATACTGACTTTTACACGTGGATGGGGAAGAAAAATTTTGTTTTGTTTCTTTCAAACCGCCGAGACCGGGAACCGAACCCACGAACCGTGAAAGGCAGCTGTGCTAACGACTACCCTAGGGCCCCCGCCCCCGAAATCACTCACCTGATTTTGACAGTAAACCATCCGAGGTACATTTTTAGCGCGGGTGGTGGACATCCTAAAGCCTTTATGTTGCTGTCTACATGTGTTTGTATTTATGTTACAGAATGTGATGATAACTGTGAGGAGTGCGAGTTGGACACGCCTGGCACGGGGACTGTCTGTGTGGATTGTCATCAGAGATATACACTGAACGCCCAGACCAAGTCATGTGACAGTAAGATCATTATTATACTCCCTAACCCAAAGTGAGACCAGAAATATACTCCCTACCCCACCCCGACCTACAGTAAGACCTGAGATACACACTGAACGCCCAGATCAAGTCATGTGACAGTAAGATCATTATTATACTCCCTAACCCAAAGTGAGACCAGACATATACTCCCTACCCTGCCCCGACCAACAGTAAGACCTGAGATACACACTGAATGCCCAGACCAAGTCATGTGACAATAAGATGAGTATACTGTATAGCCCACCCTAACCTACAGTAAGACCAGAGATACACACTGAACGCACAGACCAAGTCATGTGACAGTAAGACCATAATGATGCTCGCTAACCCAAAGTGAGACCAGAAATATACTCCCTACCCCACCCCGACCTACAGTAAGACCAGAGATACACACTGAACGCCCAGACCAAGTCATGTGACACTAAGATCATTGTTATACTCCCTAACCCAAAGTGAGACCAGAAATATACTCCCTACCCCACCCCGACCTACAGTAAGACCAGAGATACACACTGAACGCCCAGACCAAGTCATGTGACACTAAGATCATTGTTATACTCCCTAACCCAAAGTGAGACCAGAAATATACTCCCTACCCCACCCCGACCTACAGTAAGACCAGAGATACACACTGAACGCCCAGACCAAGTCATGTGACAGTAAGACCACAATGATGCTCCCTAACCCAAAGTGAGACCAGAAATATACTCCCTACCCCACCCCGACCTACAGTAAGACCAGAGATACACACTGAACGCCCAGATCAAGTCATGTGACACTAAGATCATTGTTATACTCCCTAACCCAAAGTGAGACCAGAAATATACTCCCTACCCCACCCCGACCTACAGTAAGACCAGAGATACACACTGAACGCCCAGACCAAGTCATGTGACACTAAGATCATTGTTATACTCCCTAACCCAAAGTGAGACCAAAAATATACTCCCTACCCCACCCCGACCTACAGTAAGACCAGAGATACACACTGAACGCCCAGACCAAGTCATGTGACAGTAAGACCATAATGATGCTCCCTAACCCAAAGTGAGACCAGAAATATACTCCCTACCCCACCCCGACCTACAGTAAGACCAGAGATACACACTGAACGCCCAGACCAAGTCATGTGACACTAAGATCATTGTTATACTCCCTAACCCAAAGTGAGACCAGAAATATACTCCCTACCCCACCCCGACCTACAGTAAGACCAGAGATACACACTGAATGCCCAGACCAAGTCATGTGACAGTAAGATCAGTATGCTGTATACCCCACCCTAACCCACAGTAAGACCAGAGATACACACTGAACGCACAGACCAAGTCATGTGACAGTAAGATCATTATTATGCTCCCTAACCCACAGTAAGGTCAGAGATACACACTGAACGCACAGACCAAGTCATGTGACAGTAAGACCATTATTATGCTCCCTAACCCACAGTAAGGTCAGAGATACACACTGAATGCCCAGACCAAGTCATGTGACAATAAGACCATAAGTATGCTCCCTAACCCACAGTAAGTTCAGAGATACACACTGAACGCACAGACCAAGTCATGTGACAGTAAGACCATAATTATGCTCCCTAACTCACAGTTAGTTCAGAGATACACACTGAACGCACAGACCAAGTCATGTGACAGTAAGATCATTATTATGCTCCCTAACCCGCAGTAAGACCAGAGATACACACTGAACGCACAAACCAAGTCATGTGACAGTAAGACCATAATTATGCTCCCTAACCCACAGTGCACTCTAAACAATATAGATTCTTTAGAAGGAACCGTTCAGTACTATCACAATGCAACCCCATAAGAAGTTCTCCTGGGGTTGCATGGTGATTGAACTCAAGGGTTCTTTTTATAGAACCTATATTGTTTAGAGTTTGAGGTCAGAAATATAGTCTCTACCCCACCCCAACCTACAGTAAGACCATTAAATACTCTCTACCCCACCCCAACCCATAGTAACACCAGTATAATTATACTCTCTACCCCACCCAACACACAGTAAGACCATTATTTACTCTATACCCAATCCTGACCCACAGTAAGACCATTATATACTCTCTACCCCACCCTAGCCTACAGTAAGACCAATATATACTCTCTACCCCACCCTAGCCTACAGTAAGACCAATATATACTCTCTACCCTACCCTAGCCTACAGTAAGACCAGTATATACTCTCTACCCCACCCTGACCCACAGTAAGACCAGTATATACTCTATACTCCACGATAGTCGACAGTAAGACCATTATTTACTCTCTACCCCACCTTGACCCACAGTAAGACCATTATATACTCTCTACTCTACCCCAGGCTACAGTAAGACCAGTATATAATCTCTACCCCATCCTAACCCACAGTAAGACCAGTATATACTCTCTACCCCACCCTGACCTACAGTAAGATCATTATATACTCTCTACTCCACAATAGCCGACAGTAAGACCATTATATACTCTCTACCCTACCCCAGCCTACAGTAAGACCATTATATACTCTCTACCCTACCCCAGCCTACAGTAAGACCATTATATACTCTCTACCACACCCTAGCCTATAGTAAGCCCAGTATATACTCTCTACCCCACCCTGACCCACAGTAAGACCATTATATACTCTCTACCCCACCCTGACCCACAGTAAGACCAGTATATACTCTCTACCCCACCCTAGCCTACAGTAAGACCATTATATACTCTCTACCACACCCTAGCCTATAGTAAGCCCAGTATATACTCTCTACCCCACCCTGACCCACAGTAAGACCATTATATACTCTCTACCCCACCCTGACCCACAGTAAGACCATTATATACTATCTACCCCACCCTGACCCACAGTAAGACCAGTATATACTCTCTACCACACCCTAGGTCACAGTGAGACCATTATATACTCTCTACCCCAACCTGACCCACAGTAAGACCATTATATACTCTCTACACCACCCTAACCCACAATAAGAACATTATATAATCTCTAACCCAGCCCCACCCACAGTAAGACCATTAATACTCTCTACACCACCATAACCCACAATAAGAACATTATATAATCTCTAACCCAGCCCCACCCACAGTTAGACCATTAATACTCTCTACACCACCATAACCCACAATAAGAACATTATATAATCTCTAACCCAGTCCCACCCACAGAAAGACCATTAATACTCTCTACACCATCCTAACCTACAGTAGGATCATTATATACTGTATACCCAACCTATGTTATACTCTATACCCCAACATAACCTCATTATAATGATAATCCCATTATGGAGTTCATTATTACATTAACAATTGAGTCAGGCAACGTCTATATAATGGTAGTTTATTCAACAGAATGGCAGAATGATTCAATAACGAATATCCACTCCACCTGCCACTCTCGTCTCTCGTGAATGGTGGAGCTGATTAGTAATGTGCAATGTAATTGGCCAAGTCAATCTGTATGCTATTCCAACAGCATTATATACTATACCCACCTTGACCGCTGACCACGCCGACCACGTGTAATAACCCCTTCCATGTTATATTTTCCAGGTTGTGGTAACGCCTGTTATGAGTGTGATGTTGAGGGGCCAGGCTTGTGTGATGGTCTGGACAAATGTTTTGACGATGGCTACATGTATGACACAACAGAGAAAATGTGCTATGGTCAGTATGCAGAATTTATTAATCGTTCCAATTGTCGTCTCTAACAAATCGAAAAATTGTAGCAAAACGTTTAACCATGTTTTTAAAGATGTCTTTGTAAAGTTACCTTTAAGACTTTTTAATTGTTTAAATGTCTATGAAGCAGCTGAAGACTGAAATAAATTGTCAATGGATGGAAATCGTATGTTAGTGATATATATAATTTGTTGGATTGAAACATTTTGAAGAGGCCTTTTAGTATCTGCCCTGTAATTGTTTTATGGTTATTTGTGTGATGTTTATGATTCTCATGCTGTTTGTTTCATATTGTACATTTTATACAATCGAAATGAAATGAAATGAATCGGGCTTTAGGCCACCTTTGTGCACATATAGGCTAAACTGGGCCAAGAGAACCTCCTGAGGATGGTGAGATGATTGAGATGACACTGTCCTCCAGACACAGGATTCGAAATTCGAGCCCTGGCGGTCTGAGGCCGAGCACGCTACCTCTCGGTCACGGAGGCTCCCCACAATACTGACTTTCACACGTGGATGGGGAAGAAACATTTTTGTTTCTTTCAAACCGCCGAGACCGGGAACCGAACCCCGAACTCTGGCGTGAAAGGCAGCAGTGCTAACCACTACCCTAGGGCCCCCGCCCTTATACAATCGAATTGGGCCTAAACTTGTTTATTGCATGCATCGTGCATAGGGTAAATTAAATTGAATATAAACCGCATAAAGCTCCTCTTTTTTCACACAGATTTCCCCTATGCAGCTCTAACTGTAAGGAATGTTACGTCTGTAATATTGCCTGTTTTTTTCAGCTTGCAGCTCTAACTGTAAGGAATGTCACGTCTGTAATATTGCCTGTTTTTTTTCAGCTTGCAGCTCTAACTGTAAGGAATGTTACGTCTGTAATATTGCCTGTTTTTTTTCAGCTTGCAGCTCTAACTGTGAGGAATGTGACGTCTGTAATATTGCCTGGTTTGTTCAGCTTGCAGCTCTAACTGTAAGGAATGTCACGTCTGTAATATTGCCTGTTTTTTTCAGCTTGCAGCTCTAACTGTAAGGAATGTTACGGCTGTAATATTGCCTGTTTTTTTTCAGCTTGCAGCTCTAACTGTAAGGAATGTTACGTCTGTAATATTGCCTGTTTTTTTCAACTTGCAGCTCTAACTGTAAGGAATGTCACGTCTGTAATATTGCCTTTTTTTCAGCTTGCAGCTCTAACTGTGAGGAATGTGACGTCCGCAACTTATGTAACACTGGAAAGTGTCACACCGGATTCGTGTTCGAATCCAGCACTGAAAAATGCGCAAGTGAGTATTTTATATAAGCCCTTTAAGTGCTGGAAACGTGCTTAAGCGTTTTCAAAATAATTTTTTACACTAAAAATATCGATTAAAATTGATCAAATGTACATCATTTATCAATTAATCATGAAATATTACCACTAATTATGGTTTATAGTGAGTATAATATTTAAACGTTCTCATTTATTTTATGGGGAAACTCCATCAGAAATGCCGACTTCAAATGTATGAAAAATGTAAACAAATGTCACGCAAATGTCACCCAGTACTCAACATTGAGATAAATATTGCTGACAAAGTATAGATACATGACCTTTCTTCTGATCAACCAGATCCTACTTTACTGTGGGATACATGACCTTTTTTCTGATCAACCACATCCTACTTTACTGTGGGATACATGACCTTTCTTCTGATCAACCACATCCTACTTTACTGTGGGATACATGACCTTTTTTCTGATCAACCACATCCTACTTTACTGTGGGATACATGACCTTTCTTCTGATCAACCAGATCCTACTTTACTGTGGCCCAGTTTCTTACAACAACTTATTTTATTTACAATTATGTATAATTTACATTATTATTTCACTCTTAACACTTATATTGACATTGAGTCGGTATTAGACCAACATCGATAGCCGGTGAACCAACATCAAACCAATACAGTGTTAACCTCTCATGTAATATGCCATGTGTTTTTCATTCTAAGAAATTATTTGAATAGCAGGTGATTTGATGGACCTAATACATATACATGATGATTTACAGGCTGTGGAACCAACTGTTTGGACTGTGATAACAACGGTGTAGGACTGTGTGATACATGTAAGGACGGCTACGCCCTGAACCCCACAAGCCTCAAGTGTGACAGTAAGCGACACTTATACTAGGGTTACCTCTTACAACGCTGAAGTATTCTGTATAAACCTGGAGACCAGTGTTTTTTTTATTGAAATCATCATAAATGTCTTTGTTATCTCTTCCTACTTATCCTACTTAACCCTTTAACCGCCGGTGTCGCATATATTCGGGTTTTCATTTTTTATTAGCACATTAAGCTCCACATTTTAAATTTGTTAAAGATAAAATGTGACACGTACCAGCAAGATTTGAAAAGAGCTGACCTCCATTTTGTAAAATGTAAATAATTTTCACTCACTTGAAGTTGTGGATCGCGTCAGCGAGACACAACTTCAAGTGGGTAAAAATTCAAATTGAATAATTTGGCGGTTAAAGGGTTAATATAATACTTATATTAATTACATACTTACATACTAATACTGCTTATTAACACACAGTTAATATATGAATAAATACGTAATATGGGACTATATAAATAATCATAATTTTTGAGAAATTACTAAAACATCAATTAAATATTGATAATTTAATCAACATTTCTTGATCTGAAAATGTTGTTACTTCTCAGATTATCACATAAAACACTTTAAATCATTTGACAACATTATTTTTGCTTTCATTTGCCAGGTTGCGCAACTTATTGCTATAAATGTAGCTCTCCAGCAACTTGTAACACCGACCAGTGCCATGCCAAGTTCGTTCTAGACGGCGAGACCTGTGAACGTAAGTTTACTGTTTGATAATTACTTAACCCTTTAACACGTATAACCCTTGGTCTGCCAGATCCGTCTATATGTGGTTAACATTTCCTCTGCTAGACCCGTATATCTGTAGTTTCAAGATGTACCAACCAAATCAAATGCGAATGAAATTGATAAAATTGTTTGTGCAAATGCACAGTTTTTCAAATAATTCAATTTGCTGATGCCATTTTCTCTCAATTTTTTATAAATTTTTGTGTAATTAAATTGAGTTTTAGAATGATTTATGATTTGAGAATGTTTATTTGCTTAGCGGAATGACTCTTGAAATCGAAAAAGCAGTTGCTTGGTGTAGGCTTAATGATCTCCTGATTTGCAACACTTGTAAACTGTACATATATTATGGAACTTTAGTTTCTCTAATATTATATCGTGGCAGTCATACATATATATATATAGATAGACTTAATAGCATAGGATGGCGCTCATTTAGATTGTTTATATTCACAGTATCATCTACGTAAAACATGTTGCCATGGTTTCAGCATGTTCCAGTAACTGTTTGCAATGTTCAGTGAAGAGCAAATGTGATTCTGACCAGTGTGTGGCCGGATACGGCTGGAAGGCGGACAGCAGCAATCCTAGTGTAGGAACCTGTGTGGGTAAGTGGACATAATAACCCTAATGTGGGAACCTGTGTGGGTAAGTGATATGATAACCCTAATGTGGGAACCTGTGTGGGTGAGTGAACATAATAACCCTAATGTAGGAACATGTGTGGGTGAGTGAACATAATAACCCTAATGTAGGAACATGTGTGGGTGAGTGGACATAATAACCCTAATGTGGGAAACTGTGTGTGGCATAATAACCCTAATGTAGGAACATGTGTGTGGCATAATGACCCTAATGTGGAAACCTGTGTGGGTAAGTGATATGATAACCCTAATGTGGGAACCTGTGGGGGTGAGTGGACATAATAACCCTAATGTGGGAACATGTGTGTGGCATAATAACCCTAGGGAACCTGTGTGGGTAAGTGATATAATAACCCTAATGTAGGAACATGTGTGGGTAAGTGATATGATAACCCCAATGTAGGAACATGTGTTTGTCAGTGATATGATAACCCTAATGTGGGAACCTGTGTGGGTAAGTGGACATAATAACCCTAATGTAGGAACATGTGTGGGTGAGTGGGCATAATAACCCTAATGTAGGAACCTGTGTGGGTGAGTGGGCATAATAACCCTAATGTAGGAGCCTGTGTGGGTAAGTGGACATAATAACCCTAATGTAGGAACATGTGTGGGTGAGTGGGCATAATAACCCTAATGTAGGAACATGTGTGGGTGAGTGGCCATAATAACCCTAATGTAGGAACCTGTGTGGGTAAGTGGGCATAATAACCCTAGTGTGGGAACCTGTGTGGGTGAGTGGGCATAATAACCCTAATGTAGGAACATGTGTGGGGCATAATAACCCTAATGTGGGAACCTGTGTGGGTAAGTGATATAATAACCTTAATGTGGGAACCTGTGTGTGGCATAATAACCCTAATGTAGGAACATGTGTGGGTAAGTGAACATAATAACCCTAATGTGGGAGCCTGTTTGGGGCATGATAACCAAAATGTGGGAACATGTGTGGGTAGGTGGACATAATAACCCTAATGTGGGAACATGTGTGGGTAAGTGATATAATAACCCTGTGTGTCTGTAGGAACATTTGTGGGTAAGTGATATAATAACCCCAATGTAGGAACATGTGTGGGTGAGTGGGCATACCAATCCTAATGTGGGAACCTGTGTGGGTGAGTGGGCATAATAACCCTAATGTAGGAACATGTGTGGGTAAGTGGACATAATAACCCTAATGTGGAACATGTGTGGGTAAATTTATAATAACCCTAATGTAGGAACCTGTGTGGGTAAGTGATATAATAACCCTAATGTAGGAACCTGTGTGGGTAAGTAATATAATAACCCTAATGTAGGAACATGTGTGGGTAAATTTATAATAACCCTAATGTAGGAACATGTGTGGGTGAGTGGGTATAATAACCCTAATGTAGGAACCTGTGTGGGTAAGTGGGCATAATAACCCTAATGTGGAACATGTGTGGGTAAGCGGACATAATAACCCTAATGTAAGAAACTGTGTGGGTGATTGGGCATAATAATCCTAATGTGGAACATGTGTGGGTGAGTGGGCATAATAATTCTAATGTGGAACATGTGTGGGTGAATGGGCATAATAATTCTAATGTGGAACATGTGTGGGTGAGGGGGCATAATAATTCTAATGTGGAACATGTGTGGGTAAGTGGGCCTAATAACGACGATGTGGGAACATGTTGAAAATGCCTGTGTAGCTGGTTGGGTATATAAATATAAATTATTCGAAAAAAAACTCACATTATTATTATTTTTCAATATTTATACATAGCACCTTAAACAAATGGAATTGATAAAATTGTTGGCAGTAATGCGCAGTTTCTCAAATAATTCAATCTGCCTCACGTCACTTTCTCACATATTTCATGATTTTATAAGTAAAAATATTCTAATCATGATGTTGCTAACATCTATGTTTATTTTTATAGTACTGTGTATGTCTCATTATTACCAAATGCTGCACTTTGTTTGGATTACTAAATTATTCAACTTAGACTTAATAATAATATTGAGATATAATTTCAGCCTGTGATGTGAACTGTGACAAATGTACAGTGGACGACCAGGGAAAGACAGAATGCACTGATTGCCAAGCCGAGTATGTGGTCACTGTCACTGACACCTGCAACTGTAAGTTATCAACTCAAGCAGCCATTCATTCATTCATTCATTCATTCATTCATTCATTCATTCATTCATTCATTCATTCATTCATTCATTCATTCATTCATTCATTCATTCATTCATTCATTCATTCATTCATTCATTCATTCATTCATTCATTCATTCATTCATGCATTCATTCATTCATTCATTTATTCATTCATTCATTCATTCATTCATTCAATAATTGACTAGGTCATTATGTGTTTTTATGTGATATTCTTGTTTTCTACCAAAAATATTGATTTACTTGTTTACTCTCTTCCCAAACTATAACATGTTATTTTACCTGATCACACTCCACACAGATTAACTTGTTTATACTCTATCCTGACTACAATACGTTATTTTACTCGTTTACACTCTGTCCAGGCTTCGATATCTCTTTTTACTCATTTAAACTCTATCCAGACTAGAATACGTTATCTTACATGCTTACACTCTGTCCATACTAACATACGTTATTTTTTTTTTTATACTCTGTCCAGATTACAAGACGTTGTTTTACTTGTTCACTCTCTGTCCAGACTACAATACGTTATCTCTTCCTAGACTAACTTATTTATATACTGTCACGACTATTTTACTTGTTTACAGATTACAATACGTTATTTTACTCGTTTGCACTCTGTCAAGACTAGAATACGTTAGCTTAGTTTCTAATCAGACTACAAAACGATATTTTTTTTCATACTTTGTTCAAATTACAAAACGTTGTTTTGCTTGTTTTCGCTTTCTCCATACTAGGCCTACAATACCTTATTTCACTTTGTCAATCTCTACCCAGACTAACTTATGTATACTGTCCCGACTACAATAAGTTATTTTACTAGTTTACACTATTCCAAGGCTATAATACGTTATTTTACTCGTTTGCACTATGCCCAGATTACAATACAATATTTTACTTGTTTACACTATGTCAAGGCTACAATACCTTATTTTACTTGTTTGCAGTCTGTCCAGACTTTTGCTTTGAGTGTAACAAGGATGACAATGGTAATGCTATCTGTGCCAGTGGTAGGTGTTATGATGGTTATGCCCTGAGCAGCAGCACAGGAGAATGTTATGGTAAGTAGAGCCTTACATATATCTGTTTAAAACACAAGTGAACATTTAGTTGAAGATCCAATTAATATCCATTTTTTGTCTGGTAAAATCTTTAATCCGGTCAGCCTTTTTATATTTTATTTTAAAACAATTTCATTTTTTGTTGTAGAATATTTTTTTCTACATTATTATCAGTTGGTCCTGTTAAATCTGATTTTCTCTTTCAGCTGCTTCTGATAGCTTAATTAATTAATTGTCTATTTGTATCCACTGAACCATGGCCTATGAAACTTTAGTTTTTTTTTTGGAAATGTTCGATTATAAATTATTAGAGTTCAATTTCTAGTCTTTGTTATTGACCAGAAATTTTCATAATTTCATAATATCATATCTCCAAGTCTTGTAAATAAAATGAGATTAAACGTATACATCTTAGATGTAGCTTAACAACAAGCACAAGGCTGGTATGTAGCTAATGGGGTGTAAGAAATCAATGAAGAATTTGAATTCTAACAAAGTATCAGTTTGATCTTTATCGCTGAATAATAATATATTGTTTTGTTTGTTTGTCAGAATGTCCTGCTGATTGTGACAGATGTACTGTAGTCGGTCTCACAACAACCACCTCCTGTCAAACATGTGACACTGGCTTTGCTGCCAACAGCGCTGATGGTCTCTGTTATGGTACGTTAATCTAGGGCCAAGTCTTATGTTCAGACTAAATCTTCCGTGAGAGAAAATACAAACATTGTTTTTTTCTGTGCGGTATGAGCAGTACAGCACATGCTCACAAGAATAAGGTGTACGAATAAAGGCTCACACATAATTTATTGAACAAGTTCTGTATTTATTGCACCTTTTTATTTAAACGTATGCATATTTGTAGTTATTCTATTAAATATAATTTGATTTGCTGGAAAATCTTATGGTATTATTTCTATGCAACTTAATTTTATTTTGATAACATACTTACCTTTATCACTTGCAAACACGTTTTGCAATCGTGGCCTTGTACCAGATACATTATTTTCTTCAAATTTTCTCAAATGTAAAGTTATGTCTCCATAACGCAAGCCACAACTTCGGGCGGGTGGGAATTACTCATATTTGTTTAATTTAAGACCAAGTATTTGCAAATAATGATATTTAAACACCCATTTTATTTACAAACGCTGTGATTTAACCTGCTAATGAAACAGAGCAAAAGTGACTATAGTCGTGCTTAGCGCCGAAAGGGTTAATTTGATGAGGTTTGTTTTTACAAATGATAACCCTTTGCCTTCTAATCACAACAATTGTCGTTTTTCCCATTTTATTTGCCGATCAATCCACTGTTATTGGGAATGAAAATGACTGTTTAAACATCACGATTTGTAAAAAAATTGGTCTCATTAAACACATACGAGTAATTCTCCACCCCTTGAGGTTGTGGATCGCGGTAGCGAGACACAACCTCAAGTGGTGGAAAATTTAAATAAATTAACTTAACAGGAACAGGTTTAATACAAGGCATGTTGTTCATGTATTTGCTTTTGTTATGTGGCATTGTTAATAGTTTTTTGAGGTTGTGGATCGCGGTAGCGAGACACAGCCTCAAGTGGTGGAAAATTTAAATAAATTAACTTAGCAGGAGCAGGTTTAATACAAGGCATGTTGTTCATATATTTGTTTTCGTAATGTGGCATTGTTAATATTTTTCTGAGGTTGTGGATCGCGGTAGCGAGACATAAACTAAAGGGATTGAAAAATTAAATAAATTACCTTATCATGACCATGAATAATACAAGGCATATATTTGTTTCCATAGTGTGACATTGTTAATATTTATTTTTCAGAATGCCCAGAATACTGTTCCAAATGTCAGTTTTCCGGAGGTCAGTTGGAGTGTATCCACAACTACTGTGATGCTACCATGTCCACGTATAACATCTTTGACTCCACCTGCTCAAGTAAGATCCAGCTCGATGATTAACCTGATAATAACTAGTGAAATAACAAAATAAGAAAAAATAAAAACGTCGATATGTTATAAAAGACAATCAATATTTTATCATAAAAACAATTGAAGAATACTTAATCTTATTGAGCACCCCATAATTATATATATATTTTGTATGGATGTTTTTAAAATTATTTTAATTTAAAATATACCATGCGTAACACATATATCTACATATAAGATGCATGCAGTATGAGAATATAAAGTAAAAGCTTGCATTATATTAATGTAAAAGAAATATTTCAAATTTAATATGTTGAAGTTTAATTTCATATTTCACACTTATGCGTATATTACAATATTTTCTATTTTTTCACTTTGGTTAGATATATTGAGAACAATTCATATGTACAATTATAACAAGAGAAGCGTTAATATATAGTTTTCTTTTTGTCTCAGGATGCCCCGATAACTGTCATGATTGTATGATTAACGAGAACGGTCAGACCATCTGCGTGGCATGTGACATCAACTACACCGTGTCCAGAGACGGCACAGCTTGTGACAGTCAGTAGAATATCAACCATAAACCAATTCTAACACTAAGCCAGCCATGGACACTAATCTATCTCGAAATCTAACATAGCTTAACACGTGCCCCGGCCCAAGCCTAACTAGCAGACTATATGTGTGTCATGTGAGACGGCATAGCTCGTGACAGCGAGTAGAATATCAACCAACCTCAACTTAACCTAACACTTCCCCATTCTATATATTCTATGTTCTAGGCTGTTCTAATTAATGCTAATTCTATATATTCCGTATCTTAGGCTGCCCTAGGAAAAGCTAATCGCATATATTTCTTGTTTTAGGCTGCCCTAGGTAACGCTAATCACATTTATTCCGTATGTTTGGCTGCCCTAAGTGACGCTATTCTATATATTCCATGTTTTAGGCTGCCCTAGGTAACGCTATTTCTATATATTCCATGTTTCAGGCTGCCCTATGTAACGCTAATTCTATATATTCCATGTTTTAGGCTGCCCTGAGTAACGTTAATCATATATATTCCATGTTTAGTCTGCCCTAGGTAACGCTAATTCTATATATTCCGTATTTTAGGCTGCCCCACCAACTGCTACCACTGCGTGTATGAGATAGAGAGCACAGGTAGCGCCGTGCTGCGGTGTATGGACGACCAATGTCAGACAGGATACGCTCTGGAGCACGACGATGACTATACTGACACCACGTGCATCAGTAAGTCAGTGCTCACCATAAGTCACCATTAAGTCTCTATAAGTCGCCATAAGTCACCATAAGTCACCATAAATCCACATAGCCCACCACAAATCACCATAAGTACCATAAGTCACCACAAGTCACCACAATTCACCATAACTCACCACAAGGCACCATAAGTCACCAAAAGTCACAATAAGTCACCATGAGTCACCATTAGTCACCATAAGTCGCCATAACTCACCACAAGTCACCATAATTCACAAAAAGACACCATACCGTCACCACAATTCTCCATAACTCACCACAAGGCACCATAAGTCACCAAAAGTCACCATAAGTCACCATAAGTCACCATTAGTCACCATAAGTCGCCATAACTCACCACAAGTCACCATAATTCACAAAAAGACACCATACCGTCACCACAATTCTCCATAACTCACCACAAGGCACCATAAGTCACCATTAGTCACCATAAGTCACCATAAGTCACCATAACTCACCACAAGTCACCATAAGTCACCGAAAGACACCATAAGTCACCACAAGTCACCATACGTCACTATAAGTCACCACAAGTCACCTTATTTCACCATAAGTCACCATATGTCACCATAAGGCACCTTATGTCACCATAAATCCCCGTCTATCACCACCTATATCAGTAAGTCATCATAAGTCACCATAAGTCATCATAAGTCATCATAAGTTACCATATGTCACCACCTGTATCAGTAAGTCATCATAAGTCACCATAAGTCATCATAAGTCATCATAAGTTACCATATGTCACCCCCTATATCAGTAAGTCATCATAAGTCACCATAAGTCATCATAAGTCATCATAAGTTACCATATGTCACCCCCTGTATCAGTAAGTCATCATAAGTCACCATAAATCATCATAAGTCACGATAAGTCTTCATAAATCACCATATGCCACAAAAAGTCACCATAAGTCACCATATGTCACAATAAGTCACCATAAGTCACCATGAGTCACCATAAGATATATGTAAATATGTGATGTCATCGACCATTAGAGACATTTTGGACCTTGGATTATCAGTTCTAGCTCTAACAATTTACAAAGTGAAGGATTTTTATTTTAAACACCCTGTGTATTACATCTGTTTAAGACACCAGTAATTATAACACACATAACTAAAGCCAATCTAACAGACGATTGTAAAAACTATGTATCTCTCCCCTGACAGAATGTAACCTGAACGGTTGTAACGCCTGCTATTGGGACGGTGTGTCAGGCAGTACCGGCACCATCTGCACATCATGTTATGATTACTTCGCCCCCGAGATGGATGCCAACGATAACAGCATCGTCACCACCTGCCACAGTGAGTTGATCAATATTATAAACGTCTGTACAAAACAAAGAAAACTGTTAACACACGTTGAGCCTGGACGTTATGTGTCACTGAACAATAATTTTTACATTGCGATGGACCTCACCCCTGTGAACGTTGACCATTCTGTGCATGTGCGCCATTGTATTCTGCTCCCACAATGCTTACTCGGAAAATAATAACGATCCACCTAAAGCCCGAGGAGCTCTACATTCTTAGCTGTGGAAAAGGCCTCGGCCGGCTTTTTCCACAGCTAAGAATGTAGAGCTCCGATGGGTTTAACTGACTTAAAACACATCCGACCATAATGAAGATCCCTCATATTCAGCAGCTCGGTCACACCTGACTGATTATAGTACCATAGTCCTACCATTATAATTGGTCTATACTTGCTCAACAATAACTCTCCACTCTCGGCTTAGAATCTCTGGCTTAGAATGTAGTGGTCGGACAAAGTAAATGATGTAGTGGTGTGTAAAAGTCATCAACAAGCGCATGTGACGACCAGTAATGCACAGTAGAAGATAATACGTTATTCATGGTTAAATTTTACTCACTTTTGAACTTTTTGGGAAATGATTGCGAGGTTTCGACACGCCTTCAGCAGATCTTGATCACACAATGATCACCCACCCTGATCATTGCGTCATCAAGATCTGCGGAAGGCAGGTCGAAACGTCGCAATCGTTTCACACTAAGTTTCAACGTGAGTAAACTTAACCACTTTCAGTAATACACAGTGCTGGCATATTTATCAATGCTAAAAGTGTTTAATTTTTGTTCAGATATTTTCTGAGTAGCTGTTGTTACACCTTGCAAACACATGTGCGAATTAAGATCAATTTGATGTGTTTCCTGATCAGGAAATATCGGCATGAAAATGTACCTAATTGTGTACGTTTATTTTACAGGTTGTGACAACTGCTTGTCTTGCACATTTTCCGAAACCCTCAACAAAGCCGTGTGTGACACCGACATGTGTGAATCAGGCTACACTCTGACAACTACAGGGGCCTGTGATGGTGAGTAAAATGATAATATGTATGAATCAGGCTATACTCTGACAACTACAGGGGCCTGTGATAGTAAGTAAAATGTGTGAGCTACCAGAGCCTGTGATGGTAAATACAATAATTATTGATTTGCCTGTGGATGGTCAGATACATTTACGTACACATGTATCATTAAGTTTTTCAACTGTGTGTATAAAAATAAAAATTTAATAATGTCTTTATGTGGGCGACTGGATGCTATGTACCAAGAGTACGATCAATAAACTATTATTATTATCAATGTAAAGGTACGACTACCCACTCAAAGTTGTGTCTCGCTCTCGCGATCCAAAACTTCGAGTGGATAAAAACTACCTACATCTGTAGAATTTGAATCAAAATATGCCCTAATCTAGCCAATTTATTGCTACTATCTTCTTCAAACCTCCATGACTGAATCACAAATACAAAGGCTGAAAACGGCTGGCGACGTGATTAACACTTTAACCCTTAACCCTTCAAGCCCTCACGATGCATTAAAGCATCATTTTACATCCCTGAAAACAGACTCCTACAACAAAGGGTTTTAAAGCGAAATTTCCATTAAATTAATTTACTAATACGCGGCAATTTTCTTTAATTTTCAAACTACATCAAATCATCTTCATCCACTACAAGTCGAGAATTGCGACAGCAATTCGCGGCTGGTAGTGCATGAAGATGACAATAGTAAATTCAGGCCTGAAAGGGTTAAAGCGCTGACTTTTTTTATGAAAACCGTGGAGGCTTAAGGTTTTTTTTCGATTTGAAATCATCATAAATGTCTTAGTTAGCTCTTTCCGATTCATTTGAATACCTATGTGATGGGTCTACGGCCATTAGAAATATTTTTAATCTTATAGTGCGGGGATCAACTTTAGTCGTCAGAGTTGATCCCCGCGCTGTAAGGGTTAACCCTTTCAGCGCGGGATCCTCTTCTTACGGCAAAATCTGACCTCTGCAGACGTCAGATCTTGACGTACAAAGACGGTCCCCGCGCTAAAAGAATGAATTACTAGTAAGGTATTTATATTGGTCGCAGACCGAAAACATATGTATTCAAATGAACCGGAAAGAGATAACTAAGATACTAATGTTGATTTCAAATTGAATAAACACAATCCAGAGCGACGTGTCACAATAGCTAGAACGCGGAGCTTTGCCAATGTCACTGTCTGCCGTGCGGTTTCGAATCCCGCTTGGTGCAGGATTTTAAGAGAAATATAATGTTTCTCCCCTCTCTATATTGGGACATATTTTCGATGTTGTGTCCTTGGGCAAAACACTTAACCCTTAAATGCTTCAGGTGAAAATGAGTACCTGGTAGGACAGAGATGGCAATGTGTACGATTAGTTCCTAGCGCCGAAACGGCTGCAAGTGTTGTATCCTCCAAAAAAAGGGAGTTGAAATGGTACAGTGACCAGGGGTTTTATGTGTGAAACATACAGAGCAATGTATGTGAGCTATATAAGCACTCCCCATTATTATTATTATTTGATCCAGTTTCCATAGTTCCGCGCTGTGAGGGTTAATAAATAGTTGACTTCTATGTTTACAGGATGTCCCAGCAGCTGTGCCGAGTGTGAGATCCAGACAATCGATGGCAAAGACAAAACCATCTGTACGACATGCGACACCGGAAGCGCCTTGGTGGAAAAACTCAGATGTGTTGGTCAGTCTCAGTTCTTAATAAACCTAAAGTTATTCATTTATTTTTATCCACTGGAAGTTGTCTCCCGCTGCAGAGATCCACAACTTGAAGCGGGAGAAAATTACTTAATATTGTTTAATTTTGAAACAAATGTTTGCAAATTTTGGCGTTTAAACACTTATTTTGTTCACAATAACTGAGATATAGTCTGCCTATTATACCTATTAAAAATCATAGTCGTGACTAGCGGTAAAAGGTATAATACAAAATAAAATTTTGCCACCGAAGTTCTTAGAACTAAAAGTTCGAATGCGTCGTTGATGCAAAACTCTCAAATTTAGAAGATCAGTTGTGCCAGTGAAGCTAAAAATTTAATACCTAAATATTATTATTCGATCTGATAACAGTTTGTATAGTAACGGATGCACGGTTGTAATCAATGAACATACATGCTATTTTAATAAATTATCCTTATTAGCTGATTCAATCTTAACGATTGTCATCCTAGTGATTTGGTGGTGGCGTAACTTAAGTATTCAAATAAAGCGAACATAAGTAACTGAGACATTTCTGATGTTTTAAAGTTAATTACTCTTTTGTGTCCATAGTATATTTATAAATATTTGATCACAGTTACTATTCAGCATGTTGTTTTTGCAGGATGTCCCACTGGTTGCACCACCTGCACCTACAGCTCCCTCAGTATAGGATGTGATACATGTGCCAGCGGCTATGAGATCCATAATGACATCTGCTTACGTAAGTGTGGTCCAATGTTAACCCTTGTCCTGCTGGACCCGGATATATACGTTTTCAAGAAAGTTTCAACCCAAATAAAATGCCACTGAAATTAATAAAATATTCAGTGTGTAGATGCTTAGCTAATCAAATATTTCAATTTGGGAGATGTTTATTTTTCATAAATAGAAATATTTTCGTCATTTGAAGCTGGAAATTGCGTTAGCAATTCCAGCTTCAAATGACGAAAAATAATTTGAAACATAATTCAGCAGGACAAGGGTTAGGATAAGCGTGGTCATCACAAATTATTTATATAAAGTGCTTGGTAAGTGTTTGTGTTTTGTTACATATGTATGCTTTAAAATATATGAAACCGTCCACAAATCAAGCAATCATCATACTATATTTACCGCGAAAGTTAAATATTAGTCAATTGTAAATCTTACTTATTTATTTATTTAATTGATAAGTTTTTAAAATTCTCAATATGCTCCTATCTATTCTTTCTCCTTTAATTTGTGTTAGCGTTAGTGTTTAAAGTTGGAGCACAATAAATAACGTCAGAAATACATGTTATGCATTTCTGATAGCATGTATAACGAATAAATATCTACATAAATGGGCCTTAAAATGACATGTTATTTATAGGCTCCTGTTGCATGTAGGGACCATTAGGCAAATAAAGAAATCGTTTAATTAATGCCCATAATACCTGCATTTCTGTGTACTGGTTACAGCTTGCCCTGAGAATTGTCTGAGTTGTACAGCCAGTGTGTTGGGAACCACGACATGCAGCAGTGGAGGATGTACTACTGGTTATGCCATGAGCAATGGTCTATGTGAACGTAAGTCAATGCAATGTGATGCAATTTAATGCAATGTAATGTAATGTAATTTAATTTAATGAAATACAATACAATGTCATGCAACATATTGCAATACAATGTAATGTAATGCAATACAATACAATACAATATAAAGCAATGTTATGCAATGTAATGCAATGTAATGTAATATGCAGTGTAATGTAATGCAAGTAATGCAATGTAATGCAATGTAATGCATGTGATACAATGTAGTGCAGTGTAATGTAGTGTGATGCGATATAATGTAACATAATGCAATGTAATGTAATTTAATGCAATTTAATGCAGTGTAATGAAATGTAGTACAATGTAATGCAATGTATTGTAATGTAATGTAATGCGATGTAATGCAATACAATACAATGTAATGCAATGTAATGCGATGTATTGCAATTGCAATGCAAACAATGTAATGCAATGTAATGAAATTTAACACAATGTAATGCAAAGCAATGCAATGTGAATTGTACATTGTTGTCTTGATTTTTACTCTGTGTTGCAATGCAATGAATACCAACAATGTGCTATGGAATAAGCAATGATTAAATGATTAATATTAGGTGAATGAATACAATATATCACAGTATTATGCCATGAGCATTGTTCTCTTTATTTTCACTGTTTGTTTTAATTGTGTCATTACAGGTTGTGCCACTAACTGCGTTGATTGTGACACACAAGGTCCTGGTCTCTGTGATAATTGTGCCACTGGTTACATCAAAGTTAACAGTCTATGTCAACGTGAGTTCACTCTAAATCACCTACTTTAACTTACCGCGACTGAGCTATTTAAAAACTTTAGATATAAAATTATGCATAACTCTTAGACTTCTATCTGAATCAGAAGAGGCTTCTATATACATACATGTGATCATGTGAGTGGGGGAGGGGGGGGGGTATATAAAAGTATGCAAATACTTATAAGAATATGTTTGTTCATATACATTCGGTGAATGCCTGGTGTCTGCTTGTGTGGATTATGTTACTTATATATCGTCCCCCTGGTTAAGAAAGGGTGGGAGAAACACCCTCTCTTATCCAAGTGGACGAAACATCCGGAAACGGGGTGGGGGTGAGCTATAATATTGTATATTCTGTGAAACGCAGTGACGTCACCGGAAACCGTTTTGAATGGGAACTGGGTGAAAGTAAAGTGATACAACACCCCCTCTCCATACTTCATTGTATTCGCTAGCTCAGTGACAACAAAGGAGGTCAAGGCTATTGAGTTTCATAGAATACAACAGAGTGTTTTATATTTAAATGGGCAAACCTACATATGTGGGTGATCCGGCTCATAGGGTGGTCGCGGAATGATCACCCATCTATGGTCAGATCATTCCGTGACCACACACTGAGCCGAATCACCCACCCTGATCATTGCGTGATCAAGATCTGCTGAATGCAGGTCAAAACGTGGCAATCGTTTCACAATACGTTCCAAAGTGTGTAAAATTGTACCACTTTCTATATGAATCTTTGAACTATGAATAACATATTTTCTAACACTACATCTGTATTATCTGTTTTTTTTTACTAGAATGTGCCTCTAACTGTATCGAGTGTTCGACCCAAGGAGCCGGTATGTGCGATGACGGGAGTTGTAACACGGGCTTCATGAACAGTGACGATCTCACCTCATGCATGCGTGAGTATAACTAGGTCAATGGTGAAATGTCACAGTGTCAATCTGATCTCATGTCTACGTCAATGATGAAAGGGTAATTAGTGAAAACTGACAATAAGAATCCAGAGACAAAACAACATAACATAGATAGATAGATATTTATTGACGACGGTAAGTCTATGCAGACTTATGCGTCATTAAAATGAACATATGTGCAAGACTATATACAACAGGATTTGTTCGGTAAAATATGCATGCTAAGTTAACTTAAACATGTTAAAATCGAACGACATTATATACTAAAACAAGCACAGGTTAAACTGAATAAATAGGTCGAAGGTGGTAGTACAAAATGTGATATTTCAATATTTGTAAAAATAATATGAATTGATTATGTGCTTAAAACGTGATATTAGACTGGTAAACATATGATCCCATGGCCCCCTTGTCTTATTAGAAGTAAACATGCCAAAGTTAAACATAAGATGAGATAAACCTCGAAGCTAACCACTTTTACCCAACTGTAGGTAAAACAAATTTACATTTGAAAAACTATATATGCTAATCTTGCAAATGTGATGCTCATTTTGCGTTTATTTTATATTGTTTGAATTAAAAATAAAATAACTGAAAGCGGCTGTAGATGTGATTAGCAGTTTAAGAGTTAACCCTTTAATCGCCGGTGTCGCATATATTGGGGTTTTATTTTTTATTAGCACATTAAGTACCAAATTTTAAATATGTTAAAGATAAAATGTGACATCAACCAGCAAGATTTGAAAAGAGTTGACCTCCATTTTGTCAAATCTGAATAATTTTCACTCACTTGAAGTTGTGGATCGCGTCAGCGAGACACAACTTCAAGTGGGTGAAAATTAAAATTGAATAATTTGGCGGCTAAGGGGTTAAGGGAGTTACATCACACAGAAATCAGTTATCTTATTCCCAATACGTCCAGTTTGTCAGATGATTACCTGCATGAGTAATTATTTTTAGTACAGCTGTAAGTCCATCTAATTTCGTGCAAACAGTTAATGAAGTATCTACATTTTTATATTGATGGCTCTACGCAAAGCTACATATCTACGTCATGTTCACCTTCAAGTATAATAATTAGTTTATAGCGATGGCATTTTACCATTACATCATATCTTAACGTGCATCATCTTACATCAATCACAATTGTCCAAGTGATATTCATCAAGCAAATAATAAACATTGCAATGTTTGACATTTACCGAATTTAAAAATGACTAATTGTTATCATCTAGAAAACTGGGTCGCTGACATACTTGTTTTTTGTATGTGTTTTTTCCGGAATGTACTGATTTTTGCACCAAATGCTCGACTGAAAGTAACGCTATTTAATGTAGATCGAGTTCATATTCAAATATTGTAATAAGTCTATATCACGGGAATGCTTAACACTTCATATAATAACGTACATCATCATCCACCAATCACAATTGTCGAAGTGATATAAAAATTATTCATGAAGCAAAAAATAAACACCGTAATTTTTCAATTTGATCGAGTTTAAAAATGATTAATTGTTATCATTTAGAACACTGATGTACTTACATGTACTTTTTATTTGTGTTTTTGTTTTCCAGAATGTGCTGATTTTTGCACCAAATGCTCAACTGAGAGTAACTGTGACTCTGGTAAATGTGAAGACGGCTACGTGTCCACAACAGGAATGGACCCCGTCACCTGTGAACGTAAGTGATATACATGTTGAATCCTCACAACCCTGAAATGTGTCAAAACTATGGAAACCAAAGAGGTTTTTTTATTTGAAAATATCATAAATGTCTCAGTTAGCTCTTTCGGCTGCATTTGAAGTTGATATTACATTTCAACATGTACTACTGTTTCTAGCTTGTCCTTGAATTTTAGTGTATGTGATAAATATATATTTCCCAGCTTGTCCCCGAATTCTAGGATATGTAATATTACATTTCAAAATGTACTGCTGGTTCCAGCTTGTGCTTGAATTCTACGACGTTGGTCCAACGTTGTACAAATGTTATGCAAATGTTTTGTGTTTACTGGGTAGTATATGTAATATTGTATTTCGACATGTATCGGTGTTTCCAGCATGTCCAAACGGTTGTCTGTTCTGCTCCTGGGACTCTGTGGATGAGACCAGTTATTGTAACTATGGTCAGTGTAAGGAATCATTCGTGATGACTGAGGCTGGAAAGTGTAAAGGTAACATCCATCAATATACCACCCCTCTCTAATCCAAATCAATTATGGCTTATGAATATAATAATCTCTCTCTCACTTCCCTCATTGATTAAATTTGCATAACTACTGTCTGCATAGGCTATTACTGTTGAACATTAATGAGTCACCACCTTTTGTTACAAAAGTAAAACTTCGCTTGTTGAATATTGCATTTCAAATTCATTGTGATATTATTTAACATATTTCTGCCCACGAGATGCCTGAGTAAGATTGTTTTTTTTCTACGAGGTGTGATCTGTGATATATACCATCATAGCAAAAGTAATCTTCTGTTACATTTATGGCATATAACTGTATAAGTAACGCCCGTTACATTTTTGTTTTCAGCATGTAGTCCTGGTTGTGCCGCTTGTCGATATGACACCGTTTTGGAAGACACTGTGTGTCTGGAAGCCAAATGTATGCAGGGTTACTATCAGGCCGCCGATATGAGCTGCGAAGGTGAGTCAACCAAACCTGAAAACCAGGTAGGATTAAATTGAGATAAATCAAGCCATAAAAACCTGTTAGGATTAGGCTTGTCTAAATAATGCCAGATATCATCATACATGTACGAGTCTCTAGGACCAATCACACCCAAACTATTAAGATTTTTATTATATTTTGGTATTTAGTTGAGTAAATATCAAGTTTTATTTATCAACCACCAAAACTATTAATATTAATATTATATTTTCGTATTTAGTTAAGTAAATATTAAGTTTTATTATTCAACCACCAAAACCATTAAGATGAATATTATATTTCGGTTTTAAAATAAGTAAAAATTAAGTTATATTTTTCAACCACCAAAACTACTAGAATCACTGACAAATTTTGATTTTAAATTAAGAACATATTAGGTTATATTTTTCAACCACCAAATTTATCAAAATCAATATTATATTTTGGTATTTAGTTAGGTAAATATTAAGTTATATTTTTCAACCACCAAAACTATTAAGATTAATATTTTGGCTTTAAATTAAGTGAGTTTGAGGTTATATTTTTCAACCACCAAAACTATTAATATCATATTTTGGTTTTAAATTAAGAAAATACTAAATTATATTTCTCAACCACCAAAACTAATAATAATAATAATATACCTTGGTTTTAAATTAAATAAATATTAAGTTATATTTCTCAACCGCCAAAATTATTAAGATTAATATTATATTTTGGTTTTAAATTAAATAAATATTAAGTTAATTTTTTCTACCACCAAAACTATTAAGATTAAGAATACATTATTCTCAAGCAAATCTAACCTAACAAAAACGTAATGTGTGTTTCAGCTTGTAACGCCAACTGCTTGTATTGTGACTCCACCGGCTCCTGTGAAACCGACGGTTGCTATGCCAACTTCATGCAGGACACTGACAGGGGGTGTGAAGGTAATCACCAGATTGTGTTAGGGGTCTTGTCAAGTTAAAAATAATCCAAATATCCAAGAATAGCTCGGCAGTGGGTGGGTGAAGCCACAAGTTTTTTTTGTACATGTTTCCACAAGACAACAAATGAATAGGGGGTAGGGGGGGTCTAGTCTGGCCAATCCAAGATTTTCTCTGATTTTTTGAATTTTTTAACTTGACATGACCCCTTATTCAACACACATTAATTTGTTACTATTTCAAATTCAGTTGTTACAAACAGGCTTTTGGTAAAATCTAATTGTATCTGATGGAGAGAAGATACTAAAAACGCAATACATGTGTCTCGTCAAAATTGGGATTGAATCATTGGTCCACATCACTGAGTCCTTTTTGTTATGTTTCAGATTGTGCTACCAGCTGCAGTAAATGCTCTGTGAAGTTACAGTGTGACACCGACGGTTGCTTTGGCAGCACCATCTACAACAGCGACGACAAAGTTTGCACATGTGAGAAGCTAATACTAGAAATCTAATAGTAGTAAAATAACTTGCACAACGTGCACATGTCAATAATAATATACCTGTAATATGAAACATTATTGTTTATTATGGACCATAAAAAAAAACAATTTTATTATAGCTAAGATAGTATTAATATAAGTTCTCCAATTATTTGTTAATTTTATTTATCTGATATGAAATTGCTCTTGTTTTCAGCTTGTACGTCTAACTGTAATAGCTGTGTGTATGAAACGGGAATATCCCCTGCAGATTGTAAGGAAAGCGGCTGTGACGTGGGCTACATGTATTCAGCTGGGGAATGTCTGTGTAAGTGACGTCATAATAAACATATAGTAGCCACATGTACTCAGTATGATATACATCACAATGAACCACAGGCAAAATGATGACACAACATATCACATACAACACACATAATCTGATGGCCCAACATATAACCTCCATTGGTTTAACGCACCGTGTCTGCCTTGATATTAACCATTCGGAAATGATACCATAACGGCCATTATACAAGCTGATATATCAATAATAACCACTGAGAAATTATACCATAACGGACATTATACATGCTGATATAACAAAAATAATCACTGAGAAATGATATCATAACGAACATTATACAAGTTGATATATCAATAATAACCTTTGGGAAATGATATCATAACGGCCATTACACATGCTGATATATCAATAATAACCACTGCGAAATGATACTATATCGGGCTTTATACATGCTGATATATCAATAATAACCACTGAGAAATAATACCATAACGAACAATATACAAGCTGATAGATCAGTAACAACCTTTGGAAAATGATATCATGACGGACATTATACATCATGTTTTAATCTATACAACACTGGGTGCTGAATCAGCTCCAAGTGAATACTGTATTATTAATTACACCACTCTTTGAAGCTCCTCATGATTTCACTAGTTATCCCTCAACCTCAGACTTCTAAATGTGAATGTTCAAACAGGCCTTTCGTTGTTTTGTCACCAGATCAGATATTGCCATTTTACTGTCCTAATATAATATATTTTAAAAGAGACATGCTGTTTTGTAAGTCTATTTGTCGTCCAAGGCATTGTTTATATTCTCATTACTAATGTTAGTTATTTTGTTGCAGCTTGTTCTGACTACTGCACTACATGTACTGTGGAACTGGAATGTGAATCTGACGCATGTACTAGTGGAGCATTCTTCAACACCACTGACAATACATGTGTCTGTAAGTATGCCTGTGAGTGAGTGAGTGAGTGAGTGAGTGAGTGAGTGAGTGAGTGAGTGAGTGAGTGAGTGAGTGAGTGAGTGAGTGAGTGAGTGGGTGGGTGGGTGGGTGAGTGAGTGAGTGTGTGAGTGAGTGAGTGAGTGAGTGAGTGAGTGAGTGAGTGAGTGAGTGAGTGAGTGAGTGAGTGAGTGAGTGAGTGAGTGAGTGAGTGAGTGAGTGAGTGAGTGAGTGAGTGAGTGAGTGAGTGAGTGAGTGAGTGAGTGAGTGAGTGAGTGAGTGAGTGAGTGAGTGAGTGAGTGAGTGAGTTATCTGATCCTTTCTGTTTTTTTGTTTAGTGCCTGATACCATATGTGCCATCGGATGCCTCGATTGTGATGGTAAACCAGAACTGTGTAACGCGGATCAGTGTCACAACAGATACTACTATAACGCCACCACGGAGATATGTGACGGTGAGGGACCTTCTTATACTGACAGGATAGCACGTTTTAACTCTTCTTAATCTGTATATCTTTATTTTTTGTGAGCATAAACAGTTTTTTCTCATTGGAATCTGAAAATTGGGTTAAGGATTCCAGCTAGTGATCAATGATAATATGAACAAGCTATTCAATAGCGCAATTGTTAATAATACAATAGCGTGTTTTTGGAGGCAATTATATTCATTTGAGAACCGACTTGTGAGAGTTGATCACGACCAGGGTGATTTGAAACCCGAGGGCGAAATGAACATAATTGCCGACTATTACTATTATTACCATCTGAAACCTTAATAAATGTTGTCCCCTTCATAATGTTCATACTGCGATGTCAGAGGTTCCCTTCAATTTGCGGTGTATACATGAAGCTGCACGAATGCCATTGAGCTGGGCGTCAACCCCGCCATCAACACCTTGCCGTTTGCAGTCTTGACTTCTGCATGAAACTTCTGCAGATGATCAGCAAGTGTATTTTCTGCGACAAATTCCATAGGCCCTATCTGGATCTATTATGATTTCTCAATTGTCCTTACATTTAAAAAACAGTCAAATACCCATTTGGTGCCCCTTTCCGTGGACATCGGTCTTGCTTCCACTTCCGTTCTATCCAGAGCATTTTCTCAGATAAATCTGACTCATGGCTGCTGGCCATTTAGATGTTAAATGACCCGTAGCCATAGCTAACATTTACCTGCTAGTAGACTATACCTCAACTAAACTAGGATGGCGATCTACACTAAACAACAGTTTAGCCGCTATACTACTATAGGTCCAGCGCAATGTCACGGTGTACACACACGAGTGTAGTCTAGCAGCGCCGCAGCAGCTGATGGCCTGATCGACTGATCTGAGCCGTACACCTGTACACACGTGTCAACATGGCATTTCACGCGATATCTATTTGATACCCCTTTCACCAAGAGGTATCAAGACCTCTGCTTTTCATTTTGTACATGTGCTATTGTATTTACACATGGCCAAATTGGTGTTATAAGAGACTGCAACCCCGTACACTCTAAACAATATAGGTTATTTAGAAGGAACCCTTCAGTACTACTACCATGCAACCCCAGGAGAACCCTTGCAGGGTTCTCCAGGGGTTGCATGGTAATAGTACTGAAGGGTTATTTTGAAAGAACCTATATTGTTTAGAGTGTATGTGGTAATAATGTATATTATTGCCGATCTTTTGATTCATTTTCCGTCATTCCTTTCCATACATGTTTTCAAATCTTAACCCTTTAAGCCCTCACGATGCATTAAAGCATCATTTTACATCCATGAAAACAACTTTAATTTTCCTATAATCAAGGGTTTTAGATCGAAAATTCCCATTAAACGCGTTTACCAATACATGTTAATTTTTCTCAATTTTTAAACCACATTAAATTATCTTCATTCACTACAAGTCGGGAATTGCGACAGCAATTCGCGGCTTGTAGTGGATGAAGATGACAATGGTAAATTCAGGCCCGAAAGGGTTAATAGCCAGTTTTTTTTATACAGTTTGCCATATAGCTCCAACCCAGTGTTACATAGGAAAGGAAGTTCACTCATTATATTACTGAACTAATGCTCGTACAGATACAATGTAACAACTATATAAGTAGCAGTTTGAACTGACCTAAATGACGTTTCTATGGTTACAGCTTGCTCTGATGGTTGTCATGACTGCTCGACAAATGGTGGAGATCTTTGTGATAGTAACGGTTGTGACAACGCCTACGTATTTGACACAAACACCAAGATGTGCGATGGTAAGGTGGAACAAGGGATGCATAATTATTATATTTGTCAGATAGGGAATAATATAACAATAGTATGTTTAGAATCGTGCATCGTGCTATTTTGGCAGCCTTCATCAATTTCTAACACCCCATTATTATTATTATTATTTTTTTTATTTTTATTATTATTATTATTATTATTATTATTATTATTATTATTATTATTATTATTATTATTATTATTATTATTATTATTATTATTATTATTATTATTATTATTATTATTATTATTATTATTATTATTATTATTATTATTATTATTATTATTATTATTATTATTATTATTATTATTATTATTATTATTATTATTATTATTATTATTATTATTATTATTATTATTATTATTATTATTATTATTATTATTATTATTATTATTATTATTATTATTATTATTATTATTATTATTATTATTATTATTATTATTATTATTATTATTATTATTATTATTATTATTATTATTATTATTATTATTATTATTATTATTATTATTATTATTATTATTATTATTATTATTATTATTATCATTATTATTATTATTATTATTATTATTGTTGTTGTTATTATTATTATATTGTTGTTATTATTATTATTATTATTATTATTATTATTATTATTATTATTATTATTATTATTATTATTATTATTATTATTATTATTATTTTTTTTTTTTCATCATTATTATTATTATTATTATTATTATTATTATTATTTTATTATAATTATTATTATTATTATTATTATTATTATTATTATTATTATTATTATTATTATTATTATTATTATTATTATTATTATTATTATTATTATTATTATTATTATTATTATTATTATTATTATTATTATTATTATTATTATTATTATTATTATTATTATTATTTTTATTACCATAGTCAACAGCAGCCTGAGGCGTGGTTTGATGATGTGGGATGTTAGATAATGGCGGATGGCCAATAAAACTGCACGAAACACGACCCTAAGAATCTTATTACTATTATAACTACATTAACTTGGCATCATCTTACAGAACTGATAATTCAGACAAAATAATTTAATTTAATGAAAAATTAAAAAAAAATTAGGATGAACAGTAGCTAAGTCCTTGCTTACAGTACAGATTGTCGCCGTATAATTTAGTAATTACATCAGAATTAGCTGGTAATAAAATAGTTGAAACGCTTTTAAAGGTTATTTTAAGAAAGTGTGGATATAAAAATAATTGTGTAAATTGTACTAACGTAGCCATAGTAAGAGGGTGTTGCATGTAGTATAGTAGCCCCCTACAGGCCACTTGGTACCCTGATGACATCGCAAGGCTCTGACACAGTAACCTTCATCTTTAAATAGTTCCAATACGATCACAAGTTTACGCCTACTGAAAATGGCCTAGTTTTCATAGGCACTTGAAATATTTGTCTCAATTTCTTGGCATCCGAGTTTTTTGGTAGGCAGCGCGAGTGTCGTTTTTACACATCTGGTTTTGTAAACAAAATGACGGTCAGTGTGACTGGGCCTAGCGCAGTACATGACTTGGCGGTCCAGTCATACTGGGTAGTCACCCGGAATCAAATACTCATTTATGATCAGAAATAGTTTAATATTTTCAAGTGCTTATTGTTATGTTTTATTGCAGCCTGTTCTGCTGACTGCCTGGAATGTAACACTGGAGGAACGTGTCAAACTGGAGGATGTAATGTTACATTCTGGTTCAACTCCACAGCCGTGGAGGAGCCCTACTGTCTGGGTAAGTGAGAAAAACACGTAAAATGAACCTTGTGTAAGTGAAGAAAACCATGTAAACTTAGTCTCATTCTGTGGCTTGGTGACGAAAATACCCCTCAACTGAATCTTACTGTATAGTTAAGTAAAGAAGTACCACGTAAGCTGAGATTTATTGAATGGCTAAATGGAGAATGAATAAGTAAACTGAGTCTTACTGAATGGCTAAATGAAGAAATGCCACACAAACTGAGTCTTATCCTCTGGCTAGGTGACGAAATGTCACACAAACTGAGTCCTGTTGTATGGCTAGGTGACGAAATATCACTTAAACCGAGTCTTATTAACTGAGATTTACTGAATGGCTAAATAAAGAAATGCCACACACACTGAATCTTACATGCACATGAATGGCTGAGTGAAGCAAACACGATAATATAATATCGACTAACCGTTGTTTTATGGTTTGGTCAGCGTCGCAGACAGTGGCCAAACCTTAGACCGATAATGAGTCAAATAAAAGTGTTTGTCCGGGTAAGTGACGAAATACCCCTTAAACCCTTAAAGTCTTACTGTATGGCTAAGTAAAGAATCACCGCGTAAACTGATATTTACTGAATGGCTAAGTTAAGAAATGACACACAAAACTAGGTCGGGCTGATAAGCTGGACAATACAACTTTAGCCATGGTATAATCTATCAAAATGCTTACAGTTTTGGTTACATATAAGGCCCATGAAAATGAATTGAATCGGGCTTTAGGCCACCTTTGTGCACATATAGGCTAAACTGGGCCAGGATAACCTCTTGAGGATGGTGAGATGATTGAGATGACACTGTCCTCCAGACACAGAATTCGAAGTTCGAGCCCTGGCGGTCTGTTTTGTTTCTTTCAAACCGCCGGGACTGGGAACTGAACCCTGAACTCTGGCGTGAAAGGCAGCGGTGCTAACCACTACCCTAGGGCCCCCGACCGAAAGACGGTTGGTGAAACGGGAGCCTAGTGAAAACCCGCTTCTACATGTACTCTAATAGGCCAAAATATATTTTTGATTATGGCCAATTTAAAAAACGATCTATTTCTACCATTTTAATAATATGACAGATGAATAATTCGCACTGTGAATCTATAAAATGCTCAATAACAATATACTTACAGTTGGGGTTACATATTATGCCCATATGACTAATATATGAGATATATATATTTTTACAGATTGTGCTGCAAACTGTGACGAATGTGATGCTCCTTCGACATGTAAACTGACCGGCTGCTCTGAGGGATACGGGTATGATGCCGCCAACGACGAATGTGATGGTATGTACAATTTTAACCCTCTATCTAATTTAATTGTCACACAATTGAAAATGTGTCTCGCTACCGCGACCCACAACTTTAAATGAGTTGTAATTCTTCATATTTATATAATTTAAGACCAAATATTTGTAAATCAATACATTTCATGTACAATATCTGTTATTTAACCCTTACAGCGCGT
Source organism: Flabesymbios commensalis (assembly GCA_964017125.1). Classification (NCBI taxonomy): domain Eukaryota; kingdom Metazoa; phylum Annelida; class Polychaeta; order Terebellida; family Flabelligeridae; genus Flabesymbios; species Flabesymbios commensalis. The sequence goes on from OZ024903.1 coordinate 106,261,114, forward strand.
GGATCGACTTTAGACGTCAAAATCTGACGTCTGTAGACGTCAGATTCTGACGTCTAAAGTCGATCCCCGCACTGTAAGAATAAAAATATTTCTAATGGCCATAGACCCATAACACAGGTATTCAAATGAATCGGAAAGAGCTAACTAAGACATTTATGATGATTTCAAATGAAAAAACCCCATTGGTTGCGATGTTTTTTTTCAAATTAATTCAGTGCTTTAACCCTTTAACCGCCGGTGCCGAATATATTAGGGTTTTCATTTTGTATTGGCACATTAAGTATCATGTTTTAAACATGTTAAAGATAAAATGTGACATAAATCAGCAATATTTGAGAAGAGTTGACCTCTATTTTGTCAAATCTGAATAATGTTCACTCACTTGAAGTTGTGGTTCGCGTCAGCGAGACACAACTTTAAGTGATTGAAAATTTAGGTTGAATAATTTGGCTGTTAAAGGGTTAAGGGTTAATAACACCGTTTAAAAATACAATATGTTTTCAGCTTGTGACGCTAATTGTCGTATCTGTGACACGGCCGGAGCCAATAAGTGTGACGAGGAGGAGTGCTATGACGGCTTCGCCTACAACGCTGCTACCGAGCTCTGTGCAAGTACGTATATATAGGGTCGTAGGCAGCAAAGTGTGTATATGTAGGGTCCTAGGCATCAACGTGCGTATATATAGGGTCGTAGGCAGCAAAGTGTGTATATATAGGGTCCTAGGCATCAAAGTGCGTATATATAGGGTCATAGGCATTAAAGGAATGCCAATGCAATTAAAAATGTCATTAGTCAATGTATAATGCCTAATAAAAATACATAAAAAATAGATTAGCTGGATAAGTGTTTTACTCAAAGCATTAATATGTCTATTAGGTTATTCAGTGCATCTCCCGCCCGTAGGGGAAGGGAAGGGGGGGTCTTTGTCCCTGCGGGATCCGTCAGTCGTCAGGTGTCACGCTTTCTTGTGCGCCCAATAACCTAAAACCAGTAGTCATTTTGTTTTGAAATTTTAAATCACACTAACAACATGAGTATGGGCAAGTGAGTTTTTAAAGATGTCACCGAATTCTAAATAGCCGCCACGGATCAACTTCATGATATGTTGTTGGCACAAAAGCTAAAAAAATAAAGTCAAAAATTATTCAAATTTTACGATTACATTAATTACCTACGATAGGGAGATGTGTTGCTGATTTTTTCAAGAGTTTATTGAAATTTTTAAAAATACCGCCTCAAGTCGACTTAACCCTTTGAGTGCGGGCGACGCTTTTAAGCGCATTCATACTGTTTTTTCACAACTAAAATTTGACAGAAATTGAACAAATATGCATGTATAAATCTTGAGTAAAGCCCCCATTGTGAAATTTAGCAGGTTTAATTTTTAAGTGAGGAGGTATTTTCCTTTCATTTGAAGTTGGCAATTGCGTGAGCAATGCCAACTTCAAATGAAAGGAAAATGTTAAGTAGTAATGAAGCACTTAAAGAGTTAATGATTATTTGTGTGCGCAAAAACTCAAACCCTAATTTATTATGGGGGAATTCAGGCCTCTTGCTTGTTGTTTTTCATTGACAAAAATTATAGTTACAGGGGTGGCTAAAATACATTGAATCTATATCATAGGTTCATATGACAGATAGACACATCTGAATAGATACATGTAATATAATATTCGTATAGAACGATACATGTATACAATGTGTAGAAACGGCTGTATTACATGTTTTTTTTTGTCAATTCAAAGGTAAGGGAATAAACATATATTATATAACCCTAATGTAGACATGTAAAAACAAATATATCTGAGCATACATCCTACTGAGATATTTATATTTTATTTTTTTATTTTTGAAGTGTAAAACCGATACATTTTTGACGTGTTTGTTTGTTTGTTTCACAGAGGTTTACTGCGAAGATAACAACGTTGAGGATGATGAAGATTGTGCTGGTAAGTTGAAACATACTCACTAAATTAATTCTATAAGTGGATGCAGCTGCCTGTTATACTGTGCGATATCAAAAAGCCTTCAAAACAAATGCCAGATATGATTCCCATGTCAGGGGCGGATTTATTTTTTTGGACAAAAATTTGACAAAAAAATAAAATACTGTATAGGGGTCGAGGGTCCCGCCCCCGGGGAAAAGTATCAGTATAGGCCTATCACCAAATCATAAGGAAATCCGTAAATAAGGTAATGTTTTTTTTCTAAGGGGGGGGGAGGGGGCGGGTTTAAACACCTAAACCTCCCCCCCCCTTCGATCTGCCACTGGATGTTCGCTTAATGGACCAACAATAAACAAAAATCGGGCATCTCTTTTCTGCTGGTTTGTACATACAACTAACTACATTTGTCCGTGCACCTTTTTCCTTGTGTCCTTATAGGTCGACGGCATTGTACAATCAATGACTGAACTTCTGACATCTTGTAGCATTTATACTTTGTGGACCAATCATCCACTACATAGAAGGGTATTTCATAATTTGCGTTGTCAGACATCAAAACAGTGACTGTGTTTGTTACATCTCGTGTATTTTAAACTCTGTCCCGTTAGACAACATTGTGCGACCAGACCTTTGTTACATCTTGCGTTCACACAGGTTGTCTGGTGGCCTTGCCTGGCAAGCCCGGCCAATTTTATTTATGGCCGGGAAAAGGCCAAGGTCCACAGACACGTGACTGGCTTGCGTGTGTTAACCCCTTCAGGCCTGAATTTACCATTGTCATCTCATCCACTACAAGCCGCGAATTGCTGTCGCAATTCTCGACTTGTAGTGGATGAGATGACTTGGAGTGGGTGAAAAATTAAAGAAAATTGCCATGTATTGGTAAAACAGTTGCAAGGAAATTTCCATCATAAAAAAACCCTAGTTGTAGGAAAATCAAATCTGTTTACAGTGATGTAAAATGATGCTTTAATGCATCGTGAGGGCTTAAAGGGCTAAGTAGGCCGACGAATGATTTCCTGAGTCAAGTCATAAGAAGTGCTTCAGAGGGGGAATACAATACGGTGAACAATACAACATCCGGGGGAGTGACCTTTAAAAAATATCTGAATTCGGAGATTACCTATTTTCAGCTGAAAATAGCAACTAGTCACAAACATTTACCACTGCTGCCTACCAGAGCCTACATAAAGCTAGGTCACACGGCATAGTGTGGCTCAGGGAACCAGAGTATCTGATGGCCATGCTGCGCTTGCTACAAGTGGTGTATTTTATTTTTCCAGCTCACGTTCACACTGGCTGTCTGATGGCCACGCTGCGTTTGTTACATGTCGTTTATTTTATTGTTCCAGCTCTCGTTCACACAGGCTGTCTGATGGCCATGCTGCGTTTGTTACATGCCGTGTATTTTATTGATTCAGGTCGCGTTCACACAGGCTGTCTGATGGCCATGCTGCGTTTGTTACATGCCGTGTATTTTATTGATTCAGGTCACGTTCACACTGGCTGTCTGATGGCCACGCTGCGTTTGTTACATGTCGTTTATTTTATTGTTCCAGCTCTTGTTCACACAGGCTGTCTGATGGCCACGCTGCATTTGTCACATGCCGTGTATTTTATTGTTCCAGCTTCCGTTCACACAGGCTGTCTGATGGCCATGCTGCGTTTGTTACATGCCGTGTATTTTATTGTTCCAGGTCGCGTTCACACAGGCTGTCTGATGGCCATGCTGCGTTTGTTACATGCCGTGTATTTTATTGTTCCAGCTCTCGTCCAACACAGGCTGTCTGGTGGCCACGCTGCGTTTGTTACATGACGTGTATTTTATTATTCCAGCTCGCGTCCACACTGGATGTCTGGTCGCCATCTTGACCTCTACAGGAGGCACGTCCACATATTGTCCTGAAGGTTACTGTGCTGAGCATTACGTCTGGAGCTCTGATACCTGCAAGGGTAGGTCAAGGTCACTCTCAGAACACAGAAATAACAAACACAAAATACATTTACCGTGATAAACATATAATAATGTGGCTTGGATCTTAAATTTGCCATGCACATTTCCTCAGTGAAGTAAAAAATAAAAAATCCGTTTTTTATATATTTAGCTTATTTCTCCAAAAAATATTACAATCCACCATAATTAGCTCTTATTATATCTGTTTTTTATGTATAATATATATTATGTATTCTATTTACAGTATGTCCAAATGACTGCCATACTTGTTACGTCAGCGGGAGTTCCACTGTGTGTAACTGGAATGGTTGTGAACCAGGCTTCACTGTGAAGGAAGGCACATGCACAGGTGGGTGTGACATACAGGGATAGAAAACCAATCCCACTTTACCCCTACCCCTAACCCTACCCTGATCTTAGCCCTACCCCTAACAGAAACCTAACCCTAGAACCCACACTGATTCAAGCACTGAAGTACCACTGTGTGTAACTGGAATGACTGTGAACCAGGATTCATTGTGAGGGAAGGAATGTGTACAGATAGGTGTCAAATACACGGATATAGACCTAATAATACCCTACCCTAACCCACCCAGCCCTACCCTACCCTACTCCAACAATAATTTAAATAATATAGGTCTGTGTTTTCAGGGTTATGAGTATTATAAAGACTAATTTATTGGACAGTATGAAGCAGTGTGATTGGAGAGTATCACAGTACGAGGTTTTATTGGTTTGACAAGTTTGACAAGTTTATTCAATAACTCGGGCCTCGTCTGAGGCTTGTAGAATATGAAGCTATGCATTGTGATTGGAGAGTATGATAATACGAGATTTTGTTTTTTCTTCTGTAATCAATAATTTGTAATCACTAACGATGGTTTTGGTATTGTAGCTTGCCCCACTGGTTGTGACGAGTGTTATTGGGACGGCACTGAGGCTCTGTGCTATACCACTCATTGTGAGAGTGCTTATGATGAAGTGGACGAGAACATCTGTCTCTGTAAGTTACATTGTCATCATGTATACTACTATGACATTATAAAGGGAAAATATTCGAATGTTGAATAACCTATTTTTGTTAAAGCCAATGCTATCTCAGGGTTAAATAACAGTGGTAAAAATGACTTAACAATGGCAAAATAATTCCAAAAGTTTACAATTTCACAGCTGCGTCCCAGCAAACACAAAACATTTGTATATTATTTATATAATGTTGGCTCAACGTCGGAGACGCTGGGCCGACGTTGTATAAATGTTATACAAAATGTTTTGTGTTTGCTGGGTTATCCTGGATTGTCTACATACTGTAAAATATATAATTTATAACATCACAAAGCATCTTCACCATAAACCGTTACTACGACTAATTACAAATGCATTCACCAGATGTCTCTCAAATGGTTGTCGAGCATCGTAAAATTTCAATAGTTCAAAAGTTCAATAGACATCCAAGAAACAAGTTTGTAACCATTTGCTTTGTTTTCGATACAGCATGTGTGACAAATTGCAAGGAGTGTGATTTTGATTCCAAGAAGAAAGAGTTGATGGAGTGCAGCACATGTGACGTTGGCAGTGAAGTCACCAGTGAGGACATCTGCTTTGGTACGTAAAGTGTGTGACTATGTGATCTGGAAAGTAAAGGGTTTAAGTAGGCGTATTTAAATATTTAAGTGATGTAGCTTAGAGCATTATTCTCGGAAAATCTCTGAAAAAAAATAGAAAAATTGTTCAAAGAAATATGCAAGGGTTTTTTTACCTTTAGATATGCACATTTAGGTTTTCATGAGCATAGTGCGCATTAATAGTTGTACGTGTTGTTCAGATCGTGGTATGACATCAATAGCTGTACTTGTTGTTCAGATTGTGGTATGACATTAATAGCTGTACCTGTTATTCAGATTGTGTTATGACATTAATAGCTGTACTTGTTCAGATATAGTGTTAGCCACCCCCCCCCCCCGTATAACATTAATAGCTGTACTTGTTCAGATTGTGTTATGACATTAATAGCTGTACTTGTTCAGATTGTGTTATGACATTAATAGCTGTACTTGTTGTTCAGATTGTGTTATGACATTAATAGCTGTACTTGTTCAGATTGTGTTATGACATTAATAGCTGTACTTGTTGTTCAGATTGTGTTATGACATTAATAGCTGTACTTGTTCAGATTGTGTTATGACATTAATAGCTGTACTTGTTGTTCAGATTGTGTTATGACATTAATAGCTGTACTTGTTCAGATTGTGTTATCACATTAATAGCTGTACTTGTTCAGATTGTGTTATCACATTAATAGCTGTACTTGTTGTTCAGAATGTGTCATGACATTAATAGTTGTACTTGTTCAAATTTCATTATAATTTTCTATTACTACTTGATTTGCAGATTGCCCTGAGTTTTGTGACGAGTGTGAGTTTGATGAGGAGACGGCCACCGCCACCTGCCTTAACGACAAGTGTATGTTTGGATATGGCCAACTGACGGATAACACATGTGAAAGTAAGCTCACATTACTTCACCAGGCCCGTATTGTCGTACATGTTACGATATATCGTAGGCTTCTGATTGGTCGAGATGGCCATCTCGACCAATCAGAAGCCTACGATATATCGCAGCTAAGTTTTGTAGGAGAATACGGGCCCTGGGTCATTATACGTGTAGCCTGTGGTAACTTGATCTCATCATAAATTGATACAGGCCTCTAGAGAGAGGAGGTTATGACATTGATTTAGTTTGCCAGGCCGAGTCAGCTGGTGTGAAGAGTATGACATTGGTTAAGTTCGCATGCGGGCTTGTCAACCTATTGTCAGAGAAAAACATTCTATGACATAAAATAGATTATCACAATTATATTTCAAATCTACCCATTTGCCAGGGTTTATTTAAAAAAATACATTTAGTTTTTCAATTTTTTTCTAAAATTAGGAAATGTAAAGCTAAAGGGTTTATATTTTTTTTCAGAATGCCCCACTGACTGTGATCAGTGTACCTGGTCTAGCGCAGCCAATGACTTGAAATTGGTGTGTGACGTGGAATGGTGTAAATTCGGCACAGCTCAAAACCCAGACGATTATACCTGTCATAGTAAGTATATATTAGGACGGCACAAACCCAGTAGACCTATTTATGTCAATTCCATTCACTTTTATACAGAGGTGATTATTTTGTAGGCAAAATATTAATTATATGATCAACTAATTCATTTTGGAGAAAACATAGCTTTACGAGCTAGTATTGTCCTTCGTTAAAGCTATTTATTTTTTATAATTTGCTTTCCCTTCGTGTATAAGATTGTCCTTTATTTCAGCTTGTCCCACTGACTGCTCATATTGTCGTTATGAGAGCGGGGACACCATATGTTATGAGGGAGGTTGTGATATCGGCTTTGAACTCAATGAAGATCTCGCCTGCGAATGTAAGGAATGAAAGCATTTAAAGGGAATACAAACCTAGTTTAGCGTTGTCAAAAAAATGTAATATGTGTGCATTAATAGGTGGTCAGTTTTTTATTGATAAAATATTATTAAAGTTTTTTATCAATACAAATTAAAATTCATAATGCTTCTGGGACGGTTTGGCATTGTGCTATCGAAGATTAAAACTAGATGGTCCGTCCTTTTAATTACTCTCACACGCTGCGCAGTGGTTTTCAGTTGGGACGTATATCAGTATCAGCCCATATTATACTCTGTGCTCTTGTTTTCACTATGTGACGTATATCGGTATCAGCCCATATCGCACTAAAATCTGTGACAAGATTTTCAAATTTCACAGCTTTTCAACATTTCTATCTGGGTAGATTAATGTTATTGGCTTCATTGATAATATAATTCAATCCTTACGGCGCTGGAATATTTATGTATAAACCATGGAGTCCAAAGGGTTTGTTCAACTTGAAATCATCATAAATGTCTTGGTTAGCTCTTTCCCTTTCATTTGAATACCTATGTTATGGCTATGCGGGAATTATAAATATGTTATATCTTTCAGTACGGAGATCGTTTTTATACGTCAAATTCTGACGTATAACAACGATTCACGCCCTGAAAGTCAAAAGTCAAATATCATTATTCTATTTCATGATTAATAGTATTTTCAATAAGACTATTGTCGTCATAATAATGGTTTACTTTTCAGATTGCCCGGATTTCTGTGACCATTGTTACCTGGACTCGTTCACCTGCCTCCATCAACAATGTCACACATACTATGGAAGAAAGGACGCCGACGGAAAATGTTACGGTAAGTCTGAACAATGTCACGTCAATGTCACACAAACCACGGTAGATAGGACGCCGACGGAAAATGTTACGGTAAGTCTGAACAATGTCACGTCAATGTCACAAAATGTTACGGAAAGTCTGAACAATGGCACGTCGATGTCACACAAACTACGGTAGAAAAAACGAGAACGAAAAAACTATTATAGTAATCGTACTGTCTGACTGACTGCTAATAATGTCCACCATATAGAAATATGTCTCAATAAATAAATAAATAAGATGTGATAATTTTCGCGTGTTTCGATTTTCGCGAATTTGGGGACTTTTTACAAAGTCTAGAATTCGCGAATTATCAATTTCGATGATAGGTATCGCTCATAATAATTATTTTCGCGACATTTTTAAATTTACGAATTTGTCTTACTCGCGAAATTGGCGAAAATTAAAACTTAAAAGATCTACAGTATTTCACCGAGGCAGTCAGATGGCAGAACAATGTTATAATAGTAAATAAAACCAGCGGAAAGGAAGATGGACGGACAATATGTCTAATTAACTTTTAAATAAATTGCACAAGACAGTTCACCAATTACAGTAGTGTAATTTCTGACTGAATTACAGGTTTCTCACCTCAATTTGTTTGTCCTACAGTATTTTTGTAAATGTTTTACTTGATGCTCTATGTTTTTATTACATTTACTGTGGTTGTCTGCCGTTGTCTCCCAGTATATTTGTTCAATGTGCACTGTGTTTTTCACAGATTGCGGCACTGGCTGTCTTTCCTGTAGTATTAACGCCGATGACAACACCCCAACATGCGTCAAGTGTGACACCTATTATGTCCTGGACGATCTCGAGTTTAAGTGTGTTGGTGAGTATTGTTAAACACTTTAAGTGCTAGTAGATCTGATACCTGAGGGTATAGGGTAATATTTACACTTGAACAGCCAGTGGTATCTATAACATAGGGCATTCTCGTTTTTTAAGTGTTATACAAGATAACAATTTTTCAGGGAAATAGTTATTATATTTAATTAGTAAAATGTTATTATATAATAAATTAAATGTTTCAAATTAAAATGTATAAATCATTTTTGATTGTCAAAATATACAAGGGATACATTTCTCGTTTTTATTTGTTGTACCAGGAAATAATTTGCCTGATGTAGCGGAGGAACTTGCTACAAAATTCGAGGTGAAAGCTACACAATACTATGTTGCTGTAGCAGTGATGGGCATGGCGAACAGTAGCTTAGCACATTTCACTTTTGAAACAAATTATTTTCTAAAGGCCTCTTTATGTTAACCCTTTCAAGCCTGACTTTACATTGTCATCTTCCTCCACTACAAGCCGCGAATTGCTGTCGCAATTTGTGACTTGTAGTGGATGAAGATGATTTTATGCGGGTGAAAAAGTACAGAAAATTGCCATGTATTGGTAAACCAGTTTCATCGAAATTTTCGTTCTAAAACCCTTAGTTGTAGGACAATATAGTCTGTTTACAGCGATGTAAAATGATTCTTTAATGCATCGGGAGGGCTTAATGGGTTAAATGTAGTCTTTTTTTCGTATGTCATTTCTTATATTGGCTGTTTTTATATTTTATTGTTTTTCCCATGACAGAATGTCCAACCAATTGTAAGACGTGTGAGATTGACAACCCTGGCACAGATCAGACTGTGATCTGTAAAAGTAACCAGTGTGACGATTTGTACGCTCAGGACAGCGACGCAGTGGACAAAGGGTGCCTGCGTAAGTAAATACATATGTATTTAGAATGCTTAATGGAGCCTGCATAAATACCATAAAAATAATATGCATTAATTGTTCATACGCAATAGATACCTGGAGACTACCTGAGTAATATAAATATAATATACATTTGTGATAGTGACGCAGCGGACATATGTTGTATGCCTCAGTAAAATAGACATTATACATTTATTTATGATGGGTGACGAGCGGCCATAGGTTGCCAGCCTCAGTAAAATAGACATCATATCTTTAAATTATTTTCGTCGCAGTCCTCCTTACCCTTTTCAGCGTGGGGACCGTCTTTATACGTCAGAATCTGACGTAGACGTCAGATTCTGACGTATAATGACGTTCCACCCACTGAAAGAATTAACCTACTTCTAATGGTCATAGACTCGCAAGATAGGTATTCAAATGAATCAGAAAGACCTAACTAAGACATTTATGATGATTTTAAATTGAAAAAACCTTTTGGTTTTATGTTTTTTTTATACAAAATAATTCTGCTTGTAAAGAATGTATTTATAATGGGGATACACTAAACAAAGGGTGCCTGCGTATCATCTGTGTCATATGAAGAATTATAATAAATTTGTGAAATATATTTTTCACATATTATTTCTGATGATCCTGTGAACGCACATATGACTCGAAATGGAATGGCATCTTACTGTTCATATTATATGTTAATATCTATGTTCAATATGTTCATATGTGTTTATAATTATGTTTATTTTTATGGCGGTCATGTTTTTAAAAATATCCCACTAACCGACATGAGTGCACGAATGATTGGATGTTGTTATTGATGTTGGTGATGGTTTCAAATGTCCCACTAACTGACATGAATGCAGGTGTGACGATGTTGTCATCTTTATGTTCATATGTTCACATTGATGTTGGTTATGTTTACAGAATGCCCCACTAACTGCCATGAATGCACTTATGACGCTGATCTACAGAGAACCATTTGTGATTCTGGTCGCTGTTTTGACAAATACGCCGTCAGTGATACCGGCGACGGACAATGCAAATGTGAGATATTACCCCATTAAACTCCATCGTCCATAAATACACGTAGCACTGTTTCAATAAAATTCACTAAATGAACAATTTCTAGCTTTATTGTGCAATATTATACTTAGGTTTTTTAGAAAATGACGGCATTTCCTATTTCAATCCATACCCAGCAAGCACAAGACATTGAACCAATGCTGTTTAATGTTGGCCCACCGTCTTCGACGTCGGACCAACATTAAAACAACATTAGTTCAACTTCGCGTTTTTGCTGGGTATCTCAAGGAAGTCAAGAGAAAATGCCTTGATGTTCAGAGGGTTTACAATTCAGAATACCAGTGTAGATATAAGATATTACTGCGTTATATACCATCCTATATTAGATAATACTAATGTATATATCATCAGATATAAGATATTACTGCTGTATATACCATCCTATATTAGATAATACTGATGTATATATCATCAGATATAACATAATACTGATGTATATACCATCCTATATTAGATAATACTGATGTATATATCATCAGATATAACATAATACTGCTGTATATACCATCCTATATTAGATAATACCAAGAATATATAATAATTATATATTTTTGATAATACTGATGTATATATCATCAGATATAAGATAATAACGAATGTGTTATCTTTTTATTCAGCTTGTGGAAATAACTGTAACGAGTGTAAATCGAACGGACCCTCTCTGTGTGATTCTAGCCATTGTTTTGACCTACATTACTTTAACAGCGCCGATCTCACATGTGAACGTAAGTCCATGGTTTACAAACATAAAGCGAATTATTCAACTGACCTATTTCTTAGGCAGTTGATTAGTTGAGAATTGATCGAGGTCATCATATCAACCAATCAGACATGCAGCATGATGACATTGCATTATGGGTAAATGAGTGGCAATGACTGCTATTTGGTATTGTGTTAGTTAAGTCAAACTTGTTTGGCTTCACCACACAGGTTAATCCATACATTTAATTTCAAAATCTCTGGGTAGTGAAACGTTAAAAGGTAATAATTTAGGTTGATCTATTTGCCAGAAGGGGACACTGTTACAAATATACTGTAACACAATTAATTTTAAAATCTAATCATGTTTCAAATTTAATCTTGTCTGTGAATGTTATTATATTTGTGTGCTGCAGGGCGGGGCACTAACATACCTACTATTACACATCCATTGATGTCTTCAATGTCACAACTATTTAATACATTTGTTCCTTAGTTAGTTCTCTAGCTGTATGAGCTTCAATATCACAACTATTATTACATTTGTTCCTTAGTTACTTCTCTATCTGTATGAGCTTCAATATCACAACTATTATTACTTTTGTTCCTTAGTTACTTCCCTAGCTGTATGAGCTTTAATATCACAACTATTATTACATATGTTCCTTAGTTACTTCTCTAACTATATGAGCTTTCATATCACAACTATTATTACATTTGTTCCTTAGTTTCATCCCTAGCTGTATGAGCTTTACTGTCTCAACTATCTATTACATTTGTTCCTTAGTTACATCTCTAACTGTATGAGCTTCAATATCACAACTATTATTACATATGTTCCTTAGTTACTTCTCTAGCTGTATGAGCTTCAATATCACAACTATTATTACTTTTGTTCCTTAGTTACTTCCCTAGCTGTATGAGCTTTAATATCACAACTATTATTACATCTGTTCCTTAGTTACTTCTCTAACTATATGAGCTTTCATATCACAACTATTATTACACTTGTTTCTTAGTTACTTCTCTATCTTTATGAGCTTCAATATCACAACTATTATTACATTTGTTTCTTAGTTACTTCTCTATCTTTATGAGCTTCAATATCACAACTATTATTACATTTGTTGCTTAGTTACTTCTCTAGCTGTATGAGCTTCAATATCACAACTATTAGTACATCTGTTCCTTAGTTACTTCTCTAACTATATGAGCTTTAATATCACAACTATTATTACATTTGTTCCTTAGTTTCATCCCTAGCTGTATGAGCTTTACTGTCTCAACTATCTATTACATTTGTTCCTTAGTTACATCTCTAACTGTATGAGCTTCAATATCACAACTATTATTACATATGTTCCTTAGTTACTTCTCTAGCTGTATGAGCCTCAATATCACAACTATTATTACATTTGTTAGTTAGTTACATCTCTAACTATATGAGCTTTAATATCACAACTATTATTACATTTGTTCCTTCTTTACAGCTTGCAGCTCTAACTGTATCAGCTGTAAATACGACTCGTCTTCTTCCACGAACACAAAGTGTGACAAATGTGACAGCCGGTTTGCTCTTGTGGAATCCGAGTGTGTGGGTGAGTGTTTGTCAAACTGTGTCAATCCTTTACGAGTTAAGCATCACTATATTCTCAAGCTGTGTCAACCATGTAGCCCTTTACGCGTGAAGCATCACTAGTCGTTTTTAATCTGGGTTTTTAGCTCATTAAATCACTGTGTATGGCCAATCCATTGCAAACATCAAGATTTTCAAATATTTTGTTACAAATTAAGCAAATATTTTCACCCATTTGAAGTTAGATAAGATAAGTTTTATTACCAGTCGCAAAGTAAAACATATAACATTAGCTTTAATCAGCTAGTCAAGCGACATGTAAAATAAATAATAAAGATAACAACTAAAACAAGCAGGTTGGCTGGCAGAAAGTTAACATGAAATGTACAAACGTGAGTAAGAATTATATAGAAAAATACTTATAATGTATATGAGAATATAAATTAGCTGGTAAAAAATACATAATACATTTTGGTACATAAAAGTAGATAAAAGATTATATAAGAAAAACTTATGCTGTATAAGAAAAGTTATATATGATTAAAAGTTGTGGGTCGCGGTAGTAGATGAAAATTTAAATTATTGAAGTGAGTGATTCCCAGACAGTGTCTCTCAAATATTTAAACCGTTGAGCTCTAAGAAAGACTATTGTCGTTTTTAATCTGTTTGAATAGCCCATCAAATCACTGTTACTCGGAATGAAATTAATGTTTTAAACATCAATTTTTACAAATGTTTGGTTCGAAATTTTACAAAATTATCAGTAGTTTTTATCCGATTGTCGCGGAAACGAGACACAACCTCAAGTGGGTGAGAATTTAAATGAAATACCCTAGCGGATGAATGGCTATCATTAGACCCGGACCCCCTGAACACATCTCTCAAGATAGACAGACTCGGGTGGTCTAACAATACTTCATATTAAAGGTGATCTATCACCCCTTATATAGTATGAATAATTATGTCCTGATATGGGGTGATTGGCTATCATGTGACCCTCTCAGAGGATCACATGATAGCCAATCACCCCATATAAGGAAACACTTGTGCCCCATCTTGTGGCAACTTCGATTTATTTGTCACAAATTTATTCATACAATATAAGGGGTGATAGATCACCTTTAAAGTAGTAGGGTCGTACAGGTTGTCAGGCCGCCCGTATGCGCAACATGGTCAACGTTCTAAGGAGTGGGGTCGTCAGAGGTAAATATTACCGTATCCCCGCGCATAAACGAGCATGCACTTACATTTGAAGATGCACTTAGTTTTCGAAAATAAGTGCATGCACTTATATTCAAACATAAAAATAAATTTAGATTTCTTCAAATTCTTTAAAAGCGTAATTATTTGATTTATTTTAATCAAAAATAGATTAAACTACCGTTTGTAATCACCGACTGTTACTTTGAGGTTAAGCTGTGTGAGTGACTCCAGGAAATAGATGTTGACACTAACTTTTTCAGCTTTTCAGCTATCACACCCATGCTGTATCCCTTTGACGCCTCGAACTGCCGGCGCATATCTATATTATGGAACTATTCTCTCCTAATATCCACCCGTTAATAAATAAAAACATTGATGTAGTTTCTGCTTACAATCAACATCATAAACTATTTAATTATTATTGACATATAGGGGGCCTACTATTGAGGGTTTCTAAAACTCGATACATATCAATATTATTCTCACCTGCAGTATGCGTCTGAGCATATAGTTACACAGTGGTAAATTTCGAATATACGTGCATGCACTTATAAATGAACAAGAATATTTTCGGAGCTATGCCTAAAACAGTTGATTTTCAGTGATAAGTGCATGCACGTTTATGCGCGGGGATACGGTATGAATCAGTGAAGCGAAACCACTGACCTGCTTTAACCCTTTAAGGCCTCACGATGCATTAAAGCATCATTTTACATCCCTGAGAACAGATTTTTTTTCCTACAACCAAGGGTTTTAGAAAGAAAATTTCCATGAAACTCTTTTACCAATACATGGCAATTTTCTTAAATTTTTCACCCACATCAAATCATCTTCAACCACTACAAGTCGAGAATTGCGGCAGCAATTCGCGGCTTGTAGTGGTTGAAGATGACAATGGTAAACTCAGGGCTGAAAGGGTTGATCGACCTTTTGCACTTATGCACAAATGTATCCGAAGTGTATCTTACTTTAACTGCCACTTTAAAAATTGTCAGTTAAGCACCTTCTAACTCGAAGGGGACGATCTAATGGTCATTCTGATCAACCCGCCTGATAATTGTAATATCGTGTACGTTATATGGACACATATACAATACTTATTTACCTAATAAAAATAATAATATATAATTATAAGATACAATTTTCTGCTTGTGAATATTATATATCTATTCTCTTTATTTTCTTGTAGCATGTGCTGACAACTGCTATGAGTGTAAAACCAAGGACACGTGCACAAAAGACAAATGTGATAGTGGCTACGGCTGGAACACAGATACCTCAACATGTCTGAGTAAGCATGAACATATATAGCCAGTTAATAAATATACATCGACATGTCTGAGTGAGCATGAACATATGGCCGGTTAATAAACATATATATACACACTAGCATGTCTGAGTAAGCATGAACATATGGCCGGTTAATAAACATATACACACTAGCATGTCTGAGTAAGCATGAACATATGGCCGGTTAATAAACATATACACACCAACATGTCTGAGTAAGCATGAACATATGGCCGGTGAATAAACATATACACACCAACATGTCTGAGTAAGCATGAACATATGGCCGGTTAATTAACATATACACACCAGCATGTCTGAGTGAGCATGAACATATTACCAATTAATGAACATATATCGACATGTCTGAGTAAGCATGACAATATTGCCAGTTCATAAACATATATACATCAACATGTCTGAGTGAGCATGAACATATATTGCCACTTAGTGAACATACATCGACATTTCTGAATAAGCATGGGCATAGTGCCAGGTGATAAACAAATGTAGATCAACATGTGTGAGTAATCATAAACATATTGGAATTGAAATGGATATCCTTTTCTGACATTGTTAAATTTCACCAGCTCAGTTTAGTTTTTAAGTGTATAAGTAAAATTGCTCCCGTTTATTTACAAGATTTGTTTCACCAGAAATACAATTCTCATTCCTATGTGTTGAGATCTTCCAACACTGACCGATTAGATGTACCAATACAACACACCAGAAGTTTGTCGTTTAAATGTCCTCAACTGTGGAATAAATTAAACAACGAAATACGCAATTGTACAACCCTAACTAGCTTTCAATCCAAACTCACACAGCTTCTTTTTATGCAATCTTTTATATAACACTGAAGACATTTTTTTTTTACTAGCCATATTGAATTGTTACATTTTAATGTACTTTGTCATGATAATTCTTATTTGCACGTTTCTGTATATATGTTATGTTCATGTCTATGCATAAAAAAATGATTATTTTGCCATGTGTATATGTATGTATGGATTTTTAAGAGGGCCCGATGGCAATGGGCCCCAAAGCTCAATGGGTCACCCTCTATAGATAAAGATTATTATTATTATTATTATTATTATTATTATTATATTGCCATGTAACCCTTACAGCGCTGAATTATTTTATATAAACCATGGAGACCACAGGGTTTTTCCCAATTTAAAATCGTCATAAATGTCTTAATTAGCTTTTTCCGCTTCATTTGAATACCTATGTTATGGGTCTACAGCCATCACAAAATATTTTTACTCTTACAGCGCGGGAATCGATTTTAGTCGTCAGAATCTGACGGGGAGATTCTGACGACTAAAATCGATCCCCGCGCTGTAATGGTTAATGACCTTATAGGCCATATACACCAACATGCCTGAGTTAGCATGCACATATTGCAAGTCAAAGACCAATATATACTGTATAAACATATACACACCAGCATGTCTGAGTGAGCATGAACATATTGCCAGTTAATGAACATCATATACTGTGTATATCAAATCTGTTTATTTTGTTTTCAGTCTGCCCCACTTACTGCCATGAGTGTGATGTCGTGAATGGAGTGAGTCAATGCAAGACTGGACTGTGTTACACGGGGTACGGCCTGAACGAAGTGGATAAAACCTGTGAAGGTATGCGATATACATTCCATAATAAAACATGTGAAAACATCAGATCTACACTGTATAGACACACATACCATATTAAAACCTGTGAAGGTATGCGACCTATACTGTGTAGATACTCATTCTATAATAAAACATGTGAAAACATCAGATCTACACTGTATAGACACACATACCATATTAAAACCTGTGAAGGTATGCGACCTATACTGTGTAGATACTCATTCTATAATAAAACATGTGAAAACATCAGATCTACACTGTATAGACACACATACCATATTAAAACCTGTGAAGGTATGTGATCTGTTGTCACACAGTCTATATTAAAACCTATGAAGGCATGCGCTCTGTTGGCATACATTCTATATTAAAACATGTGTAGATATGATCGCTACTCTATAGATATAATACACATAAAACCTGTGAAGGTATGTTTTCCACACTCTGTAGTCAAACAGATGTAATATAACCTACAAAGGTATATGTTCCACACTCTAAGACAAGCGTTCCCTATTAAAACCTGTAAAGTTATGTGCTCCAATAATTACGTATGTATGGTTTTATGCACTGTGATAAATATAAGGAAGAGAGTAAGGTAACACGGGCTGCATAGACTGCTACATTATGTTTTTATTCCAGCTTGTCCAGTTCACTGTGATAAGCATGGGGAGAGTCGGGAAACATGGTCTGCATACAGTGCTACACCAAGTTTTTATTTCAGCTTGTCCACTTCACTGGGATAAATGTGAGGGAGAGCCGGGTAACGTGGTATGCATACACAGCTACATTATGTTTTTATTTCAGCTTGTCCACTTCGCTGTGATAAGCGTGGGGGAGAGTCGGGTAACATGACCCGCATACACTTCTTTTTTATGTATTTTATTCCAGCTTGTCCACTTCACTGTGACAAGGCGGGAGAGGCGGGTAACATGAGTTGCGTCACTGCTACATTATGTTTTTATTTCAGCTTGTCCACTTCACTGTGACAAATGCGAGGGAGAGTCGGGTAACATGGCTTGCACACAGTGTACTGCTACTTTCTTTTTGAACGTTGACGTATGTGGAGAGTGCCCACCATACTGCAACGATTGTACGGAAGTCAACCACGCCCTGAGGTGTAAGGAAAATTCATGCTACTATGGTTACGCTTTTAACAGTTTGGATGGCACGTGCGAGGGTAAGTAACACATTATAATATTCGTTACTTTTGATAAGAGAGCTTGTATCTGTTTCTGCCATTTTGGTAGATAAACCTTTCTCATCCAAGGCGATTATGTATTCTAATAGTCTGTTTGGTGTATTTTATCTACACTTTGTCTATAATATGTACACTGCCATGCATAAATAAAAGGCAGTGTGTCTATCCTATATACACTGCCGTGTAAAGTCAAAAGGCTGTATCTGCTTATTTTTTACTGCCTTTTGGCTTTGCAGAGCTATACAATACAACAACGTGAAGTATTGATGCAGTGAGTCATAATTTTACATAAAATATGTATGATTTTAAGTCACAAGGTGTAGCAATGTAATCTAAACTGGGTAGGACTTTTAAGTCAAAAGGGTGTTTAAAAGGAATATAATCAAGTGTGATGCAGTGACAATGATAATGATCAACAAAACATATATTTTCTCTGTAAATGAAGAGTTTGTTTTTTGCACTGTTATTTTAACGAGAAAATGGTATGATTTTTTAACTGTTTTTTATGACACTCTTTCATTGTATTACAGTTTGCCCCAGTAACTGTGTGGTTTGTAGCATCTCTGGATCAACATTCGAGACTCAGACCAAGACATGCTCCATGTGCAGGACCAGCTACAACATGGACGTGCGGGGGTCATGTCAAGGTCAGTGTGTGAAGTTATAAGTTACTCGTGCCTTATCCAAGTTTACACAAGTTGTTATACTCTAGGAATCGCCAGTTCCAGAAATGCGAGCAAGTTTCTTATAGCATATCCTATTTGGGTGGTTTAGATCAGGATAGATTCACTGAACTATTTAAAATAATTAATTACAAAACATAGTAATTTAACAATTTACAAAATGCGACATTGAATCCGTGTTGTAGTTTGAACGACAATGTATGGCAGTTGGGTGGTTTTATTGATAATAAATAGATAGTACTAGATAATACTAACAATGTTCATGTGTTCTTGTTAGTATGGTATGTCCATTTGCCCATATCACACTCGAAAGAGCACCGTTTGAATACTGTCTCTCTCCACTTTTCAGCACCCTTTTCATGTTTTATTTGTGCACTCAGTTTACTCATCTCTGTTACAATGGGAAATTGTAAAACTGGTCCAATAAAAAAGGTGCTCGCCTAAAGGCCCAAACCTTAATTATTGGACAAGTGCTGTATTTTCCCAATAAACACCATTTTAATATATATTTTTTTTCAGCTTGCTCCTCTCTGACAGGAGTGTCGAGCTGCAGTAATTGTACCGTGGAGACAAGCACCAAGGACTCTGTATGTCTGGACTGTCCCGACGGCTATGTGCTGAGTGACGACGCTACACAGTGCTACAGTAAGTGTACAAACCTGACCTATAACCTCTGACCTATAACCTCTGACCTATAACCCATAATCCTTGACCTCAACCCTTCAGAGTCTGTATGTCTGGACTGTCCCGACGCTATGTCCTGACGAGTGATGACGCTACTCAGTGCTAGGTAGTAAGCATATAGCTCCGGCATGTAGCACCTGACCCCCTAAACCTACCCTGTAACCCCCTGACCCCCCTAGTCGAACCCGACCACCTAGACTAGCCCTAGCCACTAACCCTTCTGCTTCTGTATCATCTGGATTGTCCAAATGTCTAATCTACACGGTTTTATAATATATAACCACTTTGCCCCCCCCCCCCCTGATAACACTAAGATCCAACCTCCTAAATCTAACTCTAATATAAAAGACTGTGTGGTCCATAAAGTGTACGACTGATGTGAATCAGCAATGTAGCTGTTCTTAAATCATAGCACATTAATTTGAAAAAGTACATTATTGTTTATTATTGCTCAACAGCAAAACTTTAAAAGTGGGAGTGGGGCTTAAAACGTAATCCCGTTCAAAACAAATCTCGTCTTATGCTGTGTTGAAAAACGTTTGACTTGGGTAGATTAACTGCCTCCAGTATCGTATGGTAGGGTGTATCTGAGAATAAAAACATTGACCAAAGAAAGCACACAAAAAATAAATTGGCGCAAAACAACGATTACAAAATAATCTGACCAAAACCCCCAGCCCCCCAGTTCAATAAATTGTCTTTTAGTACCGTTGATGACATGATATTTTGACATTTTTTAAAATTATTTTTGTAACTACCGGTAGTATCGTAAATGACGTATCATTGTTTCTCTTGTTTATTTTCAGATTGTCGTGACCTTGACAACTGTCACGAGGAGTGTATGGACGTGCCCTCTCAATGTCAGGAGTGTGACGCCGGGTTCAACACCAACGACGACAAATCCAAATGCGGCAGTAAGTTATCAAGTCACTTATAATACTGTACAAATGCGGCAGTAAGTTATCTCAGTCACATATAATACTGTAAAAATGCGGCAGAAAGTTATCTTAGTCACTTATAATACTGTAAAAATGCGGCAGTAAGTTATCACAGTCACTTATAATACTGTACAAATGCGGCAGTAAGGTCTCCTAGTCACTTATAATACTGTAAAAATGCGGCAGAAGGTTATCCTAGTCACTCATAATACTGTAAAAATGCGGCAGTAAGTTATCCTAGTCACTTATAATACTGTAAAAATGCGGCAGTAAGTTATACTAGTCACTTATAATACTGTAAAATGCGGCAGTAAGTTATCCTAGTCACTTATAATACTGTACAAATGCGGCAGAAAGTTATCCTAGGCACTTATAATACTGTAAAATGCGACAGTAAGTTTTCCTAGTCACTTATAATACTGTACAAATGCGACACTAAGTTATCCTGGTCAATTATAATACTGTACAAATGCGACAGTAACTTATCCTAGTCACTTATAATACTGTAAAAATGCGACACTAAGTTATCCTAGTCACTCATAATACTGTAAAAATGCGACACTAAGTTATCCTAGTCACTTAATAAAATGTACCTAGGAATCTGTACAAATGCCGCACTATGGTGCACTCATATCTTATATCGCTGTACAATACGGCATACTATGTCTTTAATACTGTATACAATGCGGTAGTAAGGTTCCTACTCTCTACTAATGCTGTACAATGTACGATTATCATACACACATAATTATATGGATGATTAAACATACGTTTACAAATTGAAATATAATTTGATATGAGTTTAAGTATTAATAACGATTACGTGTTGTGTCACCCTTTCAATCCTGAATTTACCATAGTCATCTTCATCCACTACAAGCCGCGAATTGCTGCCGCAATTCCCGACTTGTAGTGGATGAAAATGACATCATATGGTTTAAAAATTAAAGAAAATTACTACGTATTGGTAAACCAGTTTCATGGGAATTTTCGTTCTAAACCCCCTATAGTTGTAGGAAAATTAATATGTTTTCAGGGATGTAAAATGATGCTTTAATGCATCGTGGGAGCTTAAAGGGTTAAAACGTGTGCCTTGTTTCTGTCACTCACTGTAATTTACATGTGCCTTATTCCAGTAAACACTATAATATGTGCCGTGTTGTTTTCATTCAGTGAGCTGTCACAGCTGCGAGGGGTCCACAGGTTGTGGGGCGGCGGACACCATGACAGTAGACGATGACAAATGTTATCCTGTGGATGGAGAGTCCTGTATGGTGAGTACCTATATAGGTCAGGTCAGGTCAGGGGTGAGGGATCCACAGGTTGTGGGTCAGGTTAGGTCAGGAGTGAAGGATCCACGGGTTGTGGGGCGGCGGACACCATGACAGTAGACGATGACAAATGTTATCTTGTGGATGGAGAGTCCTGTATGGTGAGTATCTATATAGGTCAGGTCAGGTCAGGGGTGAGGGGTTCACAGGTTGTGGGTCAGGTTAGGTCAGGGGTGAAGGATCCACGGGTTGTGGGGCGGCGGACACCATGAAAGTAGACGATGACAAATGTTATCTTGTGGATGGAGAGTCCTGTATGGTGAGTATCTATATAGGTCAGGTCAGGTCAGGGGTGAGGGGTCCACAGGTTGTGGGTCAGGTTAGGTCAGGGGTGAAGGATACACGGGTTGTGGGGCGGCGGACACCATGACAGTAGACGATGACAAATGTTATCTTGTGGATGGAGAGTCCTGTATGGTGAGTATCTATATAGGTCAGGTCAGGTCAGGGGTGAGGGGTCCACAGGTTGTGGGTCAGGTTAGGTCAGGGGTGAGGGATCTACAGGTTGTGGGTCAGGTCAGGTCAGGGGTGAGGGGTCCACAGGTTGTGGTGCGGCGGACGCCATGGCAGTAGACGATGACAAATGTTATCCTGTGGATGGAGAGTCCTGTATGGTGAGTATCTATATAGGTCAGGTCATGGCAGGGGTGAGGGATCCACGGGTTGTGGGTCAGGTTAGGTCAGGGGTGAAGGATCCACGGGTTGTGGGGCGGCGGACACCATGACAGTAGACGATGACAAATGTTATCTTGTGGATGGAGAGTCCTGTATGGTGAGTACAGAGTACAGAGTATGTTATTCCTATATAAGTCAGGTCAAGTCAGGGCAGGTCAGGTCAGATCGAGGTGTTTGGTATCCACAGGTTCATGGTTAAGGTCAGAGCCAAGGTCATAATAAGGGATAGAGATTTTCACACACTTCACTTGTGTCTCACAATCCACAACTATAATTGGAATACAAATGAGGACTGTAGAGTTAATAACATAGGCCCCAATTGGGGAAAATACAAGTATGATTTATATGGATACATATATCGTATAACATGCTATGTTTTTACGGTTATATACGATATATAACATGTTATGCTACTATAGTTACTGTCTGCATGGGTATAACATGCCATGTTGCTATGGTTTGAAACGACATATAACATGCTATGTTGCTATGGATACAGACGACATATAACACGCCGTGTTGATATGATTTCAACCGACATACAACATGCCATATTGCTATAGTTACAGACGACATATAACATGTGATGTTACCATGGTTACAGACAACATATAACACGCCGTGTTGATATGATTTCAATCGACATATAACATGCCATATTGCTATAATTACAGACGACATAAAACATGCTATGTTGCTATAGTTACAGACGACATATAACATGGTATGGTAATATGATTTCAAACGACATATAACATGCCATATTGCTATATTTACAGACAACATAAAACATGCTATGTTGCTATGGTTACAGACGACATATAACATGGTATGTTGCTATGGTTACACACGACATATAACATGCTATGCTGCTATGGTTACACACGGCATATATAATGCTGTGTTGCTATGGTTACATACGACAACATGGTATTTTGATATGGTTACAGACGACATATAACATGCTATGCTGCTATGATTACACACGGCATATAACATGCTATGTTGCTATGGTTACAAACGAAATATAACATGCTATGTTGTTATGGATACAGACGACATATAACATGATATGCTGCTATGATTACACACGGCATATAACATGCTATGTTGCTATGGTAGCAAACGACATATAACATGCTATGTTGGTATGGTTACAGACGACATATACCATGGTATGTTGATATGGTTACAGACGACATATACCATGGTATGTTGATATGGTTACACACGACATATAACATGCCATGGTGCTATGGTTACATATGGTATATAACATGCTATGCTGCTATGGTTACAGGCGACATATAACATGTTATGTTGCTATGGTTACAGACGGCATATAACATGCCATGTTGCTGGGATTACAGATGACGTTTAACATACTATGCTGCTATAGTTACAGATCACTTATAACATGCTATGTTTCTATGTTTACAGACGATGTTCAACATACTATTCTGCTATGGTTACAGAAGACGTATAACATGATATGTTTTTATGGTTACAGACGACATATAACATGTTAGGTTGCTATGGTTACAGACAACATATAACATGGTATGTTGCTATGGTTACAGACAACGTTTTAAATACTATGTTGCTATGGTTACAGACGACATATAACATGGCCGCTGATGGTGTCATCACATACATGAGAGGTTGTTCAGAGAATACCACCTGTAGTCTGACATCCGGTAATTATGGCGACGAACACTGCAGTATTATCTCTACACACACGGTGAGTCGCACTCTGATAGCGATTGTGAGAGACAGATTAACAATCATTTAGGAGCTAGAAAGGGTTTTTGTAAAGTGGCAGAAAATATATTTTTGCATTTTCAATTATGATTACTTTTTAAAATGTTATTAAGATATATGTATCTTTTACCATATTATGATCTTTACAGTGATTTGTTTTTATGATTTTCAGGGTGAATAATTTTGTTTGTTTATTTTGTCTGTCTATAATTTTAGCAGTGTTTTTTTATCAGCTTATGATTTTGACAGTTAGGTGTATGTTTATGATTTGGACAATGATTTACTTAGCTTGTTTGTGATTTGTTTTTAGCTGTATATTAGTTGGTGTGTTATAGTTTTGACAGTGATTTATTTTTGTCTGTTTATGATTTACTGGTGATTTTGCTGTTTATGATTTTGACAGTGATTTATTTTTGTCTGTTTATGATTTACTGGTGATCTTGCTGTTTATGATTTTGACAGTGATTTATTTTTGTCTGTTTATGATTTACTGGTGATTTGGCTGTTAATGATTTTGACAGTGATTTATTTTTGTCTGTTTATGATTTACTGGTGATTTGGCTTTTTATGATTTTGACAGTGATTTATTTTTGTCTATTTATGATTTACTGTTGATTTGGCTGTTTATGATTTTGACAGTGATTTATTTTTGTCTGTTTATGATTTACTGGTGATTTGGCTGTTAATGATTTTGACAGTGATTTATTTTTGTCTGTTTATGATTCACTGGTGATTTGGCTGTTGAAAGTGATTTATTTTGTCTTGTTTATTTATCAGGGGGGTTTATGATTTTGATAGTATTTCTTTTTTTCTGTGTTTTTACAGTGATTTATTTTGTCTGCTTATGATTTTGACAGTGATTATTTTGTCTGTTTATGATTTTGGAAGTGATTTTTTTTCACTGTTTTCTTATTTTAAAAGTGATTTTTTTTATCTATTTATGATATCAATGATATTTGTTTGTTTTTATTTTTAACGGTGATTTATTTAGTCTCTTTAAGATTTTTACTGTGATTTATTCAGTCTCTTTATGATTTCGACTGTGATTTATTTCGCCTGTTTATGATTTTGACTGTGATTTTTGTTGTCTCTTTATGATTTTGACAGTGATTTATTTATTCTCTCGTTGATTTTGACAGTGATTTGACTGTTTATGATTTTGACAGTCATTTGTCTGTTCATGATTTTGATTTACCTATTGATGTTTCCATTACAGGAATGTACTGAATGCTGTGTAGGTAACTCTTGTAACAGCAGAGATCTTAACGCCGGCGTCAGCGGGTTGTACAGCTTGGGTCAAATCCTGGTCACCATGTCACTGGCTCTACTCATCCAGCTGCTGTGTTAACAACATCGAACGCACCCTAATTACTAGAAACGAGGCGGTGTCTGCAAATCATGAACTCTTCACTCCTAACTCTCCTATATAACCTCTTGACCCCTTTCTATCCCATCCTAACCCTCTATATCCCTCCTAACTCCATTTTCTAAACCCTTATTCTTATCAAATACTACAGCACCTCTGGCAGACACCCCTCTAAATGAACAGACTGAAAACATAGACATTATGTGTGGCAGTGTGCGGTGTATATGTATAGTGTATGATTGAAATGCTATATTTTATATAAAAAAACGCAAAAAAATAGAGGGGGAATTCCCCGTCGCGGAAGCGATGGGTCGAGTTGCCCTTTGTAACTCACGAACTCTGCCGTGCAAAGACAAACAGCAGTAACTGATGGCTTTCTAATTAAACCAGTTGCTGGTGTTTGCGTTGTGCGGTAAATCTCTACTTCTAGTCACTCTAGGCGGCAGATCTGACACTTAATGGCGGCTTACCTCCTATCCCGCTGAACATGACTATAGTCGCTCTAGCCCTTTATGTCCTCACGATGCATCGAATCATCATTTTACATGCCTGAAAACAGACCTAATTTTCTTACAGCAAAGGGTTTCAGAATGAAAATTTCCATGATACTCTTTTACCAATACATGGCAATTTTCTTACATTTTTCACCCACTTCAACTCATCTTCGTCCACTACAAGTCGAGAATTGCGACAGCAATTCGCGGCTTGTAGTGGATGAAGATGACAATGATAAATTCAGGCTTGAAAGGGTTAAATCACTTTTGAATAGTGATTTGTATGTTTCAAGGTCAACATTTGCAATTTTTTTGCACTCAAATTAAACACATATATATGTGTATTTTTTGCCTACATGGAAGTTGTGTGTCGCGGCAGCGAGACACAACTTCCAAATGTGTGAAAAAATAATTTAGCGGTGTAATGGTTTGCTGTATAGATGTTGGCCCAACGGATCATGCGTTGGGCCAACATTTACACAGCGCTTAGCCACTGTTAGGTGTCTACTTGCTGCACTAGTCACTCACCAAACCGAAGCATATCTGTGATAGGATACTATTAGGGCGGTTGTCATGGTTACATTGTAAGTGATATCAAAGTCTGTGATAAATAAAGGATTTTCACACCCAGAAAATGTAAGATGTAGAATAGATGTGTGGTAAAATGTAAGAAGTTGAATGGATAAGTGATAAAATGTAGGATGTGGAATGGGGGAGTGATAGAAAGTACGTGTTTTTATGAGATACGTCCAGGTAACATAAGCTGTCTATAATACATCTCACATGTTCTGATGATGCTGTTATGTAAATTATTTGATGGCGTTTTTTCTGCCCATTGATCCATACTTTCGGATAGGATGTTTTAATGTACTTTAATTGACAAAGATCTGTTTTTAAGCAAGCGATCTGCAAAGGGTACACTAAAGACGGAATCTCTGATGGGTAAATGACACAGAAATGCGTTAAACTTGTTTGTATTGATATATTATAAGAAAGCTAAGCTTCTAACTTTTATTTCATGAATTTATTGTTTGAAAAATATATTTTCTTTACATTTTTTTACAAAAATAATTATTTATTAACTGACCTCGAATGTTAAAATTTACATAATTCATCTGCATTTATTGAATTTACGAAAAGAAGCCTAGCTTTCAACATAATTAATTTTGCATGTTATCAACAACCGGAATATGAAACCTGCCTACTAATACAGTGAATAATAAATATATTATAATATATTAGCTTTTTACGCGAAAAAAATTGTCAGCAATTTTAAAAGATGTTAGTTTATCACCACTTTCGGCTACTAACCTGGCAGGTCATTATTCTGGTTATTTGTGGCATTGTTTGGGTCAGTCCGTTTGGTGACTCAGATGAGTGATTCATTTAAAAAAGCTGAGGACGTTGGCCCAATGCTGCCTTAACGTTGGCGCAGCCTAGGACCAATGTTGTCAGTTTTTTTACTCAGCTGACTCCGACGTGGATTCCAGTTTGTAGTGCAGGCTACTGATACTGATACATCTGTTTTGATTTGTGGGGACAATATATTGTTGAGACTCTGAGGTGAATCAGATGGTTTCAAATCTGTGTTTCCAATATAAACTCAACACAATCAGAAAGTAGTCTTTTCAGAGGGGATTGCAGATATAAGAAATGGTAGACAAAAATTCTAAATTCCAACCCAAATTTGAAGATAAATTCAATGAATTGATATGAGATTGATTTTTTATATTATTTTATATACTTTTATCAGTAATCTATTTTTGTTCCTGATAAGATCGATTCAGACATTGAAACCGTATTTCGATTTTAATTTATAACCTAATATTGTTAATTGATTTAGACGTATTTGTCTGCAAAGACGCGATGTTGGCCCAATGCTGGGCTAATGCTGGGCCATCGTTTGCGACGTTGGCCCGATATCAGCCTAGCATTGGTTATCAGCCTGTGGAGTGCACGTTGTTGAGAGGTTGAGCCAAGTCATAAAGCTGTGGCTTCAGACGTCGACAACCAAATGACGCCCGCGATTGTCACTTCGTGTGTTTGCACCCAGTGACCCCGTGTGTCGCTATATTTATGCACCTAGTGACCTCTCAGCCCCATGAAGCCTTCTGGACATTGATCCGGTCGGCTGACGTTACTCGCTGAGGCTCACGAACTATAACATGCTGAAAAAATGAAATAACACTCATTCCATGGTACAATTTACAAATAGCTCACAATAATGCACGATAGTGCTGCTAATTTATGTGCTGGTAATTTAGGCATATTTTTAATTTATTAGTTTATAAACAAGGGACAAAATAAGCAAATCAGCTTTTGCGAGGTGTAACAGCTGATGTAAATTTGTTTGATAAAATCGGTGATATTTTTTAAAATAAGGTGGTGTATCTATTGCAAATTGTGGCGTGGAATGTGACTGTTATTTCCTGTTTTTCCCATGACCTTTGACGTTTTGGGGTCAGACAGAAACGACAAGAGGTGCCGTAATCTGGCGTGCAGATACAAACAGCAGTAACTGGTTACTGTTACTGTTACAGTCGCTGTTGTTTGTCTTTGTCGTGATTGCGGCTTGTAAAACTGACAGGGCTGAACACAGAAAACCTCATCTCTACTCTCTATCATCTTATCACATCTTTCTCCCTAGGTCTGCTTTAGAGAACCCCCTGGGGTGCATATTACAAAGAATCCTAACTTTGATCCTATCTCAACTTTCTCTCATTTCCATTAAAAAAGTTGGGATCAATCCTAACTTTTGCAATGAAATTAAGAGAAAATAAAGTTGAGATAGGATCAAAGTTAGGATTCTTTGTAATGTGCGCCCCAGTGGCCCATCCCACTAAGAATCTTAAAATTAAGATTATCTTAACTTTCTCTGATTTCCATTAGAAAAGTTAAGATTTATCTTAACTTTTCTAATGGAGATGAGAGAAAGTCAAGGTTATCAAAGATTTTAAGATTCTTAGTGGGACGGGCCCCTGCTCCTATAATCTGCCAGCTCTCTTTCTTCTGGATTTTGTTTTGGGGACACGGAGTTAGATGAATGACTGCCTCATAAACGTCTCCGTGCCGGCCAAAACGAGAAATTCAGCAAAAAAACAACCATATTCTGCTCTAAAATCAACTTTCCATGGACTCTATGGGGATGAAAACTACAATGTCTGGTGGCGTAACATTCAAATTTGGATTTGTTGTGAGCAATGCATTTGTATATTTTACAAATGCGAAAAGCAGTAGCTACTGCTGTTTGCTTTTTCACGGCAAAATGGTTTATCGTGCTGCTCCACACCTCATGCACGTGACCTTTCACTTTGGGCTTCGCCCCGCAGTGTTTGGCTACTTGTACGTTGTAAAATATCACTGATAACCCGTTGCAACGCTTACACTCAATCCATGATGAATAATTAAAGCTACTCGATATCTGCACTTTTCGTATCGTTTTTCTTTGCTCTTCTTCTGTTTGTGGGCGGCCCTGACTTGCATAGCGTTTCCTGATTGGCTGTATTCTCTGTGTCACGTGACCACTGTTGGTTGACTCGGCATAGCTTGGTTTGACTCGGGTTAACTCGGTATAGCTCTGAGTTAGGCTGAGGTTTTGTCATTGTCTACCTATGCAGTGTGAAGACCTTTATAGAAGCGGCGATTTGCTGTATGTCCAATGACGTCTGAATAAAACTGATGCTCGCACTATCATCTCAGACTTTGTTGTCATTATTTCATTGAATTTATATTTTGTTTCACATTTTTAACCCATCATGTTAATATATTATATCGGGAATATTACTCAGGCTATATAAATTGAATACCTTACAAAATTATTAGAAATAATAATTATATAGTAATGTAGGCCTACGTTTTTTCATGCTTGATAGTACTGAGCAAAATACCCCTAGGATTTAAAATGTGCTTTAACTATTTAGTGATACAATTTAGAACTACATCAGGTCAGAAATTATTCGAGACATGTCTCCCAAGATGTTGCAATTGACAAAACAAATGTGGCGCGTAAACGCATTTGTATTATTCTGACCTGGCTCCTAGGCTAATCGTTTTTGCACCCAATGTGATAGAGTACACTACGACACGTATGTGGGATGAGGTAGCTAGTATCATTTACAAACAAAGCAAAATTCCACAATTATATACATATCTACATTTTCCAAAAATAATATAGACTATTTTTCTGTTACTTAACCCTCTCAGGCCTGATTTTACCATTGTCATCTTCATCCACTACAAGCCGCGAATTGCTGTCGCAATTCTCGACTTGTAGTGGATGAAGATGGTTCGATGGGGGTGAAAAAGAAAATTGCTATGTAATGGTAAATCAGTTTCATGGAAATTTTCATTCTAAAACCGTTTGTTTTAGGAAAATAAAGACTGTTTTCAGGTATGTAAAATGATGCTTTAATGCATCGTGAGGGCTTAAAGGGTTAATCCCGGACATCGCGTTGCAATTCAATTTTAAATAAGTGAGAATGTTAATAACTCTTAACCCTTTACCTGCTGAGATATCGTATAAAAAATTTCTCCCACTAGAAGTTGTGTCTCGCTACCACAACCCACATTTCCAGTGCTACAAACTGTTCAAAGGCATGGAGTGTGCAGTTCTGTCCATGGTACTGCACACTATAAAGAACCTTATCACTCTCAACCCTTTACCTGCTGAGTTATCAGCCCACACTTACAGTGAACCAAACTGTTTAAAGTTATGAAGTGTGCAGTTATTTATATAATACTGCAGACCATAAAGAACCCTTGCAGTCATTTGAGACGAGTAGGGCATAATACCGACTTCGGGCTTTCTTCTGTCGCGATATTGCCATGATTGTACAGAGAGCGACGTAAAGCAATATTTTCTGCCTCACCACCACCCATAATACTTCAAGTTGATAAAAATTGCCCATCTTTGTTTAATTTGAGACCAAATGTTGATGTGGAAACATACATTTTACTTCTCAATAAGAGTGATTTAATCGGTTGATAAGAACTAAGAATGAATATTGTCGAGCTTAGCGCTCATATGATTAATAGGTCCGTATATATACGGTTTAAGCAAGTCTGAAACCATGTAAAATGACAATGAAGTGATCGGTTATCAAATAATTTGATTCGGGTTATATTTATTTTTCTAAGTGATAATATTTGTTGTCATTTGCAACTAGAGATTTCAGCTATTATTAAACATATGTGTTGTTACCAGTCGTGCACTTAATATAAGCGTAGCCAAAGTGTTATCAAGCTTCCGACAGCTTATCATTGCACTTATTCGTTTAGTCACGTGATCGTGTACATATATTAATAATGAACGAAGAATAATAACGAACAATTCAGCTGAACGAAGGTGAACTGTTTACCACATTTAGACAAAACATTTTCAAATCTTTAGCAAAATACCATTAGGGCGGGGCGCAGTGGTTAAAGCTGCCTTCTTGGAAACTAGGAGATCGCATTGGCCTTCAAGTTTCAAAGAAACACCATGTTTTTTCCCCGCTCACTCGTAAATATTCAATTATGTGGGGAGCCTTCGTGACCGAGAGGTAGCGTGCTCGGCCTCAGACCGCTAGGGCCCTAATTTCGAATCCTGCGTCGGCAGGGCAGTGTCATCTCACCATCCTCAGGAGGTTCTCCTGTCCCAGTTTGTGCACAAAGGTGGCCTAAAAGCCCACGCATTTCATTTCATTTAAAATGCTATTAGCCTTTAAAATCAGGAGGTTTGCAGATGCAATTTACATCTGATAAAATAGGGTAATTTTCATTCACTGAGAAATGGCATCAATTCGCATTCGGTGAATGAAATTATGTTGAAATATCCAGGCAGTTAAAGGATTAACCCTAAAGCGCCGAATTATAAAATTTACATTTTTATCTTGATGTTGATTCAGGCTACCGCGACCCACACTTTTAAAAATATACACAATCGGAACCCAACATATGACAATCTATCAAATGTAAGTGTCTTATTTTATTGATTTATTATTGTGGGGGGGGGGGGGCTCTGTGACCGAGAAGTAGCGAGCTGGGCCTCAGACCACCATCCTCAGGTGGTTCTCCTGGCCCCGTTTAGCCTACATGTGCACAAAGGTGATCTAAAACCTCATTCATTTCATTTATTTAGTTCTGGGCTCAACCCCGTTTCCCTCGTCCATTTGTAAGGTTTAACTATTATGGGAGAGTCTCCGTGACCGAGAGATAGTGCGCTTGGCCTCAGAATCACGTACCTAGAGGACCCTTTAAGCACCGCTCCCGATTATATTCGGTTTTTCATGTTTTTAATTAACATATTGAATACCAGTTTTTGAACATATTAGAGATAAAACGTGAGATCAATAATTAGTAAGATATTAAAACCTTTGACCTCCGTTTTGTCAAATCTGAATAAAATTGTGGATCGCGTCAGCGAGACACAACTTCAAGTGGGTGAAAATTGCAATTAAATAATCTGGCAGTTAAAGGGTTTAGCTTTTCGTCATATAATTAAACCACATGGCATATTTTGCATAAAATAAATTTATTTAAAAATTGAACAGTCCGTCATAATAAGGTCGTTCTCAGCTTTGATTTTAGAGATTATACCTGGTTATGTCATAAACATTCCGTCATAATAAGGTCGTTCTCAGCTTTGATTTCACAGATTATACCTGATTATGTCATAAACAATACGTCATAATCAAGTCGTTCTCAGCTTTGATGTCAGATATCATACTTGGTTATGTCATAAACAAACCGTCATAATAAGGTCGTTCTCAGCTTTGATTTCACAGATTATACCTGATTATGTCATAAACAATACGTCATAATAAAGTCGCTCTCAGCTTTGATTTCAGAGATTATACCTGGTTATGTCATAAACAATACGTCATATAAGGTCGTTCTCAGCTTTGATTTCGGAGATTATACCTGGTTATGTCGTAAACAAGCCGTCATAATAAGTTAGTTCTCAGCCTTGATTTCAGAGATTATACCTGATTATGTCATAAACATTCCGTCATAATAAGGCCGTTCTCAGCTTTGATTTCAGAGATCATACCTGGTTATGTCATAAACAATACGTCATAATAAAGTCGTTATCAGCTTTGATTTCAGAGATTATACCTGGCTATGTCATAAACAATACGTCATAATAAGATCGTTCTCAGCTTTGATTTCAGAGATCATACCTGGTTTTGTCATAAACAATACGTCATAATAAAGTCGTTCTCAGCTTTGATTTCAGAGATTATACCTCGTTATGTCATAAACAAGCCGTCATAATAAGGTCGTTCTCAGCTTTGATTTCAGAGATTATACCTGGTTATGTCATAAACAAGCCGTCATAATAAGATCGTTCTCAGCTTTGATTTCAGAGATTATACCTGGTTATGTCATAAACAATACGTCATAATGAAGTCGTTCTCAGCTTTGATTTCAGAGATTATACCTCGTTATGTCATAAACAAGCCGTCATAATAAGATCGTTCTCAGCTTTGATTTCAGAAATTATACCTGGTTATGTCATAAACATTCCGCCATAATAAGATTATTTATCAAAATGAGACACTTTTATTGTACAATCCGTCACAATAAAGTCGTGCTCAGCTTCGATATGAGATAGTGTGCCTTTTGGTCACGAGGAAATGTGAATTGTGGCAGCTATTCGCACCATATTAGCCCTCAACCCTTTAACCGTCAAATTAATAAATCTGAATTTTCACCCACTTGAAGTTGTGTCTCCCTGACGCGATCCGCAACTTCAAGTGAGTGAAAATTACTCAGATTTGACAAAATGGAGGTCAACTGTATTCAAATATTGCTGATTGATGTCACATTTTATCTTTAACGTGTTCAAAAGGTGGTACATAATGTGTTAATAAAAAATGAAAACCCGAATATATGCGGCGACGGCGGTTAAAAGGTTAAAGTGCCGAAATAATTTTATATTATAAACCAAGAGACCAAAGGTTTGTTTTCAACTTAATCATCATACATATTTCACTTTACTTTTTTCCGCCTCATTTGAACAACATATGTTATGTGTCAACGACCTTTATAAATATCTAATTCTTCAGCGCGGGGATCGACTTTAGACGTCAGAATCTGACGAAAATAGACGTCACTTTCCGATGTTTAAAGTCGGTCCCCGCACTAACAGGGTTAAGGTAAATAAATGAATTCATATGTATATCTAATCTAAATATCTGTGCATTTCTATATCGAGATGAAAACAGTGATTTTGAAATTTAACATGTTTAACGGGTGAAATCTAAAATGACTAGTGGACAGTACTAGTGCTGTTTTAAACCAGGCCGCTTTTCACAGGCCGCAATCACTTTTCTTATGGAAAAGGTGTATTCTGTGAAACGCAGGGACGTCACTCGGTGAAAACAAGATTATATAACACCCCCTCCCGCATGCTTCATTCTGTGAAACGCAGTGACGTCACTCGGTGAAAACAAGGTGATATAAGAACCCTCCCCCATACTTCATGATATTAGCCAGCTCGGTGAAAACAAAGGAGGTCGAGGTCATTGAGTTTCACAGAATTGATGACACAGTTTTAAACTCATTTGATTTGACATTTTCAGGAGGAACAAATAAATCCAGTTTAACCATTAGCTCTTACAAGGCTGAAATGTTATCGATATATGGTCATTATGATTTTTTGAAATCTTTGAGTGTGTGGACCGTCTTTAGGCGTCAGAATCTGACGTCTACAGACGTCAGATTCTGACGTCTAAAGTCGATCCACGTGCTGAAAGGTTTAAGTGCTAATCACGACTATAGTCGTTTTTAATCCATTTTTTTAGCCGATTAAATCACTGTTATTGGGAATGAAATGTGTGTTCAAACATCAACATCTACAAAT
This sequence comes from Flabesymbios commensalis, assembly GCA_964017125.1. Taxonomy (NCBI): domain Eukaryota; kingdom Metazoa; phylum Annelida; class Polychaeta; order Terebellida; family Flabelligeridae; genus Flabesymbios; species Flabesymbios commensalis. The sequence goes on from OZ024903.1 coordinate 106,296,460, forward strand.
GTTCAGTCTCAAATTCAACATATATGAGTATTTTTCTCGCTGCCGCGACCCACAACTGCAAGTGGGCGGAAATATAAATTATTTAATTTAACGCTTATTTAATTTAACGCTTTAAAGGTTAAAAGTAGATATTTTTCTAATAATGTAGATATCGTAATATTCGCGAGGTTTTAATTTTCAAAAATTTTGCGAGAACTAAAATTTAAGAATCTTGCGAAATTATAATAATAATAGAATCATCGAAATTGATAATTAGCAAATTCCAGACTTCGTGTATAGACCCAAATCACAAATTCGCGAAAATCTAAACACGCGAAAAAACCCAGATCTACAGTATACGATATTTGCATACATGTGTGACTGGTGATGAAGCGCATCGCGACCCTGTGCGAAATTAACGTTGATACTCTGGTTTAAATCTTTGGTCGACGAGGCCGCAATTAATGTGATCGCCTAGTCAGGTTGAGAAGGGAGAAACAAGGACATTTATCTTCTGTTTCTTATGTGCTTCACTGGGAAGATAAGCTCATTATATACTGTAGATTTGGTAATTTTCGCGAATTTTTTATTTTGAGATTTTTCACGAAGTTTAGAATTCTCGAAGTTTTATTTTCCTTTAGTAGCGCTATTATAATTTTCGCGAGATTCTTGAGTTTGCGAATTTGTCCTTTTCGCGAAATTTGCGAAAATTAAAACCTCTCAAATATTAGCAGATGCAGGGCCCACAGTATATTAGATATGTGAGGAAGACAACGACAACGTCACATACCTGGACCTGCCAGCGTTTATTGTTATGCATGTACAAGCATGAAATTGTAAATTAATAAAGAGTAAAATCATATTTTCAATAAGATTTTTACGAGATTGAAAAACAACTGATAATTGTTCTGTAAATCCAGGTGGTGACCTTGACAACATATTGGTGACCTTGACACGTTGTGAGCTTATCCATCTTGTCTTTCATTGACACTTAGGGTTTAAAGGGTGCTATCCGTCTTTATTTGAGTAACACATACCACCCTTTAGTTCTAAGGACTGAACACACATCTTGCAATGAAGAAAAGTGTTGCCATAATCCTAGTTTCAATTAATATCACGGGTATTGAAAAAGGTAAACCTGTGACGTCATAGCTACAGTCTGTCCGACAGTGGAGGATGGTCCAAAATGAAATGGTTGCAAAATTTCGCGACAATTCCCTGAGAATTGACTGACTAGATACCAGAAAGCTAACTTTCATTTTGGACCCTCATCCACCGTCGGACAGACAATAGGCTAAGGTGTACCCGTGTTACGTCATACCATAGCCGTGCTATACGATGTACACGGATGACGTCATTAGGTCAGTGTGAAGTCATAGTGTGACGTTAAACTATAGCCGTATTATACGGTGTACACAGATGGCGTCATGAGGCCAGTGTGACGTCATAGTATGACGTCATACTATAGCCGTGCTATATGATGTACTCAAATGACGTCATAAGACCAGTGTGACGTCATAGTGTGACGTCCTACTATAGCCTTGCTATACGATGTACCCAGATGATTTTATTTGGCAAGTGTGACGTCATAGTGTGACGCCATACTATAGCCTTGCTATACGGTGTACCCAGATGATGTCATTGGGCCAGTGTGACGTCATAGTGTGACGTCATGCTACAGCCTTGCCATAAGGTGTACCCAGACGACGTCATTAGGCCAGTGTGACGTCATAGTGTGACGTCATACTATAGCGTTGCTATAAGATGTACCTAGATGATTTTATTATGCCAGTGTGATGTCATAGTGTGACGTTATACTATAGCCTTGCTATACAATGTACCCAGATGATGTCATGAGGCCAGTACTGTGACGTCACACTATAGCCTTGCTATACGATGTACCCAGATGATGTCATTGGGCCAGTCTTTCCACTCGGCCACTTCCAGGGGCGCCCTGTGGATACTGAAGGGATTATAATTCCTGACCTTGAGGAAGTTGATCACCTGCTCAGCATTTTCTACGTCTCCCTTCTTGAGGAACACCCACTCTAGGAATATATACGGTACAAAGATCACCCTCAGAAGCTTAGATGAATGCATTAACGCTCTATACTCGTCGCCCTCTATGTCCACCTTGAGAATGGCGCGATTAAACGTAAGCACGGGTATAAGGTCATCTAGAAGTATAGTTCTCACGGAATGACAGCTGGACCTGGTGGCGCCTTTAGCACGTCGACCACATAGGTCGGCCTGTATGACCTTTGTGGCACCTTGGTTCAGCTTGGACAGCTGTAAGGTGACATTACGATGAGCATCAGACACGGCGTTCTCCAGTAGGACCACTTGTCCTGGAGAAGGCTTCCCGTTCAGCCAAACACTTCGGTGTATCATCTTAACATGTGATAATCTCGCCTCCACGGCTACAACACGATGACCTAATGACGTGGCCAGTATACTGTACTGACCTATATTAGCCCCAATGTCAAGGACACCCATCTCAGGATCTAGTTTGAGTAGCTCCACGAACAGGGCGACCGAGGCAGCCTCCCAGACACCTTGATTCTTGATACTGGCTGAGATGTATATGTCGACCTTGGGGTCATGTATACAGATGACCGGTGGAGGTGACACACCAGACTGGGTCAGACGGTTTGTACAGTCATGGTTGGAGGTGGCTGGAGGGTGGTCAATGTCATAGAGTACCAAGTGCTGCGACAGGTTACTCATGCCAACATCCATACCTGGTGCCCCGTACATGTTGGTGTGAGCGCTCCATAAGGCTACAGCTGACTGCTGCACCTTCCCCATTAACGCCTTCATCAGTAGCAGTAATCCCACTATCACACAAAGCTTCACAGCGCGACGATTCAATAAAACAACCATTTTCAACATAACTGAACAACGCGACGATTCAATAAAACAACCATTTTCAATATACCTTAACAACGCGACGATTCAATAAAACAAACATCGTCAGCGTAGATCAATGATCACTGTGACCAATAATAATACCATGATGCGAGGTCTATAAAAAACTGGCAATAATTACTGTTGCCAAGTCATGTTTCGGAAATTCCAGCAAAGTGTGTAGCTATGTCAATGACCAGTCGTGACGATCACACCAAGGTGTGTAGCTATGTCAACGCATTCATACCATCAACACGATGCCCCACTGAAGGCATGCATTCTTAAATGTCCAAGTCCCAGGAACAGATATGTAGAGATCGCACCAATGTTGTGAAGTCATTCTCATCTACATAATTTGGTACAGATAATGTCAATGAATCAATCAGCGCCAGGCAGTCATGATATAAATAATCCTATCGCTGCCATGACGTAATGTCAATGAATCAATCCCATTACTGATTTAAACCAGCTTCATTAACATCTCAATTGGAACCAGTGATATTCAAACAATGTATGCTGAATGGGACTTGAAATAAATTAATTTTTTGTCACTTTCAAATATAATTTTAGAGGCTTTTTCAAATTGTTGATTCATCTAGGATTTGCTCTTGTATCAAGTCAAAACACACCATGTCCAGGAATAATCTGTTGGCTTCATAAAAATGTTCGTAATAAGGATATTGTTATGCATTGTACCGGATTCAGTATCGCTGGTTTAGGTATTTCCACACGAAGATTCCCGGAATCACTGGTGACTGAGGTATATCCACAAGAAGATGCCACACAATTACTGATGTAGACATTGGATAATCATTGCTCAGGGCATTAGTCTGCTACACAATCACTGATGTAGGTATTTAGTCTGCTACACAATCACTGATGTAGACATTGGCTAATCATTACTCAGGACATTAGCCTACCAAGCACACAATCTCTGATGTAGACATTAGCTAACCACTGTTCAGAGCATTAGTCTGCTGTTTTGTTAGCAAACACATCTCGTTAGGAGAGCTTATTGTATAAGTCTGTTTTTCTCCATTGCGGCTCGTTATTATAGCCTATTGTATCACTAGGTTTTTTCTGAGTCTCCATTCCGGCTCGTGAGGAGAGCCTATTGTAACAGCATGTTTTTCCGAGTCTCCATTCCGGCTATTGTATCCCGTACAGCTCGTTGTATCCCTATGGCTCTAGCACGCTATCCGCATCCAGACAAATCACCTACACGCAGCAGCCACCGCTTTAAACGATGCCCGTCTCCCAGGCTCCCGTTGCCATGGCAGCCCGCCAACGACTGGATGACAGAAGAGGCCGGTATGGCATACCAGCCGATGGCGACGTCTACAGGCCTTTGGCTGCGTCACCAGAAGACGCTGTTATTGGGTGTGTGTGTCTACAGCCAGGTCAATGCACCGGGAGCGGTGCAGGTGTAAGCTCGCCACTGTGTCTTCATACATGTGCTTTATGATACAGCCGGTGGCCTGCTGCACCGTGCAAAGCTAAAAGGCAGTATCTGCTCACTTTACAAGTAAGCAGATACTGCCTTTTGTCTTTGCAGAGCTATGCTGCTAACTACCGGGCTGACGATCAACCCGCCTCACTGATGCAACATAAACTCAAATGTCACCTCTTCCTTCACGGCAAACAGGAGACGTTCACATAAGGCTGGTTCAATGTTGGCGGCCCAACATCGCAGACGGTGGGCCAACATTGAAACAACGTTGGATGTAAGGCTCATAGTTGCTGGGTTCATCCGTCGCCGCTATCCAAGTGCAAGGGCCCTGGTCTAATGGTTGAAGCTGCCTGCTTGGAAAGTCGGAGATCGCTGGTTCGAACCCCACTCTGACCTTCAAGTTTAAAAGAAACTAAATGTTTATTTTCCGTCACTCGTAGAGATTCAATATTGTGGGGAGCCTCTGTGATCGAGCGGTAGCGTGCTCGGCCTCAGACCGTCAGGGCTCGAATTTCGAACTCTGTGTCTGGAGGGCAGTGTCATGTCAATCCTCTCACCATCCTCAGGAGGTTCTCCTGACCTAGTTTAGCCTATATGTGCACAATGGTGGCCTAATCCCCATTCATTTCATTACCAATGTACACTGTGCTTTAAAGTGAACTGATCAGTATGTGTTATGGTTTAGTCACGTACGTTATGTTTTGGTCACGTACGTTACCTGGCATGTCATTGCAGGGTGAGACATGCAGTAGATACTTCGATCTGGACGTCACATTATCTCTACACGCACATTCTACACAGTATGTAAGCGTGGTACTGTCATGGACTGTAGGCTGGCAACATGTATACGATACTGTCCCCAGATATACTGCCCACAACATGCTGCTGTCACTCCTGCTGCTGCTGCTGCTGCTGCTGCTGCTGCTGCTGCTGCTGCTGCTGCTGCTGCTGTTACCTCTGCTGCTGCTGCTATGTCGTTGTTGTTGTTGTTGTTGCTGCTGCTGCTGTTCATGATGATGACAACCCTGCTAAAGACTACAACTCTATTGCTACCATAATATTTTATTTCAATAATATATTCTGTGTTGCCGTCGTCGCTGTGTTCTTACCATTTTTACAAATGCTAATGACAATTTCTACTTTTATCAGTGTTTCATACGCTGTTGTTGGTGCTGAATGATATTCTAAGATTAAAACACACCACTGCATTATTTGTGTCTGACCACTACATTCTAAGCCGGGAATGGATAGTTATTGTTGATCAAGTACAGAACAATTATCATGGTAGGCCTATGGTATTAAAATCAGTCAGGTGTGACCGAACTATTGATTATGAGGGATCCTCATTATTTTCGAATGTGTTTGAAGCCAGTTAAAACTCTCGGAGTTCCACATTCTTAACTGTATAAAGGCCTCGGCCTTCGGTCTCGACCCTTTTCACGGCTAAGAGTGAAGAGCTCCTCGGGCTTTATCCTATACACAATTGTCGTAATGGAGCCCGTGTCATGATCTTAAAATTAATATTATCTTAACTCTCTATCCCAAGAATGTACTGTTGCCACGTAAAGCCTAAGGGCAATAATTACGTAGGTGAAATGTAAGCTCAGGCATTATGCTGCTCTACAGAAGCTCAAATGTTGTAAGTTTTCACCTAACCCTTTCAAGCCTGAGTTTACCATTGTCATCTTCATCCACTGCAAGCCGCGAATTGCTGTCGCAATTCTCGACTTGTAGTGAATAAGGATGACTTACAGTGGGTGACAACTGAAAAAAAGAAAGTGTTATTTTTAAGACATTTCCTCGAAAATTGTCGCACTAAAACCACTAGTTGTAGAAAATTAGGTATTTTGTTCAGAGATGCAAGATGATGCTTTGAGGCATCGTGAGGAATTAAAGGGTTAAAAAAACACTTACCACGACCACTATCGTTCTTAATCCGTTTTATCAGCCAATCAAATCACTGATATTGTCTCAGCAACAACATTTGCATATATTTGCATACATTTGCAAATTAAACAAATATAAGTTATTTCTAACCACTTAAAATTGTGGTTCGTGGGTGTAAATTTTAAGGTTCTTTCTATTGCAATACATTTTTTGTTAATATTGCTGCTGATGCTGACGCTACCAACGCCGCTGACAATGCTGTTGCTGCTACTGCTACTATCGGTGATAATGCTGTTGCGGTTGCTGCTACTGTTGCTGTTGCTGGTGTTGCTGTCAATAACACCGCCGCTGACTATTCTGCTGCTGTTGTTGCTATCGCTGCGCCGCCGCCGCCGCCGCCGTTCATTCCTCTAGTGGTTTGGGGGCAGCGAGGTCGCGTACATCCCGCGGGTTGCCCTATGCAGAGTTGACCAAGATATACGAGGCAGGGCAGCAGCCTGCTAAATATACCCCCTACAGAAGCCATTCCTGACAGTCCACTAGGCTGGGCCATGAAGATGGGACCAGCAAGATGGGCCAGCAAGATGGGTCAGAAAGATGGGTCAGAAAGATGGGTCAGAAAGATGGGCCATAAAGACGGGCCAACAAGACAGGCCAGCAAGATGGGTCAGAAAGATGGGACCAGCAAGATGGGCCAGCAAGATGGGTCAGAAAGATGGGTCAGAAAGATGGGTCAGAAAGATGGGTCAGAAAGATGGGCCATAAAGACGGGCCAACAAGACAGGCCAGCAAGATGGGTCAGAAAGATGGGTCAGAAAGATGGGTCAGAAAGATGGGCCAACAAGATAGGCCAGCAAGATGGGTCATGAAGATGAGATCAGCAAAACGGGTCAGCAAGATGGGTCAGCAAGATGAGTCATGAAGAATGGCAATGAAGATGGGCCATCAAGATGGGCCATTATAATGGACCATCAAGATGGGCCATCAAGATGGGTCATAAGAATGGGCCATTAAGACGGGCCATCAAGATCGGCCATCAAGATGGGCCATTAAGGCGGGCCATCAAAAAGGAACCGTGAAGGTGGGCCATTAATATGGGCCGTCAAGATGGGTCATCAATATGGGCCGTGAAGAAAGGCTATTAAGATGGATCATCAAGATGGGCCGTGAAGCTGGGATTGCCGGACATGGTCATCATGGGGCACCATGGAGCAACACGCTAGACCATGCAGCTGGGTAGCAAAGTTAGACAACCAAGATGCGCAATCAATCTGGGTCACCATGGACCAGCATTTACAATCAAGCTGGACCATCAAGTTGGGTCACCATGGACCATCAAGCAGGAATATAGAACTGGACGATGCCAACTCATCACACGTTTTCCCGGCACTGTAGCGATGCTGGACCGATCTTCCCATTCTGCAAGATAGCCTTTGAAAAGGGCAAAGCCAAACTGCGTAGCGCGGCGCGGCGTGGCGGGGGTATAGGGAGGGGGGGGGGGGCTTTGTAGACCAGGCCAGGTGGCGGCCCCGTCATCATAAATAAGATATAAAGGTGAAAACATAGTCTGCAAAACACAGTATACGGAACGTTTAGGAAGTGGGCAGTAAATCACCATCATTATTATGCGTGGGTCTATGGCGTGGTTTTCACTGTTAAACGCATATTGTTAAGTGTCCATATCACACTTTATACCACTATTTCCACTGCAAGTTATATCAAAATACTGCACTTTATAAAGAACCTTTAACCCTTTTCCTGCTATTTAAATGATTACCAACAGCGACCCACAATTTCAGGTGGCCAAAAATTACTAACGTTTGTTTAATTACAGACCAAAGTAATCGGCTAATAAAACGGATTAAAAACGACTACAGTCACAGCCGTACTTTAAGGATTTAAGCCATTCGATCAGATTCCTCTGAAAGCAACGTAAAAAGCCCATCTCAGGACTCTTCCCTATATGCCCACATGTAGCTCTGGTATCGCTGGATGTTAATCGATTTATCTCACGCTCCATGCCTCCATCACCCCCCCCCCCCCCCCCCTCGGCCCCAAATACACCCCATTCCCATGCGGACGTTCCATTTCATACTCACCACTCACTGAAACAGGTATGCCTGTAGCATGGAGATGCCTGTAACTCGTCCTATGTTTGAAACTCGTCCTCTGCCAAGCTCAACTGGTAATTTGTATCCACCTCGAGCTTAACAACAAAATGTGCTCGTTCATTCATTCATTCATTCATTCATTCATTCATTCATTCATTCATTCATTCTCTCGTGCATGCGTGCATGTATGCATTCATTTATTTAATGATTCATTGATTTATTCGCTATTTCATTCGTTTGTTCATTCATTCATTCATTCATTCATTCATTCATTCATTTATTCATTCATTCATTCATTCATCCATTCATTCATTCATTCATTCACTTGTGCGTGCATGTATGCATTCATTTATTTAATGATTCATTGATTTATTCGCTATTTCATTCATTTGTTCATTCACGTATTCATTCATTCATTCATTCATTCATTCATTCATTCATTCATTCATTCATTCATTCATTCATTCATTCATTTATTTATTTATTTATTCATTTATTTATTTATTTATTCATTCATAAACCAATCAATTAATTCATTAATTCATTCATTTGCTTATTCAATAACCTTCGCCAGGGTTATGGTTTGGTCGTGTTGGTTGTTTGTCTGTTTGATCTGTGTTTGTCTGTTTGTCTGTCCGCAAGATTACCTACAAATCAATGAGCCGATTTGCATGAACCTCTTGCGAGAACCCGGGCGAAGAACCAATGCATTAAATATTAGGGAAGGGTCGCATTACGATTCAGATCGAACAGATTAGCATGAAACCTTTACAATGGTGTGTCTCAGGCCAGGGAACAATCCATTAATTTCGACGGATATTTGCACTCTCTGACTGACCGTCAGTTCATTATTATTGTAATTAATCCATAAATTTATAAATTCATTCATTTGTTCGCTCATTCATTCATCCATCCATCCTTGCGTATTGTGATTTCCTGCTGTAATAAGAAAATGAGCTAGCTAAAGCTTCACCGCACAAGGAGGAATGACTTTCAGGCCATTGGCTCAAGGTCGTATGAACAGCAGTAGTATTTGCCCGATATTGAACCAACGCTTTTTAAAATTCGGTCTGTGCTAGGTCTAAATTAGTGTTGTCTTGTGAGAATTCGATCAATAGATGAGAAGATCAATGCCGGATCAATGAGATGTAGTAGCCCGAACTGCCATGTACAAGACGCTCCATGTACAAGACGCTCCATGTACAAGACGCTCCATGTACAAGACGCTCTATGTACAATACACTCCATGCACAAGACACTCCATGTACAAGACACTCCATGCACAACACATTCCATGTACAAGACGCTCCATGTACAAGACGCTCTATGTACAACACTCTCCATGTACAACACACTCCATGTACAATACGCTCCATGCACAACACGCTCCATGTACAAGACGCTCCATGTACAAGACACTCTGTGTACAAGACTCTCCATGTACACGACGCTCTGTGTACAAGACGCTCCATGTACAAGACGCTCCATGTACAACACACTCCATGTACAAGACGCTCCATGTACAACACCCTCCATGTACAACACACTCCATGTACACGACGCTCTGTGTACAAGACTCTCCATGTACAAGACGAACCATGTACAACACGCTCCATGTACAAGACGCTCCATGTACAACACGCTCCATGTACAACACGCTCCATGTACAAGGCACCCCATGTACAAGACGCTCCATGTACAATACGCTCCATGTACAAGACGATCTATGTACAAGACGCTCCATGTACAACACGCTCCATGCACAACACGCTCCATGTACAACACGCTCCATGTACAACACACTCCATGTACAACACACTCGGCCCCTACGTATAAGTCTGTTCATTTCAAGTAGACTGGGATAATTCAATATTATATATCTTGAAGACATTAATACTCTACCAGCAAACAATTCCCACTGATTAATTCCATGGTTATTTCTGAGGGCGACAGAAGACAGTTCTGACTCGAATATATATTATATTTCCGAGGTCGACAGAAGACATTTCCGACATAAATTAGTGAAGTTGCCGGACATAGGCTGAACTGGGTGAGGTTAATGAGATGACACTGCCCTCAAGACACAGAAATTCGAACCCTGGCGGTCTGAGGCCATGGACGCTATCTCCCCGTCACGGAGGTTCCCACGTAACTCGATACGATTTGATGGTATATATAAGTTTGAATGTGGGAGCGGCGCCGAGCCCCTGGCCTTTGGTGTGATAGAAGACAACGATAACTACCACACCAGGGCCCGTATTCTCGTACAAGTTACGATATATCGTAAATTGTACGAGAATACGGATCCAGGCCCCCGCCGAATTATATTTTCCTTAGATGAAACCCTCATTGAATGATTGGAGCTCGGTCAAATTATTGGTGAGTTTGTAAGGTTAATGGGGTGGGGGGGGGGGGGGGTTGGGGGGGGGGGTTGTGGGGTAGGCGCAGTGGTTAAAGCAGCTTGTTTGGAAAATCAGAGATCGCGGGTTCGGAACCCGCTCTGGCATTCAAGTTTCTTTCCTGTTCACTCACAATGACTAAATATTGTGGTGCGCCTCCGTGACCGAGAGGTAGCGTGCTCGGCCTCAGCCCGCCAGAGATCGAATTTCAAATGCTGTGTCTGGAGGGCAATGTCATCTCATTCATCTCACCATCATCAGGTTCTCACGGTCCAGTTTAGCCTATGTGTGCACAAAGGTGGCCTTTGTTGCTGTAGCTAAGTCGTCACGCACCGTAAATTGAACCACAACTTACATAATGTGATCTTACAAATTATTTTCTGACCTATGTAATAGGACTGCTGTCAGACAGTGACAATTAGCGCGCTCACATAACGGCACTGTTTGCAGCATGACTATAATTACAAGATGCATGCATTAACTCAATGCTGTATTAACCATTTCAGCTGGGGAACGTCTTTATAAGTCAGATTCTGACGTATAAAGACGAGCCGCAGTGAAAGAATTCAACTATTTACAGTGGCCGTAGACCCATAACATAGGTATTCAAATGAAGCGGGAAGAGCTAACTAGGACATTTACGATGATTTTAAATCGAAAAAACCCGTTTGGTCTACATGGTTTATACAATACTATTTCAGCGCTTAAACCCTTTAACCGCCGGTGTCGCATATATTCGGTTTTTCATTTTTTATTAGCACATTAAGTACCACCTTTTAAACATGTTCAAGATAAAATATGACATCAATCAGCAATATTTGAAAATAGTTGACCTCCATTTTGTCAAATCTGAATAATTTTCACTCACTTGAAGTTGTGGATCGCGTCAGCGAGACACAATTTCAGGTGTTTGAAAAAATTCAGATTGAATAATTTGGCGGTTAAAGGGTTAAGGGTTTATGCAGGGCACTATATAAACATCAGGTAAACGTGTAGCCTGTGATGGCCTATTAACCATGTATTATACCTGTATTAACCATGCAACTGAGCATACTATTAACCCTGTAAGTACCAGGTCCTGCCCTTTGTAAATGGCCGCCCGTTTATAAACGACCGTGTGTTTATAAGCACTTCCGGTGAGTGTTTATGAGCACCCAGGCGTTTGTAAACGGGCGGCCAATATAGCTGGTTAACTGTACATTTTTTCTTTACTATAGACGATTTGGTATGATGTGTCAAACAATTATT